>VRYO01002772.1:59666597-59693649 GCA_009812075.1 Sialia sialis | reverse complement strand
TGAAATTACTGTAATTCTTTTCCTTTACCTGTGGCTCACTCTGGGGGACTTAAGACAAACAAGAGGGGATTATCTAGTATGAATGAGTGAATGAACACTGGTTCTAAGAGCTTGGTAACTGCAGACATGGCTTGGTAAAAGCACAGGTAATTTTAATCAGAGTGCCCTTTTCCAGTACGATTTCCTGTCACAGAATGGCTAATAAAAAACAAGTTCCAGGTGCAGGAATGTTTCTGGCATATGATCTTAATTCAACTCAGATTAAAACCATCTTTTTATAAAAATTTCCAATGAAGCAGAAATTCCCCAGAGCCAGCAATTATTGAGTGAATATGACATTTTTGCCAGTTTGCCTAAAAATAGCTGTAGCATTGATTTATGAGAGCCGTTGCAGGGGGTTTCAGTATTCTCCTACCCACAGCAGATATGTTGGTGGGATGCCAAAACACTGACCCTGATGCTCAGAGCATCTATAGCTCTGAGACAGGCACAAACCTGTTTTAGCTCCATGGGAACTATGCTGATTCTGAGATGCTTTAAGTATTTCAGGCTTACTGAGCTAGTGGTTCCAAGCAGAAGTTTTTTTCTTCGCAAAGTGTTTGAAACTCCTGAAGACACTTGCGGGTTTATTAAATGTCCTAATATGTCCTGTAATCAACTGAAACTGTGCAGTTTTTAATAACGCTCAGTTGCATATATCACCCCTGGGCTGAACTGATTACACTGCAGTCAAGACTTCATTTTGAAAATTAAGTTTCAAAATGTGCCCCAAATACTTCAAGTACTTTCAAACACCGTTTTTTTTTTTCAGCTGAGCCTGCCAAGACACTGAAACAACAGCTCTAAGCTACCCTTCTGATCTTTCCAGGAGGATTAACTGGAAAAGGCGAAAGTTCACCAAGTCACACGTTCAATGGACCACATCTCCATTACAACAGAGAATTTTCTGCAGTAATATAAAATATCTGCAGAGCCAGCAAGTTCCTCAGCTCCCAGCTGTTATCATACTTCAACAGGGAGGAAAACCCAAGCCACCAACTACTGCCTCTCATGTGAAGCGTTAGCATGTACTGTACCCTTATGTACAACCTATCCAAGAACTGTAGCAGTGGAAACTACAATTTGCTTTTCACTGCAGCCTGTGGAGAACATGGAGAACATGGAGAACAGCACTCCAATTCTTCAAAATAGAAAACTTTGTAATGTCTTCTGTGGTGGATTCAAAAGGAACAGACAAACTATAAGACTGAGCTTAATTTGTCCCAAATTGTGTAAACCACAGATGCTACGTATTTAATAAAAAAGGTACCACTTGATCTTGACTTCCTGTGGTCCTTTTTATTAAGTGTTACTTTCCAATGCACCCTGTGAGAGAGTAATAATAAGCTCTGCCACACTTGCTGCACAGAACCCATTAAAACATCATCTGTCCTTGCCCTGTGAAGATGTGCCCCCCTGAGAGGTGGTATGAACATTGATTTTCAGAAAATAAAGAAGAAAATTACTTGCCAAAGAGCAAATATAAATTTCAGAAGTCACATCCACCACTGTGGTACTTCAGAGAACACATTGCAAACTTTTATGATAATTGAAGCAATCTGACTGCTGCTTGTCAAACTGAACATTCAAATGACTATTTGAACACTCTTTGATCTCATAAAATTGATCCAAAGGCATTCTCTCTCCTTTTTTGTGCAGAAATTTGAATGTCATCCAAAAACTTTAGTCCGCAGCACAGCAAATGTCACCTGTTGGTGACTCTGAACCAGCTTTGGAGAACAATGGAAGTCTACATTTCTTCTTATAAATATTTTTCTGAATAACTCTGGAATAACACTCCTCCTCCTTCTCCTCATGTTGCTCTGTCCATGGCTACAAGGAGCTGTGTTTGGCTGCAAAGCACCTTGAGAGCTGCAGATTCCACTCCAGGATTTGCAAGTGTTCTTCTACTACTCTAACAGAGCCAATGGGACCAGATAGCAAAAAAGGTAGACACAGCACGAAAGAGGTGAAAATGTTGCAGAGTTTTAAAAAGTGGTTTTCTTCTGCTTCATCCCACAGCAACAACTACCACTAAAAATCTGGAAAAAGTCCCATTGGTAGCAGAGGAAAGGAAGAAAATGAAAATGGTTACAGCTTTGATGATATAAGGTATTCACTTCAGCTTTTACTTTAATGATATCTTTGATCCTTTTCCTTTTTAGTTAGAAGTTTTATAAGAAGAACTCTTGTGTGACTGTATTTGAAAAGACTAATTTCTTACTTTCAGAGGATAAAAATAGCTGAGAGAGTGTCAACCTCATTGCTGCTGCTAAAACGGCTTCATTTGGCGCCAAGCATGATCAACATAGAGCACAAAAGAGAAGAGCAGAGCCACAGCTTTAGTCTGCAGTGCTGCCTTGTGTCTGCATGCTGCTGGAGTGCTGCAGGCACTCCTCAGTCACCGTGCCAGTGCTGGTGCTGTCCCGGTACCAACAGCTCCTGTTGGCACTGCCCAACCCAAAATCAATGCACCTGACCCCCATGGCACCATGGCCTGTGACCACATCTCTCTGCAAGACTGTGCTGCCTGCATGCAGATTGCTCTGGGAGCACTCAAGTGTTGCTATAAAAGACTAGGATGCCACGAAAATATATCAACACTACTTCCTTCAGAGGCAGAAGAAAGCAAAAGCCCTTTATTAAAGAAACAACCACACTTTTATAGACTAGCTCATGAAACTGAGGGTAGACTTGATTTTATTGGTGCAAGGAAGGTAACATCCCTTGTCACGTCTCTCCCGCACTCTCCTCTGTGGTTAGTAGTTCTTTCTCTCCTGTTTTCCTTTGAGCAGCCTGAGAAAATACAAGCTGCATCTTTCCCTGGCTTTCACCAGTGTCCACACTGCAGGAAGTTAGAGGCTGGCACTGGGTAGCCGCCTTTGGAAGGATATTATGGTAAGGCTTAATGGTGATCTGTGCAAAGACCCCAGAATGTGTTCTGAATGAGTGTCTTCCAGGACCTGGAGGCAAAACTACCACTTGATTGAATTCAGTTTATGATTCTGTTAATTAATTCAGATAAGGCTAATTAGCACAGTACTACAGCGCCCTGGCTCTGCTCCTTGCAGGGCCAATAAGAATTTATGAACCTCACAGTTCTGCCTCCACATTAAAGGCTGAGAATTTCCCCCTGTTTTGCAGGGATCAGGGTACCTTGGAGATGCTGAGTTGGTGCTACAGGCTTTGAGTACCCACAGTACTCACTGGCCAAGAGCTCATGCTTCTCCTAGTCCAAACCCAAGCCAATCATACCCACTGTGTGTTATATCCCGTTTGATACAGACCAAGATGGGTTTTGTTGTTTCAGGTTGAAAGAGTTAACTGCTTTTCAGCTGATTGTAGCATCTCCATTTATAGGTAGTGACGTGAGTTTGCCTGAGTTGTCAGACAGTGTGTCATTCCTGTATTAGTCATAATTTAGTTATATGTTTCTGCATAATTTTAATGTATGTCAGATATGATTCATCTGGGATGCTATTTCTACTATCACACAGAACTTACTCAATTGATATTCCAGATTAATGCAGATATTGGGAGAACCTTAGAATAGGAAATGTATTTAAACACAGAAGAAAAATAAATAAAAAGAGAGAAAAGTCAAACCAAGACTGTGAAGCTGAGGCTGTGGTTTAAAAAGAACAAAAAAGTAGTAAAAATGAGTAAGTGCTATACGTGCCTAGTTCAAGAATTTTAGCTTACAAGGTCAGTCATCTGCCATTGTACAATGTGGATACTTCTACATAGAAAATCATTGCAACTGAGGACAGTCATCTAAGATAAATAAGAAAAATTCCTTTCTTCAAACACTCTTTTGGTTTTTTTCTGTAGAGTCTAAATAGCCAGCTACAGTTTCAGGAGAAGAGTTCAGCAGATAAGTCCCATTTAGGTTAACTCAAAATTGGAAGTACCAAGATTTAGTTTAAATCCTTTTTCCTATCTTAGGCTTTGTTGAGTAATTAGAAGTTGTAAACAAATAACATACATGCTGTTCAAAAATCCTTTTTTTCTCCCACCTACCGGTTATGTGGAGCAGCCACCAACAAAACTGCTACTGAACAAACTAGGCCTGAGTTCTCCAGGGGATCCACGAGGTGAAAAATCTCATGAAGTTCAACAAGGTCAAGGACGTTGGGCAGGACAATCCCCAGAATCAGTATAGACTGAGTTACAATTTCTGAAATTTTCAAATATTATTAAGGTCTTGTCTGCCTGTGCTGTTTCAGGAATGAGCTGTCTGTGGGAATGGCCAGAGCATGTCATGGTGATTACAGACACCCTTTTCTCTTTTGTCAGCTTCCCAATGCCACACATGGTGCTCCAGCAGGAGATCCTGAAAAATTCCCATAGCTATAACTCCACATATAAGCACTGTGAATTCAAGTTCTCATTTTGACTCAGACAATACAGAGATTTTTGAGCTCTCAAGGTGAAACTGCATCAGTGAGGCATAATGTAATATGTGAGGGCAAGAATGCAGTCCCAAATACCCAAAAGGGCTGCAGGTAACACTGTTTCAGTAGGAAGATTTGGTGGGCAAATATATGTAGAAATGTCAACAGTTATAACTAATTTCTTTCTTGGTTGATCAGCAACAAAATCTCTTTCAAAATGAACTGACTGTGACAGCTCTACTGAAAAATTGTGCCATGACTAGACCTATTAATCACAGTGTGACTGTAACACCTTAAAATGAAATCAATCCAAAATAATTGAAGCCTTTCTAAAGACCTGACTCAGGTTCTTGTACTGATTCTGGTCATGTCCAGCTGAGATAAGATGAGGGAATGATGACTTACTCAATTCATATACTTATTCTCTAAGACTGATGAAAAAAAAAGGCATGCATGTTTCATAGATATGACAATAATCTGTGCTTGAAAAACCTGATTTTAAATGGAAATACTTAAGAATGGAACCATCAACAATAAAAAATATTGGTTTTACTTAATATAGATATAGATACAGAGCTATAGTTCACACACTATGGGACTGGAAAGCACTTAGATCATCCATTCCCCATCACTCCCCAAGGCAGGTTCATCTATACTTATACCAGCCTTGACAGATGTTTAAAGTCTTATGACTTTTTGTCCTTTTCTTCATAAAGTACAGAGAAGACTCTATTCCCGTTTTCTTTAGAACTAATTTCTTGAAAAGTGGTCCCATGTCTGCTTTAAGTTATATCTTTCCTCAACCAAAAACTCCATAGCTTCCATTAAATTTTCCTTATTCACAAGATTTTCTAAATCATGCATGCTATGCACTTTCTCTCCAGCTATGGATATTTTACTGAAAAGAGGTAATAAAGACTCCTTAGAAGTCCACTCAGATGTTGCCAGGATGAAATGGGAACAGTTATTTTGCACCTCCCACAAATAATACTCTGCTTATCCATCCAAGGACACATTTTGTATGACAAGTGCAAAACAATAGTGCTCCATGCTTGCCTTAAGTGCCTCTGTAATCCCTTGTGCCACTCACTAAACTGCTGTCCAGCCAGTTTTTCTCTACCCTGTATTTGTGCAATCTTCAGCTTCTGTCTCCAGGTCATGCTTGGTTCTTGCTCTCAAGGAAATGTGCCCTATTTGAGTTGCATCATTTCCCTCCAATACATTCTTCACTCCTGACAATGAATTTTCAGCAGTTACTCTTCAAGAAGTTTTCCCAGCAGCCCACCCACCTAAGAGCTGCTGTATATCTTCCCAGCTTGTCTTGAAAAATCATAAATAACACAGGTATAAGAGCCTTTGTAACACAGGGTTAGCTACTGGGATACTTTAGATTACTTTGATATATGTTTGACAAAGTGTTTGCTGAAAGTTTTCTTTCTCTTATCTTCTAGGTGTTTACACAAGATTTACTTCATTATATTTCAATATCTTTGTAGAAATGGAAAAGCTTATAATTCCTTGTCTTGGGCAGTGGAGAGGGGCAACTTTCTCTTTGTTGTTGATTTTCTGGTCTTCTGAAAGCTTAACTCAGCTCCAGCTCTTTCAGATTTTCAAAAGCACCTAACTTGCAAGCTTGAAAGACCTACTATCACCCAGATGATAACAGGGTAAATTTTTGGGTTATCTAGCTTGTGGCTTTAAGCTAGCCACCTGACTAAAATTAGCCTTTTCAGTGAAGACTGTTGCAAAAAAGACAGAGAACTCTGACCTTTTTCCTGTCATTTGCTGATATTTTTCCATTTCTATTGAGCAGTAGTCAGATGCTTAACTTGCTCTTTTCCTTCTCAGCTAATTCACTTTCCCAAAATCTTCATTCTTTGTTTATCTATTTCCTCCCTATATCTTATGGTCATCTATTCATATTTTGATAGGTTGGTTTATTTGGAAGATAAGGAGGAAGGAGGAAGGAGGAAAGAGATAGTTTCTTCATGACATTTTGGGCAGTAAAGCATCAAAGATTCAGTCAATCTTCTTTTTTACACCTGTGAGCTAAACTGCTGTGTGCTGGTAGTTATGATTTTGCTTCATACGTACAGAGTAGCTGATGTGGCCACTGCTGCAGAACACAGACTGGATAATTTTGTTGGTTTTCCTTTCATCACTAGAGAAAAATACAATTCTCCAGCATATTGTGCATGCAACAAAAACCTGCACTGAGATTATCTATGGGATAAAGCAACACACAAGTACAACTAACAAAGGATACAAGAGAGCAATGCAAACAAACAGCAGATGTCTTCTGAAACAAGCAATGACTGACTCACCTTGGAAGTAGCAATGAACCATGGAGACAATCTAGGCAGTGATTTAAGGCATCCATAATTCCACCATCACATGTGCATTCAAAACTCACCCAGAAAAGCATATTGTATATGACAAAAACAAACAAACCCCCCCAACCAAAACCCAAACTCAATCAATATAACTACCTAGAATACAGATACTGGTATCAGTACTAACTACCTATGGTATTACCTAGAGAATACAGAGAGGTTTACACTGAGGACAAGAAGATGAATGTTGCAGGCATCATACAAGTTAACATGCTCTCAGATATTCTAGAGCTGTTGCTCCACAAGAGTTCAGATCTGTGGATTATTTGCCAGCCTGGATGCCCAGGATACCCAAGGGCATCTCAGTTCATGTTAGATGCATGCCTATGTTTGGGCAACCAAGTTCCTCCTCTAAACTTCATCCTTCTTTTAATTTCTGGCAAAAATCAAAAGCTGAATGTATATTTATACATGGAAATTGAAACTGTAAAAGACATGATTTAAACCTTAAAACATGTGAAAGTAAAAATTATGTTTGAAGGAGAACTGTTCTTTAATTATTGTAAAATTCATCCAGAAATCCTTCCTTTGCAGCCAACACAAGAATCAAGTCCCCACAGGATTCACAGTACTGCTGTGCACTCCCAGCAAAAAACATTTTTGGAGTATCACTGGTGAGAGCATAAAAGGCTGCTCATCTTTGCAGTTATTTCATATTTGCATTTAGGGCTATGGAGCAGGCAGATTTTTTAAACTCAATCTATACTTGAGAGTGGTTTTGTTTTGTCAGTTTATGGACAACATGTCTTTGGGATTGATGAGGTTCCAAAGCTGTATGCTAGGCAAGACTGAAGATAATGAATAAAGAGGTCTCTGAGGGTAAAAGAAGGATGACAAGTGATATAAAGAAGTGGTGTCCCTGAGGTATGCACTCCTTGGTTGTCAGCTGCTTTCCAAAGGCAACTATGAAAACAACTGAGGCCTGAGGGAGACTCCTATGGAGTCAGTCGTATTCAGTACGTCCGTCCCATTCAGCTGTGCTCTCTAGGGATGCATTTTACTCTAACAGGGCAATGCATTTATATTCTTCCTCATATTTGTGGAAGGATGGATATACATACATGTGGATAGTGTAGGCAGACACAACTTCACTGCCTGTGTGTGGCCCAAGCTGGCCAGACACAAGTTAGCTTTGACATAGGGTGTTATGCAGGATCCATGTCAGCAAGACTGATTGTCTCAGGCTAAAATCTGTACACAGCATCTAGATTCAGTCTGGCTCCTTCCTATATAGCTCAGAGAGAATCTGTTCAGGCTACAGAGAGCTTTAGGTATTCCCACTGTGCGTAGAGACTAAGCAGGGTGAGCGCTCATTACCAATCCCTCTGTCTCAGCTGCGTGACTAAGCTGGCACAGGTAACCAGCCTCATGCTTTTGTACACAGCACAACCCACAGGCTCCTGGAATCCCACTCTGCAAGGATGGGCTCCTAATATTCTTCGCATTGCATGAACAGCAGCCCTCTCATGAATGAAGTAATACTGTTCCTGTTCAAAACAATCCTGTTAACTTCTGTTGATGCCATGCCCCCATATCCACCTCTTTTAATGGAAGAGGCAAATAGATGAAAAAAGAGCTTCCATTTTGGTGCCTGCTTCTGGCATCTTTGTTTCCACATTCATGATTGCCACACAATAGTTGCCAAGTTTAACAATTGTTGCTTCTCTTTGTTCATTTGAGCATAAAGACACATTTCTGTGGTCTTGCACCAGCTATTTAATTATTTTGAATAAACACAATAAGAGTGAAAGTAGCCAAAAAAATTCAATCAAAGCATACAATCTTCACTCTCTTCATTGCTTAATTGGCAGTGTGTTAGGGCAGGGTATAGTGGTTATACAAGATAAGTTTCGGGCCTCTTGTGGTCCCAGAAATGTCCTTTTCATTACAGAATCACAGGATGGGGCAGTTTGGAAGGGACTGCCGTGGGTCATCTGGTCCAACCTCCTGCTCACCCAGGAACATCCCAGAGCACATGGCACAGAATTGTGTCCAGAGAGTTCTTGGATATTTCAAATGACGGAGATTCCACACCCTCTCTGGGCAATCTGTCCCAATGCTCAGTCACCGGCAGAGTAAAGAAGGTCTTCCTCTTATTCAGGTAGAACTTCCTGGGCATCAGTTTCTGCTCACTGCCTCTTGTCCTAGTGATTGGCACCACCAGGAAGAGCCTGGCTCCCTCCTCTTGGCATCCCCCACACTTAGACTTATGCACATCAGTGTGGTCACCTCTCAGTCATCTCTTCTCAAGGTTGAATAGGCCCAACTCCCTCACTTTCCTCACAAGAAAGATGCCCCAGTCCAATTACCATCCTTATTGTCCTCTGCTGGACCCACTCCATTACTCTTTTGTTTACAGTACTATTATGTGCACATAATTAATTTTAAGTTATCAAGTTGCATCACAATTGAAACAGGAAAATAGGGTATGAGAGGGTTGAGATTTCTTAGAGAGGGGTTCAGTCATTTGTAAGGAACATCTTCCAGCACCACAGTGTCTTGCCAGCTTCATTCCCCTGCCATCTGTACCTGCACCACCTACATAATATGCACTCTGTTGCTTTACCATGCCAAGACAGAATTGATCAGACAGATGCTGAGCTGAAATGGGGAAAAACACCTGCCATATGAATATTTATGAACTCTGCAAAGGTACACACAAACACTTATACATGTGAATTACTCACACTATTCAAATAATGGTGACTGGAAGGTCAATCTGCAAATGATGACTCTCCTGTCATATGCTACAGGTCAGAACAGGTGACTTAGGAATCCACTGTGGCTTAAATTTGGAAAAAAAAATCGTATCATCACAGAGTAAGTGCCCTCTGGTGGCCTTTTTTACTGCCATGAATTAGGAGTCACCAAACTGTTTTTTTTTTCACATAGGACAATTATTAAACTGCCAGATAAAAAGTAATAAAAGACACAAAATCTTCTCAGGGGAAACACCCAAACAAGCTATTATTTTTGAGAAATGTATTCTGTAGGTTTACATTACTTCCTAAGTTTATTATTGGTCTTTTTTTGAGAAAACTTATCTGGAATGACATAAAAATCAGTTCGGCTCAGGACTGGCTAAATTGAATCACAAGTCCAGAGGTTTATAAATGTCTTTTTCTACCTAACATTACTGTTGATGAAAGAATATCTTGGACTTGAGTCAAAAATGAAACCATTTCTGTTTCTAGCATATAACCTAAGCATTCTAGGATTTATAAAGCAACAAATGTTCGGGGTTTTGGGTTTTGAGGTTTTATGGTTGCTTGTCTGGTTGGTTGGGGTTTTTTTGCTGATACACATTCAAGGAATAGTTCTTCAGTGCAACACAACAAGTAACATGCTCAGATAACATGAAGGATAACATGTTATCTTTCAAAGTAGTTTAAATTTACATTTGTAATATTTCTATTTTCCAATGACTAAAGTTACACTTGAAATATGGTTTCAGAAGTTGGTTTCCTATAGTGTTTTCTTTGCTCCAATGTGAACCAGAGAAATCATCACCTGAAGAAATTTTCAAGATTCTTGTTTCTAGGCTGTAGGACTTGAATTTTAAATAGGTTGAGTTAACCTGCAAAGGAAATGATTGCATTTGTAGCTAGGTCTTCCATATAGTCAGTTCTACTAACACACTTTGCTGATCATATGTTTAGCAAGTTATTTGCAAGATGGCCATAACTGTAGCCCTGGGTGAGGAAAGTTTGGTTAAATACTGAAAATGTGATTTTAAAATAGAATATGCAAGCATTTTTGTTTTGTTTGAGAAAGTTCTTTACCTCTACAAGCATTCTTAAATTAGGGAAGAAACAAAAAATCTTTTATGTTGAGTTTTGTTCTGTTCTAGACTGCGTATAATTTTCTTTTTTCTCCTTAAATGCTGGAAAAATAAAATAAATATCTATCAATTTTTTTAAAGTTTTGAGATATTTCTAGGCACATCTAGGATTCTGATGTACGTATTCAAAAAGATGTTTCTTTCACAATCTATCTAAAATAGAGTTCCTTTGAGGTAGCTAAAGTTGGCTGTTAAAAATACAGGTACTCAACATTTTAGAAAACTTGGACCAAATAATCTTTCTAATACTCTGTAGATTTTTACTCTTGGGAAAGATCTTAGGTCTAAAATGGCAAAAACTTTCAGTGCATCTTTAATGTTCATCCTTGCTACCACATGCATATAAATGAGATCAAAGTTTCATTCATATACAAGTTACTTCAAACCCTTTTTTTCCTTCCCATAACAAAGAACCAGTGTTATTCTGGAATTAGAGATGAGCAATAGCATAGTGAGTGGTGACTCATTTGCACTTTCAGTAATCACACTGGAGCACTCGACCTGTACAGCTAAACCAAACCCTACAATTCAACCTAACAACGTTTAAGTTCAAGCATCATTTTCCTGAATATGAAAAATGTCTATCAA
Organism: Sialia sialis; assembly: GCA_009812075.1. NCBI lineage: Eukaryota > Metazoa > Chordata > Aves > Passeriformes > Turdidae > Sialia > Sialia sialis. Next base: position 59,682,394 of record VRYO01002772.1, on the reverse strand, counting down.
TTACAGAGTGAGTCATCCAAAAGGAGAGAGAATTGCAGAAACATAAGTAATTAATTGCAACGTACTTTGCAGAGGAAGATACAGGTTGAAGTCTTTCATGGCAACCTTAAGGACAGCAGGGATGTAGTGAGGTAGCACTTGAATAGAGTCCACTAAGAATTAATTAGTCCTGGAAACAGTCATGCCCAAAGCCAGCTGCGAGCATAAAACACAAGCCTGTGGAAGGCAATGTACATGTACACTTGGATTAAAGCCCCTGTATGTGTCTCCACATGACTATAGGCAGAAAAAGTCCATTTTCTTGTGAGCTTGTGTGTCTGAGAGTTCAAATTCATGATTCATTTTCCATCTTTGGCACCAATTTACTTGTGGCCTTTTTTCCTCTCTGTGAAATCTAAAAAATAAGAGCAATGAAATTTCCCTAATACATTGTATTGCTGCGGTGGAACAGATGAAGTCTGTGAAGTAGCCACATAAAACAGTAAATATTAAAATGCATTTTAAATGCAGCCGAGAGTAAACTACAAATCACAATGAGGCTGAATTCTAGGTCATCCTATATTTCCCTTCTGATGACATAGTAGTCATCAAAACTGGGTTTAGATTTGCTACATGATGTAATTAGAGAATAGTTACAGCTGCAGAGAATTTCAGATAGAGCTCAGATTTTTATTTAAAAGCTGCACTGCTGATCCTGCAGAACTTTTATTGACCCATTTCCTATGCTATTTCACAGTAACTATAGCAGCCCAACTGTCTGGGCTTCTGACACACTTCTGTTTACTTCAGTACCAGCTAAAACCACCCGCTAAGTAAGGTACACCATGGGATACTCTGTGCTGTGTGACTGCATCTTGCACAGGCTTGTAGAGCTAGGACATTCAGCATGTCCCTTTCAGCGCAGTCACCTTTCCAGGGGCTGTAATCACTTTTGCAGTTGCTGGAATTTACAGAGTTTGCAAACTGTTCCTTATGGGTCTTCAGTTTTGTGCTGCTCTGACCTTCTCTTCTGTGGCCAATGCCATGTGAGAAGCAGATGCAGAAAAATGATCCCTGTATTGTTTTCTTAGGCTGCCCACTGGAAGACTTCATCCCATCAGGAGCAGTCTAGACTATACAGGGTAGATTTTATGAAATTACACAATTTTTTTTTTAATTTTATTTTTTTTTTACTTTCCTAATGTTGCACCTATCTGCTGTGCAGCTCTGGTCATAATAAGCCAGTTACAGCAGTCTCAATGTCTTCTCTCTGGCCAAACAATTGCCATAAAAATGCTAGTGTTGTTTTTCTCTCTTGTGTAGAAATGAAAATATGAAGAAAAAGACTCAGAGCTTGGTGAGAAAACTGAGCAAATTTTAACAAAATTATGCTTCATTAGAGTAACAAAAAACCCAAGACAAAACAAAAAAAAGCTTTACAGGCTAGCTACTCAGGTGGGAAATGACTACAGTGTATAAAAAATTAATCTGCAAAGTCACTTTGAATAGCTTTTTGTAAATCAAGATGCTTCTTTGTTTTTTTTTTCTTGGGGGAATTTTTAGTGGCTTGTTTATGTTTTTTTTCTTTTGACTACCAGAAGGAAATTTTTCTGGGGTCATTACTTGATTTCCACTATACTGGTGACCCATGCAGATTCTTAGCCATTTATGAAGGTGTAATACTGAACATTTTACAAAGTGCATTAATCTTCACTCCCAGGTAATTAATGTCAAAGAGACAGAATACTCTTATACTCTTACAATTATTCAATTAATATAATTAAAAATGGGGGAAGTAAGGGTGAAAAAAAGCAGCAAGGAAAGTAAATTAATTCTGCAGATGTCTAGATAACCTTTGATTGCTTGTTCAGGAGTATGTGAAGCCTCCTTCAAGAGATCATGAACATAAAAATTAATTAAATAGTAGGAAGGCTTGACAGACTCCAGAGGAAGTTGATGCTGTCCAAAACAATTTACTGAAGAAGTAGGATTCCTTTTTCAGCTTTGAAGGAATGTAGAAAGCAGAGAACAATGACATCCTTTGGTATGTTCCAAATCTGGCTTCCATCAGCAGCAAATCTGATTTTAAAACTGGTGAACATACTGTATCAGACTATCCTTGCTATTTTCCTGGTGCTGGCCCTGCAAAATATAAAGGGTAGCTCTAGCACTAAAAGCAAAGAGGTCTCAGAGGGAACTCTGCATAAGCATGGAGGTAAACACAAAAAATGCCTTTCCCTTGCCATTATTATATGGAGGAATCATTTGAGTAACAAAAGGCAAGGGTGCAAAATGTGATTTCTTTTAAGGGATTAAAATCCTGTTGCAGCAGCTAGATGGTATTTTAGGACTGGTCTAGTCTAACCCTGGATGGAGAAAGGATTTAACTAGATCCTTTGTCTAAACACAAATTCTGCACTCTTTTAAGGCTGTAATGATCTGGTGAGGAAATCTTTATGTAGCATCAATCATCAATTGACTTTTAAACTGGAGTGCTTGGCTGAAGAAAGGTGCTGATTATAAATAGCAACACAGGTGACTGCAGAGTCCTGAATGTCTTTCCTTGGCACCTAAAAATAAGTGTCCTGGAAGATTTAGTTCCTGAACCTATTGTGTCATACCCTTGTCTAGTCATCATTCATCACACAGGAAGAGATCAGAAGGACGCTGCAGGGAGCAGAGATACCTGTGTGCTTTGGGAATTGCATGGTATTAACTGAGAGAAGGGCATGTTTGCAGCGCCTTGGTCTTCCAAAGTTTGGACGTGCTGACACTGTGACTTTGCCTCCTTCATTCTTTGCCAAACTCTTTGCACCCCAAGCTCTTTCTTTGAAACACAGTCTTTGGGAATTTCTCTAAATAATCTATGCACAGAGAAAATCCTGTTTCCTCAGTGACATCTATCAGGTAAGGTAGTGAAAAATAACTTAGAAACAGTGGAAGCTTTAGTATTTGGCATGTCAAAATGAATCTATAAATCACAGCAGTAGACCTGAAATAATGAACAATGTTACTGCGACACAAAAATTAATTAGAAAGCATAATAGGAATTTTTCTATTTTCTTTTTTTGCTAAAGTTTATGATTTTCTGCTCAGAGCACTAATCATCATCAGTTTTAAGTACAACTTAAAAAAATGTATTCATCAATCCATTTGGCAGAGGTAGAATTTCTCATGGGAAAATTTCACTCTGCAGTATTGCCAAGACAAAGAGCTCAGAAGTAACAAAAGGGGTTTAAAAATCCTAAGTCCTTTAAAAATAGCTTATTACATTGGAGTTTCACTCCCTAAAACTTTTGTGTGACATTCAGGTCATAATTTGAGGTTAAAGGCTGATCATTTCATTCAGCACTGGAATTTTACCAGACATACCTGAAGTTTTCCCTCTGTGAGAATAAGAGAAATGTTCAAGCTGTAGAGAAAGAAAAATGTATTCAGATATATACAGTAATTTCATGATTATAAGCCGCACCTGAATATAAGCCACACTATTGGGGTAGGCTGGATTCTTCAATGAAAAAGTTGCTTGTATCAAAAGCTCTATGCAACTCATTCCTAAAGAACCTGAACTAGAAATATCAAAGCACCCTGGTAGCACTGCCACATTCCACTGTCGTGAGCACACACAGAGAACAGAAAAAAGTACAGCTTGGGTCATCTGACTTGAAATATGATTAATAATTATTGTTTATACTTTTTAATAATTATTTAGTTATTAAAATTTTTTTATTGATCAATAGCTTTGGCATTTTATGACTTTTTCATTGAAATTAAATCAATTAAATACAGACTGTAAATGCAAATTTATAATAACAAAACCCACCTAAATTAATCAGCAAAGAGCATAACACAAATAAAGCAAAGGGAAAGATAGGAACCAATTCTGAGATAAGCAGTCCACCACAATAACTTTCCATCTAGAAATGATGCTATTGTTTCAAGCTGCATTTTGTAGAAAAAGCTCAATTATTTTGCTAAAGCAGATTTATTCTGACAGTCAACTTTCTCTGAGATAAACTGGTTTTAAAGAGACTGATTACATTCTTTCTAAAGATAGTGGAAACATTTCCCTTCCCTGAAAGAAGTATTGAATCAAATTCTAAAAGTCAAAATTGGCCTAGAGTATTTGGTGAGACCTGGAATGATCCTGAAAATTGAAAAAAAAAAAAAAAACCTTTAAAATGGTTTGAAATGCAAGATCAAGTCCAAAATGCTCCATCAAGGCTGAAGTCTGGATGATTGACTAGTTGGTAAGGGGCAGCTCTACAAAGGACATTCTGACAGTGACGGGGACCCCAGTGTGAGCAGTAGCAGTCAGTAACAACTCGGTGTTATATGACCTAGTCAAATTTAGTTGTCACAGGCTGAGCATATCTGGCCCTTTTAAAATTAATCATTAAGGTGCCCCCAGTGCTGTGCACAAGCCAGCCTTCCTGATTTCTGTTTTACATGAACTCTTATTTCAGCTACTGTCCAATTTGTATAATTTCCTCACAGCATATGTTCAGAGAACATGCCCTGCAGCCTACTCCACACATTTCACATTTTTCTAGTGAAATTTCTGGAGGACAGACACCTGGGTTTTACTGCAGGATGTTCATTGGAGTCTCCTTCTCTGGATGCATAGTGCTATAACATATCACATATCTTATTTAGAGAATGAAATAATGTCAATTTTTTCTCCTGTTGCAAGGAAAATTTTGTTTAAAAATTGTAGTCAATCAAAAGAGGAGAGGCTAGCAATCAAGAGAGGTGATTCTTCCTCTCATTCTCATGAGATCCCACCTGAAGTACTCTGGGTCTGCTAGAGCAAGTTCAGAGGAGGAGCAGGAAGGTGGTCAGAGGGTGGGAGCAACTCCTACAAGGACAGGCTGAGAGAGCTGGGGTTGTTCAGCTTGGAGAAGGCTGTGGAGAGACCTCATTGCAGCTACCTTAAGATGTTTTAGAAAAAAAAAGCAGGGAGAAGGACTTCTAGACAGGCAGATAGTGACAAGACAAGGGGCAATAGTTTTTAACTGAAAGATGTTGGTTTCAGTTTAGATATTAGGAAGTAATTCTTTACTTAGAGGGTGATGAAACACTGGAACAAGTTGCTGAGAGAGGCTGGGGATATTTCCCTCCTGGAAATGTTCAAAGCCAGGTCGGACAGGACCCTGAGCAAGCTGATCTAGTGAATGGATCCTTGCCCATGGCAGGAGAGTTGGAATTAAATGATCTTTAAGGTCCCTTCCTACCCAAGCCATTCTATGACTATGTGATCATAAGAAAAGTACTGCAGAATTAATTTCAGGTGTTTTTTTGCCTTGGAGTCTCCGTGCCCACTCCTTTGTTCTCAAAACCACATTTTACTACTTCAGAAGAATTTTTTTCTTTGCTGTTTCCATGTGAAATGTAAAACTGATGACTAAAATTTACTTCATGCCCATTCCTGAAAACACTACAATGAAAACTAGGTATTTGTGAATGAATTTAAAAGTTAATCCCAAATATTACTTTTGCAGTCTCAGACACAAGAATATGTAATATAATTCATCTTTCTGTAGGTAAAGACTTCAGAATTCCGATTTTGGAGCATTTAAGTACTCTTTCCAAAGAAGTCCTTTTTCCTTTTCTCTTACCATTTTGCATAAGAGCTGCAGCTATGCAGTTGCATCTGCAATTCTTTTCCAAGCATAGGAATATCAGGAAGTCCTAATATGCATCCTCCAGATAAATGCTCTTTGCTCTCTTTTCAGCTCCTCCTTCGACTGCTGAGCAAGAGTTATGAATTGTTTTACCTTATCTTCTCATTTCCTAGTTCTCATTATCAAGCCTTTGCATGTTCCAGTTGAATACTTGCAGTTATTTCTGTGGTATCTTGCGAGGGAAAAATATACTTTATTGTGTATTAGTTACTCAACAAGGCCTTTGTATTGTATTAAAAGAACCAGCATGCTTTTCTCAGTAATCATTCTTGGCTGGGCTTTTAGTTATTCTCTTCCAATTTTCCCTTAATATTTGCAGATATTTATAATTAAGAAGGTGACTTTTTTTTTCCCAGCTGTGCATAAATGATGTAATGGCCAAATATAGAATAGTAAGGAAATGTAGTTTGTGTCAGGTGATAATGCAAGGAGAATGAAAAATATTATCTTCAGTAAGATTACACAAATAATTCATTTTTCCATTTAATGGTCCAACTGAAGAGGAATGAAAAAGGCACTTTGAATATTTAAAACTTCCCAATTTTCACTTGACTTAAAATGAAAAAAATTATTAATAACTGATAATGATAAATAATTTAGCTTTATAAAATAGTGAAAAAATACTACCAGGCAACATAGCTTTTTGACATGGTGCCAAAGCCTGGATAAATAAGAATGCCTAGGCATCTTCCTAGAAAGATTGCTGACTGAATAATGTAATTTGCCTGTTTTGAGGTAAACAATTATTATTTGGAGAGGATCCCTCCACATGAAGCAGACGGCCCCCACAGCACTTATTGCAGTACAACGAGAGATCACAGCAATAGCTGGAAGTTGCAGCCAGCTCAGGAGAAGATCTTGGATGAGAGAGCTTGGGAGAGAATCAGCAAAGCCAAGTGCAGCAGCAAGGAATGGTAACAAAAGCAGGCAGATGGAGAGCAAAGCAGCTGCCTGGGAGGACACAAAGAAAGCCAGCTGAATAAGAACTAGGTGAGGAGTTCTGAAAGCACAAAGGTACAAATTATTGCTCATTCTGTATCTGAGAAGTCAGACAAGTATTTTGTGGCAAAAGCTAGGACAGAGCCACCTTCCTATAGCAAATGTCATTGATGAGCAATGTAGTGGGGTAAATAGTGACTCTTTAATGCTGTAAAGCAAAAGATTTACAATCTCCATAGGCTAATGGGAAGAATTACAGAGGAATAAACAATCTGCAGACAGCAACACCATCTACTTTCTTTTATGTCATAAGGAAGACATGTTTTCCTCTGGCTGTACACAGTACTTAGGGTGTCAGCAAGTGTGTCTTCTCACAGAGGGAGACAGGAATGTCAGAGCAATGGTTTCTCTTCTAATGTGCTCTCACTCAGGCTTTAAGGGGACTGCTCCAGGAGACCTGCTCTGGAAAAGGCAGACTCCAAAAGGTGTCCTGGCACTGCAGTAGGCAAACTGGGTATGCCAGTGCAGTTATTGTGGTGCTCTTGATCCACATGCAATTGATGTGAGTGCATAAGGAAGATCAAAGCTATAGCTCTCTCAGTCTTTCATCTCTCTACCTTCACTTGGCAGAGGAAGCTTCAGTAGTTAATTTTAGGGTATCAATGGTTTATTTTGAAAAGGATGTTAAACTTGCCCTTTGCCATGCTGCTGGCTGGATTTGTGATAAAAAAGATCAGGAAAAAACAGGAATGCACCCTGGGACTTTGCAGAGAGCAGTGTAGAGTTGAGAGTGTTGTGGTTGCTAGGGGAAAGATGCTCAAAAAGACCTTGTTCCGGGTAGAACAATGGGTTGTTTAAGCCCACAACACCAATTATACCTATTATTTCCAGTTTCCACGAAACATGAGTTCATCCAGAGGAAATTTATTTTCTTCTTACCTATCAGCATAAATAGCTGCAAATATGTACAGTTGGATTTGGAAATGTCCAACAGCTTCTCCATGTCCTGCACAGTCACCTCTGACCAGCTAGGCATAGGGTAGGAGGAAGAAATTCGGTGCTGCTGGAGCTCTGCTTGTGCTGAGTAAATTTTTGTATTTGTTAGTACATTTGAATGGATGGATTTCATTAAATATTAAAAACAAAGATATGGAAGTCACTTGTATGCTCAATACCCACTGATCCTTTATTTCTAACTCCAGGAGGTCCCGAGCACTACAAACTAATTTAATCGGGCAGCTGGGGAGGAGGTGTGTATTTAAATTAACTAATTAATGGGTTTCCTACCCATGTTAATCTCTTTATTCACCTTAAAAGGAAAACTTCTAATAATTACTGCATTTTCTGTGCATATACAGTAACACAATCACATGATAACTGCATAGTTTCATTATCTGAAAATATAAATTTTGTTTAAAAAGTGAATCAATTACTAGGGGAGAACTACAAAAAAAAACCATTGTAACTTTTAATTAAAAAGTATCACTTACCTCATGGGGAAAGAAACAGTTACCATTCACTTCAATATGTGAACAAATTTTCCCAGCTTTTTTTTTTCCAGGTTTTGGTAGGAAAAAAAATGCTGGAGTTATCACTGCTGAGATGGATGTGATTTTCATCAATATAAGGCTGTCGTTGTTCCTTTACTACTATGACTTTGTTTTGAATTGATGAAAAGACAAAGATCGCCGCACCACCTGTCTTTTCCAAAGCAAGTCAGATGGCTCTGCTTGTTGGGTCACAGGTGGAAAGGAAGGCAGAAACAATTTCTGAGGAAGATACTGGATTCATCTGACCACATTAAAGCAACTATATGGGTGTTAGTGATGACCAGCTGTGATGACTGTGCTGCTGAACTCTTCCTGAAGTTACCTAAAATAGTAGTTTAATCAGGCATTAAAATTTCCTGTTCCTCTTCAGCAGCTGGAAGGGGAATAATAATTAGAGTCATTAGTTCAGAAGACACCTATCTAGTGTCAAAGCACAGTAATTACCAAGATCCTTGATGCTTACCATGTAGCCTTGATACTGACCACAAGGAATCTAATTTTCTCTTTTAGAGGACAATGCTTAGCCCTGTGTTAAAAAGTTCACACTAACATTTTGACATGACTGGTCTCTACAGAGCTATTTGCTATTGCCAGATAAAGGGATTAGATAAAGTCACTGAGGAAAGTGACAGAAAAACTGTGGGGATTTCCTTTAAACAGGAAAAAGTGAAAACTCAGGACTCCAGTTCTGCTAAAGAAAATTCTTGGTTCAACATTATTAACGACTTTATTGGTATTTTCAGCAGTCTGAAGTTTGGTGTAAGCAGAGACAATTATTTCATTATTCAGGAGTGACTGCTGTAATGGAAAGAAAATGCTCTCATCCCTTCTAGTAGTCTCTCCCAGTGCTAGCCTAGTACCCAAGAAGATCTAGAGCTCTGCTTTATACAGAACAGGCAAATACTAGGTAGTGGTAAACACTAATTTTTACATAGGACAACAGAAAGTGAAGATCTTTTTTTCCTTGCATATCAAATTAATAGTTTTCAATCATCACTTTGAACTTATGTTGTGGGATACTGTGAAAGCCAGGGGAAAATCAGCTTGAATTTTCTGAAGCTACTTAAAGGAAAAGAGAAGAGAAAGAAATAATAACAAAGATTAGCACCTGCTGTTGTGCACAGGAGATGTGATATTTTGATAAAAGCATGTTTGCAAGGGGTGTTACCTTCCTTGGACCAATGAACTTGATTTTATCCTTAGTTCTGCAATCTAGTCTATAAAAGTGTGATTGCTTCTGTAATAAATTGCTTTCTTTTGCCTCTGAAGGAAGTCTGTGTTGCTGTATTCTTTCACCACTCCTAGCACTACAGTGACATTATGTAGCTGTCATTATCTACTGAATAAAATCATTCAGCTCAGAGCTCCAATTTTTTTGTTCTGGTGGAATTCCTATTAAATTGAAACAAATCTGCTGTAAAACCCATGGAAGGTATACCGTGAACGTCCCCAGGATTAGCCAAAATCTAAACCATTCCATCTTTTCAATCTAAGGGAAAGGGAAACCATGCTGAGCACATACAGATTAACCACAGCACGAGCTGTGTAGGGTCAGGCTGAAGTTCTGTCTAGTCCAGTATCTGGCACATAGTGAAGAGTAGAAAGAAAGAATGCATTTTTTAAAATATTTAGGAAGAGTAGAGATTTTTCAAGACTGGGCTCAATAATGTAATTATTTGTAGCTGAATCAGAACTAGTCACAATGGACCCTTGCGCCTCAAGTTTTTCAATTCATCTTTGAATCCACCTCAAGTTTAGAACCCACTGCTGAGGCCAGGAATTCATAAAATCATAGAAAAGTTTGGTTTAGGGCAAACTTCCCAAAGTCACCTAGTACAACCCTCTGCAATGAATAGGAATATCTTTCACTAGATCAGGTTGCTCAGAGCCCTGCCCAATCTGACCTTGATGTTTCTAGGGCTGGGGCAACTGCCACCTTTTAGGGAAACTAATCTAAATCAACTTCTTTTAGTTTAAAATCATTAGCCCTTATCCTATACAAAGAGTTCTTCAGCACTTCCAGAATTATCATCAAATTAAAATATGAGAAATGTGTCTTTTTTGCTGGTTTTGATCTTAAGTGTTCTCTCTCAATATACACTGAGTTAAGAAGAGACGACTATAAAGACGGGAGAAGGACCTTTATTCTAGCATGAATAAGCTTTCTGCTAATAGCCAAAATTAACTTCCCAGTTTGTTTCCTTTTCAGATATTTTGAAGCAACCCTGCCACCTTGTTTAAGTATCAAGAAGCAATTTCTATATCTTTTCAACATCCTTTAATCTAAAGAGAGGTGTCTTTCTCAGATACTTGCCATTGTGATCACAAGGCCAATTATTTTGTTTGATATTTGCAGTTTAAGGAACAGCACACACACATCCCAGTTGTGTGCAGCTTTGAGAACTTGACACAATAACTGCATCTTACATCTTTTGCTCCTTAGGTTTAATTACTTTTTATCTGCTGTCATAATTCGTTTCATTCCATTCCCCAAATCCATGAAAATTTGTCTCTTGCATTAGAGGCATTGAAACAAGTTCTGTTCAAGACTCCACAATCTTAACTTCACAAAGTAGAGTTTGAAATATTTCTTTATAATCCAATTCTACCTATGCAAAACCATGTGAATAAATAATTTACTTTTGCAAGATTCAGCACTCTTAATTACACACCCAGGCAAAAAATTAATTCAACCCACAGGTCCCTCCTATGTGTGCTGCATGTGCTCTCCTTTAGTTGAATTTTGAAATTTTTAAAGACCTCATGTAAAACTCTGATTTCACTGAAATCATTGGCAAAAATATTCCTTATCAACAGAATCAGAATTATGCCTTCTATTTTTATTATGTTCATGTACAATTAATTCATTGAATCTTCTGAAAAATTACATTTAAGTTCTACTCATAATGAGCAGAAACTTTGTTGGCATGGTCTTTGACCAAGAAAAGAGAAAGATGCTGACATCTTCAATTTTTTTTCTCTCAGGTACACATAATACTGATTGTGACCTGCTCATTCAATTAGGAAAACCTCTGTTTATCCTTGGCCAGAATGAGTCTGATTTCAAATGCTGTGAGTGCCACAAACCACTCACAGAAAACCACACAGCACAGAGGGGGAGGGAATGACAGAAAAATATTATCAAGTAATAAAAAGTAAATTCATGAGTCATACAGTACTTGCTGAAAGGAACATAAAGAAAAAAATTGTGTTTTTACCATTGACTGAATGGGAACAGGACCAAAAGTATTAAATTTTTTGCTCTGACTTATAGGATTGAATCTAGTCATGAAAATTTCTAACCAGAAATGGAACTTGTATGGTTTTTAGAAAAGTCAAAATTAATTTTGTTCTAAACTTGCTGTGCTTAGGCAGTAAATTAACACAGTACTAAAATTGCAAAATTGAAGCTTCTGTAAAATATGACTCTATACAACTGACGTCATTTTCCTAAAGTGATCAGATTAATGTGCTGGTGCTTTGAGATGTGAGAAGTCCCTGCATATTAATCACCAGAACCGACAGACAGAGATAGTATGTTTAATTCCAATAACCCAGGTATCTGCAGGTGTGTGTATCTGTGCATAAGGGATTTAAAAGCTCATTCAGGCCTCAGTCTTAAAACTGTCTTCCTCTCCCCCTAATTAAATTTCACAACTCTGGTCAGGCTCCCTGGCATACAATTCTTTCATATACTGAAAGTGCTCAGAGGAACAACAGACAAACCTAACACATTGAACTGTGAGGTAGATCAGCTACGAGCTCCTTATCCTTCTGCAAGCAGGAGAGATTTGGGATCATTCAACTGGTAGGATTAAGGTACATAATTGCAATGCCAATTTCCTCATATTTGTGCTGTCATCTACTGAGCATAAAACAGGGGAAAGGCTAGACTGTTCCTACCAGATTCACATAATGAAGACAGACATGCAAGAATTGCCATTTGTTGTCAAGATCCAATTTCTTTTGAAGCTCTTTCAGTGCTTTGTGGTTTCTATACAATGGGAAAAGCCATTTTTGCCCACAGATTCATGCTACCCATGCATTATTCCCATAGGGCTTTAAAAAGACAAAGGATCTCAGGAGATAGCTGGTCTCCACCTGTCATACAGCTCTCGATGTACAGAGCAGATAGGAAGGGTGGTGGGTAGCTTCTGGCATTTCAGAGAGGAATGATCTCATTTAGCTCTGTGGGCAACTGTATTACAGGCAGCTAAAACTCAGTTATCCCCCTGAAGTTCCAATATAGCCAGTGGAGAAACATATACTTATGTATGATCCAGAAAACATATTTCAGACATCTGCCTTCAGAGGAGATTAATGTCATTCAAAAAATGACATTTCTCTCTATCAGTTACAGTGTGAGTCTAGACAAGAAGTCCAGGTGTTGGAATCTATGTTGCATATACTAACAGTGAGGTGATTTTACTTTCCAATTTTCTTCTTCATCCAATGACAGAAATCTTTTTTCAGAGAAGGATAGTGTGAAACAATCGGAATCAAAATTGATTCCTTTCTAAACATTCTGGAAAGGCTTCAGCCCAGGAAATCTCAGTTAAAAAACAGTCCAGAAATTGAAGCTGCTGAAAGCAGGTCATTACACTGAGAGGAAAATTCAGGTTGGAAGGGACATTGAGATGACAACTGGTTTAAAATCCTGCTACAGCACTATGAGTATGAGCACAAACTACGAGATCAGACCAGGTTACTAAGGACTTTGCACAGCTAGGACTTCCATTCATCCTATCAGAAAAACCTCTCCACTGCCTGACCCTACTCTCGAGAAAAACTTTCTATTCTTTTGTTTCAACTTATGCCCATGGCTATTCTGCCTTGCATCACTTTGAGAATCATGGCTCCAGCTCCTAGATGACTACTTGTAGGTGCTGGGGGAACTGTTTAATATTCCCAAAAAGCATGCCTTCTCCAGTCTGAATAGGATCAGCTCTCCATTAGGGGCAAGCACTCCAGCCCCATGATGCTTGGGGTTCTCCACTAAGCCTTCTCTTTCATATTTGGGAGAGGCAAAAAATGAACAGAGGATACAGCTGTGTTCTTGGCATTTGTCCTTGTTTAATTTCATGAGGTTTCTGCTGGCATCTTCTCCAACCAAGATGACAGCCCTGCCCTTGTGCTTATCAAATGCTTCCCCAGCTTTGTGTCACCTGCAAACTCAACTGGAATGCATTCTACCACCTCTGCCAAGACATTGCAAAGACAGTAAACAGGACAGACCTCTGCAGTACTCACCACAGGCACCCACACAGGACACAATACATTAATTCATAATTCAGTTTTCTACCCAGCTAGTCACCCACCCATCCAGATCATTATGTCCTAGCCTGAATATAGATGAAATTTGCTCCTTCATGATCTTAGCTAGAGCAGCAGAATCTAAATAACCAGACAAGAAAAAGCTTCATCCTAGAGTCCTGTTTGACTGCTCTGTGTGGAAGAGGAGATTTAGCTATCTATCTTCCATTGGCTTACACAGTCTTGCTTCCAAAGCTGCTCTGCAGAGCAAAATGATGAGCCAGGTGGGGTCCCACAGGCTTGCAGACACATTCGGAACTCCCAGGATCAAGACTGGATGTGGTGTGGTCTTTGCCAAGGTCTGGGAAAATCCTTCAGGGCTTAGTAAATTATCCTGGAAGGTAGAATGCATATTCAATACATATGTGGTATTATGTATGTATGGAACCTGTCAGTAAACATCTCTGCCTAAAGTTGGCTTCAGTGTAGGCAGGAGGCTTTCTGGTTCTTGATCTCCTGCAAGAAGCAAAGGGGTCTTGTTAGACTGAGGAGTTAGAGGTTGTACCACATGCAAAACCAACAATGACTGTCTCTCTGCATTCTCATTAGTCAAGGAAGGATGGTAAAATTCAGCTTTGGCATGACTGGAAAACCATGAAGCAGGAATTTGAGCACAAAAACTTTAAAATTATTCCTCACGGTGTCCCCCAGAATCCTGCAAGTTTGCAGAGTGAAAGTTTCTTCTGTTGGTTTAAAACACAAGAGCAAAAGCTACAAAATGGCAATTAAGATTCTCACAGAAGATTATGTCTATTCTCAGCTGTACCTCATGAATCACTTATACTGATTAGCTTGCACCTTCTGTGAATCAGCAAAGTAAATGAAGCATTAGTTGTGCTATCAAAGTAACCACTTCCTTCAAGTAGATTACCAGTTTCTCCAGAAATTATCCAAAACCAATGAAATCACAGACAGAAGATTTAAGTACTTTTATGAAAGATGTTTTCAAGCTAGTTTGTGGTCAGTCCCCTTGAGGAAATTCTACAGTGTCCTTGTGCAACAGAGAAAAATACAGTAAAAAAGAGCAGTGCAGAATAAATAAAAAAAAAAAAAGAGGAAGGGAAAATAATTGTTAAAACCCACTGCAATTTAGCAGAGCTGATTATTAAATAAGCAAGCACTAAAAGGCAAATATTTTTTCCTGTTTTTCACTGATGCGAAAAACCACCATAACTTGAGATGCTCCTAATTATATCAAATATTGGAAACCATCCCAGGCTTCTCAAGACATTTGGCCAATTTCCCATGGCATAGCAGAATGTTATCATGCACATCAGAAAAATAGGCTTCATATACATGACTGGGAAACCCAAGCTAAACAAAAGTAAAAGAAAATGTAGAGTTACAAAAACAATACATACCAATTTTGCTAACCTGGGAATATTTTTTTAGATGCTGCTGGATAAGGAAACAGACAAAATATTGATTCATACAGAGCTCCCCACATTTTCTATTCTTCCAGATTTCTTGTCAAGATTTGTTTCAGTGTAAATCTCATGACACAACCACCACCTGACATGTAGAATACAACATTTAATAAGAAAGATTTCATCAGGACACAAGTTCAACAAAAAGGATGGAAGGATAGGGTGTTTCCTTTGTTTTGGGGGTGATCATGAGAACAATTACATCAAATGTGTGCAATTTGTTACTTAAGTGATTACAAAAAAAAAAAAAGGAAAGTTGTATATAGCATAATATTTCCCTAACTATAACCTTTTATATTTAGATATATTTTCTTTTCTATTAAATGTTCCAATTTTCCACCATTTAAAGTGAAAAAATATGCATATATGCATTAGACAATATCTGGATACTTACCTTAAAATGTCAAAAAAACCCATAGATTAAATTATAAGGAAGATCTTGCATTATATGGTAGTTTATCCATAGTGTTTTCCGGTATGTAGAAGAGATCCCTCATATGCTTCTAGATTTACTATAGGTTAAAGACACTTCTAGTGCATATCAAAAATAGTTTCTATTTTAAATGCTTCCTAAATGTGAAATATGACATTATTTTGGCCTTCTGTACAGTAAACATTATTTTGTTCACGTCTCATGTTTATATCATATTTACAGATGAATATTTATTCAAGAGCTATCTGTCCCTTTTCACTACTGTAATCAATAGATACAAATTTTGGAGATGCCTAATTTTACACTCCAGTTAAAACAGTAATTGCTAAGGAAGAGCTAGATTCAAAAATTCGGCACCACAAAATCCTTGGCACAGAAGCCAGGAAATCAAATGGAATTTTGAAGATTTTGAATATCCAAGCAAGCTCCTAAGACTGGGTTCATTTCAAACTACAGTAATTTCACAATTATA
>VRYO01002772.1:59644400-59657452 GCA_009812075.1 Sialia sialis | reverse complement strand
AGGCTGGATTCTTCAGTGAAAAAGATGCGGCTTATAATCGTGAAATTACTGTAATCTAATCTTAGAATTAATTTTACACTGCCAAATGTAAAGTTAAAAATAATAAATCTTCTTCATTCTGATTTATTTAAACTATCAACCTACTTCAACCCAGTTCAGAATCATATTTCCACTACAGCTTTGGAATAGACTTAAGCAAACTCATCAATTAAAGAAGTCAAGAGATATCTTCTTTAAAAGCCACATATTCAATGTTGCAATGTTTAAGAACAAGGAGAGACCAGAATAAGAAGTTTCGTAGGACAAAATGCCATGGTTCTTTCACTGGAAAAAAATTGTTTTGCAGAAAACCAGCAAGAAAAATAGGCTAAACAAATTGCCTTTTTTTTTTCAGTAGTTTCATTATTATTCCTCTTAACATCTTAGCTGAAGATAAGTGGAACATTATAGGAATGAAATGAGGTAGTTTATTCTTGTAGGTTCTGAGTCTTTCCCTTAATTTATTGTTTCTGTCTAGGAATTGTATTCTCCAATTTAGTGTTCCCACTGAAACTACTGCCAACCATGTGCTGTTTGCTCCCTCCCCCATCTCCCTCTCCCTTCCCTTGCCGGTGGCTGGAGAGGAAGGAGGTACAACAGGTAAAGGTCATGGATTGATATTAAAGTAGTTACTGGAATGAGAAATGAGGTAAGAAAATGAACAGTATCTAGCAGAAATATTAATAGCAAAAGTGTAGAAGAGAGGCAAATGATCCATATTCAAGTGCTCACATTATTCCATGCAGAGCCCAACAATATCAGACTGTCACCACACTACCCCAACCCAAAAGGGACCCCTTCTCCCATCTCCAGGAAATGACAGGAGGTGGTGCAGAATAACCTCTGGGTCCTGGCCATGCTGCCTCCTGGCTACTGCAAAAATGAACCCTGTCCTAGATAGAACGGGACCTATTAATTTACAGGTTTTTTTCCCTACAGCCATCTATGACTTTTAAAAGGACTAAATAATTTGTTTCAACCATCTCAGCCACTTAATGATAAAGAGATACTGGCCTGTATTGTTTTTAAACATGTGAGAAAATGTCTCAGAAATATTGAAAGCCCCAATGCTTGTGAACACAAATTAGCAAAGACAGCAGGACATCAGAGTACTCTTCCCAAGGTGTTGTTTTAATATGAGTGTAATGATAGTGCAATTATTTTCTGAAATAACTGATGGTTAATGTAAAGAAGCTTTTTTTAAAGAATGTACAAATGGTAAGCAAAGAGATACCAGCAACAATTTATGTAAATTCATAATCTTTATAGCGAATGAGGCAAATATTTAAATCAGCGCCCACTCACTTCAGCAAAAGATAATCATTAAATGACCTTTCCTGTTGAATTGAGTTGTATGTAATGATGTTTTGCAATTCACATAACACATTTGCCATGATTCAATGTCCATCCATTCATTAAGTACAGGACATGTACAGGACATCTACGTATTCAGAAGGCGGCAAATACTGACGTAGTTCCACAGGAGTCAGTTCAGTAAATTGTCTAAAGATGAGGTTGACTGTCAGGATGCAAATAAGCTGCCTTCAGATTTACAGTCACACATGCAAATGAAGGCATTTGCATCTGAAATAATGTAAATTATTTGTTTTGCCTCTGAAAATTTGATAGGCTATATAAAGACACACAATAAGAGAAGGAGATCCCAGTACTTCTCTGCTGTGATTTCATTGGCCACATCAGAGGAGTATTTGATACTTTACTTAAAGGTCTGGCTAATAAGTAATGCTGATATGGCTTACTCTAGGGTTGTTTCTATACAAGTTCTCATGACTACCTGAACTCCAGCTAATAAAACATTAAAGTAACTCAGGCTTTTCAACCTACCAAACAGATGTGTTTATGTACACAGAGGCAGCACAAGCTCTGTGTATGAATTTTATCTCACCAAAGCCCTATTTTTAAGAGCTGAGGGTCTTCATAAGTGTAAAGTCCTTGGCTGAGGATTTTATGTGAGAACAGGAGTATTTTGACAAAAGGGGATTATTCAAGAATTCTGTATATCTTCAAGGACTTAGCCCCATACCCACTGCCAGAATCCGATGTATTGATAATATTCATTTTGCTTTTTCTCCAGATAATTGCATCAACCCAAATATATTAGCATTTAGATAAGAGTTGTTCACATAGACCCAAATAGAAAAGACAAAGTCATTGGATGGAGAAGAAAATAAGATATACCTGTGGTAATTAGAGAATAATACATATCTCCAGGTAACCTATTTTGTCAGAAAGAGAATATAAACTTCAGGCTGAAAAATAAAAAAAGAAATATTAAGTTCACTGAGCTTGTTCATCCAAAGAAAGTCAAAAGATTCCTTATCTGTAGCAGAGGAAAAAGTAGAAAAAGTAGATATATACGTCGTGTTGAGTATGTTAAAAGCTTTTAGCTGGTGGTTTATTTCCTCAATTACTCGAGCAATAATTGGCACATCAAATAAAAAAAAATTTAGTTACATTAGAGCCATCCATAATTTCATCTAGTTCTTTAAGTTAAATTTTTCAAATTTCATGGCATATTTTGTATTACCTTACAGTCCTAGCATGTACAGTAATTTCACAATTATAAACCGCACCAGATTGTAAGCCACACTTCCAGGTAGCTGGGTAGACCACAGAATTTGTCCATAAATAAGCCGCACCCTGAATATAAGCCGCTCTTTTTTTTTTAAGCGAGGCTCCATGTGCAACAAAATAACGAGTTAGTAACAAAATCACGCAATCACAGGGCTTGCTCTCAGGTGCTCAATTTTCAAACAGTTTTCACAGACCGGCAAAGCCTTTAAATGCAGCCCCAGGTGCCCTCCCCGTGCCACGGGGCCCGGCACTCCTGCCCCTGGCGCTGGCTGCCGCGGGTCCCTGCCTGCTCCGCAGTAGCAGTGGCTCCCTGTGCCACATGAAGCCAGCTGCCGGCCACCCCCTAGCCACGCACTTGAGGCTGGCTCAACACCCCCGCCTCCCCGCGTGCTCCGAGCCAGGGGCCCGCCAGCAGCACCGCTCAGTGGCACCGCTCAGCAGCACCGCTCACCAGACCCACTCACGGCCCCGCCGCCCCAGGAAGCCCGCTCCCCACCTGCACCCCGGCCACCTGGCTGCGCCTCCACGGCAGCTCCCCGGCTGGCCATGGCTCCGGGGCAGCTCCCTCCCTGGCCAGCTACACTTCCGGGTTGGCATTTCACTGGGATTTGTCCATAGATAAGCCGCACCTGATGATTGGCTGCACTACTGGGGTAGGCTGGATTCTTCAATGAAAAAGGCGCAGCTTATAATCGTGAAATTACTGTATTTATATTTCTCTTAGATCATAACACATTGATACATACTAAACACAACTAGTTTCTGTTTCTGGTTTCATCTGATTTGTTTAGAAAAACCTGTTGGGGTTTCATTTTTATGTCATGACCTTGCCCAGGTGAGTCTTACATTTGTAGCCTGGAGAAATATTGGTTTAATCCAACTGCATGCTGTCATTCCATTGTAATAAAGTCCTTAAACATATGTATGCCCTTAATGTGGTCAAATAGTCTGTGTCAAGGCTGAGCTCCTTTAAGATTTTACTTCATTTTGGGTTTAGCTTAGGATGAATTAAAGGTCAAAATAAAGATTTTTTTTTTCCACTCAAGAATGGAAAATTGCAAAGGTTTTCTATTTTCCAATTATTTCCATTTTATCTCTAGTGAATACTCACAAGTATTAAAACACTGGCAGCATTTAAATTGAGGTGTCTCCTTTTAAGGTTCCCTGTAAACTTGCAGTAACAACCTGCCCACCGCCACTGATCTAAGAATAAGCAACAGTATAAAATGTAGACAGAATCAGGGTGAACTGTAACAACATGTCTTAAAAAAATCTCTAGGCTTTCCAAGTCTTGTAGGACAGGTCTATTTCAGGCAAATTTAAATATCCAAGCCAATTTATCCATATCAATGCAGCCATGGTATCAAGAAGACACACAGATACAGTGTAAGCCTGGATGGCCCCATGGCTGAAATCACTTTTCCCACAATAACATAACTTTGGAGCAAAGCCATTGCCAATACGAATTTTGTGTCACTCAGAAGCATAAAGAAGAAGCCAATAGTCCCCTTCATTTGGGGTATCCTTTTACACTTACCTAATTCAAGATACCCAGTGTGAAAAACCAGTTGAACTGAGTGTGACCAAAGGGACATGCTCATTGATGATGGCACTGAGCTGTTTCTCCTCTACTTAAGTAGGGATACTAATTCTGGTGCTCTTATATTATTAGGGCATTATAATCAGTTAATGTTAACGAGCTTCTGACAACTAAGCAATACAGACAAGTGCTATCAAATTTTTCTCATGAAACCCTGAAGACATTTCCCAGATGTGTATGAAAGGGTTAAAGGCAAAACTCTCTACTCAGACTGGTTTTCTTTCTGTTCTCCTATTTGTCCATAAAGATAGCTTTAATTAGTACTTGCCTGGAAACAATTTTGGTATGTATTAAGTGTAATCAGTATGAAGAAAAGCTGATGAATAATTATAAAAATAGCATCCAAACATCAAAGTTGCTTTTATAAGAAAAAATATTATTATATGAGCTTGTGCAGAAGTGTTGCCATGTCACAATGAAGTGCTCTATCTGCATGTCACATTAACATTGCAATGGGAACAGTAGTTGTTTCATATTCAGAGAATCTCAGAATCATTAGGGTTGGAAGGGACCTCTGAAGAGTCCAACCCCTTTGCCAAGGCAGGGTCACCTAAAGCAGGTTACACAGGAATATTTATTCAAAACACTTTCAAGATCCACACAGCTCAATCAGAGCTAAACCTTATGTCTCAGATTAAACTTCTCCTTATTTAAAATTCATATTTCAATTATATTCATCTGACTTTCACAAGAAATTAAGGGGTTTTTTTTAAAAGAACAAATAGTTACATTTGCTCAATGCTTTAAGTACACGACCAGATTTCCAAATCATGTAATTTTTTGTAATTGTGGCCATTGTCTTAATGTCTTGCTCCCATCACTAAGTGATCCCATGAGAATCTATTGATTTTTTAATTGGATGTTTCTTGCCTTTGGTTGAGAACATATTTGAATACATGAAGCTGTATTCCAAAAAGAAAAAAGGGTGAAAAATGATAGTGTATATACATAAAGAAAATCTTCAACGTATATAGGATTTTAGGGGGTGTGGAGTGTGGCAGTTTGAGGGACTCAGAAAACTGCAGATATTGACAAACAATAGGCTCACTGTATCAAGGCATCATTTAAGGCAATATCTAAGCCTACAGCTATTTCAACTTCCCAAAAAAAATCTGCTTCTAGTAAGTGGGAAGGTGTAGCAGGCAACAAGGAGCGACAGGAGACGGGGAAGTGAAAATTAAGATGACCATGGAAAGTGAGCAGAGGAATTGAGCAGGAGGGAAATGGAAAGAAATGACAGCACAGAAAGGAGAAAGAATGTGGTGGGCTGGCGGAAGATGTAGAAAGCTCTGTGTCCTGTCAAAAGAGGAAGGAGAAAGGCAAAGTAGGAGCAAAAGACTGGGCATTGTGCATTACAGTACTTTCTGACAGGAGCAGTACATGAAATGGTTTGCAGCAAATGATGTAGACTACTAATCTGAGAGTTGATGCCAGCAATCCTAAAAGCTGACAAGTGCCAGAGTGACAAAGCAAGTCCTCTGATCCCCTCCACAAGACAGAAAATTTCAAAGAGCTAATACCTTTTATCTGAGTTCATAACATATTAAATATAGTCACAAAAAACTATTTGAATTATTAGTGCTTTCTTTGGCAGATGTGAAGAGGATGTTGCAGGAAAATGCAGGAAATGGGACCTAGAAGATCAAGATACTGAATTGTATTTGTCTTTCTTCTGCACAGTGAGAATTCAATACAAACTTAGGCGGCTGTGCAGATGAAATGAAGAAAGGCACTCATAAAGAGCTGTAAAACAATGATTTTAGCTTTCTTACTAGAATTCCGGCACTGATGATGAGAAGAGGAGTATAGAAGTCCTATTGGGCAGAGAGATTTGCTTATTTCTACAGAAGACCTGTGTTCATTAGCGGCTCAGACTGTGCCTTGAAAAGATGGGAGGGGACCAAAATGAGCTATCTCTACCTGCCTACTGTTTTTCACAAAGAAAAGACTTTCAGGAATATGGAGTGAGAACTGGAACTGGTTCTAGTCTGGCAGCTGTATCCCTCTATTAGTGCAGGTTTGTTCTTGAGCCAGCAGCCCACAGAGAAGGCATATAATTAATTCTTTACTCAGGTCCAACATTAAATGGTGCATTTATATCCACAAGATGCTAAAACCAAGCGGGCAGGTAAGATCTCATTCTGTGCACATCCAGCTTGGGTTTCTGTGCACCGTATTCTCCAGTGCCTACAGGATTGTCTCTGTTACCCAACAATTGCAAACACTAAAGCTTCATGGTTTTTAAACCTCTAGCAGTTCCTCTTACAAGCCATGATTCTGATTTTTCTTGCCACTCTGGGGAGTTTTCTGGATGCAAAAGGTAAAGTTTTTGGGAGGGTACCAGGGACACTCCCAGGATTTATTCCCTCCTTCAACTCCGGGAACATCCTCTGCAGAGACTTTACTCTTCTTTTAAGCTAAAAAGCAGCTAAACCTACTTTGCAGACAGAATCTTCAATTCCAACCCTGTAAGATGCAGCTCTTCACAAAAAAAAAAGTTAAAAAAAAAATATTTAAAAAAGTAAAAAGCATTTTAATTACCCAGTCTTTTCAACTCTTGAGCAAAATCATTACATTCATTCCAGAGGCAAAACAAAGCTGTTTGCTTTTCTAAAGAGAAATGAGGCAAAATTCTACAAAACAGAAAACATATATGTGAATTAATCTGCTTAGACTTCACCTTTCCAGACGTTTCTGCCACTCATGAACTGATGGATTTTTCTAATGTGGAAAACTTACAGAATTCTGTGTTTCTGCTTTGTCTTTTCATCAATTAATATCACAAGGGAATCCCAAAGTTTGGAACATGATGGAAACAGGTCATCCCACTTAGCAGGCATGGAAAGTAACTGTGTAGTCATATAAAGTAAATGTTTAAAACAAAAACCCCCTAACAAGCAAACAAAAACAAACAACAACATCAAACCCAGACAAAAGCCAAAAGAGCTTTTAGGGAGGCAGTTTGTAGATCACATTCAGGAGTCTAAAATACAGATTTTGCATTCTCGCCCTGAATTTACTATTTGACTCAGTATACTCACAGCAGGCCCCTGTAAAAGATTGTTATTTCCCAACATTTGGTTTGTACCACAGAAGTTGAGTGCCAGACTTTTTCAAAGACAAAATATCTGACACCATTAACATGATATAACAATTATTTTTATTTTTTTAACAGGTGGGATTTATGCATTTACCCACAGCCATTTTAGTAAAATTTATCTTGATTCCTGTTAACACTTTTTCTCCTGAAAAAAACATTTTTCTAAACATGGGTGGAAAAGCACAATAGTTTTTTTTTGTCTGTGAAGCCATTGACATCAATCGCATTGAATATGCTTTTTCCAAGATCCAGTCCCACCTGGGAAGTTGAATGGAATGATGAAGTTTTGTGCACTTAACAGACTATGACTAACAAAAGAGCAAAAGCAAGGTCTGTGTCTTCCTCTTGCTTCTTTGTTGTTCATTATGTAACTGATATATTCTCAGAAAGAGTGTCAGGTTGAACAAAAATGCAGCTGTCAACAGGAAACTATGCAAAAAGAACGAGTAGGTCTTCTTAAAGAGGCACTTGGATGGTAGGAAACACCTATCACTATCTCCAGCCCTCTTTTAAAATCTCCCTGTTTTGTTTTTCATGCATAAGAGAGTGAGATCTGTTGGAAGCCAAGCATTACAAGTAATAGTCCCATCCCCACAGCCAACGTCCTCTGCTGCTGTCCTGGGTTACATAATCTCTTTGTTCCATTTCTCTCTCTTTGAATTATAATACTAATAGTTAATTTTTGTGATTTTAAAGGATGCCCGAGACTTCATTAGAATAATTTTCCTGAAGCAGCATGAAGGAGAATAGTATCTGAGATAATCCTCTCTTTTATTGGACCCTTTTTTTAAGCATTATTTCCCTAAATTTGCTTTATTTTCAGTGTTAGTTCTTACGATTTCTGTTAGTTCCTTGTGCCAAGAGTCAAATTCCTTCATGTCAGTTCACATTTCCACTCTCTCTGTTTCATTCATGTTTATTTCTCCACCAACTGGCAGACCTTCCTGAATGTTAAACAGCAAAAGCTAAGTTAGCTCTCCCATTCCTCTTCCAACATACCCAGCAGCACTGTAGTATTTCCATCAGAAGGAAGCCCTGGAAATTGCTTTTCCCTCCCTATTTCAACACCTCCTCTGTCCTCTCTAGGCATTCAGAGGCAGCTATCTTGTAAAAGGTCTTTGATTTGTGATATTGTCTAATAAAAATACTACAACATGATGTTTATTCTGATGATCAGCTTTGACTTTTCAGTCTGTCATGTTTTTCTATAGGAAGTTAGAATCACCTTTGCAGTCCAAGGAATGGAATTAATGTAATCAGAGAAGCTAAGTCTCATTCTTAGACCCTAAAGAAGTAGCTGTGCTGCTTATACCTACACCTGAGCAGCCCAGGCTGGAGAAGTCAAATTTTGCTCTGATGGATCAGATAGATATGAGGAAAAATAAGGAAAAATAGGTTTAGGAGGGAAAAAAACTGCAATTCTTGTTTTCAATGAAAATAAAGAAAAAAATTTAACCACCAAAAAGATGCCAGTATTGAAAAATAAGATTTATGAAAGCCTAGGGAAAAAACCTACAGTGCTTGGAAGAAGTAATTGGAGAATAGAGGTGAACTCTTCAAGATTTACCTACAGTAATTTTGGTGGAAAAGGAAACTGTTTAGCTGGGTAAGCTGTATGACCTGACAGTCAGGAGAATAGTATATCTGCTGTCCATCAGGTTATATCTGTTCATAGGCTTTAATTGGTAAAGAGAAGCTGCTTTTCATTCTTCTAATGTTAAGGCAAGCCAATGACAATATCCAAGATCTCCAGAGATGTTTATTAAACTGGCATTTGCAAATGTCATACAATTTATTTTCTCTACTGGGCATCCAAGTGTTTCATTAAAGTCATGAAGATAAGATAGGACAATGAGCAAAAGGAGGAACATTTAAATAAAATATATGGGAGCTTTCTGGCCTCGGGATGTTTCTAAACAAGATGTACTGGCATTAATTAAGACTCAGAACTCCAGCCCAACTCAAAGAATGTGATGCATGTTATAAATCAGACTGAGAACATATTTCAAATAAATTGTAAGAGAATCAATCACATTCAGTGGTCTTCTTTTCAGAGAACAAAAAAAAACAATTACAAGAGATTTTTCTGTTTCTTACTAGATGGAGATTTTCTTAGAAATACTAATTTTACTGTGTACTGTATTAGCTGCATTGTAGTGGTGTTTCTCAACTTTTATTACATCAACACTCCTTTCCCACTGTTGTTCCATTTTAGGATCTTGTTCCCTACTGGGTTGTATCGGTAATTTCCTCTCACTCAGCTAGATGGGAAACAAAATGAAATAAAGGTCTCCAGCTTGTAATCAGAGAAGGTCATGGAAGTCCCCTCTATACCTTAACAATTTTTGACAGTAGAAATGTTCTGCTTAGGTTCACAAATGAAAAGGGGTTAACCACAGATTACTTTCTACACGGCTCTGCAGAAAACAGACAGAACTGAAAAATTGTTGAGGAAAACCATCTCAGATATGCCTGTGTTGTTTGTAAGAAAAATAATTCAGGTGGTCTGTCAGGGGAACAGAATTCACAGGGAAGTGGTCACAGTGCCAGAGGTCAAAGAGTGTCTGGATGATGCTTTTACTCACATGGTTTGACATTTAGGCAACCCTCCAGGGAACAGTGAATTGTATTTAAAGATCCTGTTGTGTCCTTTCCATCTTGAGAGATTGTATGATAACATTCAGGCAATACAATCACTTCACATCCAGAAATCCTGCCATCTACTGTATAAAAATACACTGCTTCACACCTATTCTCCCCTCATGCCTCACTAATGATGCTTGCTTAAACATCACCACAGAAACAAACTTTAGAGGAATGAGATCAGAAATAATTTTCACCTTTACCAACAGGGCAAGTAACCCAGTGGCATAATGTCAGTATAAGAAATGTCACCCTATCTTAAGACTATTAAGCTTTATTAGCTCACTGTTTTAGAGGTTATTAACCTCTCCAGTGCATAACTGGCTCAACAGTAACATTGATATGGTCATAAAAACCATAGTTAGTTCTTACATTATCATCTCTTCAAACATCTTTATTCCTCTTATTAAAGTAAATAGATCTAGAGCTGCATTTGAAAATATCCTGTGCAAGCTCTTATTCTATGTTTTGTATTTTAAAAATCCTTCATATGAAAGTACACCTAGGTTTGAACAAGCTGTAGGTATTAGTGTTATAAATATACACTTTGTATGTCTTTTTTCTTAAGCAGTCTTTCCTCAGAAAACAGAATGCAATGTAGCCTCACTTTTGAGTTACATCCTCGCTTTACAGTTAAGGTGAAACTGAGTGGCAAATTTCAGCCACCTTGAATGTGCTTTGCTTTAAACAATTAGAGTGCATGTCAACATCCGAGCTTTGCAGAACAGACATTTATTTTTATGTGGCTTTGATTTTTATCATGTCTCTAGGGGCCTGTTTTCCTCTACAGAGTATAAAAGAATGGATATCTAGGATGAAATTCAGTTACCTAAAAAGAGGTGCATAATACCATTTCAAATCTATCAAATCATCTCACCTTGTTTCAAGACCTGTCTTTCTGTAGGTCCTGCATCATACCTAACTGAAGAAATTAGCAGAAATTTCAGATAATACTGAATGTCTAAAATGGTCCTAGCAATCTCTTTGTGGAAACCGAAATCTGCTTCTACACTTAAAACTTCTGAACATGATGAGATGAATCTAACCATTTGCTTTACGGTTGCACTGGTTGGACCCTAAGGGAATGGGCACAAGGATTTATGTGGAGCAAAGCACTGGGTGCCATGGAGGCCTCTGCCTAAACAAAGACCTGCAGCATCATTTCAGAGACCATGCAGAATCCAGAATGTGCAGGTGAGGTTTGTGGAAATGGCCGGGCTGTGAACATTTATGCCAACATGTAGCAGCCAGATGGATATCTCCAAAGAGCTGAATCAGGAGTAAGTACCAGTATTTAGACAAGTGAATTATCACATGTGGGGAGCATTAAACCTAAGTTTCAGACAGCATCAGATATCCTGACATAGATACCAAGCTGTGTGCTGTACATCTCAGTTCTCATTATCACCAGTGGTGATCTATACCTTCATGTGCTTGTCTATAATAAGCTCAAAGTAAAGACAGAGATACCTAAAGACATCTGTTCAGGTGATAAAACATTGTCATCTGCACCATCCTTTGAGGATGAGATGGAAATGCCACTAGTGTAAATCCATTGTACTCTCTCCATCCTAGGAGCTTAGACATCTGTCACATAAAGACAACTACACTTCCTGAAATTCAGTGTATCAATCCACAGCTGAACTTGAACCCTGGCATTTGGGGGATTTCTGGGGTCTCTTTATAGTTTTTTGCCTCTAGAAATGTGTAAAAGATTGACTTGCTATATCTAAATATTAATGCCGGCTCTCCCAAGTCTCCCAAATTCTGTGGAAACCTGTGTTCCTCTCAAGCCAAGCAAATGTCTCTCTTCACATTCTAGTGGAGTAAGTATGTCATCCCTCATCCAGGGACTTCTTTAGTTGTATTTTTCATGTAGCTGTGGAGGAGCCAATCCTCTGGACTGCAGCTGGTGTCTCACAATAATGAGGAGGAGTGATCAGCTGTTCTGGTCCTCACTTTGTTAGTCACTTGTCATCAGCACTGTAAACCCCCACAAGATACATGACAACTTCTAGCACAGAACAAATATAACCCCAAAAGCAACCCTCAAAAACCACCAGAAACTTATTTTGTAATTTGAAACACTGCTGTGCCCCATCTGATATACACACCTGCTCACTCCTGACAGCCACGGCCACTGTAAATGAATCTTTGTGCTGCAGAACAGGAATGCTCATGTGTTACTCAATTACACAGAGAATAAGGAGCCATAAAAAGTTCCAGCTCCTTCTTTCACTTGAAGGCCTTATGTACCCCCTCCCTTTCAACCCTACTGCTCTGCAAAATGAAAGGGAAATTATTTTAATTTTAAGAATGCAAGGAAGTGTTGCTTGGCAACACAATGGATAAAAGATGGTCCGTGTCTGGCCTATAGCATGCCTCTTCAGAATCAGTTCATATGGAGAAAGTCTTTTATTAACAAGGATAGTTACTGAGATTTTCTTTTCCCCCAGGCCATTTTAGCATGTAATTCTTCTTTCAAAAGAACATAATTAGAATTTTTTGGCTTTATTTTAGGAAGAAAAGCGTTTTTATTTCATAAAGAACTGATAAGGAGGAAAATTTGATAGGAACTTACCAATGCACAATTATTAGTACAACTATCACAGCAACTATCACATTCCTCAGTTAGGAACATTTGCACTATTATGTGCTTTTGACTTCAAAAACCAGGATGTATTTTTCATGCATTACTAGTAATTACTAATGCTGTAGTTTCTGTACAAAGCAGGGGACCCATCATGTCCCTTGTCTCTAACAAGGCCATTCTTCAACAATTTGCTAAAACAAAAGGTGGTGATTTATGGGGAGAAATAATGTCAGCATATTTATTTCAGTTGTTAATAAAAGTCTAGTTGTTATTCAAGAAAATAATCTTGTGGTATCATTTTTTCAAATTAACCTTGCAGAATTGCTCAAGTTGAAAAAGATCATAGAGAGTAGCTTGTCTAGAGCTCTAGAGAAAAGCTTTCAAGAAAAGTGACAAAACACAAAGGTGCTCTTTTCCATCAATACTCAATACATTTTAGATTTAAATTCAGGGAATAAAAATAAAAATAAAAATAAAAATAA
>VRYO01002772.1:59607760-59620263 GCA_009812075.1 Sialia sialis | reverse complement strand
TGGTTCACATTGATGAAGTGGCACCAAAGTGCATGAACTACATTACTCATGGATTGAAGTGAACTAGAAGAGTGGGAGGAGCAAGTCCTACACACCATGCAGTCCCTCAAAAAAACAAGAGCTAGTCCAAAATAAACTCCCCTGAAAGGCATCTCTCAGGTCTCCACAAACATC
The DNA here is from genome assembly GCA_009812075.1 of Sialia sialis. Lineage (NCBI taxonomy): Eukaryota > Metazoa > Chordata > Aves > Passeriformes > Turdidae > Sialia > Sialia sialis. Next base: position 59,620,089 of record VRYO01002772.1, on the reverse strand, counting down.
TGCTTTGATCTGAAGATGTGTTGTGTTATTTGTTTGTACAGAGCAAATGTAGCCTTTGCATCCTACCTGTGAAACAGATCACTGTTACTCTGGAGGCAGCAGACAGTATTGAGGACAGGGCATGCTTGGGTAAGGGACTCTTGGTGTCACAGTGTGGGAAGAGGTGAAAACTCCTCAACATCCCTGTGAGAAGGGGTGGAACCAATTGCACACAGGATGGGTTCTTCCTTACCTGCCAAAACTCACTGTGCATTCAAGGGGCCTCCAGTCACAGCTAGATCAGGAGTTGGTTGCTCCTCATAGGACTCAAGGAAACCCAAGACAGCAAAAAGATATGACCTGCCTCACTGGAGGGACACAGATGGTTTTTCACAGAATGAAATGCTGCTAGACATGGGGTCTGGGTCAGGGTGCATCCCCCTGTGACAGCTCTGCCAGAGAGTTGTACCCCAGACACGTCTTGAGAGGTTGAATGGGTTGAGGGTGGATGGTGTGAATAGTTGCAGAGTCTGGTCAGAGGGTCTGCAAAGATCCCTCAGAAGCAGTGACATCCCTGAGGCTTCTGGAAAACACACCTGGATGGCTTGCAAGAGCCCTGCTGCTGTTCTGCCTGGATGGCATGTGTCTACACAGCTTTACCACTGGTCTCCAAGTTACCCAGCCAAGCAGCTCAGTGGCATCCCTGTGCCTGTCAGTGAACACAGCTCTTCTGAGCCCTTGTCCAGCCCCTCACCACCATGCCAAACACAGCACAACTCATAAAGTCTGCAGCTCAGGACTAAGGCCTACAAACAACATGAGAGGTGCAGTTTAAAACATTTTCCTCTTCCAAACCACATTTCTGCTTTGCAGAACATAACTTTCTTTTTCAAATTTTCACCTTCGCCATCCCCAATAGAAAGCCAAACACCTTCCTGTTCTCACAAACCCAGTCTATCATCTTCTGTGCTTCTACTTTGTAAATAATGGCAAATTCCTGAATTTGGACCTAGATTGAAAGATTGGGTTTGCTTCCTTTTTTGTACAAATACATATGGCAGGGAGTGTGGCTGGATTCCAGTCACATCAGGCACTGAGAGCCCCTTCCATCCATTCTGCTCCATCCCTTCCATCACCACTGCCCATCACGGTGCTGTGACCTCTGCAGGGTGCAGCTCAGAGTGTGCTCAGGTGCAGCTGCATCCCGTGGACACTGAATTCAATTCTGGCTTTTGGAGACATAATGTACATGGAAGTAAAATTAAAACTACTTTTCCAAAAGCAATCTGTTCTACAAACAGTTTTTTACATGGGTTTCATGCTGAAGTAGGAGACAAACTCCATTTGAACACTTCCCCTATTTATTATCTTCTTTTGAAGGCAAAGAAATGAAGCAGGAGAGTGCAGTATTGAATTACTTTTCCTGTTTCCTTCTTTGTTCATCCATGAGAGGTAAAAATGCCTGCAGCTTCTCAGATAAGGAAAATCATATATTAAATTTATTGTATAGTACATATTTACTTTGAACAAACACCCTTACCATCAGTGGTAATGGATAAAGCCAGATATCTTTATTGCATCAATTTATAAAGGGTTTTTTTATCAGCATCAAATTTTTTACACCCATCTAATATGCTTTTTTTTTCTCCTGAATTTAGTTGTCTGCCAAACAGCAACTGAAGAGTGATGTGCAGATTTAGGTGTAGGAGAAATCTTTGTTTAGACATAGGGAAGCCTCAAAGTAGGAGGACAGTAGATAACTTCCAAATGATTTAGCTAAACAGAAGACGTCTGAAATAGCAAACATCCAATATTTTTAACTGTCAAGGAGAATTCAGTAGGTTGAAAATGTGTCCAGTAATAAATTTAATCTATAAACTAAAGAAGGATCTTGCAGGGAGCTATTGCAGAATTGAAATAAGTTATGTCTAAACACATTTAGCTACTCTTCTGTGAAATTACAGCAGACACCCACAAAAAAAAACTTCAAAAATTTATATATCATAATTAAAGGTTATTTCAATGCAAACCAGGAAGTTTCCTTTTTCTTTTTTTTTTTTTTTTTTTAATTTAATGTATACATTAATTAATTAGCAAACAAAAGGAAAGAACTTCGCAACAAAATCACTTGGCTCTTTCTAATCAGTCTCTGGCTGCATGGTGCCAATTGCATGGTGTTAGCTGCAATCTGCCACTGACAGATGTACTCAGGTTTTGCTGCTGTTACTTAACCTAGAGGCTGTGACAGTGTTTGGGTAATTCTGATGTTATCCTAAGAGGATTAGGATTCATAGACAAATTTAAACTCTTCTCCAATGCATATTTGAAGATGATGTTCATTTGCAGGAGACCGCCTGTCACAAACCTAATTTGGCCTCCGTTTTTATTTGAACATATGTGGTTCCTCAAAGGAAGTGAATTGTAGGCAGAGATGAAAGCCATTCAGTGTCTCTGATCTCCGCAATGTCACTTCCAAATGAGATCACCTTCTCTGCACATTTTCTTTTCCTGGCAACAATCTGGGGGAATTTACAGAATTACAAACACAGACTTTTATTTTCAGAGTTTTAAGAAATTAGACTACATCCTGATTAATTGCTTTTTTTCTTCAACACACAATGAACGTTATAGAAAAAATTTAGGGCTTTGTAGTTGTCAAGGTAACAAAATTTCCTGAGAACTGAAGGAATATAGACTCAATACCACCAAAAAACTTGGTTTTTCCTCAGATTCACAACACCAAAAAATGCATCTAGAAGCCTTTTTAACTCCTCTTGTTGTCCCTAAAGAGAAGATAGCAATACAAGAAAACCACACTTTAAGTAGTAAGAGCATCACCACTTTTCAGAGGTGAAATGTAGAACTACACTTGTAATTTTATATACAGTACATAAGTAAATCCTTAGACACTGTAAAGAGTGAATCTGGTATCAAGTTTTACCACGTCAGAAAAGTCAAAAGACATACTGGCACTCTTGATAGAGATGTGACAAAATTGTCAGTTTTTATTTCAACTTCATTTTGTTGGTACATTTTAATCAGAAACATCACAGTAAGAGCCACCTTTCAAATGACAAATTGAGATAGAAAACATCACCTCTGTTGCTGTATTGGCATTTCAGTAGAAATCCTAATTGTTAGAGGCTTGGTTTCTTGCATCTAGTAAATGTATTGTGACAGCTTCATGCATTTAATATTCCTATCTGGTATTTCTACAGCATTGAGGAAAGAGACAAAATATACATCTAGAAGAAAAAAAGGAAAAAATATATGATGTTTCTTATCCATTGCTGTTTTGGCTTGTAAAAATTGCTATCTATATCCATTGCTATCTATTTATCTACATCTCTAAAATTGCTATCTATATGTCTATTACTTATAGCCATATAGCACTTGAAGTGTAAAACAAGAACATTCACATTTCCAGGTTGAGGACAAAAGTTTTAGAACACAGGGAGCTTACTTGATTGATAGATTTTCCTGGTTTCAAACTTTATTTTTAGTGTGTTATTCCTTTTCCAAATAAAAAAAAAGATAGCATTGTCACAAGCATTTCCTATGAAACACAGGTTTGCTGAAAAAAAGATATTAGCAAAAATCATCTGCATTCTATGCATTCAAGTCATCACCATTAAGCACCACTTGCCACTAGAAAAAAAAGTGTGTTCTTAAGTTTTTGTGGAAACATGCACAATAGCTTCAGTGTAAAGAGTTGTTTAGTATTTACTGAGCTTTGAAAATGCTCTGCATTTAAGTCTCTATGTCCTGTCTTGAAATGCTATTTCTGTATGTAAAGCAAAAATACTGATTATATAGTTCCACTGAGGACCATAACTACAGATTACCAAAGTGGAAAGGTGAGAGAATTTGGACTGGGTGTTCTATAATTTATGGAAACAGATGCGTTTTTTTTTTTTCCCCCAGCACTCTTTATTTCCAGCTGAAATGAACTGTTATATTTCGGATCTCATTGTAAGGATGCTTTCATAGTCTTTTAATTGCTTGTCCTTAGAGTCTGCTGTAATTTCTGAATAATAATTTACATTCAAAGTTTGTTATATTGTCTCTCTACAACACTCTTGCTGCTATATCAAGGAACAACTGTCTGTTCTAATGTGAGTGTTCTGTATGTCTGTGTGTGGTTTGTGGGGCCAACTTGTATATAAGGTATATCATGATGTATATTTGTGCTGTCTGTAATTTTGCTAATTGGGAATGCATCTTCAGCTTCCCTGCTGGTTGGACATTGGGCATAGAGCTGCTGTAGCTTCACCTCTCAGACCATCATATCCAGTGCACTGCTTTTCTCCTAACATTTAGGAGCCAACCACTCTTCTGGAACCCTGAAGCCTGGGAGTTTTGAAGTTTCTGTGTTTTCTGACACTGACCCTCAAAAGAACACTGATTTTGACTTAAGGCCTTGGAGAAGGCTTCCAAAATTGAGTGATGGAGTTGAGATCACTGGTGTGTAGTTTGTGTAGAAATGTGTACTATCACATGGTGAAGAGTTTGGAATTTGGGATTTTTAGAATATAGTAATAGGTATGGGACAAGATGGAGGTTCCTGGGAGTTGGCTCTTCTTCCTTCTTGTTCCTTTTTCTTCTTGGTTTTAGGTAGTAGTTTTTGGTTGGATAGAAAATCTCACAGTGCTGGTCAGAGGTGTTTGGTCATTGGGTCAAAAGTATAAATAATATAGGTGTTAGCTTTTAATTGGGTAGTTAGGCTTTAAAATACCTTGTAATGAGCAACAAACATACAGCTCCATTTTCTCTCTTTTAGCTTGTTAGCTAGAAGTGCTCTAGCAATCACTGTACTTAAGACAAGAATTAATAAACAACTGAGTCCAAACACGAAAATCTGTCTCTCGTGCTTCAATCCTGACTCTGAGTGAAGGCAGAGGAAAAAAGAAGAAGGCCACTAATATGCGGTGCCACTAATACCACCTCATACAGGCACAAAGGTTGTGCTCATTCTCTCTTTATTATTAAACAGACAGAAAGCAGACATTTTAAAACAGGCACTACAGCTTAATTTTATCTAGTCAAGGAACCTTGCATTACTAGGTCCAGAACAAAATGTAAAATTAAATACAATGCCATCAAAAGGAAATTAATTGTAATGTTGCAGAAGGACAATCAGTCTTTAAACAAAACATACACAGGACTTGCCAGGGCTGTCTGTAGACTTGGTGTCATTCTTGCTGCTCTAATATTCACACCTTGAATCCCATGTCCAGTTCTGGGCCTCTCACTCCAGGAAGGACCCTGAGGTGCTGGACCAAGTTCAGAGAAAGGTGACAGAGCTGGTGAAGGGGCTGGAGCACAAGTCCTGTGAGAAATGGTTGAGGGAGCTGTGGTTGTTCATCCTGAAGAAAAGGAGACTCAGAGGTGACCTTGTCACTCTCTACAATCACCTGAAAGGAGGCTGTAGTGAGCGTCAGGAAGAGGGGGCCAAAAGGTCTTTTCTCCCAAGTAACAAGAGACAGGACAGGCCTGAGATTGTTCCAGGAGAGTTTTAGATTGGGTATTTGGAAAAATTTCTTCACTGCAACGGTGGTCAGGCACTGGAACAAGCTCCCCAGGGAAGTGCTTGAGTCACTATCCATGAAGACATTTAAAAGACATGTAACTGTGGCACCTGGGGCCATGGTTTAGTAATGGACTGGGCAGTGCTGGGTTTATGTTTGGACTAAATGATCTTAGGGATCTTTTCCAACTCAAAATGATTCTATGATTCCCTCCTCTTGTATATTGGCTTCTGGGTGACCACGTGGCATTGCAAGGGTCACCTGCTCACCAGCTGGGATTCAGGAATGCAAGATTCTCTGTACAGTCAGCAAAATTTCTTATCTTCTTCAATTCAAGTACTGTGTGTCAGCTCTGCCTTTTTTTTCCTCTCAGATCACAGCAGCAATGAAACATACAGAACCCTCCTCTACCAGTCATACAGTGTCTAACAGGTAGCCAAAAAAAAAAATCTTCTCAGCCTGTTCCCAGCAGCATCTGTTCTAGATGCCCTTTATTTGACAAAAAGGTAATGAAATAGAAGAAAGGGAAGGATAGCAACTTGTTCCAGTGCTTAACTGAGGGAGGTCTGAGTTTCTCTCAGAAATAAATTCCATCATAAAAAACTCAGAAAAAAACCCTCCCATATTCTCTACTCAAGAGCCAGCAAAAGGAAAAGAAAACTCGTACAGGACTCATATTCATCTGTATAGAAATCGATTAAGCATGGGAATATACCCCCTATTTTGCAGGAGGAGAAATTGAGGCAGTGATTAGGTAGCTCCCCTGCAAATGTAAATTGCTGTGAGGCAGAGAAAACAAAGAGGAATAAAATCTATACATACTATTAATACAGATATTTGCCCAAAGGCCTAAGACTCATTACGATGCAAAATATTTCTTTATTAGTATTTTGATTCAGGCAAAATGCAGACCTTACCTAATTACATTTATTACTTCTTTGTTTCATATTCTTAATCATTAGATTTTTTGTTGTTTTGAATAGAAATGAAGGCAATTATTAATACTGGAGTTTCAAAACAATGCTTTTAAAATGTTTTACTTAACACGGAATAATTTTACTATGAAATACCACACTGTATGATCTCATACAGTAGGTAACAGGCCAAGGAATGAAAAAGACTAGTGGAAAGAGTCCCAATATGTAACTGCACAAATCTTTTTAATAAAGGCAAGGAAATTACATTTCTGACAGCTGAGAAAGACTCAAAAATGTCTGTGTGAAACTTAAAGAAGATTGAATCAGAAAAACAACCAAAGGTCAGCTCATCATATAATTCTTTGTGTTGTAAACATTCAGTCCAAACATTATATAATGAAACTTTTTATATAAAGTGAAGTTGTGTGCTACTTTTGGTTGCTGTAGAGTCAATTTTCTTCACAGAGACTAGTGTAGGGCTGTACTTTGGATTTGTCCTGAACACAGAGTTGATAGTATAGAGACCTCTGTGTTATTCCTGAACAGGTCTTCCAGAGAGTCAAAGCCTTTTCTGCTTTCCATACTTCCACACTGGTGAGGAAGCTGGGGGTGCCTGGGAGGTTGGGAGGAGACACAGCCAGGACAGGTGACCCCAAGTGACCAAAGGGATATTCCAGACCATCCTACATCATGCTCACTATACCTTTGTATAGGGGTGGACATGGAGGAAGAGGAGGGTGTTTGGAGTGATGGCATTTGTCTTCCCAAGTAACTCTTGTATGTGCTGGGGTCCTGCTGTCCTGGAGATGACTGAACACCTGCCTGCCCATGGGAAGCAGTGAATCAATTCCTTGTTTCGAATTGCTTAAATGTGCAGATTTCCCTATTAAATTGGATTTATCTAAACCCACAAGTTTTCTGGCTTTTACCCTTTCCATTCTTTCCCCTACCCTGCTGATGGGGGAGTGAGTGAGTGGCTGAGGTTTGGTTGCCAGCTGGGGCTAAACCATGACAAATTCTCACTTAGATTCTGCCCGCTCTTCCTTTTTGTTGAGTCACTGAGTCGGTAAACCAAAAAAACTCACTGCATTTGCAGGATGCCTATCCTTGATATGTGTGATAAGGAGAGTCCTGCTGGTCCATAGTGCTGAGCAACAGCTGGAAAAACACCAGTGTCAGAGTTTTAGTTTCACAGAGATACTGTGCTGGTAGCTTAGGGGAATGAAAGCCCCCAACAGGGTATCAGAATGTATTTACTTCAAATCTTAATGTACACCTTATCATTTGAAAAATTCTTTGACTGATTGATAGGTTTTATAACACTTTCAATTTTTTCACTGGTTTTGGCTTTGCTTTTAATCACATGTTAGTATGACATAATCTTTTGTTTCATCTGCATCTGTGCATGGCCATCTCCCAGAAATCTGAAAAATACAGTAATTTCACGATTGTAAGCCGCACCTGATTATAAGCCGCACCTCCCAGTAGCCGGGTAGACCACAGGATTTGCCCATATATAAGCCGCACCTGAATATAAGCTGCAGCCACACTTTTTTTTTTTTTTTTTTTTTTTTAAGTGAGGATCAAAGTAACAAATTAGTAACAGAATCGCTGCCAGGCACCCTCCCTGGCCAGCTCTCACTTCTGGGTTGGCATTTCACTGGAATTTGTCCATAGATAAGGCACACCTGATGATTAGCCACACTACTGGGGTAGGCTGGATTCTTCAATGAAAAAGGTGCAGCTTATAATCGTGAAATTACTGTACTACTTATACATTTCCAGGATGAGATTGTCCCTACTTTATTCCAGCAACTTTGAAATATCAGGATCACAATCTGCTTAGAAAAATTTGCAACTAATCTTTTGAATAATTTTGGGTTTATTGCTTATAATTTTCTTGTGTTGAAACCCTGTTCAGCAAGACATCTATTACTTAGCATTTGCATCAGGATTAGGCTTCTTTCTTCAGGAGATTATTGGAAATTTATAGTGCTGTTTGTATTCTTTGGGTAAAGATCAGCCTCTTCAGACAGAGTTTTATTTCCTGCCTCAAGCATTTTTCAGTCAGGGAAATCAAGCTGGATGAAAACTTCCACATATCCCCAGTCAGATGCAGTTTGTACCTAAATGCTTTCCAACACCAAAGTCTCTGGTATCAGCTGACTTCACCAATATCAGAATGATAGAGACACCAAAATTGCTGACCCTGAGTGAGCACATCCACCTTCCAAAGTGATTTACATGGAAAAATATGACATGCTTGGGGAAACAGAAAAGTTAGTTTAGTCGATGAAAAATAAGTTTTTTTAAAAAAAATCTTTCTTTTTCTTTGTCTTCAGTTAGACAAGACTTAAACTATTTTGCTGTAACACCTTGAAATTCTTCATCTTCTTTGCAATCCACTAAATCTCTACTCTGACAGCAGAACTTGTGCAGGCTTGAAAGACAGACACACAGCTAACACTCTGTGAAAATTTTTTCATGGCCTCTAGGTTTTGCAGCATTCTTTTTTTTCCTTTTGTTTGAAAAACATAAAATTAAGGAATAGTCTAGCTGCATTACAGGGAGGAGATGGAACAGCATAAACATAATTTGATGATAACTTGGATAACAGATTCTGCTAAGTAAAAATCCTCTGTCACAAGCTGCTCTAACAAAGAAATTATTGAAGTTTGACTAACAAGCATGACATCAAGTCAGAGACATCCCAAGCTTTGGGTCTCACACAGTATCTGGCTTTTCTAAGTGAAAGAACTGCCTGGAGTCAGACAGGGATGGAAGGAAGAAAGAGGGGATGAAAGTCAGTGAGGAGACTTGGCAAGTCTCAGAGAAATGGCAAGGCAGTATAAGATGTTCTCTGATATGAAAACACTGCCACACAGAGTGATGAAAACACGTAGCAAAATTTACAAGTGAAGGAAAGAAAGTTTGCCGTGCTTCAGAAAGCTGGGGGACAGAGGTAGGGCGGGCAGAAGTAGACAAAAAATTCCAAAATAGCAACAAATGGGCCTCCTGGGGAGTGATTTTGCAACCAGGGAGAGAGATAAAAAGGTTCCTCAGCAGACCAGTCTTCAGCCCTCTCAGCAGCAAATGGATGCACATCTGTTCCTACAGACACCCAATAGGACGTCATTTCCTTCACCACAGCCAGGAAGTTCAAAAATTTTTCCATTTTTTTCCCTGTCCTCCTGTTTTCCTAAACCACTAGGTAGGGATGCTGTGTTTTTCTGCTATGGAGAGACCTTCCCTTACAGCTGTTTCTCCTTTGTAACAGAGATTATTAGACTGCATTACCTACAAAACACTGCTCATGTCCAAGCTGAAGGCAATTGCAATTGTTCACATGCTTCTGGTTTTAACTGCCTCTTGTTTCTGACTTTTCTAAATTGTTTCCGTTTTCTCTAAGTTTGTTGATAAGGCCTCAGAAAGACCCAAATAATGATGACCCCCACACAAATAAGAGTTTTTGCCAGTAAATCTGGTAAGTGGAGTAAGGGAACCTGGCTGATTGTATCTTTGGATAGCATTATTGTTTCACCTACGTGATCTAAAGTGTAGAATGTTAAAAAGAAAAGTAGTTAAAAAGGAAAAAAAGGTCTTTGGAAGATCTTACACACCATGGAAAAGAAAATACAAAAATAGTCTTTTTTATTCTTTTCAGCCCACCTTACAAATATTTCGGCAACGGATTGTGCTTGATCTCCAGCTGCTCTCAGTTCTTTCTAATTCAACTGTCCTTAGAGGCAACAATGATTTTTTTCTGAAATTCACCAGTCTCCCTTCTTCACTGAAATTCTCTGCAGCATTCCCAACTGCATGGCAGGTCTGCAATTATCATTATTGAAAACTATTATTTAAAAAGCTCCAGCTTGCTCCTGAAGCTGTTAAAGGGTCTGAATTATAGGACCTGCAGCAAGAGAGCACCAGAGAACATTTCTGCCAGTGTGCGGCCAGCCGTGAACTGTGCTTCAGACCGACAGAAATGCTCATATGTTGCACTGCATTCAAATGATGTGCTGGTCTCCTAATATAAAATTTACTATTTAAGATTTCTTTTTTAGTTTCCCAATCATTTCTTTCTTTTAGAATTATGACATGGCAGTACAAAAATTCAGGGTGACAGACTAGGAAGAAATGCATTATCTTTACTTTTTCTCTTTTCAGGGATGCAGGGAAACTCACAAAAGATTAGTTCAAAGAAGATGTTGCCAAAGAAGAAGAGATTGTTCTTTGAGATTAAAAAAAATGATAGGCAATTTCAGATATGAAATAAATCTGTAATATCCACTCTAGATCATAACTTTGCTGCTAACATAAAGAATTCTCTCAGGATAACTCATGTCCTACAGAAAAGATGAAGAGAGGAGACAAGAGCAATTATTCAGCATGAGGAAATATAGAAAACAATGTTGAAGAATGGTAATGTCAACAATGGCTTGGCTCAATAAACAGTGAGAGTGTAATCTTGTCGGTTTGAAGATGGATAGGAATCATTAGACAGTTAGAAGCACTTGAAGACACCACAAAGACTTGAAGGTCTTGGTTTCCCATCACCTCTTCTCCTTTTTTTCCCTTCCATTAAGCTTATGAACCACATTGTTAACTCTAAAGGCTCAAGAATCTTCCCATAGGAAATACACACATTTCCGGTCACCAACAAGTGGCTGCACCCATAAGAAGCTCAAGGACTTAGATGCTCAAAACCCTTGCTTGATCCTTTGGGACACATCTAGGATTATGGCAGAAATGCAGTGGAAATCCCTACAAGTGGGTTTGCAGATGACCCCACAAACTTTCCTGCTCTTATCCCAACAGAGTTCTCTAAAACTTAACTGAAGATAAGGTTGGAGCAGCACAGAACTACAAGATGCGGGAAGAAAATGACTTTTCCTCTTGTAATGCCCAGTTACCTAAAGCATATAAATAACTACAGAGAACTCAGGCAGATACATGGCTGTAAAGTAGGAGCTGAAAGGATCTATTGACCCCATCTGACATGCTTTGCAAAGCACAGCTACAGCTGAGCCGAGTGCTGCCATTCAGAGGCAGCTGATAAGAGGTAGCACAGCAGTCCTGAGGGGACCACACTTCGTGAACACAGACAGGGATTATGCTGAAATAATTAACGCCTCTAATCAAGCAGAGGATGCCAGGTCCAAAACACTGATTTTGTTCCTTTCATTGCAGAGAAATAACCTGTTCTTTTATCCTAAACACAGTATCAGCCCAATGTTCACACTGCTACAAGTAACAAAGCTTTTATTTTTTCACAATCCAAACTGTGCTCAGTATGAGATGATAAAGCTTGACTTGAGCATTTTTTCTGAATGTAAATTGCTGTAGGCTTTAAAGGACTCCATATCTCCCTGGGGTAGGTACGAACTATTTTAAAAATGGATTTGATAACACACCTGTTTTAAAAGTCAGTTTGAAACAGAGTATGTCTGTGTGCTAATGAGAGTAAACGGGATTGTGAAATATATGCTTCAGGCCGTAAAAAAAAAAAATGCAACAATGTAGGGACACAAATAACAAAATTATAGCAATACTAATCCACTTCTTCCAGTCATTGTCCATGCACATTCAAGTGTATGGACATCACAACAGAGATATACATGACAGCTGTCTGTAAGCCAGCTGTTTGATGCAAACTGAAGCTGAATTCCTTGCTAACAGCAGCCAGGGCATAACATGGGGGCAGGGAGGGCTTCCATATGAAAAAGGTTATAAAAGCTATTTTACATGTGGGTATACACATAAATACATATACATAGATATATATATACTTTTTACATTTATCCATATACATATGTATACATACACGATTTCTGGACAAGTTTTCTGCAGATTTCTACTTACCAGCAGACTGTCATAATACCAGCCACTTGAATATTCCTACAGT
>VRYO01002772.1:59536839-59606760 GCA_009812075.1 Sialia sialis | reverse complement strand
AGGATATTAGGGACATTTCCCATCTTCAAGGCAGACAGGAATGATGTGAGAGAACCCACTACATCCAGAGGGCAGGAGTGTGAACCCCCAAGACTGACAGTTCCAGAACCACCTTACTAAAAGAGAAGCCTTGGAGGGGAGGCGGGGGAAGCCAGTGAGTACTGACACAGAAATGACGAATAAACAGATCTGTGCACTTTAAAATATGGTGGGAACACTTCCACTCTTTTTAGTAGAGCCAAGGATTTACCACCTTTATAAAACCAACATGTCTAAAATATTTTCCGACTAGCTGTCTCAGCGAGTGGTGAATGAAAGGGCAAGCAGCAGTCTCCCACAGGTATGACTTCTCTGCCCTTAAACAGCAACTGGGACATGTAGAAATTGCAATTTTTGTTGGTGATTGATTCTGGCTAAAGCACCATCCATGACTCCTTTCTCTGCCAGCATCTGCAATCTCAGTTTGCCAAGATCAAGTCTCAATCAAAAAAAAAAAAAAAAAAGAAAAAAAAAAAAGGTTACCTTTCTCAAATTAAAAAAAAAAAACCAAATCTAAACAACAAAGGAAATAGAGATTATTTTAGAGATAAGATTGGATTATCTTAGAGAATTAAATTGTCACATTTGCTCTGAATCATTTATCTCATAGAAGACATCTACGTGTACTCATCACTTTGTTCTTGTTTATGCCATTTCCACAAAACTATGCTACAAATCAGTATGCTTTAAATGACTGTTTCAGTCAATGTTATGTGGAGATGTATGAAGGAGTCAGAAAAAAAAAGACACTCTATAATTTTGCCATTGTCTTGGACGAGAAAGCAAAATAAAGCTGCTACTTACTTTTTATTTTTTTTCAAGTTAAATGCTTTAAATGTTTGAGGTAGGGGTAGAATTAACTTCTTGTTATCTCTGTTCTCAGGTGCTGGATTCTTGCTAGGTCTGTAGGTCTGGAAACTCCTAAGGTATTTTCCAACTTGGTTAGAAAATTCCCAGAGAGATTATTTTGACTTGTTTAGAATCCATTGTGCAGACAATAGGTGGCCATCTGTTTTCTAGTCAAATGTTCCTTACAGTGTAGACTGAGAATAACAGGGATCTCTGTGCTCTGTTTGTCTCTGAGGAATGTCTCAGAAGTGATCAGAGCTGCAGCTCTTGCAGTAGCAATGGCAGCATTTAAGTGGTAATAGGAACATTTCCATGAAGAACTAAATTCTTTCCTTCTTTCCTGACACAGTATTTAAATAAAAACTGTGGCGCTAAAACTTCAATGCCTAAAAGAGTTTGTGCTCCACCACAGGGGCAGGAGAGTAAAAATGCCTCCAATTCTGACATGTAAGGGGCTCAAGACTGGCAGTACCCTGAAGTGTGGTCTGTAAAAGTGTAGTACCATGAGTTACCTCTTGCAGTCAATACGGAGAATTATTAAAGAACCTTATTTCAACAGAACAGACAGGTGGTTGTGAAACTGTATGGTAAGCCAGGAAAATATCCCTGTAGGCAAAGCTGTCAAGACTACAAAAATCTGAAAGTAAAATTGGTATAAATAATTATCTGGAACCAATGAGGCAAAAAAGACAAATGCTGTCATGAGAGAATAAGATACAAATATAAAACCCAGGCTGCAGGGAGACCCATGAAAGCCAACCATTGTTAAAAAGTACAAGATAAGAGGAACAATGCTGTGGTGATTCTTTTCAGTTGAAAAACAGTAGTCTTTAAAAGAATTAATCAAGCCCAGAATATTCATACATTGCTAGTTAATCTAACTTTCCTTCTTAAGTGCTCTGGCTTTCCATTTTGAACACAACTGAAGAAGATGAATATGTAGATTAATGTCATCCTGGAATTAATTTCCATCATAGCTGCTGAATATTTGTACACAAATACTATATTGCTGCAATGCATCCTACACTATTAATTTAATACTGTGAATCCAGGAATGCCTCATTGGAATGAATTAGTGAAAACTTTTAAAAGGTTTGTACTCTGATGTCAAGTGCTGCACACAAATGTTTCCAAAGAAAATGCAAGAACCACCACAGTGGGATTATCTGTGTTTCTTTTTCTAGCTTTTCCTGGCTTATAAAACCCCTGCTACTGCACAAGCATTGCAGATCTTAATGTGTTGGTATCAGTAGACCGTATTCATAAAAGAAATGGAAAATCTGCAGGGCAGGAATACAGCTAATAGCCACAAAAGCAAAGCAACATCAGGTTGGAAAAGAAAGAGATAAGGAGCAGTAGCCTCAGGGAAGCTTTTTAATGGAGCCTTAAGCTGTATTGCAAAAAGGTTTCACTTCTACAATCAAAAAATAAAGTCAGCTTTCAAACAAAGTTTCCAGTCCCTGCATGGATTTTCTCATGCCAAGACACCTCAGGTACAGACTTGACTGCATGATTTCTGATAAAATGATATGTTTTGCTTTGGAGAGATTATTGTCAGTTTAGGCATTTCATTTCCTCCTCACACTCACAGTTACAGTTCTGAGGGAAGACTTTAAGCCTTGGCCTTCTAACTGCAGTTCTCTTCACTGCACATAAGCTCAGGTCCACAGCAGATGGCAGAAAGACCTGACCACACACCTTGCAGAGAACAGCCACAGTGCTGGGCTCTGGGGAGGTAACCTGGTACTCGCATATTTGGAACATCTTTCAAGTGCAGTTATGAATCACATCAAAAAGAACTTGCTGCACAAAGTAATCCTCCTTTCTCTTGAGTTTCATGCAAGTATACTGCATTTGAGGCGCAGTGGATATCACTGACTGAACCGGTGTTTGCATGCCGGGGGCATCTTGGTAGATCCCATAAGCCAGATAATTCATGCACAGATGGACAGCAGTAACTGTTATGCTCATCCCTTCCTACTACTAATATTTTTGCAGCTGGATTGCTTTCTTAGACAGAGGATAATAAACATTCACATGATAGAGACCAGACTCTCTATTATTAGTATGCAAAAGCAAACTTCATTAATGTTTAGTGACAGCACGACTACTTAAGTGATTCAGTCTGGTGTCCTTTAGTCACAGACTCTTGAGGACTGAGGCTTTCTATATAGCAGCAGGGACCACTTCTACAATAAACACTGATGCTCAGTTAATCCAAGTTCTAATTAATTGGTTTTCTTCTACTGTGTATTCGCATCTAAAAGGGATTTTTATATCAATTTATCACATTTAACAAACCAGCACAAAGCACAGTTAGAGTTGTTGTAGTTATTGTATCCTTTTTCATATTAAGTGAATAGAGAGCATCAGTTTTATTTCTAGTGTGAGCAGGTGCATTTTCACAGAAACCTCTCTTGAGCCAGGAATCTGGACCAAGATCCTGGATAGGTCAGTCTCAAAGGTGACAGGACTACACTTCCCTATGTTATGTATTAATGAACTCAGTCCAGCAGATCCAGAGAGGTCTCTAGATTACAGAAATTTCCACAGCAAAGCATAATTAATAAGCTCATTAATAACAGAGCCAAGTGTCTGTCAATATAGTAGCAAGGAAACTATTAATTATTAGGGAAAAAATACTGATGGAAAAACAGATTTTTGCCTTCATCAACTTCCTAACCAGCTGTTTTCTCAGAGATGTGAATAGAAGGAGAGCTACATCTTGTTTGCTTTTTCTCAAAAACATGTGCATTATAACAGAAGCAAAATAGATTTGCAAGCCAGGGTTTCTCTGGGCAGAAAATACTGGATGATCTTTCTGCATTTTGAGTAGCAGAAGTGTTACCATTGAGGGTGACAAAGGTAGCATCTAAGTAGACCTTTATGTGTCAGCTTTCTCTGACCCCTCTTGTGAGTTGTCTGTAGAAGTATATGCCATCAGTCCCTTTATGTTACTATATTGGCTTGCACATTCCATCAAAAGAGCTTCTCAGTTTCTAGAAAAGGAACTAAATTTCAAATTCTGTTACTGTTTTAGGTTTTCAGGTGTAGTTTCATTTAACATTACCACAAATCTACAACACTTTTGAAGCTACAGGATCATTTATTTAGGAGACATTAAAGAGTACCTATGTATTCTGTACAGGTGAGAGCTGCTGGAAGACTTGGGATAGTTTCGCCTCCTCAGAAATAGACAAGAGGAATCAAAAAATCTTGCTACATGAGGAGAAAAAGAGCAGTTAGCAAAAATTTTCAACAGGACTCCTTCAGGGTTTCATCTAAAAGCCCTGAACAAGAAAACATTCTAGTTTGATCAGAAGAGTTAGAATTAGAATTAAAAGTAGCCATCATATCTCTTCAAAGCAGAATGTCAGTGAGGTTGGGATTGAACTTAATTCTCTGCAGGGAATGTTCTACCTCAAAACTATTTACCCAGCTCATACTCATTGGTGCATATTACACTTGCTAGACTTATTTCCAGACTTGACATGGGCATGGGCTATGGACCATCCTTATGTCACTGAATTCTCTTTCTCCTTCACGCCTCCTTGGTTCTATCTACTATTTACATTGACCATTCCTAAATGCATGCACAGAAACAGAGACAATTATGTACAAGATTTAATGGGTAACAAGAGAATTCTTTGCACAACCACCTATACTTTCACAAAATCAGTATTAAACCTCACCTAACTGTGTTTGCAATGACATAAACAACTGTAAGGTACCCTGCAGGCTTTTTGGTTGTGGTTCAGTTACCCTGTCCTTTCCACATCAGTTGCAGCAGGAGAGAAATTACCCTACAAGACACTATTGCTGACAGGTGGTTACAGCCATGAAGCCTCATCCCACTCTCACCAGTCTCTATGACCACACCAACAAAAAAGAACAGGTCCTTCCAGCCGGCAAAATGATGCCAATAATTTCCTTCCAGGAATCAAAGACAGTTGTGCAGCCAGGAGTTTATTGGTGCTTCCCTTGCATCTGTCCTCTCCAGGGAGCTTTTTTCATGTTTGTTGGTCCTGCAATGCCCCCTTGGCTGCCCCAAGCAGATGTTTTCAGTTGTCATTGACGGCAATGACTAACCATAAAGTTCCAGCAAAACAGAATAACTCACGGTGAAATGAAGCTGCACTAAGAAGCCACTGTCATCTGTGATCCACAGGATGGTTTAAGGGAGGTGTTGTTTTCACACTACCAGTCAGAATTGGTTTTTGAACAGCCCACCAGTGACAAAGTCCTACTTCTTGCTCCATTTCACCCCAGGAAAATTGATTGTGCAGTCCCAGAGCAGGTCTTCTGTGAGGAGGAGCCATCAAAATACAGGTGCAGACATGTTTTGTGTCAGAGTCAATGGCTCCATCCTCAGGGTTAAGTTTGGTTCACAAGAAAGGCTGAAGAAATTCCCTCTCCTTTCATTTCCTTCCTTGAGCTTTGTCATCCTTCAGTTGCAAAAGTAAATATCACTTCTGGGCTGTTTGAAGCAGCTCTGATTAATTCACCTCCCTGAGACATAATGATGATAACAGCAACGGAAGTGAAAAACTCACACCCAGCTGCCAGGCACCAAATAACAAGAAATGTAGAAAAGACAGCAGATCTGACTCTAACTGCCCTGTTTAATGGCATGGAGATTGCAAACTCTCATTTCTCATCTGCTGCATAAAACCTCTTGCCATCCCTTTCCTCTATCATCCTCTGAATTGTAATATGAGATGCAGCATTTTCAGTGCTGCTTACCTCCTGCCATTATGAGACTTTTGAAGAGCTAAACGTGTATTTATGGTAGACAAAATGGTTTCCTTAGCCTTATGGAGGAGAAAGCTATAAATCCCTTTATGTTCCATCACTGAGATGTGCTTAGCATTTCACAATCAAACATAATGCAAACTGGCATCAGTTTTTACTAAGAATAATAAGCCAAAGCATAATGTGAATATATAAAAAGTATTGTTGACAGCCTGTTTACAAAATTGAGGACTTCAATGAAGATTTTGCTTTAGCACAAAACCTATTAGCATAATAAGAATATTGTCTTAATCCAATAACCTGTTATCCTCAGCTGCATTTTTTTTGAGAAGTCTTTCTCAGACACCCTGAAAGTTGGCTCCCTCACTGTCTTCTCTGCCACTAATCCCATGTATTTCTAAAGATTTTATAAAGGTTTTTCTATGAATAAATATGGATGTTCTTCCCACTCTCAGTACTGATAAGTTTACATTATTAAACACTCACCCTTTAGAGACACATGACTTTGCAAACCTCCAAGTTTGGATTTGCATGTACAAACAGGGCAATTAGATTAACATTTCAGTAGTTCAGCACTTTTTCAGGGACAAACCCATTCCCTTGCTCTAAGTGATGGAGGTCAGAATAATAGAACCAAGATAAAAAAACTTAAATATTCAGTGTAAGCTCCAGTTTAGGAAAGCAGTTAAGCAACTATTTCACCATTCAAGAAGACAGATGCCTCTTTAGAAACAAAATATAATTTAAAAACTTTTGTATAAAAATGTTTTCCCAAATAAAGACCTTCTCTGAAGAACATATGCTTAATACATCTGTTTGGGAGGAGATGTTTCACATGAACCTTATTGAGCTTTGTATGAGGTCCGGTTTTCTGTGATGTCTTTACTAAGCATTAAAATAGGAAAAAAAAAATAGATATTTGAAATCTAAGAAGAATTTCTGCAGGCAACAGTGCACAAAGAGAATAAATGCAGCAATTTTTAAAAAAGCTGGTGCACAAGGCTCTGTTTCATTTATAAAACACAAAAGAACAAACCTAAGCTTGGTTGTGCAACTCCCTCTCCTGAGTGCTTGCCCTGTAAACTTTTTCAAAGTTTGTGTATGCAGCAAGTATAGACATTATCTACATATGTCTATCTCATCAATAGAAAAATTTGCTCATGGTTTAATTCTTCATTTTTTCCTGTGCAGAGATGCCAAGTTTGACAGGTATTTTACATGGGCAACAAAACAAAAAAATTGTTCCTAATTTGGAAAATGTATGCAAAATTTAGTTATATCAGGGAAAATTTACTGTAAAGGTTTCAAAAACACTTACAACAAATGCAAAATCTAAAATGTAAATATTTAAATATATAAATATTTAAATATTTAAATATTTAAAAATCTCCAGTCTATTTATACACGGTATATATAGCAGATGTTCTCTGGACTTTGTTGCTATCTAAAGATGTTTGTAGCAATTAAAATGCAAAAAATATTTCCATTTTCTGTAAATATAGAATTTTACATTAATTTAGACTACTTGTGTAGAAACAAACTTCCAACTCTAATCTGCTTTGAAGAAAATCTAACCTCCTACTTCTTTTTCCAGTCTGACAGTGGAAATAAGAACACAGGAAGTATTTTATTGCAAGAGAAAGGATTGTGCGATTATGTGTTTAATATTCATCTTCCCTTAATCTTGCTCTTGACAAATATCTTGAACTGTAGAGTGGCCTTATTTACGGGCAAATGAAAGCTGAGCCTATGATGACAATATTTATTATCTGGAATGTATCCTGACAAGATTTTGTTTGCAGTCACTGTGCATGTTGTGCATGTGCATTCCTTACATCATGTATAGTAGTTAACTGAGGTCCTTGAGCTCAAGCAAATTACATTTGGACTGTTTGCTAAATTCAACTGATATGGTACAAAAACTCAGCATAAATTATTCAGATCCTTCTTCAGCCTGACATTAATACTTCTTCCTATTTTTCACAAAGTCAAGACAGAAAATTTTCTTCTCATAAATTGTTGCCAGTCAAGTCACACTATTTGGGGACAGACCTGATGGATCTACAAACAAGCACTTTTCTCAGAGTTCAGAGTATTTTTCCACATTAATCCCCCAAGCTGTTTTTCCAATCAGATCTTAAAAATAAACAGTCATGTGTTTCCTAAGATCACAGTCTGATCTTTGCCTATGGAAATGCACATACCTTTAAGGCAGAGAATGTCTGAATTAGATTTCATTGCTCACAGCTTTAACCACCATTAAAAATCTAGATCAAAATTGAATAATTTATGTATTATGATCAAACTAGCAGCACTAAATTTGATATATTTCCATCTAGCTGGTAAGTTGCTCCTTACTTATAAAACTTTAAAATATATACATGTACTCCACAGGTTTCCTTTTCCTAGGCACTCTGGGAGCTTAAGAAATGAATTCACTGGCTATAATCTGTAGCCATCTGAGTTGAAAAGTGAATTCGGGAAAGATAAAGAGAAGCAAACCATCCTGAACAATTAATACTTCTGAGTCAAGTAGAGGAGCCCCAGCACTGTCAGACTTGCTGTGGCTTTTTATTTCAATTCACTGTCTTTAATGGTCTTCATGATCAGTGCTTGTAACACACACAAGCGATTATAGGGTGGAAAGTACAATGGGTGTATATATTAAATAGAAGGAGACTGTGCTCATCACTGACATTAGGAAATAAACATTTTTCCTATTTTCCTTAACATTGTTTGTAAGTAAGAGAGGGTTTCTCTCCCTCACAAACTTTATTAAGCATAAGTAGACAGAGGGCATCAAGAGAAAAGTGAGGCAGGAAAAACAAAGTTTGGTTTGACAAACAGGGTGTGAATGAACAAGGAATAAGGTTTAAAACAGCAGATATGAAAGGAAAAAATCTGGTGGACAGTAAATGCAAGAGGAAAGAAGGAGGCATGAAAAGAAGCGGGAAAAAAAAGAAAAAATCTGCAGCTCCCTGCTGGATTATGTCTCCTGTTGTAGCACTCCACAGCAACCTTACTCCTATTGCCTTGTACAGTTAGGTAGCTCATAAAACATGGACAAACCAAAATGTGTTGATTTTCTTAAAAATAACAGCAAGTCTTTTACTCCAGCCAGGATAATAGTAATGATGGCCAAGACCACATCTTGAGAGGGCTTTTTTCCCATTACTGATTCATTAGGCAAAGCACTAACTGAAACTACTGCTAATGAATCACTGCTGCCTATCAAAGTTGCAACAGCAACCTGAAGAGAGAAAATAACAGTATGTGGTCAACTTTAAACATAGTGCACAACTCCTTTTACTTTTTATTATTTTGAGTAGCTCCAGGATGTTGCTAATCCTATAATATTCCCCCTAATAAGAAATGTGTGAAGAAAGGTTTCTCTCTCATCCTCTCCTTTTATGGAGGAAGAATTTAATCCTCCTCTCAATAAACCATCAACACTTGTTGATTTTTCTGCTGTGCTTAATAAATCACTCAGATCTTCACATGCTGAAGCTGGTTAGCACTTATATTGAATTGCTAGGATTTCCTATGATAAATTCACTTCAAAAATATTAATTTAATGCTTCAGCTATTTCATTATTCTTTTTGATTCTGTTCCAAATCATTTTCCTGGCATCCCATTGGAACAAACACAGAGGATTATGCTTACCCTATTTATTTTCTGTCTATTTCAGGTGCCACTGATTTTCTGCTGTTTGGAACCTATGAATTCTCTAATTGGGTAAATGTAGGGAATAACCATCTGATAGCTGTTACACTGATATTTCCACATTTTTATTGATATCTAAAACAATAGATTGTGTTTGCATATAACTGCATATTTTGCTATGTTTTCAATGATACTTATTTCTTTTGCAAAACCCAAAGCATCCATATAGAAAACATATCTAGTAAGCACTTGAGAAATTGGGATATGTTCAGGAAACAAATCTGTGAACAAATCCGTAAAAAGTTACACAATAAGCAATACAGCAGGAAATAGAAGCCTTTCATTCTTGGACCTGTTCCCATATACTAAATCCAAAATCACACTGAGTCACTGGAGGAAATCTGCAGTGCCAGTTGAAGGCACTGAAGACAATTTTTGCAAATACTTTGCAAATAATATTTGACTTTTTAGATGAGGCCTTTCTCTTCCTGGATGCTCAAGTACAGTAATTTCACACTTATAAGGCACTTCTGGGTTGCTGGCAAGTCCCCATAATCTGTCCATATATAAGGTGCACTGGTGTATAAGGCGCACTTTTTTTTGATGCCAGGATCCATGTGCAACAAAGTAATGAATTAGCATCAGAATGCTAATTGACCAGGTAATCAATTTGCAAACAGTTTTCAAAGATCAGCGTAGCTTTTAAACGCCCATGCTGCAGGCCCTGGCACTCCCTTCTGCCCCCAGCCCCGCTGTGGCACCTGGCCCGTCCGGCCCCCAGCAGCTCCCGGCAGCTCCCCCGCTCCCATTGGCTCCCAGTGGCTTCCAGTGGCCCTTGGCGGCCCCCGGCAGCCCCTGGTCCCTCCCAGGACTGCCACAGGACTGCTTGGCTCAGGGCTGCTGCGGGCTCGTACTTCCAGGTTGGCAATTCTCCAGAATCCATCTATATATAAAGAGCACCGGTTTATAAGGCACCCTTCCGGGTTAGGCTTGAAACTTCAGTCAAAAAGGTGCATCTTATATGCGTGAAATGACTGTATTTTTCAGTTCTTAATATACCTTTTGAATTTGGTGTCTTAGAAATAATATACTTAATTTCAACTTTTTTTAAGAAAACCAGAATTGCTTTCTAGGACTAGACTTAATGTTAATGAAGACATGGTACCAGAAGCTTTAGCATGTTCTAAAATAAATTTTTATGAGTAGCTGTGAAACAATTCGTGCAATTAGGCAAGTTTCTTTTTATAGCTGTGAACTGCACTTGGCTTATTCCTCAAAGAATAAATCATAATATCTTTCTCAAGACAGATGGCTGTTTCTATATTCTACAGTTTAGTTCTATTATTCTAATAAAACTGAGAAATATTTTTTGTATAATACCTCAATAACATCTTGATAGCAAGGTGCTTATAAACTCACTGTGCCATAGAGGAAAAAAAATCCAGTTTTTAAATTCATTTTAATTTGACCTGTAGTTACTATAGACAATAAATATATCCAGTCCAGCAGCTCTTAAAAATATTAAACTACCCCAGTATAAGGGTATGAAGCTTCCATGAAGCTCTAGAGGGAATCAGGTTCACTCTGCAATGGTATACATATTTTAAAATGGTCTAGAGTTTGAAATAAAAGGTTAAATGAGGAAGTCTAAGGGTTATTCAGAAGAACATAATTGTTAGTAAAGAATTACAAAAAACCCTAGCAAGAGCAAACAATTGGGAAAATTGCTGTATGATATTCACTGTGGACAGTTATAAAGTAATGCAGATAGAGGACCAAAACTGACCTTAATTGACATGATAAACCATGTGAGCTAATAATTATGACTCAGGAAATGTTCCTTGTTATTGTAAGATGTTCTTCTATAAAAGTATACTCCTTAGTCAATACAGTCCATGAAGTCATCTTAACAATTATTAAGAATAAAATGGAAACTCAGAAGAAATAAGAAGGCTGCTGTGTAAATCCATGGTGTCTTGGCTAGCTTTGATACTTCTCATCTTTTCAACTCAAAAAGGCCACAATGAAACTTTGGAAAGAGGGAAAAGTGATGAGCAAAGATACGAGAGCATTTCCTTACAGCAATTGAACAAATGGACTATGATGTCCAGACTGAAAATAGAACTTTAGAATCATGATTCAGAAAAAAAGATGGCTATGCCTTACCCCTTTCCAACCAAAAGATTTAGAAAAGGTATTGGGAAAGAAATGACATAAAAATAAATTAGCAAATGACAGGTACAAAGCAAACATCTGGAGTAATTTTCCCACACTCTGTAGTTTATCTCTGAAACTCCTTGAGGCAGTTGAACTCACAGAGGTTCAGCAAGGAGCTGGATAAGGTTGTGGAAGCACAATCCATCAGCTGTAATGTAATAAAGATGCTGTCTCTCAATCAAGAATCTTTGGGTCACAGAGAATGCAATTTTATATCTACTCTACTCTTCGAAAGAGGCAGATGCTAAGCCAAATTGCCAGGGGCAGATGCTGAGCTGAGCAGACCCTTGGCCATTCTCAGGGTTATTCTTTGCTAGATAGATCGCTATTGGTGAGGCTCTAGTATTTCTCTCATTCTTTCCTTGCTTTCAGTGATTGCCTTGCTTATCTGCTGGAGATGGTTTCTTTGACTCAGCATGGCTCAAACTGCCTGGTGGTGCTGTATTTCACATGTTGCTGTCTTACTGCATTCTACACAGCTCAGGAAGGGCAAAAGCTCAGAGAATTATGTGTTTATATTTATATATATATTTGTATTTATATGTCTTAAAACAAACATCACCAAATAGCCTAATGGGATGTCTATGAAAATGAGGAAACATCTGCTGCAATCAGCCACAAGAATGCTAAAGATAATACACTTCTACATTATTTATTAATTTACTAGTATTTTATTTAGTCATTTAGAGAGAATTTCACTGGAAAAATAACCTCTACCCACTCTTCAGATGCAATCCATTTTTATGGAATCCTGCTCACTAGTTTTGTCAAGGATGTAGCTGCTATAATTGTGCCCTTTTGATGTGTAGATTATATTGATAACTATAATGGAAGGCAATGAAAAGTGCACTTCCTTGCAAAGTGTATTACCTTGAAATTATCTGAAGCACCTGGGTAATTTTCATCACACTCACATAAAGCTTTGTGTAAACAAACTATTTTATTTTCTCTTTACAATTTGATCTTTCATTTAAAGTCTTACTGAGCTCTCGGCTCAGTAAGAAAAAAGATTGTTGAAGGAAAAAAAGTCAGTTTTTATTAGGAAAACCCTCAACAAAACAATATGCCATTTAAAAAATTCCTTTAAGCAGAATAAACTCAAGTTTAGTTGCCTGAAAGTGTTATCAATTTGTACTCCCTGTGCATTACTTGTCTTCTTTTGACAGGACAAGTAACGTAGCAGGGAGAAAATCCCATTTGAGTCCTGATGATGTAGCACTTCTGAAGCCAGCAAGATCTCTCTTGCACCAAAGTATTAGGAAGTATTTGCTGACACGAATAAGTGGATATCTTTTACTGCATTTCCTCCTTCCAGCAAACTGTAAATGCAAACATGCATTTTTGTGCCAGCTAGTGTGATTGCATTATTAGCACAACTGGGTCTGAATTTGCAGGAAAGTTTCAAGCATTCAGAAGCAGGATATGGTTTTAGCTATTTTTTTTATTCCTTACAAAGCACACTTAAAAACAATTAGCACATTGTTTTGTGTGACCACAGTCTCATTTTTATATTCCTACATGCAAACTCTGTTTTAATGGAAAAGAAAAAAAAAACCAAACCTTAAAATATCCTGTTTTAGCAGAAGCTGATTTTGCATTTTCCAGGGCTTCATAGAACAGTTCTTGTGCAATCAATGACTGCCCCAATTTTGCCCTATTGTGAGAAATTTTGAGGGCTATAAAATACCCTGTAGCTATTTTTAACCAGAGATCAATGTTAAGCTGATTAAAATAAATGTTTGTTTAATTGAAACAGAATTCCAGTTATTACAGAGTAAACTGTTCTTGACACTGAGAGTGAGACTGGCCAAATTCAATTGCAGAAAAACTGTCTGAAGGAGTGTCTTTCAGGGCCATCCTTTATTCTTTAGTTTGGTATGGTTTGGTTTGGTTTGGTTTGGTCTGGTCTGGTCCAGACTTATCAGAGACAGGGATTTGGTGCAGATTTTTTTGATTTTTTTTGTGAGGTTTTTTTTGTTTTGTTTTGGTATTTTTATATCTATAAAAGGGAACAGCAGTTATGCTGGTTCTGGGAGAGAATCTGTTCTGCAGATGGTCACTGTTAGCACAGCCTCGAGGTTTCTAACAGTGCTGCAAAATCCTGTGATATCAGCCCCATCAGGAGATTTCAGTGATCTAGGGGGATGGAAAGCTTGGTGAGAGGTCTGGCATCAGTGGAGACAGCTTTTCCCCTCTGACTCCACACATTTTCTATCACTGAACCCACTAGGAGGGCTGGCAGCCCTTGCTAGATTGAGTGCTGTGCCTCTTTTCTATTGGCCTCTTAATATCACAGTGCACACAGAAAAAATCCCAGTGAGGGACACAACCTATAAATGAGTAAAATGGGATGTATGGTTAATCTCACCTCTCCTGACTTTGGTGATACTGCTTCTTTTTCACTTACCTGGTAATCTCAAGGACTGAGCAGAAGGAAAAGCCACATTTGATCATCTCTACTGGCTTCCTCTAAT
Source organism: Sialia sialis (assembly GCA_009812075.1). Classification (NCBI taxonomy): domain Eukaryota; kingdom Metazoa; phylum Chordata; class Aves; order Passeriformes; family Turdidae; genus Sialia; species Sialia sialis. The sequence goes on along the minus strand of VRYO01002772.1, from coordinate 59,592,765 downwards.
TCAGCCTCATCCACTTAGGTTGCAGTCACCAGGTTGCCAATTTTTCCGACTCAACTGACCCTTAGTTCAGGCCAAATGCACCAAGGTTTTGGAAGAGGGGAATTGAGCTCTTGAATACCTCACAGGACTTAATACTCATAATGACAATATGAAAAACACTATCACCAGAGAAGAGGAAATGAAAGCCAAAGTATGAGCACCATATAGTATTCTTCCATATAGTGTATTAACCTGTACTCCTTCACAAAAGTGAATTAATGATTAAATGGAAGATGTCTATCTGATGCTTTACCACTATTTATGTTCATCCTTTTGTAAAAAGATTGGCATTACTTTATTTTAAGAAAGGAAAATAGAGGTAGCCCAACACTGTTTAGGAGCTTCAAAATGAAAAACAAAGCCTCCAGGGAATGCAATCCTGCTTCCAAAATAATAATTCCTTCCACAGCACATTTTCAGGACATGTGTTTATTTTTAATGTAGATAATGATACATCCTTCATAGTGTACAGAGTTCCAACTTAACTGTCAATTATTACAACTTGAATATTAGTTACTTTCATACAAATAACTAAATATATTGACAAAGAAAAATGAAGCCCTAAAAAGAAATTACTGAACATCTGCTATTGTGAATGAGATTTTCATCTGTGACTATGCTCAGATTGTGTCAATACAAACTTCCAGGCACAGCATATTCCCTTGAGACGGTTCCTTTTTATTTGCACACTAATTGCATTCATAATGAAATATATGGATTTTTAAATTTTTAATTATCTAGTTCTGCATATTGTTCATAAAACAAACGGTTAAGAATGACCATATCTGATGTTTATGCCAACATTCATTTTTATTGATACCATGTATTAGGGTGTTACACATCTTTTTCCTTTCATATGTATTCTTAGCACTCTGATATAAACTAAATAAAAGAGAAAGCTTATCTGAATCTTGAAAGTATAAATTACTATGAGTTCCAACCTACTACAACATGAGCAACAAGAAGATAGCACATCCCAATGGTACAGGACACAATCATCATGGGGAAACCTAACCTGAAACAAAAATAAAAGAAAATAAAGATTAATAAGGATACTATAATTCGTTCTCCAACTAATTTACAAACAGGATATTTGAATGATCCTACACATTCCAAGTGAAAATTATGCTTATTGCAATACCAAAAGTAGAGATACATTGAGCATATAACAGTCTAATATTCAAGCTCACATTTCTACCTCCAGCCTTAGAGTTATGAGGTCAAAATTCACATTGTTTCATTTGTTTCAAAACATCTCTTCCAATTTACGTTGTCTCAGAATCTGGCATGCCTTGTTGTTTTGGCATTTTTCAATGCACACAACATGCAATTATACAGGTTAAATAAAAATTCTTGCAAATTATGCCACATAAGAAATTATTTTCAAGTGTGCATCCCTTCAGATTAGGTGTGTGATCCTGATACGGTGCTTTGTAATACAATATGTGGATCAAACCCATTAAATTTTTCCCTGATCTGAGTCGCATACAGCTAGCACTTCTCTTACATACCTCTCACCAAGTCTAACAAACTTGAGTACTAACAGACTGTTGGAAATAAACCCCAGGCACTTGTAAAATTGCTAAAACTTTACTGTTCTATCCAAAAAGCTATTTCTTTTTCACCGCAAAAGTTTTTCAGACAGCACTCAGATGTAATAGCTCTCTTTAGACTGACAAAACAGAGAGTAGAGACAGACAAGTGAAAAGGATGTTGTGAAGTTGGCCAAGTCCTGATGGCTAAATCTGTAGGTCTTTCAGATGTGTGAAAAGAAAGAAGTTTTCTGAAACTCAAAAGAATTATAGTATGATACCAGGAGTCTGTGAAAAAGCACTGCTGTGATCACACTCATTTGTTTTATGTTACTAAAATCACAAGGAGAGCTGAGATGAGAAATGATCATGCCACAAATTATACACTTATACACTTTTTTTTTTGCCAAATTCAGACAAGAGTTTCCATAAAACGCAGAAAAGCACAGCAATGTTTTCTGAAGTTCACCATTTTACTAATTCTTTTTCTTGAACTAAGACAAACTCACACATGTGAGTATATTAATTGTGCCTTTTTGCCTTACTTTGCCCTTAGGAAGTTACTTGAGCCTTTTCCCCTTCTGCCATTATTGACACAGAATACTAAGAGACAGCCATTTTGTAGGGGACAGGTGGACATTATTCTCTGAGTTTGGTTGAGTGAGTATCTCCTTCCTTTAGCAATCTACAGCTAGAAGAGACCTCTTGGGGCATTAAATGTGGCCCCCACTTCCTCAGGCTATGGAACCCTTTGCATAAAATGAAGATGAAACTTCTCAATTACACATTGCCATCTGCTTTCTACCTGCAGCAGTGACATTACCCTAAACTCATGAGATCCTCATTAAATGTTTCTTCCATTGCTGTTTTTCTTGAAAGCTGACTGGCAGAGGCAGAGTTGTGACCAGCAGATCAGAAGTGGTATTGCCAGCAACAGTCATTGGTCTAAGTTTCTGAGGAGAGAATTCTACCAGTGGTAAAGGTCACTGCAAACACAAAAATAATCAGCCCTTGTCTATGATAAAACTGATTATATTGTAAAACAGAAGAGCTAATGCATCTCCTGGAGTTATTCTAGGAAAAAAAATCCCAAAAAAATAAGTAAATTAATTTCCTGCTAGGCTAGCTCCTTTGCAGACTGTTCCCATTCTTCTGTCAGCCAAACTGATCTGTGGCATTTCCTGATCTCACTTAGATAAAAGTGTCCTGGTAGGACAAAAAAACCCCAGCAAACGCAGCAATGGCTGTAGGAATAAAATAGGGTGGCTAAAACCCCCTACTACATCCTTTAGTATATTTAATGAATGCTCCCTGTGGGTCTATCTACATGACAGGCTGGTGAGCTGGAGATTGCTGCAGCGCTCATAAGAGCAGCGGCTGCTGTTTGACAGAAAACATAAATCTCTTGACCTCACAGTTGGCAGGCAATGAGCTGGCACTGGGAGGAGTGGAGACAGAGCAGATCCTAATCTGTATTAATGCAACCTAACAAACCTCCCTGGAGAATAAACAATAGCTCAGCAATGAATGGCAATATGATGTTTTTATGAAGATTGGCAAGGGGAAGAAAGGATCCAAAAAGATTCAAGGGCTACTTGACCACTGAAAAGGGAACAAAAAGGCTCGTTCAAACTTGGAGGAGGCACCAGCAAGAAGATGGATTAATTATACAGGGCCATATGCAGGAAGTAGGATCATACCACTACTGTCACAGTGACAGTGAAATGTGTAGCTGGAGCCAGAAGCAGCCAGCCTGGGGAGGAACCTCATTGCACATAGTCTGGATGCTCACATGGGGCACAATTGCAAAGCTGTTCTTCTCATTGCATGGGCAATTACCCCACAACTCGAGGTCTGAATTTCAGGCTCACTGGCCTGAGCACTAATGTAATTGGATGAAATTCAATGTGGAATTTATGTACCAGAGTGAGAAGAGAGAAATGCAGTCAGTGATTATTAGTTACTGCAGAGTTAATCGATTCCCTGAGTATCATGGGCATCGTGCTATTTACACTGCCCATTGCTCCTCCCCAAGGAACAAAACCTTCCTGTCCCAGGCCACATATGACACAATGTACGGCTACAAATGTTTTCTTTAGCTATATTAAGTCCAAGAATGCATATTTAAAAATGTAAAAATTACTTTCAGTCACTCTTATATCCAGCACACCCCTTGGAATCAAAAAGGACCATGTAATTCATTTGTTCCTGTCCAGAGAAAAGGCTCAGTGGAGTTTAGAAGTTATCAAAACGTTCTGTGTTCTAAAATTTGAGATTTATGAAAAACACTAATGATCATATTTAGCACAATAATACATTTTTGCATCCTGCACTGCACTTTCCTTGTCTCTTCCTCTCTGCAGACAGGGATATGCACAGAGCCTGCATGGTTCAAAAGGTGCATCTTGGCTCTCTACAGCCAGCTAAGGGAGGGTTTGCCACTGCAAGAGAGGAAGCAAGGTCAGATACAAGGAAGGGAAGGATGACAGGATTTAGCAGTCACCCCCTTTTCCCCCCTCCTTCTCTTCATATTAGAAGCTTACATATAAAACTCTTATCTAAATGAAATCGCCCAGCCTAAATATACACGAAAAGCAGATGTTAGCTCAGTGTGAGATAGTGAGAATGTTTCAAGTGAGAGCCCCAGGGACCTGTCTTGGACAAAGTTTTACTTATTAATAACTTCAGCGATCCAGTAACAAAAAGCTTGCAAATTGTCCCAGTGTGGGAGAGATGTCAGACTCCATGGAGAACAGAATTCAGCATGTTCCTAGCAAATCAAAATGAGAATTTGAAATGAATAAAAATGAAACTCTGTGAAGGTAAGTGGGAAATATGTATTAGAAGTCAATTGTGGGCACAAAACTAGCAAGAGAAGTGAACTTTTTCACTGGAAATGACCTAGATACTTCTAATTCTGTCTCACTGCATGATTTCTGGCCCTGTAATTACTTGGAGGAAAGCAAACCACTGTATGATTATTCTGGGAATAAATTCCATTTTTAATAAGTTTCTATGGAAGTGAACATTACAGTTTTCTTAGGTTACAAGTTTATCCAATATTATTTGCTAAATAATAATAGTGAAGCCTTTGGGGTCAGAATTGAGTTTTCTTGAACAAACTGGTCTCCTACATTACCTTGTAGCTCTATTTTGTGGTGCTTCAAGAGCTAGCAGGATCCAGTATGTGTAAGACCCAGGTTCATTGCGCTGTTCTGCATGATTTGGGACAAAAAATACAAGACGTTCTCATGCATGAAAACCTTGCCTACAGGCACTATCTTCATTGACATCTCATAACTTGCAGCCTGTGCATCCTTGGGGAAATCTGTGGAAGGAGCATGTCTCCAAAGAAATGGAGAGCCTTCAGTGGATTCTCAGTGGAAAAGCAGCAACAGAAATCTCCCAAGACCAAACCAAACTGGCAGTGAAAGAAGACTGGTGGTAGACAGGGGTAAGAGTTAAAAAAAAAAAAAAGAGTTAAAGAACACTTCTACTCTTACCTCCATTTGCAATTTAATGCACAATTTAAATTCAACTGATAGAGTTTCATCAGGCTTAGAATTTTGGTTTTTCTCAATTTGTATCCATTTCATACTGCAAATTCTACAGAAGTTATAACCTCAGCTTTTGCAGAAACAGACAGGGCCTGGACAGATGGTGTACACTAATTGAACATGAACAAGTAATGTGCCTTTGCAACAAGGAGGGCTAATGGTATCTTGGGATGCATTAAGAAAATATTACCAGCAGGTCAGGAGAGGTGAGCCTTTCCCTCCATTCAGCAGTGCTGACACTACACTTGGAGTGCTGGATCCAGTTTTGGCCTTCCCAGTACCAGAGACATGGACATAATGGAGAGAGTGCAGTGAAGGGCTGCAATGATTCAGGGAGTGGAGCATCAATCCTACAGGGAAAGGCCTGAGGGCTGGGGCTGTGCAGCCTGAAGAAAAGGCTCAGAGGGGAGCTCATCCATGTGTACAAGTTCTTGAAGGGATGGTGTAAAGAGCACAGCATCAGGCCTTTCTCAGAGATGACCAGGAAAAGGGCCAGAGACAGCACAAAATGAAACACAGGAAGTTCTGTCTGAATATCAGGAACACTTTTTTCCTGTGCTGGTGACCAAGCACTGACACAGGTTGCCCAGGGAGATTGTGCAGTCTTCATCCTTGGGGGTATTCAAAAGTCATATGGATATGGGCCAGGGAAATAGGCTCTAGGTAGTCCTGCTTGAGAGACATCTCCAGAGGCCCCTTCCAACCTCAACCACTCCGTGATTCTCACACTTTTATTTGTTCCTCTACTATTCAACACAGGATAAATAGGCATCATCTGCACACCTGAAGCCTGTCATCTCATCAGAAAATATTTAATGAAGAACAGATAGATAGAAGATAATTCTTCTCAATTTTGAATAGTCTCTCACTGTATGCAGTGCTTTGATCTGGAATTTTGATAATTATGGGTTCATTCTTAAAAGAGCACCTAAAAGTCTCTGAAAGCAGCCTCAAAATAGACTCAGGTGTGGGAATGCTTAGGACATCCATAGGGTTAATTCTGAACAAAAGGTAAGTTACACATGTTAATGAAAGGTCATAATTTAATTTGCAAATTAAGTAATTTTCTCTTCTACAAAAGGATATAGCCCCAATATGAATCCTATTTCTTCTTTCCCTTTCTTTCAATGCAGACTACCTTATGAGTATCCTATAATTTCAGTTGTATCAACGTTTCCATCATTCCTAATCTTTGATCTAGCTTATCTGAAAGAAAAGTACGGACTTTCCTAACAGCTTAAAAAAAAAATAGTCAAAATGTTTATCATATACCTATGACCCCTTCAAATCCAGACACCTGATGTAGCTCAGAAAACAGATGGCTAAAACTGCAAGTGATCATTAATTTAACATTAAATTACTGTGAGTTTCATATCGTCTGGAATTAAATAAAAATTACAGTGTGGTTACCTACTGGCTACCATACATAGGAGTTTCTGTGAAATTTAAAACATAGAACAAAACCTATAATTCTATCTTCATCTGCTTGCTAAATTTGTAATAATTTTTCATTATATTCTCTCTGTTTGAGTCTATGCCAAGATTTTCCATAGAATTACTGCCAGAAGCAAACTTAAGATAGGGAAAATCAGATCCTGAGCAAGAAAACAGAAAAGTGTTATGGTATGCCTCCTGCAATCTAGAACATTCTCCTAGAAGTGTTTGGCTGTAACCTCAACTTAGTTATATGCAGCATGGGCCTTTCCTTGGCCTTCCAAAATTCTGATTACCGAAAGAAAAATTTCCGACTTTAATTCTGAGAGAAGAGTTGGTCTGCCAGCTCCACCTGGCAGTTTCAAATGACTGTTAATACAATACTTGTCCACAGTCTCTGTCTAGGTCACTGTGGTACAACTGAGTTCAAATGCAGGACTGCCAGAATAAGTGACTGATAACTATCCAAAACCTATTCATATATGGTAAGTTAATAGCCAGTAGGAAAAAAACATGAAAAAAAAAATAGAAAACGCATCACTTATAGTAAAAAAGATACTGTGATTTATCATTTAAAAATCAGCAAGACAATTGTTAGATGACAAAGGTATCTGACATTTCTTTTAAAAATAAATATATAATTCCAATAGAAAAATGTGAAATCCTGCAGACAGCCAGGGAAGAACAGAAACAGTACAGAACAAGTACAGAAACAGACCTGAACACACAGCACTAGTGGTGACATTTTTCTTGGAAAGACCAACATGATACAGATGAATTTGTCTGTATGGCTGGCTGGATCCGCCTAAATGTACATCACGCTCTTCGGTCAAACAACCTCATTTAATGCCACAGGTGTGGGAAAGAATGGCTGGAAATCTACCCTGTGGAAAAGGACCTTGGGGTACTAGTCACAGCCACTGAACATGAGCCAAATTGTGCCCAGGTGACCAAAAAGGCCAATGACACTTTGGCCTGTAACAGATATAGTGTGGCCAGCAGGACCAGGACAGTGATTGTGCCCCTGTACCTGTACCGGTGAGCTCAAGTCCTGTGTTCAGTTCTGGTCCCCTCACTTTCACAAGAAAGATATTGGGGTGCAGGATTGTATCCAGAGAAGGGCAACAGAGCCGGTGAAAGGGCTGGAGCACAAATCCTGTGAGGAGTAGCTGAGGAAGCTGGGCTTGTCTAGCTTGGAGGAGGCTCAGGGGTGACCTTATTGCTCAACCACAGCCTAAAAGGAGATTGTAGCAAAGGTGTCAGTTGGTCTCTTCTGGGCAACCAGTGATAAGGCAAGAGGAAATAGCCTCGAGTTTTGCCAGGGAAAGTTTAGGTTGGATGTTCAGAAAAGTTTTTTCACTGAAAGGGTGGTTAGCCATTGGAACAGGCTACTCAGGGAAGTGTGGAGTCACCATCCCGGAAGGTGGACTCTGCAGTGTTAGGGTAATGGTTGGACTTAGTAATGTTCAGGGTCTTTTACAAGCTACAGCATTTTAAGTTTCTACAAATATTAGGGGAATACCTTCTCTATAGACAGACTAGTTCACATCATATTCTACTAAAGAATTGTGATATGCCATGATAAAGTGCAGCATAAAGATTCAAGATCATCTGTTACTGGTTTTTGTGACTTCATGTCACCCTTGGATCTAGCATCACATATTAGCAATATATTTGCTTTCCACATCTTTTAGGCGGATACCAAAACAAATTTTATCCTCAATTTGTGGCTTCTGGTTTTGTTATGAAACCTTCACACCATTCTAAGGTCTAGGAAATGCAAATATTTATAATTGGTTCTGCTTCTTGGGAAAGCCGTACTTATTCCTCTTCCTGTGTAATGAGGTGTGGTTGTGAGTCTGAGCTTAAGAAGATTAAAATCATCATATGAGGCCAACTAGAAGAGAAAATCAATGAAGCATATCTTGTCTGACAGCACTTGTTCTCATGAATTGTTTGAATGTTCTGATACAAATATTCTACTAATGAGATAGATTTATACGAAACTAGTGAGGTTTACAGTGCAGAAATTAATGCATTAGGAATGTTGAAATAGGTTCTGCAGTATTTGCAGTTAGTTTCTGTATTTTATGAAGCATTTAACATATTGTAAATTCACTTCTGACAATTATATGCTTTTCTGGCTTGCAAAAAGCAAATTCGAGGCTTAAGGACATTTTTCTTAAAATACCTTTTTGTAGCTCAAATCTCCCTGCTATAGAAATATTGCATAAACTAAAGTATTTTGCATGTTTTTGAAACAAACTTTATCTACCCATTTTTTTTGTTTATTTGTGTATGGTCTAAAGAAATCAAAGGTAATAGATATGGCACAAATTTACTGTGATGTATTTTACTTCCAAATTTGTTCAAATTAAATAACCTTTACTAACTCTTTATTTTCTTGCTTTTCCTTAGCAAGGATTCAGGAAAGGAACTTGCTTGAATGCTATTTCCATTAATGTCCTTAATAGCAGCCCTCACAAATGGTATCTTGGGGCACTTTTCTTAGGTTCTATTTTCTTCCAAATGTATTCTTTTATATTAAAGCACAAGCCTGACAAGCCCCCACTGCTATCACAGTGCACTACAGTGTACAGGCCTTTCTACCCCAAAGAAGCCACAGATCTGAGCCTTTACATGCTCTTTACAAAGAAAACTTTTATAAACAGGTCTAATTTTAAGTGCACTAGCAAACTAAAGTTAAATGAAATTAATTCTGTTCTAAGTGCATCCGTTCCACAGCATGTTAAAGCTCCCAGATAAAAAGCATTAGAAAAATAATATATATACATACATATATATACACCCTCTGGATTGTCACAGATATATATACTAACGTTTTTAATGAGATGAAAGAAAAGCATATAATCATGGAATGGTCTCGATTGGAAGGGGCCTTAAAAATCATCTAATTCCAACATCTCACTAGACCAGGCTCCTCAGAGCTCCCTCCAGCCCAGATTTAAACACTTCCAGGGATGGGGCATCCACAGCCTCTCTGGGCAATCTGTTCCAGTGTCTCACCATCTTCACAGTAAAGATTTTTCTAACATCTAATCCAAGCCTACTCTCTATTTGGAGCCATAATGGTCTTGTAAATAGTTTCTCTCCATCCTTCTCATAGGCTCCCTTCAGGTACTGGAAGACCACAACAAGGTCACCCCGAGGAGACCTAACAGATGGAGAAGATGCAAAAAGGACGGTATGGGGAGGCAGATAAGTGCCACCAGCAGGATGATTAAACATGGGCTTAGCTACATGAGCAGCTCACAGATATTGTAATCAATCAGTCAGAAGCATCACTAATTGTTACAGATGGCCGACTTAGGCCTTAAGGCACTTCCAACTGATAGAGCAGAGCTTGAGAAAGTCCAGCTCTCAATTCCTAAAAATGTACTACATTTTCAGAAGTTTCTTTGAGAAAGACACATTAGTCCTGGTGTTGTCATCTAATCCACACCATCACGAGTGTTACTCAGGGCTGTGTTGGGAATAGGAATTAGGGTCTTAAATGAGGGGGACACAGAAATAATAGCACCGGATTTTTTAAAATTATTAAGATAATTAACTATCTTTATATTTTCAACAAGTGGGCGAAAACTAAGATGCTGCTACACTAATTTCTGCCTCTCTCCTCCCATCTCCAGCTCTGCAGTGGAAGAGAATTGCAACTCCAGGGTAACAATGCAGATGAGTCTACATTTAACTGATAATAGAGCACAGGAGGGGAATAGAAATTCAGGAACAAATTACTTATGTGGGAGATGGCCTGGGCCAGGGATTTAAACACAGGTTGCATGCATCCCAGTCTTCATTCTTTTTCTGTTTTAGTCCTTTGAACAGCTTGGACCATCAAACAGTCAGTTTAAGTGTAACCAAGTGATTCTGAACTGTTCCTAAGTCCTATCAGAGAAAAAATTATTAACATTCTAAAAATATCAGGACTATTTTTTCAGATATGTTTATGATATTTTCCATATTAGTTTATTTCTCTAAATTCAGTCTTTCCAGCTAAGGTAAACAGAGTTTTGAATTTTCTTTCTCAGAAAAAGAAGGTACAGTAACACACTTCAATGCATTTCTACTGTAGCATTATGAGAAAAAATCTGAAACAAGCTAGGTATTAAAATACTTACAGTATCAGAAAAAGAATATGAGTATTTATGGAGTGGAGTATTTAGAGGTTTGTTCCCTTTTGCCTTTAGAAAGTCTAGTTTTTAGATAATTTCCATAAAATTCGGGAAAAAAATATCCATATGATGACATTTAGTTTTGAACCTCTAGTAGTTTTTTTCAGCCTATATTATCAGCAGGCAATAAAGAATATAACAAATGGCTTAATAACAAACACAGAAAAAACCCCCAAAACAACACAAATACTTTTAAAATTATTTAGTAATATGTATCAAACAGTACCACAAAGGAGAATAAAATAAACACAAAAATCCCCCAGCCCAGCATGGTTTTATAAACTTTCCTAGGAATAATCCTTTCCTTTTTCTTCACTAGACTTTTTTAAGAAATGTGGAATAAAACCGGCACCTCACAACAAAAACAAACAAACAAACAAACAATCCAACAAAACCCCCTAACAATCCAAACAACCACCCCCAAAGAAAGCTCCCCAAACCCACAACCTTTATTTTTAAGGAGTTTTGTACTGCCTCCCATAAAAGCAGTTCTTTGTCACTATCAGTTTAAAGCCACTCTCATTACCTAACCACTATTGTTTTAGTCTATTGAGCTGCTTTTTTCTGTTTTAGACTTTGGAGTAGCCCTATTCAAGTAACCTTCTTAAAGATGAAAAACTGCAAATAATGATCAGGAAGTTATATAATTCAGGGGTTTTACTAGTGCTGTTTATATTAATGCAGTACTCCTGAGTGTAAATACAATCAGGAAGATCATTTTTTTAAAGTTATCTAAATTCACTGCTAAGTTCAAGCAGCAACATGCAAGGAATACAGTAAATACTACCACATCTTTTGTGTGAAAAATAGTGTCTAGTATACACAAGAAAATAAAAATCTATTTCTTATTCCATAAAAAGCACTACTTTCTTCAAGCTGCTCTAAATTCAAATGCATTATAATGAAAATAATGTAAACATTATGGTTACATTATAATGAAAATCCTGTAAATCCTCTTTCCTTCTGATTGTGCTGGGAGACACCAGGATAGTTTAACACATTATCTAGAAACAGGGGAAATAATTTTGTAACTTCTATTAAAAATATCAAATTATTTTAAAAAATTAAATGCCCTGTAAAATTATAATATGATGTGACTCCAAATGCCTGTATGATGCTTTGGCAGGCAAACACAAAGCATTGGATAAAGTAACCTGTAACTGTGGAAAAAATAATATTTTCTCATAAGAAGGTTTATTAATCAGGATATACATAGCAAATGTATAAAAGTTTCATACTGACAGTGTTCTGTTTCCCAGATTTCATATCTCTTTCTGCCATCTAAGTTATCTTTTTGTTTGGATCTCTTGCAAATTGTTTTGCAAAATCGTGTTTGGAGATACAGAATTTCTCCAAGCAAATATTCTCCATCCAGAACTGAATAATTCTGGTAATTAGAAAAACATCCTATTTAATTAGAAAATCGCTTTCTAATTTCAACAATGTTTGAATAATACTCTTGTGCAGCAACTATAGTGACTGTCTAATCAAATTGAGCATGTTGCAATTAACTAGAATCTTGGCATTTGATGAATCTCAAAAAAGTAGGAATTTTTTGCAAAACAAAACCAATTTATATCAGAACATAAGACATTACACATGTGAGAATTTAAATATGTGTTGCTCAGTACAAAAAAATCTATGTGAACTTTGTATCATCTCCCAGGTGGCACAGAAACAGAAACTGAGTTAAATTTTGCTTTTTTCTCTCCAAGTCAAATTACAAAAAGCATGTAAATGAGCAAGCACTTCACTAATTCTTCTCTTCTTGCAACCACCTCTGTTTTGCCTGGATTTGTTGCCTGCTCAAGCTCCCTTTGCTCCCTGCTCCCACCAATTAATTAAGCACAGCTTTGGATACACTGTTTGTTGGAACAGGATGATCTTCTCTCATTTCTTTATCAGCTCAAACCCTGTTCCTGGGCACGCAACTCATACTCTGACATGAGTGACCTTCCAAGAGCTGTTTCTCTCCAATGACTACAACGAGAGCCAAGTATGGAAATAAAGATATCAACACTGTAGAATGGAAAAGTAAGGTGAGATTAATCCTTCTTTTACTGACAAGCAGCTCCATCAACACTAGAAAATAATGAAGCCTTTTTTCCTATCTATTCGTGTCTTAAGTTTGATTGACTTTCTGTCTAGGTAGAAACCTTCCTCCTGTATAACTCATAATGATGCTCACCTACATGGATTTTTTTCAGTGTGTAAAGAAGTGTGGCCAGACAGCTCTTTCCCTCAGTGAGAATATTAAGAAGGGTTTATTTCTACTGCCTAGCCACCAACTTTGATGACATTTCAGGGATTTTAATTATACTTGAGAAATCAAGCCCCCTATCCGCACCATTCTCTCCCCTGCCAAAAGTGTTTGAAGTTGATAAGCACATTAAGAAGTTATTAGGTGGAAAACACAGCAACACCTTCACAGCAGTATGATTGTACAGGCAAGCAGATGAAAAGTTAGGCTTTGACGGAAAGAAAGGAACAAAGAGCTTTTCAAAGGCATTCTTTTTTTTTCTGAAACAAACTTGTTGCAAAGAGATAACTTGATATGAATCAAGAAGGATTAGAGCAAGTGATTTAGCTTTGCATGTGCATCCATTGCATAGTTCCAGTCTCCAATTTAATCAGTGCTTATAGGCATGGGAAGGTAACAGGGAAGAGAAAGAAATGTGAAGTTAAAGTTTGGCAAACATTTGAAATTTCATGTAATTCCCAAGGAATTGTTAAGTTTTATAGGAAAACTAAAATAAAGTTATTAAAAAAAAAGAAAACATTATTATCACAATGTAATTTTAAATTTCAACATGATTTAATTAGTGTGCTGTTGTTGATACCATCACAGCATTTACTTCCATCTTTATTAGGGAGTAGAAAAGTGAAGTTCCATTCACTGAAATATTTTTAAAAGCTGTATTACTTAACAAACAATCTCTAACAAAGTACAAAGACTTCAAGATTTTAATCAGTTTAAAACTCAGATATGTACCTATTGAACATAAAAACATTACTAGAGTAGGGAATAAAATATAATTATGGCTCAAAGTGATAATACTTCTGCATGTAATTTTTATTCTGAACAGTTAGATATTTTAAATACTGTTCAGAAATCTCACAGAGCCAAAAATTAATATTCCATCAGTGTACCTTATACCTGAAAACTCCAATTATTCTTATGATGAAGAATAATATCTGTCAAAATATGAAGAACAAGTGAACTGTTTGCACGTAGTGGTTGAAATTATTAAGGACTAAAATTGTATTTGAAGGTTTTTTCTAAATGCAACTACATTATTAAGTTTGCACCAAATACACCGTGCTCTGGTAGTTAAAATAGAAATAAACAACTTGCACCAGTGTCCCTGAAGTAATTTATTTAATTGTAAGCTTCAGCACATATTTAGTGTTTCAAATTTTTCTGTGCATTGATATCCTGATTGCTAGCACTTCAGAATATACACTGACTAAACATACTTTGTATCAGAAGAATGTATTCAGATTTGTAGTACAAAATTGAAAACATGGGATAATCTTAGCAATCATTTAACTGAGGAGATATTTATTCTGCAGTCTGAATAGAACAATGAGACAATACCAAAGGCCATGAGAAATGATTGAAGACTTAACCAATGGCTTTTTGAATGCCAGTATACCAGATATAAAGCTTCTTTCCCTTGGTATACATGTACATGTGTTTCTGGCAGAGAAAGGAAGTTAGTTCATGCTGTAGGTCAAAAATCTCTGTGGGGCCGCTGAGAAAGTTATACATTACCTTCTGCCTGTTTCTCATTGTAAAGAGCATAAATCTTGTGCAGTATTCAAAGCATCTGGTGGGGGTCAGCACCACAATCTGATGCAAGTCATGTAGCTTTCCTCTATATTAGTGTACATATGTCAAAAAAAAAATGGGGTTTTCCTCATTAAGCTGTGATGTAAACTACTACAACCAAGAGGAGACTTTATTTCAAGCCTCAGCTTAGCCCCCTTTTTTTCCTTCTGCCAGTGACAGAGACTTTGAAAACACTTGATAATAATGGAACATTTCATTTTATTGCCACAAAATCACTGTCACTGGAGTCCCCCTCCAGTGACCTCTTAAGTGAAACCAGAAGCAATGTTCCTCTCTCTTCCTCCCAGGAAGTCACTGGTTTTGACATGTTTGCCTGTAGTATTCTTGGTCTTGGAGACCTCGTCATCTTCCAGCTCTCCACGGATCTCTCTTCACATCTATGTCACTATACCCTCCTGCCAAAGAGATGCTGTTCTTGACCCTCTTCTTCCACTTCCTTTGCTTCTTACTCCAGGTAATTTCACCACAATCTGCATGCAATTCAGCAGTCTCCCATGCTGACAATTCACTGACCTTGTTCTATCCAATTAATCTAACCTCACTCTCTTCAAATCTAAGTTCAACCCACTCCTCTGCCAGCTCCTTACTGATGTCCAGCTATCAGTTTACTCTGTATGCCAGCCAGCACCATCCTCATTTTTTTACCCCTGCAAATCTTTCCATTTATCTCCTTTTCTCGTAGCATTATCACTGTACTCCTTATCCTCACATATAATTTTAGTCCATTTGAACTCACATTTCAAGTTACTTCTAAAGCTCTTGCTGATTAGTTCTGCTTAATTATTCTATCTTGACTATTCACATAACTAAAATGCTAACTTATGGCTCTCCTACGCCAGTTTCTCAATGTTGTTTTCTTTGACTTCAAGAAATACCAAGGATTATTCTCCAGCTCCAAAACTTTGGTCACTGCAGGATTCTCTTTGAATCCCTTCACCACTTCTCTTCTTACAAAACCACAAGCATTGTCAGCTTACGTAGATTAGTACTCTGCTGTTTATTCACAGTGCAATGTTTCCAGCTGCATTGTGGTGTTAGCCCTCATCACTATTTGTTATATTACAAGTTAGTAGCTTACTCCCAAAAAGCTTCCTAGCACTGACAGGGATGCCCAAACTGCCTGTAAAGTCACCTTATCTGTATTCTGCCACTTCACTTTGCCCTGGCACAACTGATAGTACCAGACATCTTTCCATCTCAGTATTATTACACTTCGTGTTTCTCTCCCAGCTGGACTAACATCACCAAACTTGGGGTGCCCAAAATTGAGGCAACTCTGAACTGGGCTTCAATCTGTGGAGCTATCAGAAAGAGATAAGCACATATACATGAGCACTGAGATCCCTATCTATCTTAAATCAACTCACACATTTTTTCCCTAAACTCAGCAAATCATCTTATAAAAGAGTTTACTTCTTTCTACAAACCTTGTGCTTGTTCTGTCCTTAAAACACGCAGCAACATCTCTGCCCTAAAGAGAACAAGCACAGGATGACAATGGAGTTCTCACACATACAGACACAAATCACAAAAGGTCAATTATTCCTGACTGAAGGGAAGCCACCTGCAGTGCCAGGCAGAATGGGTTTCAAAGCAAAATAAAGAGAGCAAAAAAGATTTCCAGGTATCTGATGTATGTGAAACACTTTACATATGGTTAAAATGCAAAGGAGGTAAGAAGAGCTATAAAAAGACCTGCAGCTGGAAAAGAACAATAGCAAATGAAGAACAGAAAGGAAACTGCTCCAACACAGGATATTCCATTTCTGATCTGTACCAGATTCTTCCTCACTTTTCTTAGAGAAAGTGTTTTTCTGATTGCCATTCACAGATATTTTCTTGCACATGTCCATGATCATTTGTGGTGTATCATCTTTTACTACACAACTGGCTGTCATGCTTTAGGAATGATACTCCTCAGTTCAGTGCCCCCACTGAAACTTGCCACACCACAGGCTACTCATTTTTTCCCCACCACAGGAGGTACAGGGCAGGTTAAACAACTCACCTTGGTAGCTCTTTTTTATTAAGCCTCAATTAGCCCTTTCTTTATATTCATTACTACTGAACAATCTTAAGCCTACAAGTTGGCTGGACAGGTACCATGGTTTTGATCAGTGTTTTACTCTGCCTTGCCTTGCCTTTTTAACTGTGCTGGGCTTTGATAAAACTTGTATCTGTGGCATGAACAAGTGCAAAACTCTGCACAGCTGACCCAGGTGGAGTAGGCAGCTTGGGGTGGAGAACATGCACATGAATGCCATCCTTATGGATGGAAACTACCTGCATAGTAATAGTGCCTTGTAGTAGCATGGCATAAACCAGAAGCGCAGTATATTTCCAAATGAAGTGCTAACCAGAAGAAACACACTGGACTTCAAAAACTGAATTAATATCAAAAGAACAATTTAAAAATACTGCAGAATATATCCTGCAATACTGAAAAATCTTGTCTTGACTGTTTCAGTTCACAATCCTGCAATCAAGAGAAATTTAGCTACTAAATATTGTGCTAGCCTCAGGTACTGATTAGATAACTCCTGCAGCCTGGGGATATGATCTTCTGTTACATGAATTTATACATCTGCAACTTCTATGGTAATGCATGTTCCTGTGAATTCAATTTAAATTAAACAAGCACTGAAAGAAGGGAAAAAAAAGGTGGTATCAGCAACAAACAGATGCAAATGTTGCTAGATTAAACAGGTCATTTTGGTCCCAAAGCAAGACAAAAGGCCCAAGAGCCATTTGCTGTTCTATGTAAACACCTCTCAGCAAGGTACAGCTCCATCCTGCAGAAGACAATTTCTTGCATTAGGATTCTGGTATTACCTCCTGGCTTACACCACTCTAGTGAACCATCTCACAAGCTCTGTACATAATCCAACAGCGCCTACAGTGACACTCTGAATGTTTGCATACAGAAAGAATGTGTCCTTTCACAGGCAGAGATAAAACAAATGTACAAGAGATTCTGGAAATATCAGTAAAATGCATAGGAAATATTTTTCCTTGTTCAACAGTATAATTAGAAGGAGTCAAATTTTCTGCATAAATGTCCATCCTTTAAAGAGTCATGAGCAATATCAGTTTATCAAAAAGTTTATCTGTTTAAATAGATTGACTAAGTTAAATGTGGAGGTTCTTATGTTGATTTACCTTTTTTTTCTAGTTAAATCATGCCTTTCCTCTGCTGTGAGTTTGGATAAATATGCAAATAACAGAGGCTGTGTCTCTGTAAAAAATCACCTTTTAATGGAAGCAAAATTGAAATATAAGCCAGACCAGTGAATTCCTTCCCACTATCACCGTATCCAAGTGTCCTCACTACTAACTAATATTTACTTGCAAAGTTGTCCCATTCATCACTCATCTTTAGAGTAATAAACTCCTCTTTCAACCCTTCCACACTTGGATATTTTGATTCCTCTTTATGCAAGGATGTCTTAATTTTAAAACTCTACATATCAGGAATTTTCATGTACTTACTGTGAACTGTGTACTCCCTGAATTTTTGTGATGCATATATGTGTCCCTTGAATTGCAGGAAAACCAAAGGTTTTGTGGCATATTGTCCCTGGACTGCTAAATTATTTGCATCATCATATAAATTAGCAGGATCTAGGCCAATTCAAGTAAGTATGGGTATGTTAGGACAGTTTAAAAAAACAGCTATTAAATGGAGAGCTATTTCCAATCTTAACCATTTTGTCATTACACTTCCTGAATCAAATGCTAATGAAAAATAAATCCTCCTCTGTAGTAATAAACATATATTTAAAAATATTTATTAATTTCTCGCTAGCAAAATAGTTCTGTTTTATTTCTAGCTAAGAAACTATAAGTAAGGACTTCGCTTTTAATATAAGTTTTAAGAAATGACATGCCAAACTGAAATAATAAAACAAAGTTGATATATTAATATCTCCATTGAATTCTCTAAGGATATTTTCTCCTTCAAAGCTCATCATGTAAACAGAAGTTATTGTCAAAGATTCTAGAAAGAACAGATGTTTTCATTTCAGATTACTACTTTTGTAATCCAAAATAGTTCAGCACCTAGACAGTAAAACATACTTTGGGAACACTGGTATGTGGAAACCTTTCCAGCTGAAGCATATCTTAAGAAAATTTTAAAGAATCCAAAACTGGCTAAACAGACATACATACTAAACTGCAAATTTAAGATTTATTTTAGTAAGAGGCATCTCTAGCAACTCCAACCATGACATACAATGAAACTACTATATGAGGAAACAAAATGCTCCTCTTATTGACCAACAGTCTCCTTTTTCTCATGGAGCACTTTGGAGGCTATTTGAAGAGGTTCCAAAGCTAAAATAACCCTCCAAGAATACTTAGAAAAATGCAGGCTTTATGCAAAATATACCAAACAAAACATCTCACTGATGTGGCCGGCACAGTGTGTTGGGGAAAAAAAAATTAAATCCATTTATTTATACTTTTTGCTCCAGTTTAACAAAGTACCTAACTCATCTGACTCTTTTTCTGTTTTAACACTCAGAATTAGTGATATTACTGGACAGCCATGGTATCTGGTTATTTTATGTGTCTCTTGTTATTTTTGTACATGAATTTGAGGTCTGAAAACAAATTATATCTTGCCATCTGTATGAATAAGATCATGAGAATAGAAGATAAGATTTCAGATATACCTTTGTCTTTCAGCAGAGCTTTTGTTGAGTGGAATTGCTATTAATTTCAAATTCTTCCAATTTGAGATTCAGACTATTCTCTTATCCATTTTGAAAATTTATGGAAATATTTCTAGTTATGCTGGGTTTAATAAAATCAAATTTCATTGTAGACACAACCTTGAATGAGTCCTGTGTTCCTAAACTACCTGTAACCTGTCTTGGCAATAGTAAATGCACAGAAAGATCACACTTTACATCACAAAGACCCTGAGAAATAACCAGACAACATCTGAATTTCTATTCTTGAACCAAGAAGGTTTTGATAATTTTAATTTTAAATGTCATTAAATCTCTATTAGCTTTGCTGCTGGAATACATAGTCATATGTATACAAAGGCAGAATTTGTTCCTTTTTAGCACACATCATGCTTCTATGAATTCTTTATTAAACGTATCTGCAAATGCATAGAAATGAGAATATTTTCATTTCAAAAAGTGTATAATTTTCAACAGGAATTTATTTATGCAAACCAAAAAATTTCAGCTGCTTTCAATTAAATATATTTTACATAAATAGTGATATTTAATGCTGAAATTTGCTAACACAGTTTCATGTCTGGGGTATAACTGACTAGATGATTTTCATCTAAGGAAAATTACAGACCACTCCTTCAGGAATTGAACAAAGGATGCAGGAAACCAGCCACAGAACCATTGAAATGGAAAGGCTTAAACTTATGAATCTCGTTGAGAATAATTCCTCTGGAATCACAGGTGTCTCCATGATCTACAAACATAAACAACTAATCTTGCATTTCTTGTGCAGGAAAAGTTTCCCCTAGTCAATAACACTTTAAGATTTTCCTTTTGTACATGATCAGAGTTGAAGATCGTGCCTATCAACAATACATGATTCTTACAAAAGCTATTCTCACAGAACTTGAAATTTTCTGTATGTATCCCAGCATGAGCTTTTAATTTTAATTAATAATAAATGACAAATGCAGAACGTAAATGTAAATCTGTTATGTGACAACAGAAATGTCAGAACATATTCAAAACTTTCCCTGGAATAAGAATCTTAAGGTGAAGCAAACATAACTTTTGCTGAGTTATTCCCAGCAGTCTAAATGGCTAACAGGTAAAGAATTGAAGTTTGTTCACTAAATTCTTTACATCTGGGAATGAAAAAACAAATCAATGTCTTTACACTTTTGGCTCCTAAAATTCTGGACAAATGATGCCTGCTTCCTACAACTATATATTTTTATGTAAATTGAAATACAATGTCTGGGCACCTTTCCATGCACAACCTTCACCAAGAAGGTATCAATAAGGCACAGCAAAATAATCCCTTTCAAATCCCCATATTCCCAGGGAATCAGATCTTGTTCAGCATATGGCTACACTTCACTGTGAACTGCCTTTTTCCAGGAAAAGGAGGGAAAGAACAAATGGAGAGAAGGGAAGAAGGGAACAGAAGGGCAGGAAAGCCACCCAGTCCTGCTGAAACCATGGCTCTCTCCACTCTCATCCCCACCCTGCCTTCCTAAGGACAGAGCCCTCATCAGAGCACCTGACATCTGAAATGCAAAAAATCCTAACAAGGCCACTAACGGCCCCAAAACAGCATGTGGTTGGCTAAAGAATGAGGTTACCATTTGAAGTCCCTTTCACTTACATAGCCAGATGGATTATAGATTTGAACCTGTCTCAGGCAGATTCTGGTGAAAGGTCCCAGTCATTGACCTAGGAGCCACTCAGGAACTTGGGTAGCACTGTGCCTTGTCTCTGCCTCTCTCCTTATTCTCACATATCTGTGTAAGGGAGGAAAATGTTACATGCCACTGGGCTGGAAATAACAAGTGAAGAGATATGAATAGAGAGAAAAAAAAGGACAAGAGCCTAGAGACCAATGAAGGTAGATGAATGGGTTGCAGTGTTTTAAATTTTTAGTGCATATATTATTTCAGTCTACATATTTTTCAGTGTACAAAATTCCTAAGAATATGTTTCTGTCCTAGTTATTGATTATTTCCTCTTTTGCATTTTCCTTTGAAGAATTTTTGCACAATATCAGTCTATGCTTGATAAGATATCTCTCCTGGGATTCAGCTCCAGATTCAGGCACACGTAGATGAAAGCTACATGTGAAAAAGGAATTTTGTCTAAGTTCCCAGAGTGGAAGGTGAAAAATTTAGTGTGTTTAGGCAAGTGAAGAAAGCCTTACATACACACCAGGAGCTGGGATGGGAGCTTAGACAATTATCACTTATTAAATCAGGTATTGTAATTCTAGCTGAAGCCCATCTTCTGCTAAAATGCTGTATTGAGAATCAAGATACTTTTGTCACATGAGAATCGGCCAGAATAAAAATCTTATTAAAGTACTACATTCATTCACCTTTTGATCTACATTTTTCTAGAAAAAATAAACCAAGAAAATTCAGCACTTGAATTGGTCAATAACTGAAGACAGCATTAGGGTGGTTTGAAGACTAAGTCATTACAAAATTTATGTGGGTTTGATTAACTTGTTTTTCAAATGAAATGTTAATTAAAAATTTTAAATGTTAACTTTTAATTAAATACACTATATTAATGCATAGACATACCCACATTTGTGTATGAATACCATAAAAATTTGTCAACATAAATTGATAGTTTTATCCTTTGACTCTCATGAATCAGAAAGTAATAAAAGTCAAGTGTCATGTAACAGTATTTCTTTTGTATATACGGTGCAACTTTTATTTAGAGCTGCTAAAAATTAACCATATAAGTATATGCATTACTTAAGGTACAATATGCATTATTTAGTTTTATAACACAACAGCATAGAGTTGGTTTGGTTCTGGTCAGCTGAAAAAAGGGGACTTCAAGAAGCTAATTCTCCCCATCTCAGGATATCCCTTCAAAATGTCAGGACAGTTCTTCCCTTTCCTCTCCACTGAATGCAGAAGGAATACAAATGAACAGGCTGAATCACGAGGATGAACTTGTGTGTATGAGTAATATTTCAAGTCAACTATCCTATTTCGAACAGTGTCTTGCTGTTTATGGGGAAAATGCAGAAGGTTCTGGAGTAACACCATCATAGGAAAAATCTGTAACTCCTCTGTGGTGAAGGTTTGCCTCAAAGATGACCTAAAAAGCCACTAACAAGACTAAACCCCTTTTAAATTATTATTATATAATTCACACTCATGAGTTCAGGTGTGCAGACTTGTGCTGTGTTTGATGACCAGGCAGAACAGCCTGCAGATACTGCTCATGTTGGGAAACCATTTTCAGCTACACTTTAAATTGCCAAGTCCCTGAGGGCACCAAACTATCCCTGTACAACCTCCCTGGAGCTCCCTTCCACTCGTGGCCCAGGATCCCATTTCATCCCTCTCCAGGGACCTCCCAACCAGACATTCTCAATGTTAGAAAAACACATTGCAAATGAGGTAGCAGTGTATTTTAGTCAAGGGTGGATTTTTTAATAGTCATCTAATTTAAAAAAAGAAATTCAGTAATTTTTTTGTACACTAATAGTTCAGAAATCAGCTGCTTTTCTGCAAAGTATTTTTGAAATTTCTGCATAATCAGAAAATTTAGAGATTTCAAAACCTGTTATTCTACCCCACCTGCAACAGCAATTATGACAAGCTTACCACGCTTTTCTTAATTATTTCAGTAGTGGTTGCTTATTGTATTTATTAACAGAATCCTATTCACTATCTCAAAACTTATGGAAAAGTTGACCACTCATTTTAAACTTGTTTCTATCTCTTTCTATCAGAATAGACAAAGCAATTAATATTTTTATGGCAGTTTATTCTATGCATGTAAAAGTGTCAATTATTTTTAACCTCTTAACTAAGAGAAGATACTTATCTGTCACTGAACTTTTGAGTTTGACATCAATTAAAGTTCTCCCATTAAAAAGGAGTTATTAGAGCAACAAGAAGTCTTACACAATCAATCTGTCAAAATGATATTACTGCAAAATCTTCAAAAAGAAAACCTTTCTTGACAAACAGGCACAATTTGTAGGTGGCAGGCTTCAACTTGAAAATGAAAGCCCAGAGATCCCAAAAACCCTACTTTACTTCCAAATATGTGATAAATAAAAGCAATTAAAAATATATAAATTTAAGTAACAAAATGTGACAGATCGTGTACCCAAGAGAATATTGCTGTGTTTCTCATCACATTAGCCATGAAGCCAATTAATCCATGTGGGGATAGATCTAAAAAGGAGACACAGTCTAAACTGCTTTTAGTCTCATTAATTTTATTTATGAAAATATATAAACTACTGTCTCTTATTAATATGATCATGACCACATGCTGGCTGCAGTAATTAACGAAAATAGCACATGGAATCAACAGCAATCCAAAGTCTTCCAAATTTAAATAGAAGAAACCACTGGTAACAGTGTGCTCTCACCAAAGCAGAGGAAAGATCTGTATTTAACTGTTCTCCCAGGTACTGCAAAGAGCCTCTACTATAAATAGTCCTCACTGATATACTGTTTTTAAAAAACACAGAACAATTCTTTTGTTGGTAATGGTTTGTGGGCTTTTTGTTGTTGTTATTGTTGTTGTGGTTTTTTTAAATCTTACTGGGTTTTGGCCTTTGCTGGTTTGGAATGTTCTCAATTTTCTTTTCTCGCGAGCTGGTTTGATTATTCACTGCTACATTGCACACCTTCTTTCTTTTAACATTTCATTTATCACTATCATTACAGAAAAGCACACTTTTCACCATTAAAAAGCTTCCCACTGCCCTAGGAGAAGCAAAAATGCATTTCAGTCTATTTCAAAGTGAATCCCCTTCAAGACACATTAATTCTCTGTCACAAGGAGAAAAAAAAATCAGTAAACGAGGCTTCAGTGAATAGCAGGGACAGCAATCAAATTTTCAGAGTCCAGTCTGCACTTCAGTAAGGCAAATTTTCACAGAAATTTAACCAACTAAGCAACAGTGATTCAATGCTGCTTCTGCATTTGGTTTTCAGAAGGCAAGGATTTAGGCACAAGGCATGGATTTAGAACCTCTCCAGAATGGCCTGAGGAATAAAACAAAAAGGGTAAGATCAAGAGAAGCATGTGTAGTAGCCAGTCTTTCTGCCAGAGAAATTGGAAAATAGGTGAAAAAACCAAAATGATGTAGAAGTCATTAAATGCGAACAGCTGTGAAATTGGTGTAAAAAGACAAGAACACTGCCAGCAAATCCTATCCCATACACAAGTCTATAGACAGAAAACTTGTAATATCTAGAAGGATTGATATTAGCTCATATTTTTCTTCCTAACAGATGTGCTATTTGCACTGGCTTAAATGGCCATGTGACTTGACAGCCTGAAGGACAGCAAACACATCTCTCACACAACCCCACAGCTATCTCAGTATCACTAAATACTTTCAGAGCAGACACCCCTCAAGACCAAGAAACAAGACACCAACAGCCAAATTGCTTAGTTGCCTGTGAGAAGACCTTTTAATCTACAAGACAGTACTGCCTATAAGGCCGCAACAGAGATGGATTTTTTTCCCAGAAAGTCATAGGGAGAGAAAAGGGTTTTTTACATCACTGAAGTGTTGCGTCAAGCAGATGAAACAGATGAGTCCTAGAATAACAAATACCATGAAGGGAAAATTCCTTGTACCCCAATTATCAAGGAAACCAAGATCATCTCATACCCAAAAGTGAGTTCCAGTGAAAAAGAAAGCCAGTCTGGACTAGTTGAACCACAGAAAGCCAGGGAGTGAGCACAATAGCTGATGTGATTTCAGAAGTAATTTGCACATTTTAGAAAACTATACTTACAGGAGCATGGACTTTTTTTAATGTATCTCTTCCATTTCTTATCATGTTTTACTTCTGTCATTCAGAATGTATCAGTAGCTTCTCACATTTGTGACAAATATCTCATTTTGATAAATATTTTCTGAAAACATTAACTAAAATCAAGAATCTGCATTAGATGTTTTCCCCTTGTGTAACACGAAGATGTACACAACATACAGGTCAGCTGGCCACCACATCTATAAAAAAACCTTTCCTTTTCCATGTGCTGGGTACACTGAGATGGTAACAAAAAGAAATTCAACACAATTGTTAACTCAAAGACAAGGTGGAAGAAATCAGCAAAAACTGTTTCAGTGCTACTTCTTTTCTTGCCAGAAAAATACCTCTAATCTAACAAGGTGGCAATATGAGCCAGCATGACCATGAGTAGGATCATTGAAGACTGAGACTGTAGACACTCCTTTCTTCTCACAGACTAACTTATGGTTCAGGTAAGGCACTATCAAACCTTTTATTTAAAGATCTGCAATGAAACATGAGTGCTAGACCACAGGGGAGCAGAGACATGGACACAATAGCTCCTGACACATGGCCCACATTCTCGTTAGCACTGCTGACATTGATGAATTATCTTGGAGAATAATGCTCTGACCTCTTTTAACTGCTTTCTGATTTAATAGGCTCCACTAAAAAAAGAAATTTAAATCACAATCATGACAAGCCTAACAGCATAATGGTACATGTGACCTTCAGTTTGTGCCTTTTAGCATTTAACAAAAGCATATTTACCTCAATGCAAAAGCAAAAAAAGCTACAAATTAACTCTTGCCTTCTACTGTAGAACTTTAATCAACTACAGAGTCTTTTCATTTTCAGTCCAGAAACCCCTAAAAATGGATACACCTATTTTAATTTATCTTTTATCTTTTATCTAACCATGAAATTCTGTGCATTTAGATACAGAACCACTCGAACGAGTTTTAGAGGATTTGGTGGAAGTTAAATGCAGTGAAATGAAAAATGAGGTAATTTACTTGCCTTTTAAAAGCTTGCTGGAAAGGTGAATATTCTCAGGTATTATTTCAGTCTATATTAGTAGTGGTAAAATATGAATCCTCATGGCCAGATATCTGAGCAAAGAAAGAGTTTTTATTTAACTTATTTTATTTAAACTTCCTCACCTCTCAGTGAAAAGTTATTTTCTGCAGATTTTGCTAGTAATTAATTTTTCCAGTTTTTACATGACTGCTATTTAAAGAGACACTGAAGAAGCACTACACTGCTCTTTGGGGCAGACATTCTGATTTTCAAACCCACCTTTCAGCATAAATCATATTTGCTATAAAATCCTGGGCTTTAAAGATACTTCAAGAAATTATTCTGTCCATTTTAAAAAATGTATCATGTGAAAGTTTCACAAAGCCTATCTCACCCATCTACATGTAGTAAAACTTCTCTTTACTCTTTACAGATTATTAGAAAAAGAAGTGCAAAAACATTTGAGCAGTCTAAACATAGAAAGTCTACAAATAAATAAATAATATCTTTCTTACTACGATATCTGATTACATAATGATTAACATAGCTCTGCAACTTGAAAGAGGAATTTATTTCAAAAAACTTTATATCCTTTTCACATGCTAGAAGTCAGCTATGGAAACTAGAGTCTAAAGAAATACAAGACTAATTTTTAGGGTTTTTTTAATATTTAGCCAAGGCAAGAATGAATTCTTTACAGATACACTTTAAATCTCCATTTTAGGGCAAAAAAGTTTTATTCAGGACCATTCTAATAAAAAGTCAATAAATATGGTCTCTTGTGTATGTTAAATCACAAACACATAGAGCAAGCTGGCTGTGGGGTAACTACAGGGATCATTCTGTCCTGATGTACATCTGATTCAGTTTGTGTATTTCAGTATTCACCTCCATGTGAATAAATAATTAATTTTAACACAATGACGGTAGACTAGATGGTCAAAACATGTATGGGTGAAGAGTAAGAAGCTGGAGGTTAAAGCAGTTAAAGCCTTGCTCCAAGAGCATGAACAGTAAGCCTCTAAATGGGCTTACCAAGTCCCAGCTTCAACCTGAAATAAAGCCTGGGTGCACAATGGCCTCTCTCATCCTTCCTTCTCTCTCTTCTCCTCTTCTCCCTCTGCCAGTTTCCATGAGAAGGAAATGCAGACAGAAACGCCAGATTGGAAATACAGCACATACCAACCCATTTATTAAACTGGGAGTCTCAGGTTCAAAGACCTAGGGGTGATGTGTCACCTCACCTCCATACCATGAACCTCTAAGCCACTTCTAGTTAAGTCAGAACTCAAAAAACTACAATTTTATTTTTCTTTCTACATTTGCAGATGACCTATCATTTCAAAATATGAACAGAAGAAGTTCCTAGTGTTTACTATGAAAACAATATATCATTTTTGTTTGCTGTAAGCAGAAACAAGATTTCATTATATTAAGGCATTTTCTTTTCTATTTTCATGGAACCTGCTGATAAGTTGTGGCAACAGGAGTACCAGAGAGTATTGGAGAAGACAGAACAAGCAGAAAGAAGTCACTAACTCTGCTGGAGCTTGAAGAAAGCCTTTACATATTTATAAGTTGGTAATATTGGCCAGAAGTTAGCTAAGTAAATGAATATATTGTCCTATTATATAAAAAAAATAGTGATAAAATTTCTTCAAAATATATTAATGTCATTTAAGAGGAGACAAACTACACTGTTGTTATGCCCTTGCCTTTACTACTCCCAGGAAAAAGAAAAGACTAGTATTTTCAAGAAGAACTGCATAAAGGCTGTCCCTTCAGATTTCCAGAGTACCTCAGCATAGCTCCTAGTTTCTTTAATATGACCTTTCCTTCCTGCTCTCTAGTTTCCCCTTGCCATCTGTCCTGATCATGAAGTAAAATTAGAAAATCGTGGTTGGAATAGAAGAGAAAGGGGTTCATCTTGTCAAACTTTATCCATGTAGTAATTCCAGGCTCCCTCTGTACTCAATATCACTGTAAGTATGTACACAGAGAAAAATCCATCCTGTGTATTTTAAATACAAAGCTTGGAATATAATGTTCTCCAGGTGTGTTTAGGTAAATTTGTTCAGTGGAGATTAACACTGTAAAATACAACAGATTAATATGAATTGTTGAAAGATCACTCCTACTCTAACAGGTTGCATCACCTAAATTACATATCTGGTACATTTGTAGATGAATTTGGGGAGAAATTTATTACTTTTCTTCCACAAAGGAAGATACAATCCAAGATACCTTGAAATCCTCTGCATAAAATAGTTTCTAGAGGAGTAGCACTGCACAAACACAGCAGAATATCTGCTTTCTGACACTGTCAAAAACATCTAGAAATCATTACTCTTAAAATTATTTTCATTCTGAGTGCTGTTGGGAAGTTATTACGTATTGATTTAGTTGGTAGCCTATACTTATTAAAGGTGACCAAGAATGGGTTATGGTCCATGTTAAGAAAATACACATATATATTACATTTACTGTTCTTCTTGTTGTTCATTGATTTGTTTTGAAGTGGCAAATTGCTTTATACAGTTTTTGAGTTATAAGATCCATGGCATACAATTTCTAACAAAATACTCTATAAATATTATCACTCCATAACCTGTATGTCTAGTAACAATACTAGTGTGATTATAAATTCCCAGGTAAGAGATCTAATTCTTCCATCTATACTGGATGCAAATATTCTTCTCAGAATAAAAGTATCATTATCCTGCATGTCAGCTTAACGAGAAAAATTAAATTCTCATCTGGTTTCAGTGTAATCCAAACCAGTATTTTCACGTGGCTATTTCTTTTCCTTACTTAATTTAGTGATATTTGCCAGTAGACTAAAAATATCCACAAGAATTGGATGGATAATTTAATGCATATTGCATATACACATATTATTGTTCAGGAGGAAAAAGGTATACCAGCACACACACCAGAAATGTGAATGTTGGCATCTTTGCAAAATTTAGGGAAGAGTTTTTAGAATTACATTCATTACTCACTTGTTTGACTGACCAGTATTCTTTAGAACTTGTCCTTTAATACTCCTGAGCTTAACCTTTCAAATGAATGAATTTCTGAATAACTCGAAGATTCTAAGTTCCAAAGAACCACTGATTTGCAGATTAAAAAACAAAACAAACCCAAGAAAACCAAATCGAAAAAAACCCCAAACAAACAAACAAAAGAAAAACAAACAAACAAACAAAAAACAGGGCCCAGGAGACTTCACAGATTGTCACTGTCCCATTTAGTGCACAATTCCCCGCAATTCACACCTTCTTGAAACCCAGACAAGCAAAGATCAATACACAGGTATTGGAGAGTTAGTACATATACCAAATAGCAGATTGTGAAATGCCAGAGATGGCTTGGGCTTTTCTCTTTATTCTTTTATAATCATTTTTATCAGGAGATAGTCTGAATTTCATATCGAGTATTTGTATTCATAGGAATCTAGAAATAGCTTTATGCTAGCTTTATGCTAGTAAAAGGGAAAGATACTCTGAAATTCAAAAAGGCAATTCAGAAATTATATATGTGATATCCTTAATGGCATATAACACTTCAGACTTTAAAATAAGAATATTTTTTAGCTTCAAAAATGTCCTTCTGGCTTTTAGATTGGTATGTGTTCACACTTCAACTGGCTGCCTTTTTTTTCCTCTTTAAAATATGGAATCTTAATATCTGATAACAATTCCACAGTCAAGTATCTTGATGATGTGGGATTGCATTTCTTTTATTCACCTGAGGTTTATTCTTGGCTGTTACTGACCTGAACTCAAAATGTATGTCAATTAAATTTTAATTTAACTTCTTTGCGTGTTTCAAGGATACATACATATAGAAACTATACAGTTCATAATCACTTTTAAATCAACCTCTAAATCTTCACTGTGAAAGATTCGAAACTGAGGATTATATGAGCCAGTGTTCAACCAATAATGTTTTGAATGAAAACTATTATACAAATTGAACATTTTACTTTTTTTCATATATATACCTTAAACTATGTAATATTGTTGCATATATCATGTTTTACTATTATTTGTTTCCTTGCTCAAAACCCCACCTAATTAACTGATGTCAACATTTTGTAGTCAGATCTATTTCTTAAAAATTATTTAAGGTATTTTTAGGATTTGAAATTTATTTAATTTTAAATGAGATCAACACAGAAGAGCAAGTGAGAAGAGTTACACGAGATTGAATCAAATTTGCCATTTCAACACAAATAGATAATTGCAAACAGTTTTTTTCTTACATTTTGAATACTGCTAGTGGATATTACCATGCCAAAACAGTAGTCCAAAGCAGCACTGGAATTGCTAGACTGTAATCTCACATTGGTTGAAAAGTAGAAGGTAATTCCACTATCCTACAGGACTTGGACACAAAGAAGCATTGACAGAACTAGAAATTTTTAAACTTGAACAAAGACAAATGTAAAATCCTACCCAGGAGGAACAAAAGCCCCTGGAACAGCATCTGGGGACAGAGCAACCAGGGAGCAGCTCAGTGAGGAAGACTCTGGAGTGGTGATCTTCATGTGAACCAGTGGGGAGCCCAGCAGCAAAGGCAGCCACCAGCCCCTGTGACTGTTCCCCTGGGAAAGGGGAAGATCTCTTCCAATCTGAATCTTTCTATGTTTCTTTTTCCTATGATCCTATGATTGAATACTACTTCTACAACCTTACCCCATTATATTCAAGTGACACATCTGAAGGATCTCTGCTTGCTGTGGAGCCCAGCGAAACACTGGATCATTGCAATGGCATTTTACATGCCCTTTATCAAAATCTTTGCGGAAGAAACACACACATTTCACAGAATTTAAAGGCTAAAACCATACTAAAATTTTAATACCTGAATCAGAGCCTTATTTTATGATGAGTGAGACAGCAAGTATTTAAATCTCATCTTTCTTTACTGAAAACTAAAAGCTAATCCAAAAGACTTCATAGCAATAAGAGAAGAAAAAAGTAATACTTGTATATCCACAGGCCAAACAATTCAAACTTATTAGTTCTATTCAGAAAACATAGGAACATTTTCAGTTCCATGGAAACTTCACAGTAAAGATAAGTCATGTTTTAAACTGGAAAAAGTAATGTCCTCTTATTTAAAGGTTCAAAATACCACTTTTCACCCTTAAAAAAATAAAAATAAAAGGTAAATCCATATTCATTCACATTTCCACTTACACTGTTTGCAGACCTTAAATAAAATCAGAAGAAACATTAAAAAAAACAAACTACCCATAACTCAGGAAATATTCTTAAAATGGTGTGCACCACTGTTGCAGTAATACTTACTTTCATAGGGTTTGATGCAAACTATGCAAATATTTAAAGTAAGCAGCATTTATTTTATTCAGCTGGCAAAGATATCAATATCCCATTTGTTTGAGAGCAGTCATCACTGACATTTTAAAATATAGCAATATTGTTGTTGGATAGCTTAAAAAAACCTGGCATTTTTCTTAACAAAGACAACTTAGAATCTAATAATTTAAGATGAATAATGCTGAAAAACCTTTCTGCTGAGTTATCAGCTGAAAGTTGTCTATAGGTTTGCCCTTTCTGTCACAACAGTACATAGGATGTTAAAATCTGGATTACATTTGTTAAACTCAGTTCCCTAAATCTGATAGAGATTTTCATATGCAATTGCATTTAAAAGTTCTTATTAAAATGGGCTACTAAAAACCCTTCTAATATTTTTCTTACACATATAAAGAAATCAATATAAATGTAAAAAAAAGCTTTAGTAAACCTAAGAGATCCAGATTTTTAAGCATATTTCAGAAATTTTATTAAGGAAAATTGTGGAAAACTCAGACTTAACTATATATTAATGCATGTTTGTTGACAGTGCTTTACTCAAGTGCTGTATTTTTATTCATTTGAACAAAACTCTTATAATATTAATTGTCAACATTTAACCTGTGAGCATTTACCCTTCCTTATTGATCAGAAGAGTAGTGGGAAATGAGATTGAGATAATTGTCACATCATAATTGATAAACCTTTTCTCAGCAGTTCACAGAATCTTCCTTTGGTACTTTTCTTGTCCCCAGATTCTATCTTATGGAGCTTATGAAGTTGATCAGAAAGTCCACAAGTGAATTGAGTTTGGGTATTTCGATACCACATTGCTCAACCGAATTCTCCATCACTAAAATTCATACCCAAAATGTAGGGTTGGTTTTACTCTGATCAAAATCAGCTTTAAAAGAGCAACAGCGCATTTGTGGCATAGAGTTAATGACAAGAAAATATGAGAAAAAGACACTAAATTATCAGGAATTAAAAGGACTACAGCTGTCTAACAGATAATCCAGTAGAGACATTTATATGGCTTTATACAGGGTCCTATGTTTTTTTTAAATAGTTACTTTCTGTAAGTTGTGTAAACAGGATACACAGGAGGTAGCAAAGAACATCACATTTGTCCTCCCTCATACATAAATGGGAGTTCTCATGGGGAGTACTGTTTCACAGTCCTTGCATCTGAGTGATCTCAAAAACAGATAAATAGCATAGCCTACAGAAAATATTTTTGCTGTGAATACCTCACCAAAAAAATCCTATGATAAAGCCAATTTTTTTCCTAAGCTATTATCAGAAACCAATATTTTTGACACTTAAAAATTATTCTTATTCCCAGAGAAGACAGAGAATATTAATTCAGCTCTGCAGATGGTGCATGAAGAGAGGGCAATGACAGAAAAATGTAAAACCTGAAAATATGCACAATGCCCTCAGGATTATATTCAGCTAACCTTTCAACTGTTACTTTAGATCAGACACTTAGGTTCAAACCTCTTCCTCTGGTCAGACTGATTTCCTCATGTATTAAATCATTTTTCCCACATTCTTATCCCATTACATAGAGTTATCCAATCCATTCTTCCCATAACCAGCGCTATAATATAGACACAGTCAACCAAAATTTGCTTGAAATAAAATTGGAGTATTCCCCATAATACCTACCTTATACTTCTGTCAAACATGCTAATCATTTATCTGTAATTCATTTTTTTCTATGGACACAGAGAGGTGATTGATATTGAATTACAATAGGATGAAGGAACATAAACAACTTGATATTTGAAATATTATGTATCTTTAAAAGGTTATAAATGCCTGTCTTACAGAAAAAATTAAAGTCATGTTGGAAATTGTATAAGCAAGTAAAAAAAAGTTATTAAATCCCCTACAGCAAAGAGAAACTTCTGTGTTATGGCGTTAGAATCAAATTTTTCATTGGTAACAAAAAGATTTCTGTGCATCATTTTCATGTTTCACAGGGCAGTCTGACCTAGGAGAATGCTATATTGCAACAAACGAACTCAGGCATATGTTATTAAAAAATTTGAAACTATTATGAAATAAAGCATCTAGACTAAAAGAGACATCTGCAATGTTATTTATCTTATTCCTTGAGGAAAATAAACTCTGTTGGTTATTTTACAGTCTGAATTTATATAAATCATTATGTTAACCTCTAGAATTCATCCAGGCAACAAGATTACAATGTCTTCTCTCCTAGATTTGGGGTCTTCCTTTATGTTAAGCTCTTATTTATGTGTAATATTTCTTTGATAACTATACTAAAATCATAAAAGGAATATTATTCTTCCTTGCTTTCTGCTTACTCATAAATGCTGTCTCTGAGCCTTTACCTTCATATTATTAACATACCTGATGTTTCCTACAGGGTCAAGACTATGAAAATAGTTGTACTCCTGTCTAGAGACATAATGATCATTTGTTTGATCTGATGTTTGCTTGTTCTAATGTTTACTCTGACCACATACAGCAAATATCCCACTGCTCTCCATCTCCCTTTCCAAGCACAAGGAACTTACAATTCTTTCTATTTCTACCACTTAAAACTTTTCTTTGTGTCCATAATGTAGGAAAAGTATAAGAATTTGAGGGGAGAACAGATATAATCACACCCATGCAAGTAACGTGAAAACTGAAAGAGACTTGGATTTACACTGAAATAGCAAACTGAACAGGAATTTGATATTGCCTAGATTAACAAAGAAAAGGCAAATATCTCCACATTCTGTATTAAATCTTATCTTTTTAAAATGTGAAAAAAATAAGAGGACTTTGACTAGAATATCATGTTCAGCTCTGGCCTTCTAAATTACCAGAAAGATAATGAAATACCAGGGTATATCTAACATTTTTGAAGGAGGAAAGATAAAACACATAAATACAGTTTGGCGAGGAAGTTTTCAAAATGAAACAATAGCATAATTTGGCTTTGCTGATTCCAAAAATGCATGAGTATCTTTAAGGAAATTATTATTATTATGAGCTTTCTCTTCCTAAGACTTTCAATATTGTTTTTGTCATAATATTGCTTTCTTTCCTTTTGAATGTGAGTTGTTCTAAATGAATCATTCAGTGGCAGTCACTCATTATTTGCCTTCAGATTTCTGGGGCTGGTTAGAAGCTGAATCCCTAAGTGGCTGAGCTTGGAAGGCATACTGGACTCACAAGAACCCTGGGGAGCAGCATTAGTGACTGGTCTCTCTAGGACTTTGTGCAGCTGATCACACTGAGAACTTCTTTCTTTTCCACATCTTTTGTCAGCAGGTCCTTTCCCCATTCAATGAGGCTCATATGTCCGGTATTCTTCCCTTTGTTGCTGATATACCAGTAGGAGATCATTTTCATTTTTCTACCACAATGTCTAACAGATTCAAAGATAAAAATGTTTTCTTGGTGATAAATTAAACTTAATACAATTCTGTATATTCAAAATGACATGTGAATCTTTTAATTTTTGTGGAACATAACGTATAATCAAAAAAGCTCACAAGGTCTGGAAACAGCAAGTAGAATTCATGGCAACCAAATGATCTTTTCTCATAAGTAATTTTGTTCTTTCCCTCGTGAACACCGTTCAGATAAAAATGGTTTCTACACGTGTAGATGGGTAATGTCAAAGAATGGAACAATATTTGAATGCATTCTAGGTAAAACATTTGGTGACAATTGCCAGAACATTCACAGCCAGGCATGCATGGATATGACCTGGTATCTCCTCAACCAGCAGTGTATTCTGAACACCAGGCTGCTTTAAGGTGCTTCAACACAGAGAGAGAGCTCTACTCCTTTCTCTCTTCTTTCTCAGTATGATCTTTCCCACCCAAATGTCATCCTACTGGAACCATCTTGCAGGCACAGCACTTCCAGCACATGGGCCTGAGTTGCTTGGATGGTGAGAAAGGGACACCAGACCTATCTTCCCCTTACATCCATCAGCGGAGGACCAGGTCCAGCAGGACTCAATCCAGGGAAAGAAGCAAGTAGTTGTTTTTCTGATGGGGATGTTTCCCCAGGAATCTAGAGAAGTGTCTGAAAGACTAAAGCACTCATGGTCGTATGGTCATGCACCTCCCCAGCACACGATTTCTTCTGAGGAAGGCACTCCAAAGAGAAGCACATCAAGCTGCTAAGACCTCAGCATTCTAGGCACCTGGCTGTGGCTGGGCAGCAGAAGAACATTGCATAACACATCTGCTGGGTTGCCTCTGCTACTTTCTTAAAAAGAGAAGAGGAATCTTGAACTGCACCAAGTGCCACTGTGCAAAGACACACAGAGAAAAGGCCATGAGCCCATAAACCCTGTTACAAAGTAAGGAACCTGATTTTTCCTCTCCCTGTATGGAGAGTCATGGTGCCTCTCACCATGAGGAGCACACAGTTTCCACAGAATGTCCCCCATTGTACTCATCAGACATGCTTATCAACCCAGTCTAGAATTCCTCTTATAGACCACTGTGTCAAAACATGGTTTTCCAAAAGCTGCTTCTAGCAAAGCCCCCCCTTAAACACATTTTCATGATTTGGCTTAGCGTGCAGCTAGGAAGGAAGTGCATTGGAAGCAGAGTACTCCGCTGGATGACACTAAGCACCACTTGAGACAGAGATGGCATGGGTTTCCTGTACAGAGACATATGTCAGCTCAGGCTGACATAAAGACATCTTAACAAAAGTCAATCAGCCGAGGGTCATCATTTCCCCACACAAGGTATCCATGATTTTTCTCTGGTGACTCACAGGGGTTTGCAAGATGGGAGAGCAAAAATCTGTGTCTCTACTGGGAGAAGCACTGCAGAGAACCCCTCAGTGGGGATGTGAAACCTATTGAGTCATCCTAGGCAAACAGGGAAGAAATGCAGAAAATTCACTTTATACTTTGAGGCAACCTTCATAAATATAAGTAAGCAAAACCAAAATCCTCAAGAGATATACAAAACCCTTCTTGATGCCAGGAGAAGCCTTAAAATATTTCAATTTGTGAACATTTGACTGAAATAAATATTTTCCTAACACAAATTGTGAAGGAACTCATGATCTCCCTGATCAGTGATTAAAAAGCAGCCAGAAAAAGTGAAGGTTTATGTTCTTTCTGCTAATATCCATTGCTATCTCCCTGAGATCTCTATGGTTTCTGTTCTCACATCTTTGTTCAAGGTGGCTACAGTCTTTCCCAGTAATTGCTTCCACCAAAAGCATATGTATAGAAGGCAATTTCAGAGCATCTGTCTACTGTCATCAGTTTTACCAAAGAATACGTTCCAGTAAACACTGCTGAAGAGATTAGCCAGGCTTTGTTTTTTCAGTCAGTCTCATAGAAGTTTTAAGAACATTTTGTTACAAAATCTACAGAGAGGACACACTATTTATGCTACATACAATTTAAATCTCCAAATGCCAAGGTCAAAATCTGTGAAAAATGAACAGTACAATCCACAAGCCCATTATTATTGCATCACCATTTTTTTGTGCAAGGGCTTGACTTATTAGAAAGAAATCTATCTTTCTAAAACATATCACCAGAAGACTGTGGGTGAAGAGCTAAACTGCTATGAGTAGCTTGCATTTTAGCAACAGCACTTTGGATCACCTTTCTTTTTAGGGTTATCATTAGCTTGGCTCCAGAAAATCCTGTAGGATTAATCATATTAATAACAGAGGTTAGAGGGCTTTGAGGTAAACAGTTTAGAAGAGAGCATCTGATAAGGCTGAGAAACTATGATAAACAATGCAAAAAAAGTAAAAAGAAGAAGTAAATTGGTGTGAGCTTAACAGTATCCTTTGCCCTAAATGTGCAGGAGAAAGAAGCAAGGAATTATGTTTTAGCTAAATAAACCACACTTTAAACTTGAACTTTGTGTTTCATCCTCAGTTTGCCAGTTTCCACTTATACCTTTCAATCACAGTCTCAAAAACTGGAAGTATTTGGAAAAATACTAAATTGATGTATGCATTAAATACACCTTGTCCCTTAAAAACCTGCTGATGAATGACCTGCAAAGAAAACTCCACAATTAAAAAATCCATTAATTATTAATTAAAAATTGTTAAGCAACAACTTGAATTATTACTGGCTGCTCATCACACTTTCATTCATATTTGCTAAGCAGCTGGTCAAAAGAAGTAAATACTTTTAAGTAATTAGTTCATTTGTGGGATCATGGAGTAAAAATCAACTCAGCCTAAACTAGCAAATTCCAGTTTTTCCTGATGATAGAACATCCATGAAAATGTGCAGATGAGAAACTAGATTTAAACTGCATTTAAAAATAAAGCAACAATTTCAATTTCTACAAAGCTGAAGATTGAGGTTGATCAAAGAAGGAATTCCGAAGCCTTTGTTTCTCCTGGAGTTCCACTGTGCTCCCACCACCTTCCTGCATTCTATCAACATTATACAAAAATAAAGTGATCTGCCTTCCACCTGCATTTCAGTTGCCAAAACCAAATTAGAAACACAAGCCTATTTTAAAGACCATTTCTATTGATTTTTCTCCTTAGAAGATTCAATGTTTTCCTAGAGAGAAATAAAAATCAAGTTGAATGTGAGAAGTTTAAAATTGTACCTGAAGAACTCCATGAAAGTGAAGCCATAGCCATGCTGTTCAGCAATTCCAGCACAAACAACATTTGCAGATGCTCCAATCAATGTTCCATTACCTGCATTTCAGAAAACAAAGACCAGTTTATAGTTGTGCTTGCTTTCTTACCCTTCCTATGTTTATTCTGTGTTAAAGTCCTAAGATGTACTTGCTACAAATGAAAAATCAATTTCTGCTGTACAGGTTTGGAAAGAAACATGCAGTCAATATTTCCACATTCTATAAACAGCTTTATGCTTTGAAATGTATGCCTGGTATTATTCCTTGGTTCTACTTAGACCAGAAAAATAGGGAAGGAACATAGCACCAATAAGAAAATAACACCAGAGGCCTGCATTCAGATAAATTTGTTGACTTTTAGTATTACTTAACTAGAAGGGGCCATCAGATGAGGTGAAAAAATGAGCTAGATTGAGGATGCTAAGAAAAATGGATGCATTTTTTAATAGAAGTTTAAAACACACTAAGTGTGACAATGGAGGGGAATGGATCAGTTTCATGTTTCTCTCCCAAGGCAAAATGATCACAGACTTTGTTTACCTAATCACCATGGTTCTTCAATAAATAAGGGAGCATAATTTCATTCAGTGAACTTCACCAAGTTACCTTATATAAGCCCCCATAGGAGAGGAACACAACAAAGAAAAATAATTTGCCACATTTATAATGTGCATCTATCCTCACTTCTTTTCTCCCAAGCCTCTTCCAGAAATTAATTTATTTCTTCATTTTCTCGAAGCTTTTAAAAATCTGGTAATGTATAGAAGTTAGGTACTCAGAGCTCAGAAAGACCGACCCATTTTCTGTATCATTCCCATGAGTCATTCCTCAGACTTATACATGCTGCATACTTGACTTCCACAAAGCAGATGGCTTCTGCAAATGTTTTTGATCTAAGGCATGACTCAGGAAGTGACAGTGACTCCTACATGCTGTTCTTTAACTGAAGTTTTGAACAAAAGAGGTAAGAATCGAAGAGAATTTTTTTTGTACTTTGGTAAGTCATCTCTTTTGCCATATATCACTATATTAACAATCTATTATTCTAAGCAGAAGCCTTCCTTTCTTCCCGTTGGCATGTAGTTACTCTTCTTATTTTGGTTCTGTTAAAAATTTTAGCTCCATGGAAACTCTTCTGGTCTGACTTTGAGAGAAACAGATCATAATGTAATTAATGCTCCAGTTAATTGTTTTGATTTAGTAAATGTTTCAGGTCACCCAGAGATCAGTACATCAGAAATTATCTCAGAATAAAGGCAGAATTATTCCCCCTAAGTATTTACATGTGATACTGTTATGGCCTTCTGCACCTGAATGTGCACACAAAATTAACAGATGTCTAAAAATATTCTTTAAAAATAAAATAACACTCTTAAATCCAACAAAAATTAAGTGCTATAATTCACATGATTTTGACAGGTCATAATAGTGACAGAGCAACAACTTTGAGGAAAAAACTAACCCCCAAAAGTCACTCAGGACTTTTTTATTATTAGTCTTAGTTGATTTCATGAAAGCCAAAGCTTTCTAATTATTTTTTTTTCAATTTAGTCCAAAGAAAATGCATGCTTTCTATTTATTCCAGGATAGTCAATTATTATCAACACACATAAGGCAGCAAATAGATTTTCATCCTGGAGTGGAGATCTGAACAAATATATCTATTGTCTCAGGTGAGTGGCCTAAGCAACACCTATTAAGAAGAATAGACTGGTTTTATTTTGCCATCAGCAGCTTCAAACATCTCCTGAGCCTCTATGGAATAAAGAAGAGACAGACATCTTGGAGATTTCTTGAGATGAGAAAAGCATTCTACTCCCATTTGCTCTAGTCCCAAGTAGACATTTTGAATATTTAATTCTCCCTCTTTGGTTTTTTGAATTCCTTTTCTTTCTGCTCTCCTAGGAGAGAAGAGATACCTTTTAAAAATGTTGTCTAGCACTGGTCAGCAGGAGCATCACGGCTCATTTCTCTTGCTGTGTCTCTCTTTGCCGCAAAGTATATCCTAATTACTTTAATGCATGTTTAAAAATACAAAACTGAACTTGGAACAACAGCTTTCCTTTAAGGTAGTGCCATGAGAAAGCCAAGACACAAGGCGTGTGGCTTAATTGAAAACAGAACAAATGAATACAGCTAGATGTAATTAGAGGAGTCAGGAAGGAACACTTCAGGAATTTTCAGTTCCAAACTAATCACTAGTCTACAGCATCCAAACATTCCATAAGAGATTTCTGCTCTATGTGTAGCACAACCAGTCATTACTCTCAGAATAATGTTACTGCAGACAAGGAATATAGCTCTGGCTTCAAATTAAAGAATGAGAATGAAACTGTGCTTGTCCCATGGCTCTGACGAGATACAGTTGAGATCTCCAAACAGCACGAGCTCTCCTACGCTGTATGGGCTATAGTAATGCCTCACATAAAGAAGTATTATGGAAAGAGTTTCTGCTTCAGCAGTGAATTGATTTCCCCAAGAAGATTTCACTTGAGAAGAAACCGTCACCTTAAATGTTTTCTGTGAGGAGCAGCATTACTTTTTCATTTGTTTGGAGCGTGCGTGCAGTTTAATTAGGCACTAGCTCAGCAGGCTTCAAAGAACTGCACTGAAATTAACAACAGAGGCAAACTTTTGTTTCACCTCCCAGGAACATCTGTCTCCATGGCACAGGTTTAACTCAGAAGTGAAGCAGCAATACCATGACCTTCTGAATCATGGAAACTGAAGACTAGGTTAATGTACACAGAAACCTAAATTAATTCTGATTGATGAAAATTAAGAATACACATTTTTTAGGGCTTCATCCAGCCTTCACTTCACATCTTCACATCATGTGCAATCCTAAGAACAGTTCAGCTTAAAAAAGCTCCTGCTCGTTTGTTTGTATGCTCAAAACAACACATGGGTCAGCTGTATTGACACATTGCAATAACCAATCTATTTTGAGGAATCCTATTGTAACTTTGGTGATGACTCCTAGTCACCCTTTATCATAAGGCAGATAGCTACTGGGAAACTGGATTCACTACAATGAATTGTTATATTTCTAATGTCAATAGCATGTGATATCTCTGAAGCAAGTAATACATTTTATTCAGAATCTCTTCTTCCTTTCACTGTTGACAGACTACATGCACTGCTGTCAATATTAACTATGCTAATATTTCATAAGCATGAAGTCAAGAGAGACCTTTTTCTTTATAAAAAAATAGTAATTCTAAGTAGCTGCTTATGCTACACAGAAGAAAACAGCAGAGGAATCCTCATAGATCTTAATCCTTTTTCCATGGAGCTGCCTTAGCTTTGCACAATCATTTCAGAAACAAAGTAGAAGGTCTTCTACTACTTCTGTCTAGAAAAGGTGATATAAGAGTTTCTTTCTGATAATTCTCAAGGCAAATAAATTTGAATATCTTTCAGGAATGTGAAATCGACCCCAAGTATAAGACAGTATTTAACAGTTTTAGTTAAGAATAAATCTATCAAGAAATATCCAAGCCCCACACATTAAAATGTGCCTTTTTATCCCCAGCTAACTTAGAGCTGCAAGCAGGAAGATGCTGACGAGGTTTGGTAAGCCTGATTTGGTACCTGCACTATCTACCTCTGCTTCTTCCAGCCCTCTTCCATTTGTAGCTACTTGCACACCACCCAGCACTCAGCTATTGCTGCATGGCTCCTTCACACATTGCCAAATCTGAACCCAGACCATGCACACCACCCAGAGTGCAGCTCTTGTGGGCCCAGACCGCCTCTTCCTCAGTGAACAGAGTTTGCCCAAGTGTCTATAACCTGCAATGCACTGAGGATCAATGCTGGGAGAACAGATTAGGTTTACTGAAAGAAAGGCTGGGAAATCAGATTAGAATCACAGCCAGAAAAGGGAGAGAGTTTGGATCAATAATGTGCTTCCTATGACTTCAAGCCTCATCCTCAGCTATTGATTTTTACTTGTCAGCAGCATATCTATTATATCTAAATGCTGTTAGTTCTCAGGAGTCCCTTTGGCATTGCCCCCTCAAGAGCAAGTCTAAGCTTTTTGTTTGCTGCGTTAATATGTTTGCTTGAAGAATCAACTCAAAGTGCCTGGCAGAATTAGTGTTTATTCCTCAAAGCAGTGAGAAATCAAAGGGAAGGGATTACCACTAATAAGGCTGTTTGGCCTAGCACAAGCAGCCGTCATAGCAGTAACTTCCTTGAATATAAAGGTGATAATACCTTGGGTAACAACCAAGTGGATGGCTAACAGAGAAGTTTGCTTTGCTGTGAGAATTACAGACCATTTCCCTTCCACGTGTCCTGATAGGGCAGAACAAGCTATACCTGTGCTTAAGCAAGAGGCCTTCTGCATTTTCTCTCTCCTATATCTCTGGACAGCTAATGCAGATGTTAAAAGACTGCCCTAAAAGCTCTGAGAACAGCTTTTCCCTAGACTTTAACAAGCATTTGTGACAGGCCCACTTTTACACAGGACAGCTGTTCTGCTTTGTCCAGACAAGAATCCTCTTTCTGTGGAGTTTTCCACAGTCATGAATTATTTTAGGGTGAAGATTCTCAGCCCTGCTTTTTGCTGTAATGAATCATTCTATTACAGTATCAAAGCAAAACTTACTGGAGGAAGCCAGCTCTTTGCTTCCAATGCATTTTTAAAAGAAAATCCTGTGCAGTCTCCTATATAATCTACATTGTAAAATAAAGGTAGACTGATGTGCCTGGCTTCCTTTCCACAGCATATTCTGTACTTAAAGCACAGGCTGAGAAAATGTAACAAATCTGTCTGCCAAAAGGAACACTGACCAGTTCTGGTTTTGATTGATAGAAGACAGCCTTCATAGATTTCATAAATTTTCAGTTTCGCACAAAAGTAATACAGATTTTCCTCATTAAAAAAAAAACAAAACCACATTTAACTTCTTCTGTTCAATGTCCACAAGTCTTGAAAATCTTTGTCGTAAATGAAGTAGGGAATCAAAGCCAACTGAACAGCAGCAGTCCCTAAAAGCAACATCAAGTCATAGGCATGCATGAACTCATTTAATATTGTTAGTTGTGATAAAATGAAGTCTTATGATACCAAACTACTGATTTGGAAACATTTTGAATGGTATATTTCTACATAAATGCATAAACTTGGGCATCATAAGGGAAAAAATGAAAGAACATGAATGAAAGTTATCAAAAAAAGTTCATTGAACTGCATTTAACCCAATTTACCACTTTTTCTCACCACTACAACACCACCAGCAAGATAGTTGTATAAGAATTGCACTAGTGAATGCACATTGTTTCCTTTTTGCTATGAGAGGAAAAGGTGAAATTTCAATTTGCCATTTTTCTACCAGAAGTGTGAAATAAATAAGGTGAGTTGCTGAACATCCTGCACTTGTTATTTTAGTGACCTAAAGAAATCCATAAACTTCTATGAAATCCAGACATCTGTAAAAAATACACAAAACCTGAGGGAACCACTAAAGCCACTTATCTCCTCTGAGTCAACCAACCCAGTGCAAGTGTAAAAAATACTATTATAATGATGGATAGTGCCAGCAGCCTGACACACCATTCCCCTATGCCCTGAGACACATATTCAAGTGGCTTTCACTTAATGCTTTTAATACTGCACATATTTCATATTTTTAATGCTGCACATATTTCATCTCTGATTTTTAGATTCATAGACTCAAACTATGTCCCAGTTTCATAGCTTTCCCACATGTCATGTTAATGGAGACCAAATATTGAAAAACTGTTTCATATACAGAAACATGGCATAAGAGTACATTATTCAACTTTTCTATAATATACTTTGAAGATAATAGAGCTAAATAGATTTATCAATATCTATATAAAAAATATCTAGAGCATTATTATAATTTTCCTTAATGTCATAAAGAGCGTCTGATTTGTCAATATAAATCAATATGAATATTGTAGGATTTTTTCCTCCTTGAGGTGCAGAAGAGGGGGTACTGCCTGGAAAGTGTCTGCAGAGGAAGAAAAGTAGATAATCCAGTATTATATTCTGCACTTAAGTGTTTCAAGTTTTGCTGCAGCCTCCCTGCCTTGTTCTGTATGACAGTCCAAGTGCTACCTTCTAACTGAATATTCCTCTTCTGCTGACAGCTATTCAGAGTCTGCATTCTCATACTGCAGCAACTCACTGGTACAACATAATCAGTTTGCCTATTCCATATAATTCTGAAAACAGAATTGGCTAAGGCGTCTGGAAAGAATCTTCTGTCGTTTATGATAAAGAAATGCAAAAAGCAAGTAAATAAAATTAAATGCATCTCCATACATACTTTGTAAGAGCCCCAATGCCATGTCTGATCATTATCCTATCCCTAATTTGCAGAACTTTATAGCTTGCAGTTATTTTACACAGATTTAAAACCATTATTAGAAGCATTTCAAATTTATCAGTAATGCTAGCATTATAATCAAGTGATTTTGGTGTTTGGTATAAATTTATTTTCTAAATCAATATCAGATATTACACATAGCTGTCTTATATTCAATTTAGATTTACCATCTAAACTATAAATCCTCATCAGTGCAGCTGAAACAGCACCCTTTACCCCATATGCTCCATATTTCACCCTTAATGACATGCATACATCTACATATGCATCTCTGCCAAGGTAACTATTTCCAAAATAGTCCTTGCTGAAAAAAATATACAATGTACTAGTTTCAATACGGGGTTTGTTTTCCATATTGACTCCATATCTTAAAACCAAAGTGGTCTCTGATATTGCCTTCATACAGACAAAGATATGTTTGTCAATGGACACACTTAGTTTTGCCTGGCTTCACATTTTAGGTTCAACATTTTCTTCTGCATGTCTTCCATATCCTAGAGGACAATCTTTGGTAATCTTAGAGAATACCCTTTAGTTGCAGGGAGTCTGGAAACAAGCCTGGGTCTCACAA
Source organism: Sialia sialis (assembly GCA_009812075.1). Classification (NCBI taxonomy): domain Eukaryota; kingdom Metazoa; phylum Chordata; class Aves; order Passeriformes; family Turdidae; genus Sialia; species Sialia sialis. Next base: position 59,547,768 of record VRYO01002772.1, on the reverse strand, counting down.
CAAGGACGTTTCAGCACTGCAGGGCTTTAAGATCTTCAAACTGAAAAAGCATGAAGATAACGCAGAGCTTGAATGTCACGGAAGAGCTAAGGAAAACAGCAGCTAGATTTTTATAGACGGGTACAGGTTACAGATTCTGGCTGTTACAGACAACAGCAAGAGGACAGTTTGGGCACTCAGGTATTAATTGAGTAAAAAGAGTCCTCATCCTTATATCCAATGTTTTTCACTCTACAACCAAACTTTCAGGTAACATGAATGAGCTCTACACTAAGAACAAGAAAAGAGTAATACCATGGACAGCAGCCACTATGGAAATTATTTCTATCACTGTAAACATCAGAAAAACAATGCAAAGTACATATAGAAAGCAAATTAGATATTAGTGAAATACATACAAAAAACATGCTTCTAGATATGTACAATTTAAAGGTATAACACTGCTATAGACTGCCCTGAGGTGTTTAAATAAAACTGTGAGGTATTTCCTAAATTTCCCTATTTGATTTGCCTGTTTCAAAGTGAAGAGCAGCAACATCCTTTACCTTTTGAAAGATTGCTCTATTCCCTACAATATGACCTTTTTATTTGGATTGAGTTTTATATTGAAAAAAACAATATTTATCTGAATCGGAACTGTTTTGCCCATGAGACATAGAACAGAGCCCCAGGATTTCTTGTAATTAAAAGGCTCTTTTAGAACTAATAGGATCTTCCAATATTCATGTCCTGGTTAAAATCAAGCTCTGGTAGATATATTGTCTCTAACAAAAAATTTTCCTGCAGTTTCAATTGCACATTTTATACAACAATAAAGCTCAAATCCAAAGCTGAATACTGCTCATTCTAAATAACAGTAATATTTCTACATCATACATTAATTTTTTGGTAGACTTTTTTAATATTTCAGATTGAAAAGTATTATACAAATTTGATCTATTGTAACTATAAAAGAACAGTAAAGTAGCTACAGTTTTTCATAATGTTAATTATCATATATTTATTACATTTTATATTTTCTGAAAGATATAACTTTTCCTCATATTGCAGAGAAGGAGGATTGGTTTGTGAATATAAACAATATTTTTAGCTTTATACCTTCAGTGTGTGTGAAGGTTTAAACCTAGTTTAGGATTTTATTGCGCAGAATCGGCAGGAATAATAAATCTCCACTGTGCAAGGCCCCATCTGCACCAGGGACCTAAGGAGGGCTGCTGAGAGGCAGAATAGCTACAGCACTGGACTATTGAGAGAAATCCCACTGTTTAGCGGCACTGTGGGATGGCTGTAATAGCTGTAATTAGCACAATGTCCTGTGGATAATGAATTTTATTCACACCTGGGTTTTGACCCTGTAAGGTTAGAAGAAAAGTGCCAGCTATCCTCTCTTCCTGCCTCCTGTCTTGCCACAGAGCCTGCAACTGAGTTGTGTGGCCAGTATAGCATAACTGAGTGCATCCTAGAAACTGCCCTTTTCTGCAGAATTGTAGCAGTAATGACTTTCAGGTGTTGTCCTTCAGGAAAATATACAAAGGAAAATAGTGCTAAACCGTACGTTATAAAAAATATCCCTTCTGGAGCACATTATTAGTCACTGCAGCAGAGTTTTTGCACTTTTCTATGCTAGCAACTCAGATCTCAAAAATTATTTTGATATTTTTCTTTTGCTCTTTTTTTCAAAAGCATACTTTTAATAAATCATGAAAAAAAGTGAGAAAGAGATAAAAAGGCAAATAAATGCCAGCTTTTTAAATGTCAAATGAATAAAAACCCCTGAAGTAATATCTTAGCTGTAATTCTTAGCTCAGTAAATAGTCTAGTTCTACACAATTGAACAATCTTAACAGGTGAATTTCTGACTGTACACTTACTTGTTTTAAGTTGAATCCTTATTTTACGCTCTTTTAAAAGTCATGAACCAAAATAAAAAGTGCAATTACAGTTCCTCTTCTTCTGAAATTGCTGTAGCTAGCAACCTTCATTTGCTCTCCAGAATTTGAGCATTCCCTAGACACTATTGGAAGGTCTACATAAAACTCAGTCTCCAGAGTATAATAATTCCATCAAGTAGTAGAATACAAAACATTAATAAATGAAGCTTTAGTCAGTACCCTCTCATGCAAAAGTTATACAGATACAAATTCATCAGAACAACCTGGAAGTTTCTTCCTTGTTTACTCCCTTTAGTACCTTTTATATTTCCTGGATTTTTTTCCCTTCAGTGTTAACATGTAATTGAAATACTGGCAGATCATGCATTAAAAAACTCAACACCATTTTTCCAGATCCTTAGTCAGCCTGACTACAAATGCCCAGAAAGATGTGAACTCATAGGGTGGGTCAGCATCCAGAAGATCTGACTAACCAAAATCCCCAAAAGCCTGAATTCATTTCGCCTGTCTTTGGGAATTCCTCTCAGTCATATGCGGGGCTCCAATGTGCTCTGCAGAGATCATCTGGCAATTTCAGTGGTTGAATGAACACTTTGGTCATACTGCTGTCTCCATCACCAAATGTGGAGGCTGGGGCAGCCAGACTCCTACTTACTACCTAAGTTCTTAAAGTTCTTAAAGATAGGGACAAATGTAGAGCTAACTCTCCAGAACCAGGTCCCCTGGAAAATCAACACGTTTATTTCTTAACTATGTAAGATTGACCTGACATGAAGAAAATTTCTGCCAAAAGGAACAGGCCAACTGTGAGGGATATCCAAAGAATTTGAAATTGTGACACTCTCAACAGGAACTCATCACAGTCATCGCTACCTTGGCTTACTTGATTAAGAGACAGGACTTTTCATCCCTTCTCACCTTCAGAGACATTTCACAGAACAAGTAGCATCTATGCAATATTCCTTTACTCCTTTTGTCTGAGCACCAGGCCATGAAAGACAGAAATTTAGCAGCAGCAGCAGCAGCAGCAGTTCTCTTTTGGGAGACAATGAAAACAACGTGGCAGTTATACCATCAAAGGTCTTTTCATCTTATTTGAGACTGACTCCATCCTTCTTTCATTTCCAAGACAACAGCTAAAGCAATGAAGGAAAATTACTGCCTTTTCTCATCCTATCATCTTCCAAATATGTAGCTGCCTGTGCACTTTGTGGCAATAGGAAAAAAAGTAATTGGAACCATGGGAAATTTTTTAGGAGAAAATGGATGCCGTTTTCCTAGGCAGGCACAATGCTCCCTTTACAGACACATTAGTAGTGTTTACACTGAGCTACAGAAATGTTATCAAATTACCAGAAATGAAATTCTGCATTATGTAGTAAACAGCTAACTCTATAATATGTAGTTGTAATCTATTATTTCATAAGAATCTTCTACAAAATATCTTGTTTGTCAAGCTCCCTTGGTTGCATAAGCAGTGATAAGATCCAATCTTTTGCCCTAAGCACCAGGCAGTAACGATATCATTGTCATCTACTCCTTCTGCAACTGCATTAGCCTACCTTAAGGATTCCTTCGCACACTTCAGGGATGATGGGAATTCTCTTTTGGAAATTATCTTGAAGGACCTTCAACAGTTCCTTTTTTAAGAAAGAAAATCCCTTTTCCCGCACTTCTCAAGGCTGCATCTTTTAAAGCTAAAGCTTTCACACACTTCTTATTCTCCAACAAGAAGCTCCTGTCCATTAGCTTTCATCAATGGAAAATCAGAAGCATATTAAATTTCAGCCTAACACTCCTTAGAAGACATTTGCCAGTATAACTCAGCACATGCTCAGCTTTATCCTAATAGAGAACAGTCAGGGAAGTTTAAGCTTTTGCTAATAATGATCTAACCTTTTATACAAATATTTGTATGTAGCATATCTGAACCCCTAGGCACCTCCTAGATCTCTAATCTCTTTAATTCAAATCATTCTCTTTTCTTTTGTTTCATACTGCATGCACACAGAAGTCTCTCAAAATCCAGGCATCCCTTCAACAAATCAAATTAAAGGAATTTGGGTAAAGGTGGTAACTGATAGTTTAGGAAAATCAGTAAAGGCTCCAAGACTGGTAAAATGTATCCTGCTCAGAATATGCCAGCATAATCTGCCTAATTTTATATTCCTTGTGCTATTTTTTTATCTGAAAATTTAATGAAATGAGAATATGTTCAGTGATCAAAAAATTCACAGAATCATACTGTCATTTAGGTTGAAAAAGGCCTCTAAGAACTCTGAGTCCTATAAAAAGGTAAAGAAGTACAATATTTTTATGGCAAACATCTATATGAAGATATCCTGATTATTATGGTTTTAAAGAGGAAGAGATTAAAGTCACAATATAATGATGAGTAATGATGAGTACAAAGAGATATTCCTCAAATGAATAACTGGTGTGAAATTGTCCTGCCTTTGAAAGATGCTCTTAAAATTCAATCTGTAAATTACATCACTATAATCACTGTTAGGTGTTAAGGTCACTTGTACTAGCAATCACATAGCTGAATAAACAAACCTGAACGTGTATTGCACACAAAAGTAGTTTTAGTTATCCCTGTGGAGTCACAGGAGGGGCATGAAGGGGAAGAAGCAGTGGATCTATGGTGGGACAGTATATTATTAATTGTAACTTTATATAACTCAACTACCTAAATATTTAGGGACCAAAACACAGCCAATACAATGTAATTAGCATTAAAATTCTAAGTAGTAAAAAAAGATACTAACTTTATTTCTCATTTAAAACTTACATTATTTAATGGCACTTAGTGGACTCGCTATATGGAAATGTTATATTGTAATATCTTCACAAACCGGTTCCAAAATATTTTTTAAAAATTCTTGATAGTATTAATTTTAAAACTACTGGATTGCTATTCTCTTTTGTTCTTATAAAAAGCAGAGACAAAATCCAGGGCCTACACTCCATACATGCTATCTCTTTAATTTAAAAAATTGTAAATGCTCACAAAAACATCTCCTTGTTTTGTGCTAATGTACTGACAATATAAAAAATCCCAGTTAACACTAAGATGGGCAATAGAAGAATGGCTGCTAGATTCATTATTAGAGGTACATTTCCCAAATAAATGTATTTTCCCAAAAATATTTTCCTTAGAAGGAGGAGTGATAAATAGGTCAGAAAATGGATACTGAAATAAGTTCTGTAAACCAGCCAGAAAAATCTCCCAGTGACTTCAGCAGATTTTGAATCAAGTATTCAGATCTTAGCTATTATACATTTTCTGCATCTTTTCAATGAGGAATGATGGCTTTCTGTTCTGAAAGCCAATTGTATCTTTGTCTTTTCTCTCACAAAAGATCAGAACCCTATAAGCACCATCTGGACTGTTCCTTTCTATGTTTGTAGATTATGCAGATACAGACATCAAACACAGACTGCAAAAATCCTATTGCAGCAGCAGCAACTGACTGGGATCTTCATCCAGGAGTGCTTTGAAGTCAAAGGAGCTGAATCAGGCCCTCCATATGCCTTGCCCAGTAAAATGATTGAACCTCTTGTGCCAGTTTATACATGCAATAATTGCATAGCTGTTACCTTATGTCAGCTCTCCCACATAAACTCTTACCTCCAAGGCAAGCACCCATGGCCAATGAGAAGATCAATGGTTTCATAGGCAAGTTAACATCTGGGTCTTTACTCAGATTGAGAAGCACAGGAATCTGTGGTTCAAGAAGAAAAGTGAGAGAATCAGAGGACATAATCCAACCATTAGCACAACATAAGTAAAGTTCATTAAAGGAAAAAACTTAAACCACCAGTAAATCCAAAGAGTAATATGGGGGAGGGAGGGGGAGGGAATTGTTTTGTTCTTGATGTTGCTTTTCCTAATTAGTTTCTTTGCATCATATGCTTGATTTGTACTCACTTTCTCCTCTGATGTGTTAGTCCCATAGCTGAGGAGAAGCTATTGACATTAGGCCAAGCCTGGCACAAGTACTGCTAACAAAAGTGAGGCTGTCTTCAGGTTTTGAGGGCATTCCATGAGACCCTCTAGGTCTACCGGGAACTGACAGTGACTATAAATCAATTGCCCTTTCATTTCTTGAAAGCTAAAGGACAGTGATGTATCTCCTCTTCTCATTGGAGATGACAGTAAAAGACGCCCAGACCTTCCCAGTGAAGATGGCTGTAGATCATGAGTCAGTAACCAAAATATTACAAATCTTTTTTGTAATCAAAATTATCTGATCTATTAGGGAAAAATTGAGAAAATTCCATTTGGCAGGCTTATGAATTCATAAGCAGATCAGAGTTATTTTACTCCTTATTTCAACATTATATTTACCAGAGAATGTAGATTTAGCTTGCTGGGAAATATTTGCAAATGGTTTAATGCCATCCAGCAACTAAGTGCCATACAGCTCCCATCTCATACTCCCCCATACCTCCCCTTAGAGGGAAAGAAGAATCAGGCAAAAATATTAAACCTTATGAGTTGAGATAAAAACATATTAATGAATGAAAAAATATTATAACAATAATTAATCATGACATTAAATAATATTATTATTATATTATTGTAATTTTCATGAAAATGAGAGACAGAAAAAGTAGTACAAATGTATAATACGATTGCTCACTGCTTGCTGATTGCTGTCCAGCCCATCCCCTAGAAGCAATTAGTGACAATTGGACAACTCCTCACAGTTTATATACCGAGTGTGTCATTCTGTGGTATGGAATATCCCTTTGGCCAGTTTGTATTAGCTCTCCTGGTCATGCTCCCTCACCCACCCTCCAGTTTCTTGTACTCCTGCTCCCTGGCACAGCATGGGAAAATAAATAGTTCTTGACTGGGGACAAGCACTACGTAGCAACAACCAGAATATCAGCGTGTTATCAAGATTACAGTAATTTCACGATTATAAACTGCACCTGAATATAAGCCGCACTTCTGGGTAGCTGGGAAGACCACGGGATCTGTCCATATATAAGCCGCACCCGGCCCCACACAGCCCGGCTTCCCAGAGGCAGGGGCCAGCCCGCACATTTCCAGCCCCCGTTCCTGGCGGTCCCATGCTGCCGGCGGCTGCCGGCGGCACAGGGGCCAGTCCGCACATTTCCAGCCCCCGTTCTCGGCAGTCCCACTCTCCCAGCGGCTCCCGGTGGCACAGGGGCTGGCCCGCCCACTTGCCACTCTGCTTGGCCATCTCTTACTTCCGGGTTGGCATTTCGCTGGGATTTGTCCATAGATAAGCCGCACCTGAATATAAGCTGCACCACTGGTGTAGGCTGGATTCTTCAATGAAAAAGGTGCAGCTTATATCCGTGAAATTACTGTATTCTTATAGTAAATCCAAAGCACTGTAGCAGCTATTACTAAGAAAATTAATTCCATGCCAGCCAAAACCAGAACAAGCAGTTTTATGAATTTAAGTACTTTAGCAAATAAAAATAAAATAAAATAAAATAAAATAAAATAAAATAAAATAAAATAAAATAAAATTAACACCTGAAAAGCAAAATAAGATTTGCAGGAAGGCATAATAGACTTCATTAGGCAATTGACATAGACCTCAAAGATACAGCAGGCAGGCTTTCTAGCATCAGTTCTCAGCCAGTAACATTCTTCAGAGCTAAACAACTTCACCTTAGTTTAAAAAAGTGGTTCGAGCTCCACATAATTTGGTGACCACTTGGTTTAAAAAATGGTGTGATCAGTACCTGTATAAAGAGTTACTGAGAAGGGGAGAGGTGACAATATTATTCTCCTGTTTTTAACATGTTCAGAGGTTTACAGGACCAAAAGGGAAAGAGAAAGAATAAAAAATGTGGAATAGTAAGCCATGAAGCAGGAAGATATTTGAGAAAATAACTGTGATATATCTTAAAATTAATGCTTTCTCAGAGTTTAGAAGTTTCGGTAGTGAATAGAGTTATGACTTTTAATCCTCCAATTTGTCATTTTAATGTATTTCACAGCTCACCCTCAAGGGGGATAATCTCTTCTGCTTCTTGAAAAATGCTTTCACTTTGATGGCTGAGTGATGCTTCTCTTTATTGACTGTGTGTTGTTTTGGTATGGAGCAATACACAGACTTTATGAGGAATTACAACTCTTTCTCCATTCCTTCCACCAGTGGTGCTACTCATCCCTCTTAAACCCTCTCATTGATTAGTTAAACAATTATTCTTCAATTTTACATTGCCCAAAGATGTCTATTTCTATTTTAAGGCCTAAAGAATGCTCAACATGTCCAACATCTTGTCTATTTTTTGCATGAAATAGTAAAGAAATATGTAATTTCTCATCACCAACTTTAATTCTCTCAAACTGTCACAGCTAGAACATGATACGCAATACAAAATTAAGTTATATTTATTTTAAAGCAATTTAGTGTTTCAATATTTTCTGTCTTTGAGGTCAGTGCTAAAGCTGTTGCCGGACAGCTTCTGAGTGCAGAGCAAATAATGCCCCACACTTCACCAGTGCACCAGATACGCAGAGAGGAGACCAGAGGAGGGGCACTGGCACTGCTCAATCAGCAATCATCTCCTCCTGGGATGAGCAACAGACTCACAAAGAGTGGAACCCTCTCAGCCATTTTTGCTCCCCAAAGATAGCAGTTGCACAAGTGCTCGCACATCCTCGTTGTATAAGAAGAGCACTTAAGCATGTCACCTATAGCCATGCAGTGCAGTAGAATTCAGCAGGTCAAGAGTGGCCCAAAAACACTGGTTAATATTCAAAAATCACCTCCTCCAAGCTCAGAAGCACATCCTGACAAAGAATAAATCAGGTTAAAATGCCAGGAGGCCTACATGGATGAAGAAGGAGCTCCTGGACAAACTCAAACAGAGATAGAAAGAACCTTACAGAGGATGGAAGCTAGGACAGATAATCTGGGAGTAATAGAGAATGACTGTACAAGCAGCCAGCAATCAGGTTAGGAAAGCTAAACCTTGACAGAGTTAAAACTGTCCAGGGACAGCAAGAGCAACAAGAAAAGCTGCTATAGGTACTTCAGTGATGAAAGGAAGACTAGGGAAAATGTGAAGGAAGAAAATAGGAGACCTGGTTTCCCCACACATGAGGAAATGGCTGAGGTACTCAATAACCTTTTTGTCTTGATCTTCACCAGCAAGTGTTCCAGCCACATTACTCAAGCCATAAAAGGCAAAGTTAGGGGGAATGAAGAACCACCTGCTGTAGGAAAAGATTAGGTTTGAGACCATTCTAAGAAAACAAAAGGTGCCCAAGTCCATGGGACCTGATGAGATAAATCTGCAGGTCTTGAGGGAGCCAGCTGAGGAAGAAGCTCGCACTGATTGGAAAAGAATAAATATAGTCCTAATTTTTAAAAGAAAAAAAGAAAGACCTGGAGAACTACCTCAGTACCTGGCAAGATCATGGAGCAGATCGTCCTGGAAAGTATGCTTAGGCAAATGGAAAACAAGGAACGGATTGATGACATCTAACATGGCTTCCCTAAGGGCAAATAGAGGCAAATTTGATGGCTTTCACCCAAATTGGAGAGGCATGGATCTGCTGGGCAGACCATTTGATGGATAAGAAATTGGCTGGATGGTCATAATGGCTCAGTGTCCAAGGGGAGCCTGTTGACAAGTGTTATTCCTCAAGAGTTGATATTGGGACTGGTGCCATTTAACAATTTTATCTTCTATATGGACAAAGTGTTCAAGACCAGGTTACATTGCAGGGCTTTGAACAACTTGGTCTAGGGGATATTGTCCCATCCTATGGCAGGAGGATTGAAACTGGATGATCTTTAAGATCTTCCAACCTGAAGAATTCCATGCTCCTATGATATTATCCAGTTTGTTTATTTGTGCAGAATGTCTATGAAACAGCAATTCACACTGTTATTTTAGGGACACATTGCTGCTCTGTACCGTGGGACACACACTTTGCTGAGAACTGCCTGTGGCAAAGATGTCTTCTGTGAAAACTGCAGAGAATATGCATTAATAGAGAACAAACTATTTGTAGCTTCCCAAACTGGCTGATGATTGGTCTGTCACTGCAGAACAGCTACAGCCTAGTCTTGCACTTCTGCCAAGCAGTGAAACACAGGACATCATAGACAGCTCGGGAAGGCCAGAGGGCAAGGAAATTCCAGAAATAAAGCTGGCATTAAGAACATGAGATACATGTGAAACATTCAGCACTGCAAGAGAAAAGCATCTGATAGCTTTAGAGATGATAACAAGTGGGCCAAAAATTATTTACTTTCTAACGAAGGCCTGTCAGAGACTAAGTCACCTTGTCAGCCAGATAATTCACAGAAATTATTTGTTACTGTATTGAGGAATTAGTATTTAAACTCAGCTGAAAGAGGGATTTACTGTGGCTGTCTTTTTATTTCCAGTAATAAAAGAAAAATATAAACAGATGGCTTCAGCATATATAGCTGATAAAACGTCAGTTAAACTACAGAGCGTACTGGTAATAACATCATGTCACTTAAAATTCTAAGAGCAGAAATTCATGGCTATTTAAACATGACAATACTAGGAAATTCCAGGCCTTAAAAATTAGGAAGTCTGCTGTCAAAGAATGTCATTGCAAGTTTAACCTGTTGATAAAGGAAGATAAATATCAGAGGTTTAATAGAATGACACATAGAGCATCAATACATTTATTCTGCAGACAAAGAAAGCTGGATATGAAACATGAAAAAAACCTTGTTGAAATTAAAATGAGAGAAATATAATAGCCAAGCTCCTGGTTAATGATTTTTTTATGATAGAACATTATCTTGGTGTTTTTTAGGAAATACCCAAGTATAACTATATATACTAGATTTTCAGCTGGCAACACAGCTTTTTACATACAGTCAGAGTTCACAGAGTTTCTCACTAAGTATTTTTCAAAATCAAAATTTGGGTCCCTGAAGCTGTAAAACGACCAGTTGCACCAGATGAATGTTCACAAGTCCATGAAGCATGATGAGAATCATCCCAGAGTACTGAAGAAGCCAGCAGAAGTTATGGCAGGACCCTTCTT
>VRYO01002772.1:59502568-59522505 GCA_009812075.1 Sialia sialis | reverse complement strand
AATCATTTTTTAAAATAACTTCTCATTACTCTAGTGAAAACAAAGCCCATTTACAGTTCCACAGAACACTTCCTTTACTGCCTTTTAGTGCCTCTGCTTCACTACAATTGTCCCAGAAAGAGAACTTGGAGAGAAACTGAATCTAAATTCTATTTCTACAGCTTCTATTTATTTTAGGGGAAATAAATGAAATTTGATTACAAAATGCATCTTGAAAACCACCTTTGGAATAATACTTAGCTCATGATGAGTGGAACGCAATTGAAATACTACTTTAAAAAAAAGCCTTATTTTAAAATAATCAAGTAGATGAACTTGATAATATAAAACAATCTAACAGAATAAAACATAAGTATAAAAATCTGAAGGCAGGCAGGAGAAAGAGCAAGAAATTAAGGAGAAAAATTACTGTGGAATTCGTAGGCCTTTCAAATGCTCATTAAGAAGAATTCGCATTCCTCAGCAAAAGTAATTTTGACCCAGTACCTCATAGTAGCAGGTCAGAAACATAGAAGCATAACAAGCTTCTTCCAAACAAAGTGAAAATGGGGACACTGTATGTTCACTTTATATGCACAGAGTTTGGAGCAATGCGTTTATGAAGACTGAGAAAATTTCACTTTTCTGAAAACTGAAATGGCACTTGAGACATTTGAACTGAAAAAAAGTCAGGATAAGATTGCCTGATCTCACTGGTGGCCTGGACAATACAGCAGGCTGCTCAAGAACAGCGCAAAATAATACATTTAGGTAGGAAAAGATAGAACTGTAAAAATCCAGGATGGGAAGAAACTGGATGCCAAATAGTCCTGCAGAAAAGACTTGAGAAATACTGTGTATCACAAGTAAATCTCATGGTCCACTGAAATACAGAACCAGGCCTATAAATAGTAAATTCTGTGACGCAACCTCTGCTCTCCTCATCCCTGGAAAATCCTGAGACTATATACTGTAAGATGCATACTCATTAGGAAATCTGAGGCAGAGAAGGAAGCACAATCAACAGTCTGAATAGCTGACATTTGAGGGAAAATGTAAAGAATCCAGGATACTTAGCTCAAAGATAAGATGATTAAGGAGGTCCTGGCAAGTCTTTGGGTAAATACCAGGCTTCCTCAAAGGGCAGAGAACAGCCTGTTTATGTTAGCAGTAGTGGGTAGGACAAGAAAGAGTGAAAAGGAGATGTTTATAGTAGCAACAATGATTCAGGCAACACAAAATTCAGGGTCACACATTTATAGTAGGAGAGAATTTTTTTAAAAAATCCATCTATAACAGCTTCTGCCAGATGAAAATATAGTACTCCAATCTGCAAACAATGGGAAGGACACACTGATTTTTTTCTATATGCTTTTCTCAAAGTGTGATTTTAGTTTTCTGTTCTTTTTTAAATTCTTTATTTGTCAGAATGTAGCTTAAGGATATATGCCATTTCTTCATATAATATAGTGTAATTGCAATGTAGTATATGCTTGATCATCCTCTTATACAAGCCAATAAAAACATTGGAGTGAAAAAGTTAAATCAAAGACATACATCCAGTAGTACTTCCTCTACTCATAGAACATGTTTTATCAGTAGTTCTGAATGTGAATGAAAATGTTCCATATTTTTGTTTATTTAAATTTTGTTTTATTTTATCAGGCATCCCTAAAAATATACATTCTGAAATCTTGCTGAATATTTCTAAGAAGAACTTGCTGCTCTTTTATCTTTAATATTATTTTCTTAAATATAAAGTTGCCTTCTCACAAAGCAACTTGCTGGTCTTTTGAGTAGTCTCTTTTCACAGGCTGAGGTTCACAGAAATCTTGTTATGTTCTTTGCTATTTTTAGCACCATAGTTTAAGGCAACTCCCTGGGAGAGAGAACAGTGAAGGTGGCAGTCCCAGACTTGCACCACACCAATACATACTTGACACAATAGAAGAGGAATAAAAGGATATGGAAAAAAATGGTGGAAACTATAACTCCATGCAAGGCAAAAGAAGCGGGGTCCTGTGCTGGTACAAGGTAATTACAGCAAAAAAACTCAGAAGCATTGCACGAAACAAGGTAAAGAACCGACTGCTCTGCAATCCCAGATCAGCACATGTGCCTTAGGAAAGGATGCGCTGGACTTTGTTGAACAGCTATAATACCATGAAGTCAAAATATGAAATCATATTCACCATTGCATTGTGATGCCAACACCTAGCTTCATTTACTCTCCAAACACAGTTTTATAGATTAGACAGGATGGCACTCAAAACAGAGCACTGTAAGAAAGAAATTTGGTTAGACATTTCTACATCTGGGCACTCCATCTTCCAGAGATGAGCTGACAGATATAGAGCTGTCTATATCGCACCAATCAGTAAGGCTGAAAAATTAGAGTACTCCCATAAAGGTCACTGCAAACAAACACACTCTATTGCCATAGCCTTATTGACTCTTGTGAAAGAAAAATAATTTAAGGAGCTGCAAATATCAAGATAAATGAAAGGTCAACTTCTCTAGAAGCGAGCAATAAAGATCAAAGGCTGCCCTAGCAGATACAACAGTTACTGGTTCTTGGTTTTTTCTCATCAAATGTATGGGCAGTTGCATGGACAGGAGGTATTGTACATGCATAATTACCTGTTTTTAAAGACAACCATGAAATTTCGAGGCAGAATTTTTTGAAAACTATCCTAAAATAAATTAAGACTACAAGGATAAGGCAAGCAGATCTCTTATATTTTCACAAGCAAGGTGTTATGGGGTCAGGGACTAGCATCTGGACTTTCTGAGTCAGAATTAATGTTGACTGCATTGACTTAGCTCCATTCCAACAGTCTCATTATTTAAAAATTATTGTCAAATTTATTTTAAACTCATGTTCATCTACACTCTACCAGGAATGTTTTGACATGACTATGAATGAAAGATGTACAGAAACAGCTATGTCCATTCTAATTTTTTTAAAAAAGCTTGCATTTTCATGGTTCAATCAAGTCTCTGTGCCACAGATCAGAGGTCAGCAGCTCAGTCCCATGCAGAGCTCTTGACCTCAATGTAGGAGTATTCGACTACCTAAAGGAACACCACCACATGCCACAGCAGATAACAGAGTAAATGGATGAAGCACAACCAGGGAGGTTAAGAGCGTTCTAAATGACGACAAACTCCACTGGCAATTGTAGCTGATGATACCTGGAGAAAAGGCTTGCAAAGCAGCCCTAGCAAGCGCACCTACAAGGATCTGGAAGAGTCTCCAGAAAAGCCTGAAGACTTTCAGAGAGGACAGCTAAAATGTTGGCTCTAATCTTATTATGTCCTTCTACATTGGACTGCAGGCTCTTATCAGATGCTACACATTACTTTGTTTACCATTGTCAGATCAGCTATTAAAGAAACAACTTTAGTCATGGTAAGCAGTGTTACAGATTTATATAGGTGGAACATTAACGGAAAATGGTGAGGGAAAAAAGAAATTGCCACAGACAAGAGTCCATAAGTAACTGCAGCTAAAAGAAATAGATAAGATGATAAAAAAGAATCTAGGTTTACCAGTAACTCAAGAGTGGTTACTTATAGATGATAGAGTAAACCTATGAGATGGTCAAAAACTATTTTAGGAGTAACAAAAAGCACAAGAAAAAAAAGCATATAACATGCCTACAACACACTTCATATGATAAAATCAAGTGTGATGTAGAGCTGAAAACCTAACCTGAAAAAATAACGTGTAAAGCTTCAGAAAATATATAAAAATGGGCTCAAGTGGACTAAAGCACTTGAGTAGTAAGGAAGTAAGAAACCATCAACACCAACACTATTTACATCTTGGTAAAGAGGATGACACCCCTAACACATTATCTTATCCCAGCAAAATCCTCAAGGTATCACTGTGTTGCGGCTCCTCTCAGCCTAAATGTGTGATGCTTACCACCCTGGAGAACATCAAAGTGTGACCCTAACAACAGGAAAAAAAGGGATATGATACTGGGACTGTTCCTTTGGGTTTTGACAGGATTTTTGTGTGGAGGGGTTTGAGTGGAGGGTTTTTTTAAGCAGAGAGGAAAAGTTGGTTGGTTGGTTGGGTTATTACAACAGTTTATGCTGTGTATTGTTAATGAGTTTTGTTTTGCATTAATTAGATAATTTAGACTCTAAGTGTTAGTGTTATCATAAGATGAATAATAACTGCTTACTTTAATTGCACTGAAACAACTTTTAATTAGACTGACAATAAATTCTCAGCTCCAGATACAGGGGGTGTTCCCCTTTTTCCCCAGAATATCACAAGCTTAAGAAGACCATGAAGACTTTGAGAGCAGGAGCCTACTGCTATATATCAAGAAGGTATCTGTAATCCAAATGTTTTGGAGGCCAAAGCCATTTACTTTATTGAAACATGTGAATGAGTTTCCAGGCAACTACAGATTATTCAGGATGGTATTTTTAGCTCTACAGAAAAGGTCCACAAATGCTGCTTCCCAAGTTTTGCATCTGGTTGCCTAGTTTATCAAGTTGTGTTAGAAATCTTTCCACAATAATGAAATACAATTTAAACTAAAATGGGGGGAAAACAGAGACAAAGGAAAGAAAATAGTCACTGTGAGAGCTTTAAGTGCAGTTGACAATAAAGTATCATTTGAGCCATTACTTAGGAGGCAACACCTACAAGTTTTCATCATCTAAAATTGATTCATTTCCTAGACCTAGCTAATTTCTAGATAAATTTTGGCTTTGGTGACAAATTAAAGACCAAATGTGCACTTTTCACAATGAGGATATAGTGACTTTGGAAGTGAAATATAAGATGCGCTGAACTTAATTTCATTCTTGTCATCTGACCAATGCTTTCTTAAATCTAGTTTGTTCACTAGTTTTTATATCCTAAGAGCTGTCTCTCTAAGGATTTTTTTTTTCAATAATTAAAAAATTGTAAATCAGTTTATTAAACTGGTCTATGGTTTTTACAGATATTTTATAAAGTAACACCTCAGTAGCACCAAGTAGCTCTATAATGAAGATTTCATCTTAACTATTGCACAAATTAACCTGAAACCAAACATAGGAAAATATAAACACTCTTTTTTTCTTCTTCTCTATGGGGACAAACACATTTTAAAGTAAATTTTGTCTGTTTGAAAAGATAGTTTTATTGTTCGTAATTGATAAAATTCCAGCATCACACAGAATAGAGGCATAACTTAGTTCAATCTATAAGAGATGGGAAAAATGTTCCAGAATAAAATTTCAAAGTATAAGATTAAGAGCCCTTGACATTAACACCCCTCTCATGCTAGAGGGATCTGTCCACACCTTTCTCAGCCCTGTGCTCCTGTACAAGGGATATATAAATCTCTTGGATATGAGGAATTCTGCTGCACACAGTGATGCAGAATCTTTCTCACAGGGCTGTGGGGGAGAGGTTTAAGTTTAAAAGCACTTTCACCATTCTAAAGAAGCCTCTTGGCACAAGTTCAAATGCACGTTCATAGACTGTCCCAGGGCCAGAAAAGCTTGGGTGGGGATGGGGGAATGTTTATCAGATTTCTTCTTGAGCAGCTTCCTAGGATGCATCTTCAGAACAAAACCACACAGAGTGCATTTACTTCAATTGTGAAATACTGGAGATTTATAGTTTACATTATCACATAATTTAAAGATCCCTAAGTAAAGATTTCTTCCATTGGTTACAGTACTGCAACTCATGCAAGATTTTATACACACATGCTGACCCTACAGATCTGTTTCAAAGTTGTTAGCAAAAAATCACTCCTGCAGTTAGCTCCTAATTTAAATGTCATAGAAAAGAAATGGATTAAGTTAGTTGTTAAAATCCTAGTAGGCTGCATTAATGGAGAACTGATATCATTGTTTCTAAGTAACTATTGTTATGAAACTTCACACATTCTGTGGTGAAAAAACAAAGGTAAGCAAGTTTGTGAGGATCTCTAGGACTGTGCAGCCCCCTCTTCCTCACTAAGCAAGCTAAGTGCCACTCAGTTTCAACTCTATGGTAATCATTCTGATGATTAGAATGAGCATCATTCTATGATGTTCATCTCTGTAAATTACAGTTGTAAACATGAAAATCAAAAGCAAGATGAAAATCAAAAGCAAGTATAGAGGAGAAACTTGAAATCCCATCCACTTCCCTGAATTTGAGAAGTGACTCCTCTCTCCAGTTAAGACAACATTTTTTGTATAATTTGCATAACAATCTCTGTAGGCATAATGGAGGGAGGAGACTGTTCAGCTGAAGCCCTTTCCCATTAAGGTATTTAATTTCTCTTGTGAATGTCAACAATTTTTCTGTAAATTATGGAAATGATCAATAAATATGGCAACTGGTATTCAAAGGAGTGACAATACAACAAGAGTCTTCCACAGCTACACCAACTGAATATATTTCTCATTTAATGCTCTAGCAATAAAATAAAAAGAAGTCTGCACAACATGGCCCACCAAAAAAACAGAAGTGAGTTTACCTTAAATGAAAAGTGATTTTCCTACTTCTCCACTATTTCAGTGACAGCTTTAAAATGTTTCAAATATGCAAGATACAACCATATTTATCATAAGCAGCAAAATTGAGGCAGTATCTGGTCTCTGAAACAGGAACTATCTCATTCCTTTACTCAGCTTTTCATCTTGTTCCTTGAATATGAGAACAACAGCTTTTGTTGCAACCTTTTAAAGGAGAACATTACATTCTCCTGTCTCAGAAACTAGTGAGTCTGACCCTGGGAAAGAGGTGTCAAGAAGTGGAAGGGGGCAAGAGTGAGGGGGTCTGCAAGAGCATTGCATGCAGAAAGCACAAAGAGGCAGGAAAAAGCAGGGCCAGAGATAAGGGGTCTCTCTTCACAGATACTAGAAAGAACTGCACAAGGTTCACAGCAGCTCAGCAACTCATTGAACCAACTAAAAACAAATCAGAGATAAAGCATCTTCCCCACAGAAGAAGAAGGAATTAAGCTGTAGATTGATTTTTGTAGTTTTTCTGACTCAGTCACTTTGAATGCTCCCTTCAAAAAATCTAGCTTAAAATTTCAACAAAATCTGACTTTGTATTACTTTTAAAATCTTTTCAGGCATATTAATATAGTTCAAAGCTCTAGATATGCCAGCCTAAAAGATAAAGTCAAAATCGTAGCCAGGTACAGTCCTCAAAGGGGGTTTAGTTTCATCTTTTGTCATCTTTTCTCAGATGTTTTATGAATACTTTATCAATAAAATAAAATGAAGACTTATGGGGCCAAATGAAAGTATACTGTAGGAGTCTTACAGTTTTAAGTATCTTTTTTTTTTTAAGTCTCAGTACTAATCTTTTATTAACATAGATATTTCATAGGATTACACTAAATAAATTAATGAACAGGCACAAGAAAACTGAATAGGAAAGAGCTCTGCATTTCAAAAGGCAGCTAAGTATGCAAATTTTATTATTTAAATTAAAATGTCAGTGCCTTTGAATTATATTAATGATTCCAAGTTCGTAATGGAAAAATTGTATCTAGGCTTGGGAGTGATAAAGAATTTTAAAATCTTTCCAATTCTCTCTACAAAATGCAATTTAAAGTTATTAGATTTCTAACACTTCAGTCTCTGTATAAACCATTATTCTGGTAGAAAATTAAACACTGAACTGCAATTTACTTTCATTTTTATGAGAAAAACATATTGAACAGATTTACCCAAGCCAACAGAGTATAAGATGTAGTTAATATTAGGAAATATATTTCTGTGCTTTGGAAGACTAAAATCCATACAGCCTCACAGCAGCACTACTTCAGTAAAGATAAATAAGTGACAGCTATCATCAAGATTGTGAAACTCAGGAAACAAAAATGAGAGCCTGTAAATTATGGAACCTGTAAACTTATCAGTAGAAGTTTACAGGTTCAATTACTTTTCAGTAGAAATTATGTGTATGCTTTAGTAACAATTTTTCATTAATCTGACAGGTTTTCCATGAATGCAGAATGCGGAGAAATTATGCAGAACACATACAGCCCTTATTTACTTTCATTTGTTTTCTTTTCTTTTACTGGCAAAAAGCAGGACCAAAAAAAATGACCAATAGTTAAAAATGTTTCTTCTAGCATTGCCTCCAACTCCTTTGCAGTTTTGAAAAAACGTCTTATCAGGACCATATACAACCAGTGCTTTTTAGTCTTTAATGACTATCTGGCTTTTCAAAAAATTTGGAGACATTTGGCTCAATTCAAGAAGTCCTACATGGCTCAGTGCCACTTTTCTGAGACACAAAATATGGGCGTCAATAAATTTCTTCAATTGTCAGTGTGAAGGCCTTTCTTATGTTCTCAGCCACCGTGATTTCAAATGCATTCAAATATTTTCAGCTTCTGTGTTTTCCCAGACCTTCATAACATAACACTCTTGCTGTTATATCAGTTTACCTTTTAACTTCTTAAGAGACAGTAACCTTCATGGGCTGAAACTGCCCATTTGCATAGTCTGTCAGCAGCAGATATGGAGGGTCTTGCTTACAGCCTGATCACCCCTGTAGAGCTATAACTGGCTCTATATTTTTCACAGCAAAAATAAGTGTCAGTGTAATAACCTGTGTATATGATTATTGAGTCATTCATTATGAGCTATTCCTCTTCAAGAATGCTTCATCTTTCAGACACTGAGATAGAAGTATGTGGTGTGTAAATTCAGATTCCATTAAAAAAAATTGTATCTGAAATTCCATAATCTTGAAGAGCTCAGCAGCCAAAAAAAAATATTTTCATTTTTTATTGATCAATGCACAGGTAGGTTTTATGACTGTCTTTCAGTTAAATGTGAAATACAATTTGATTCTGTTTTCAGGATATGTGGAGCTTTTTCTTGCAGAGATATACAATGACCTGTATAAAAACCTCCACATATAGGTCTATATATAGAAAGTATGCACACAGCTACTTTCATTTCACCCATATACAGTGTCCTCCAGTTTTTATTTTTGGAAATGAATTACTGCAGCGATAAAGTAATGGAGACTGTAAATTATACAAAGAGCTTTCTATACTTAAGAAATAATTCCAAACTGCTTCTCTGCTCTCCCACAGAGTGATTATTTTCTGATCTCCCTGATGCATATTGGTCACTCACTCAAACACTGCAAATGATGCCAAGGTCAAATTTGCTCATTCTGTAATGTTTAGCCAGCTCATTAGTATTGAAAAGTCCAGAAAATGAAGTCATGAGCACTCTCTGTTATTCCTCCTGGGGTAACTGGGACGTGACTGAATTTTAAAGGCTGCTCTTCTCTTCTCATTGCTGCTTAACCTGGTAGAATTGTGAGGATAGAGACATATGAAAAATGGCTTTCTGAAAAGATTGAGACTCAGAAAGGTACAACTGTCTTTTTTCAGGGAGGTTGCTTCTTTTACTCAAAACAAAACTAGGAAACTTACCAAGATCCAGGTAGATGCCTGGAACAAATGAGTTGAGAAAAAACATAAGAATAACACATCCCAGCACTGTCAGACATTTGATGAGAAGAATTTTGTCTGTTATTCTGTGCTGGAGACAGACAGGAAAATAAAATTAATAATGCTATTAAAGAAGAAGCTATGTATTATGCATAGAGTTCAGAAAAACATGCGTGAAAGCACACTGCTGTTCCTGTATTGTATATTCCTCTTCAGCATAAAAGACAGAACTACCTGATTAGTTTTTGTAGGTGTGCATACCTATAAAAACCATGAGTATGTGGTCCAAGGGGTTTTAGGAGATACAAGTGTCTATCTAGCATCTGCTGCATACATTCAGCTGTATTCAGGCACCCCCTCCACAACTTCATTCCAGAGGGTGAAGTAGGGTTGAAATGCAACTCCTACAACAGAGGGCATTCTGAGCATTCTGTGCTTTTGTCATCTGGGACAAAATCACCCTTCTTTTTTCAGGCTTTGAAAGCCTATAAACTACTTTGGAGGTCAAACCTTTCAAACCTTCATCTCTGTGCCCCGCTCTTGCTTGACTCTGCCAATTTCCTTGCTCTCTGCTTCCACTACCACTCCAGGAAACCACTTTCTCCCAGACTGAGTTCATCTCTTGTTTCACATAGTTTAAAGCTCTACTAAAATACAAGTAAATCTCCGTTCTTTAAAAAGTTTTTCTTTAATGCAATGCCTTGAAAGGGATATAAAGAAAATCACTTGGGTTTGCCCTGGTTTGGTGTGAAACCTAAGACAGTGTTCTATCAGTCAAGGACTCGCACCCCAAGGAGTCCAATCAAGGACTTGAGCTCTCAGATACAGGCCTGATTCATTAGTGATGCCAGTGAGTAGAGAGATTGTGACACTTAGATAATTAAATTTAGGAGACATTAGTCCCACTGCAGAATTTCTATCTTCTCAGTATAAAGACTTAAGCAGTGCTAGTGTGTGCACAGCTAAGAGAAGGATTTATCAAGTGGTTTATCCCTGCTTGAATAATAAAAGCAGTAGTGTCATCAAAATGCATGTAATTAGAGTCAGCATTGGGTACACGAGGAGGAGTGTACTCTATTACCATTCATCATGGCTATAAACAATTTATTGACACCTCCTGAGCCTTTCTGGCTATGGATTAAAAATTTAAGAACACACTGCTGAATCATTAATTGGTTCTTTAAGTTATAGTTTTCTAAGGAACAAAGGTACAAAACCTAACAAAACCTCATCATGTGCTGCAGTAACCTTGTCTGACAGAGAAGCCAACCACCCTGGCTGCTAACTTTTCAGCTATCAGAAGAGTTATTAAATTTAATTTTTTCCATTAGATTTAAAGCACTATCTCTATAGAAAGGCATAGCTTCATTTACATGAATAGTGAAAAAACTTGCCATCTACTTACTTTTTTCTGAAGTTCCTGGATATTTGTTTCCCAGTTTTTATCTTCTTGTGAAATTTGTCTGAAAGAAAATGACACCTACTTTTTTCCAGAGTGAAATCACTGCTCTGCCAAGAGTGTTAGAATAAATCCCTCTTATTACATATAGATCACCTCTTACCCCATGTGGAGTAACTCATATCACAAAGGAGTTGTGCAGCAAAAGTCCCATGAGCATTCACTTAAGACTCCACTTTTGTAACAAGCTCCACTAACACACAAACCCTTCCATTCATGAGGAAAGCCGCAGGAAGGAGCTGGACTCCAGGGGATAGACCTCAGTATAGGATCTGGCTATCTGCAATGGGTAGCTCCCCTAATAGTTTCAGGAGCTGATGTGTGTGTCCCACTGCGATAAAACAAGGGTTGTGTGCAAACATCAGCAAGTCAGAACACTTGTGTTTCACATTTGCATTTTATAATGAAGTTTTTAAGATCCAAACAACTTCACTGTGTTATCGGAGCAGTCAGGCCTCCAGCAAAAAGCCTTGGGTTTTGCAGTTCAGGAGCTCTGTTATTAATGCAAACGAATTTTTACATTGCTGTAAATGAGCTGTGCTGGAGGAATCTTGATTTTCAAGATTAAATACAAAATTTGATTTGTAAGTCAGAAGGGTCCTCTTTAGAATATTGTAAAGTCAGATAATCTTAAAATCTTTTGAAAGGGAGGTGATTTTTACAGCCTTATTTGTCTGGAAGTATTAATACTGTCACTTGATTCAAAATACACAATATCAGCAAAAATTATGTAAACAATAATATTACTGAAATAGTTCAAGAAACCCTATTTACATTTTCTTGCTCAAATTCTTTAACAACGTTATTAATTAAAATTAATAATTTATAATCTCACTTTAGTCAATTAAAATTCAAAATATTTATCACTGCTATTCTCAGTCATCAAATTCTTTGCATAACATCTAGTTTTACTAGAATCTATACAAAACAATGTCATTATTCTTTTAGCCATAGTTTATGTATACTTCGTTTCTGTACATAAAATATGTCTGCCCTCAGATTCACACTGAAATTTTGATCATGAAATAATTGTAAAACTCAGAAATTTACTGGGGAAACGTTTTTCAAACTCAACCAATCACTGAAGAGAATTTGAACTTTTCAGTAAAAAAAAAAAGGAAAATACAGCATCTTACTGTACTGAAGCCACAACTGTAAGGAAAAGTGTAGTGGTATATTTGTGATCTTTTTATACCAAAAGCTGCCTGAAATTTCTAGGCTTTTAATTTTGGGTCATATTGAAAATTATATTTTCCAAGCTTTACACGTCAGCTTTGTCCTAAAGTACTTTGTGTTTTACTGAGGCTGAGAGTGGCTTTTCCCATCTGCCCCAACATCCATCTCATCAAGATAGAGCAAGGGACACAGGTCTTGCCACGGTGAAGATCCCTGAAAGGGGAGGTGGGACGTGCTGGTCATTGCCTACCTGTGAAACGTCCTCAGCTTCTTCCTCAGGAGCATCTCCAGAGTCAGCACCTTCTGCATCAAAAGGCATTTCACAGCAGTCTCCTCTCTGCTGGCTGGGTTGATGCGCTGAGCTGTCAGCCTCCAAACATAGATCTCATGTTTCAGCTCTGAAAAGAAACAAAATTGAATCAGTGTGAAGTCCAACGCGTATGAAACCAGAGATGGATAAAATATGTGTAATGTGCCCTGGACTCAAAGCTGTTGAAGTTATTGGGATGGTTTCCCAACCAATTTCCACTCAGGAAGTTGCTTTTGTCATTCAGTTTTGGAGACTGAATGAAGTGAATGAAAAATATATAGAAACTTTTCAAAATTTTAAATAAATGAATCACAAAGTCTTTTTTCAAAGAAAAAGTAGTACTGCTTTCAAATGCTTTCAAATATCTTCAACAAGCTTAAATTGTATCCCATTAATTTTCCAAGAGAAAACAGTCAGTATACATTATCATACTGCTAAGGGATACTAGTTCCCTCTGTGGTTAGGAATTACAGCAAATACTCCTTCACAGTATTCTAAATAGACAGCATGTTTCCATTCACTCTGTGTTCATACAAGCAATTTTATATGTGTAAGAAAAAAGTGAAATTTGGCACTGTCTTATGGAATAGTGTTTAATAGTATTTTAAAGGTTTCCTAAGTGGATTTAATTTTAGGCACTGAAAATATGTGTAAACACAGTGATCATAACTTTCATGCTAACTGGGTGATATCCGATCCTGAGTAAGTTCCGACAGACTAATTAACACTTTGAAGTCAGACTCTAGAATCTTCTCAGAAATTCCAATCCCTTTTGATTTTTTTTTTTCCCCTGTACCATTGAGGCCTTGGAGAATGACCAAAAAACATATGTTCCTGTTCAAGAAGGATGTTAAACTGGGAATGTCAAAAAAATCCCCTTTGAATTTTACAGGAAATCAGATTATTTTCATTTTAATAAAATCAGATTATTCATTTAGAAACTGAAGATATGGGATTTTTCTTCAACCCTTCTTTTCTGTTCCACTCAAATTTCATGTCACTGAATACAATAAATCTAGAATCCATGGCTTTATATTTTAAGATCCCTGTTCAATCAGCAACTTGCTCTTGTTCTGAAAATGGACGTGTAACTCCTTACATCATGTGAACAAGCTATAAGAATTATTTATCAAAAAATAATAGTTACATAAGAAAAATTTAAACACTTTTGGACGTAGGTAGTGATCTTAACATTTTATGCTTCCAGTTTCTAGAGAGTGATAACTGTTATCAAAGAGAGTACTAAACATGTTTAATTCCACAGTTTCCTTTAAAGTATAGATAATGATAATGCAGAGGCAATCTTATAAAGATTGACCATGAGAAGGAATTAGACTCAACAAACATTTAATAACAAAAGTGTGTCCAGAGTTGACACAGAAGAAAGGGATTTGAACAGCAATCAACATACATTTTGTATGGTTTGTGTCTTATAGATCTCCACACATCTGTCAAAGCACTAATGCTTTCCTAAATTTTACAGTGTAAGACCAGAAATACAAATTCACACTGTCAAAAGCCTAGTGACCATCCTGGGTAGTTAAACAACTAGTGCTCAGCTAAAGCTTTCCTTCCAAGACAGGGATTTATATCTGAAACACAGATTCCAAAAATATGCCAAATCAACCACTTTCCTTTGTAAAATTGGTGGTTCTTGCCAGGAGCATAATCTGGCACAAAATTATATTATAATATGGATAGGTCTTGCTTATCGAAGGGTCCATGTGACTTCTGGCTATCATTTATTTTTGCATCAACATTTGTGACACACACAGATATAACAGCAGTAATTTTCTACTCCCAGAGTCAAAAAAAGGCCTTTCTGTACTTCATTCTCATATGATTTTTGAGTGAATATGACTGCAGCTTTGAAACTGTCATCAGTCCAAGGGAAAGAGTGTGTTTTGTTTTTAACTCTGGCAAATGCCCATGAAGCATGAGCATCTAGTTTGCTGTTCTACTTCCCTACAGTTCTTTTCTGCAACAACTTCTCTGATGACATCTGCTCATCCTGCCATAGCATTTCTATACATCCTTCCCAAGTGAAATTTCACCAAGGGTTTAGCTGATAGAGGGAAGTTGAATCATTCACCACCCAAATGAGATGCAAGTACTCCACAGTTATTTTCATACAGAGAATCTCTATCTTCTCTCCTCCAGAAAGAAGCAGCTATCTTCACTGTATCTGTGCCACAAACAAATCCAGAGAGTGGAAAGCAGCATGACTTGTGTTGCAGATTCCTTTTCCATATCTGAAATGCCCTGGAGCTAATCTTCAGGCTGAGCAAAGTTGGACTGGTGCTTTGTGATCTATGTTAAAAATATATATATGCGCGTCTTCACATGGGTTTGATTGCGCCTTTATGTACAGCAAGTGCATGCTTGATTTTTCAGTCATTATTTTTCTAAACCCCTCAAGGACATGAACATCTGACCTGCTGTGGTGTGTTCAAACGTGTTTACTTCAGAGCAAACTGTACTTGGAAAATCAGAACAGTTGATCCATCTTCTATACTGCAGCTCCTGTTGCAGTAATGATTTGTACAGAGGTTTTCTAGGTCATTCCACAGAATGTTTCTCCTACTTCTCTTTCATGCAGACTCTTATTGTTAATAGCTCATCAAGGCATCAGGTGATACATATTTATTAGGAGTAATGCTTTTTTTGAAGGAAAAATAAAGCATTACCTTTAAGTCAGCAGCAACAATTAACAGGGCCAAAGTCCCACAGGCCTTGCTATAGTTCCCTCATTTCATAACTGCAAAACCATCTAGGCAGCAACCCCCAGAGTCTGGGAACATCTTCTATTTTATGACATACTGTGTTACACGTGGATAAGGGCTTAATGCAACCACAGAGTCTTATCACTCACTTTGAAATTATGGCCAAGGCAGCACAAGGGCAGCACTTCGGCTGCCATTGAATAGAATCGCAGGATAGTCTCACACTCAGCTTCTCTGTGTCCATGAGTTCCTGTCCCCTCCTCAGATGAGATCTAATGGTTATAATACACCACAGTGAGCTCTCTCCACTCACTTGTCCATCCCATTCCACAGAGTTTTTGCAGGGTTAGCTTTATGGTGGATCAGCCCTCTATCCACTGTCAGGTCTAGAGCCAGCAATTGAATGGTGAGTCTGTAGCAAGGCAGTTTCTCATTAAAGCAACTAAACTAGCATTTGACTGCAACCATAGTACCAATAGCCAATGATAGAAGCAAAGCTGTTTAGTAGGCAGTGATCTGGAGCACAAGAAGGTAGGAGAGTTACAGCTCACCTCAGAGAATTCAGCTCATTATGATACTAAAACATTTGCGAACGCCGTAATTCATAAAGCCCACGAGGAACAACAGCAATATACCTAGCATTATTATTTCCAACAAGAAAATAGAAAAAACTCTGTTTCCAGCATGAAAGCATTAATTTTTGGCTTAGTTATAGGATCAAATAAAGCTCCTCAAATATGTAAACCCTATGCTCCTAACCTGTTCTGATTTTGTTATTGATCATATTTTGCCATGGAAACCACAAACATTACATCCTGGACCCACCGAGTTTAACAAAATTTCAGCTGCTGCCCCAGACTGTGACAGTCTAGAAAAAATTTCTGCATTCTAGAAAATATTCTTTATCTGAAAACTGCATATTATTTCTGCAACCTGACAATTAATAATCCGATTGATTTTCACTTGAATAATCACTCACTCCCTCCCACCCAGCTGCCAATAACAAAGAAGACATCCTCAAAAACTGCATGTAATTAATTCCCAGTCTCAGAATCTGAAAAGGCCAGTTTTGTTAATTTAAGATACTCAGAAGAGCATGACCAACCTTGATGAGATGATAAGAATTATCATTAAATGACAATTTTCAACTTACACATGCACTAACTACATAAGCTATCTTTTTGCAAGCAACACAACTTTGCACTGCTGGGCTGTATATAACATCACTCAAATACAATAATCTGAATATTTGTATAGTTTTTTCTCCACATGTTACTGTAGCTTAACTATTTTCAGTAAAGCAATTGTTTTTCTTAGCCAAATTCTACAAATGAGAATATTTCTGTTTAAATTCTAACTGTAAAGCAAATTAAGTATCATGAATTCCAGCTTAACTAGTAATAGTAAAATCTATAATTTTTAGTATTTTTTAAACCTCTCATATTATGTAACCAATCTTCTAAACATTATTAAATGGTGTCATCTCCATTTTGTAAGTACAGAAGCTAAATCCAAAATTCAAAACCCATAAGTAGAAAAAATTCACCTTGAGGGATATTCTGGCTCAAACACTCATGCCTCTTTCCTAGAGGCAGCATCCCCCCAACAGAACACAAGCATGAGGATCTAAACCAAGACAAACAAAAAAACAACCACAAATAAAAACCCCAACAAAACAAAACAAAACAAAACAAAACAAAGAAAAAACCCAAACAAACAAACAAAAAAAAATACAAATACAACAACAACAAACAAACACAGAAACAAATGAAACAAAACTCCACAACCTGGAATATCCTTTGAATAGTTCAGTTGGTCAATAGTGGATAAAGGTAAGCATTGGTATAAACATTGCAGAGTTTTTAAAACTACATCAAAACATGTTTTGCCTTATTCAACTAAATGCATGCAAAGGATCACAAAAAATGTGTACAAAGCTGCACAAAGCAGTACAGAGAATTTATATAAGCTTTTCAGCTCAGTGTGAGATCTGAGGGCCCATTTGGTCTTAAAGGCATCTAATGCCAGCTCAGCTACTCAGCATGAGATTGCATCCATCACACAGGAATTACAGGGTATCCTCATCCTGCAGCAGAGCAGCTGGAGCCTGGGCAGAAAATCACAAAGCTCATCATTTCAAACACCTAAATTACTCACCAGGAGTCATCTTCTAAGCAAGATGGAGCAGGCTGCAACAGGCCTACAACAGAATCTACAACATTACTAGTGTAACCCTGATTTTATAAGGGAGTAGTCAATTTAGTATGTGCATGATGGTCACGCAGGACTCAGATGGAGTAATCTGCACATATTAAGGTGGGTTAGATTTCTCATAACCTTTCAGGATGGTTGGTAAAGATACACCTTTCTCTTCAGTTGGCTTGCTCCTGAATGACAGGTGGGATATCTCTCTCTCAGGTAAGAGGGGCTTTGTTTGCATCTCGGGATAAATCAGACTTTAGAACCACAAACTTATTTTAGTGCTTGTGGGTTTGCCCTCAGTTTCCTCTACTGCAATTACCCATCTTTTAAAAAAGGAATCTGAATGTATTTAGGTTCCCTCGGTGCTCACTAGCACTTGCCTAATGTGATTAAAATACTTCGTTCTGTTACACTGAAAATGGCACAAGGAAGTCTAGAGTCAAGTGTTTTGAGCATGCTTTTATCTAAAATTCCAATGTAGTTTGTTTCATAAAAATTTTCTCAGGTGTGAAATCTAGAAAAATAAATCCAGCTTACTATCAAATAAAAGTTTTAATTCAGACTGCCAGACTTGCCAATGAAAACCAATTATGGGTCTCCCTGAGAAAAAAACAACCTTCTCTTGAATTCACTGTACTTTGCTCAAAAGAAAATAGATACATTCCAATCCCAAAACATTTTGCACAAAATATAACTTCTGCTGGTGTCCTTTCAATACAAGAAAAATTGCTGCAAGCCACCACTTAGGGATAGTATTCCCAAGGATAAAAAAAAAAGAACCATGAAAAGATAAAGTCTCAAGAGGACAGCATTCTTTTGGAGTTTTTCAAAAGATAATGCCTCTTCTAATGCTTTTAACAGAACAAAATGAAGAGAAAAAAAATGAAGCCTACTTCAGACTCACCATAACTTTTATCAATGGTTTAGAAGTAAAAATTGTGGCGAATATATCGAACACAGTTTGATAAATGAAAATGGCAGAGCAATTAAAAATCTGTCAAGTTTACACTTGTATTTGAAACACCATCAAAATGAAAGCTTTCTGCAGCAAATAAACACAGATACTGTGTTACACAGAACTAAACAGTTCTTTTAAGCTCTGTTTTTTAGGAAGCTCTTATGAACTTCTGAGCCATCAAAGTGAAAAATTTTTCATAGCTTCACTGAAACACTGTTAATGGAAAGGCTGTGTCTGGCCAACCACTGCATACCTGTACAATCCTTTCACAACTGAGGTCTGTACACAAAAACAGAGGGGTACAAATGCTGTAAAAGAGACAGGAGCTAGCACTAAGTTTTTCCTTTCCATCAGTGATTTTTCTGTACTCATTCCTTCCATGAAAAATGTGTATAACAAAGTGCTGCTCTATTGATTCAGAATGACACTATATTATACCTTCTTTCTGAAGAAGACAAGTAAAGTAATATTACAGCTGCCTTCTTGTGATAGTTACATTATTGATGCACTAAGCAAATAATATGAGATTGTCATATTCTCCTTGTTTTGTAATGTCAGAATACTATTTTTATCATCAGAAGACAAGAAGAGGCAGATCAGTGTTTTTCTCTTTTGCAAGGGGAATACTCTATCAACTCTAAATCAGTTCAAAGGACATATACAGGGATTAAAGCATAAAATTATCTAAAATATTTTAAAAAATAAAAATCTTCAATCTGTGGCAAGTAAATAACTATACTTCTTTTAGTCCTGATCATCAGGAAAGCTGTTGAAAGTGAAAATAATAATAAAAGATATCTTTTGATTTGCATTTTCAAGCATAAAGCTGTGGCCTTGTAGGTTCTGATATATTATCCAAAAGGAGTAAACACAGTGTCTAAAGGGACATTAAGACTACCTAGTTTGTTTGAGACTGAAAGTCTTACTGTTCTTTCAAATAAAAGACATAATATCTACCAGAAAGATATTATCTTAGATACCAAGAGCATTTATAAGAAAGATAGACCTTTTATTTCAGCATGCTAACATCCACAGTAGGAGAGTTAAAATGTTAACTATTCACCATTCAGTCTTAATATTTACAACTGGATTGCAGAGAAGAGAGGAAAAGAGAACCCACAAAAATACCAACACACATTTTACTGTCCACACTGGTCCTCAAGATTCAAAAATATTCCCCATAAAATACAATGAAATTAACATTTTAGGTGAGGACGGTAGAGTGCAGGGCATATTACAAAAATTCCACCCAGACTGAGCTTAAAGTTAAATTCTTGAAAACATCTTGAAATATTTATTTCCTTGGACATTACTGTCTTCATAAATTGCTTGCTACTTTCCTCACTTGAATCAGCTTCCAAGTGAGGACAAGCCACTGTTTCCAACATCACATTAAATACCAATTATGCTTTACTGGCTGTTAGTAAAGTACCTAATAAGTACAGTAATTTCATGCCTATAAGGCGCACAGAGTATTAGGCGCACTTGCAGGTTGTTGACAATTTTCCGTACTTTGTCCATATATAAGGCACGTTGGACTATAAGGCACTTTTTTTTTTTTGCAGCCAGGATCCGTGCTCAACAAAGTAATGAATTGTTAACGAAATTGCGCGATCGCGGGGTTTACTGGCAGGAGCTCAATTTGCAAACAGTTTTCATGGATCGACGTAGCCTTCAAACGCAGCCCCAG
>VRYO01002772.1:59479270-59495918 GCA_009812075.1 Sialia sialis | reverse complement strand
GTCCAGCTGAATTTTCAGAGCACCCACTGATTTCCCATCCTCCAGAAAGCTAGCTGATCTCCCTGTGACACACCGCTATGTGTCTATGTTCCTTGATTTATAACTGAATTTCCTATAGATCCTTTGGTAATTCCAATTCATATTAAAACCAGCTTCACTTGCAACTACAGCTGATCCTACCTCCAGTGTGTTAAGACTATTGGGAATTTACTGCTTTAAATGTGTGTTCTTCTATATTGTCAAATGCTGAAAGAATTTATGTGGAAATTTCCTAGTTGAAATGTCTCTGGTTCAAAAAAATAGGAAGAAAAAGTTTCTCTATTGTACCACAGGGCATAATAAAAAGACAGATAACACAAGAAACTGATGACAGTCATAAAGAACTTTCATAGCCAGATAAAGATTGGTGCTCTTTGGCAAAAAAATCCATAGCTTGCAGACAGTGAAATAAATCTCAAACCATAAATATGCAGACCTAGGATTAGAATTTGATCCTATTAAAATACAGTTTTAAGCTTCCTGAGGTAATGTCATTCCTACTTACTCTTTAATAGTAGATTCCTTGACTCTTCTACTCCCCAGACACTAAAAGGTGAAACTATACCTGTTCATTCCCTGGCCTTTTGCTGTAACAGCTACAGCCATTGTTTTTATAAAAGCAGAAGGAAGACTCTTCAGGAATTGGAATGAGATTATTTTAAAAATTGACAGAAATAAGTGACACCACAAAGAAAAACAATTACCTTCATTCAGTTTGCCTATAAAATAGGTCAGCCACTCGGGTGTCTGACATCTCTGTAAGACAGATTTTACAAATCAGTTTTTATAAAGATTGGCCTCTGGGTATCAAGTTAGGATTCAGAGCTCCAGGAAACATTTATATGAGGGATGAAAACAACATTTATTACTCTAGGAAATTTACAAATGAATAAAAAAGAATTCCTGCAAAGGTTCAATGTTTGTGAGACCTGCCCCTAAAGTACATAAACTCCATATTGTCTATGTTTATTTCCTTAACTACAACCAATGACAATAAATTGACAATAAAACTAATTGATATATGGGTTGCCTGTAAGATTATAGCCAAAAAGAAAAATCACAAAAATTTGGCCAGAAAAATAAGAACTTAAACCTTAAAAGGTGAAGTGGCTTTAGTTCAGAAATTTTCCAACTTTGACTGTGCCATTAAACAAGTCAGGAAATATGCAAAATTGTTATTAATTTTTATGTGATCTCTAAAATGACACAAAGAGAGGTAGGAAGTCAAAATTATTTACTCTGTAAAAACACTGAATCTATAACAGCCAAAACAGAAATGCCTAAACCTGACTGGAAAAAAAGAGTTATCCTCTGAAAGTAGAATGACTGGGAAACAAGTGGTTGAAGAGCTATAAAGTAGTTAAGAGTGGTCAGATTCTACTCACTACAGAATTAGCAGAAAAGAGGAAAATTACTTTTGCACTCAGACTAGTCTTACAAAAAAGCAGTGGAGATGAGACTTTTCTTAGGTTGGCATCAATCACACCATGCTCACATCATGAAGAAAGATGCCAGCTACCAGACCAACTATGATGGTAGAAATTCTCTGTAGAAATACACAGAAATAAAGATAAATGCTAAAGTAGGAAGCAAAAAAGATAATTAGGAACCAAATTAGTTTTTTGGTAACTCTGAAGTTTAAATATATGATGTCTACATGACATATTAAAGGATCTTGAATTTAAGTAAGTAGCTTATTGCTAATAAACACAAATTTAAAACTTCACTTGACTTTCCATTTTAATTATCACACCGATTTCAAGGGATAAAAATATTCTGCCTCGTTCCTGAAATGCCACAATGCAGAGGTTCTCAAAAAATCCAGTACAAGAAATATGTCACTTTGAACCCACAAAACTAATTTCTTGATGAACAAAAGCACCTCAATCTTGAAGGCAAACTAAAATGCTGAGGGTGAGAAGGAGGTCTCAGGTCTGACTCATAGCTGAAAGGAATTGAAATGAGATAAGAGATCACAATACTCTTAAAAAAAAATCAGGATTAACACAGCTTCATGATAGAAGAGCTGACGTAGATAAGCCTTGAAAGTGATTTGCAGACACCATCACAAGAAGAAAAAATATCTACTAGATTTTTTGGCATCCTATCCAAGAGCTTAGCCAAACTTTTCAGAGGGAGTAGCTGGGCTGAGATTCAGGATTTTGTTAAAGTTCATAATATCAGCACATTGATCTTTCATATCTCTGAGATCCCTGGTGGAAAAAAAAAAACATGCTGCTCTGCTCCTACTGCAGAAGAGCTTTCCGCTTCAGCTGGAACAAATTGTTTTCTACCATGGAGTGTGCGTGTTTCAGGAGAGAGCTTGCATGACAGGATTGTCGGTGCTAATGCAATGCTGGAGCCAGCTCTTCCCATCCCTTGCTCCTGGCTTTCCTCCCCATTACCTCCTTTCATTGATCCACAAGAGACAGTGAGTGAAAATGAATCCTGATGATCATCAGCCTTGGACAGCTGATGCCTGTAGCCATGAGGAGAGTGTGGACTACCAAGTGCGCTGGTTTATATGGCTGATATCAGAAAGGCTCACAGTGAAATACAGATAGCTGCCCTCCCTGATGCTTTGGGCTGGGTGCTTAGCACCAGCCTTTCTGCAGAACAGGGAATGTGCTTTCAGGGAAAAAGAATGCTGATTTCACACCATTGTCAGGTAGCTAGTAGCCAGCTGGCAGCCTCCTGGGGAACTTTAAGAGACTAAAAGGTTTTTTTCACTGTACCACAGATACCAAAAATGCAGCAGAGGATACCAAGGTTGTGACACAGTTGCTTCATCAGTTGCCCCTGTTCCTTTTCCCAGAACGGACACATAGCATCTCCACAGAGCTACATTCATACCCTTTGTGGCTGTGCACAGCACACCTTATACCTCCTGACTCTTCTGCACCGCTGGGACTGGGATTCAGCATTGTAGAAAAGCATTAAAATGTTCCCCATGTCTACTGCATACAACAAAAAGTCATTTTCACAAAGATTTTCTTTTCCTGCACAATAGACTGGAATAGAATTGACATGCACAACAGGCATGAAATATTTTTCTTCCAGAAGATTTCAATCTATGAGATAAATACAAAACACGCTTCAAATGTCCCTTACTTGAGGCTGTGATGATTGTGTCAAATTCTTCCTGTTCCCCAGTCGAGGGAAAATCTAAAGATTTTGTTTTAGCAAGACAACAGCCTAAAGGTTCCACTGCCTAGAGATTCAGAGCTGGAACAGAGTGGGGATCTTTCCTTGGTTTATAGTTTAAAATGCAAAGTCAAATATATCAATTTCATATTAGGACAAAGTATCATATTGTTTTCCTAAAATGCTAGCTTTCTATCATCTTGATTATTACTTTTTTCATTGCTTCTGGAGATGTGAAATTAAATTCTAGTAATTCAGACCTTTCCACAAGAAATCTGCCTTTTTAGAGTGATGAGGAAGCAAAAATTATAGCTAGGTGCAGTGATTTGGGGAGCAGCAAATAGTGTGTTTCTAGCCAGAATGTCCTTTACTTAATATTTTAAAACTAAAAAAATTGAGACAAGCAGGACTAATTTATTATTTCTATACTGGCTTAAACATCCCTTCTAGCTGAGTGACTGAGATCTGCAGTGTCTCTCATGGGAGTTGCTCATGATGTCACCGAGCCAGAAATCACTGATGGTCTAACCAAGTTACATGAAGATAATGTTTATTTGAGACGCTGACGAACGCGCTGTTTTGTTTGACATTATGCTGTTTAATTATTACCACATGGATAAATGGTAAAAATTCTGAAATCAGATGTAAGCCCATGCATTTTAGTTCATTCACTTTACCTAAGTTTAATTTTCCCTTGAGAAAAGGAATCAATGGAACATTGACAGAAGGGGTAGAGTTCTACAATTTGATTAAAAGTTGTAACAAGCTTGTATCCAGCAAACTCAAAAAAAATTGTCTACTAAACTATGGGAATCCATTTTACCAGTGGTTGAAACATCTCTTAAGATCTATATATAGGATTTTCTCTTATTTTTTTTTCAGAACCAACTAATATTACATCAAACTAAATTCCATCATGAAGGTGAAAGTGCCTAAAAAGCAGCACAGGAAAACCTGGTTTCTGTTAATTTTCCAGGAAATTCCTGTTAAATGGCAGGAATAATTCTGAGTGGTATGCTGAAACCCCCAAATCCTCATTAAACATCAGCTTAACAGCACAAGCTTTATCGCATGCTAACAAAATGAGTAAATAAAAGGATATCATCCAGTGGCTAACATATGCTAAAACTGCCTTTGCCCTTATCATTACCATTTTTATGCAGATTTAGCCTGGACACACCAGTGCACATGTTCACTTTCACTATGTTCACAGCATCATTATGCTCTGGAGATCTATTTGCCATTCATTCTTTAAAGAACTTGGAATCACAGCCTGTGCTTAGAGCACAGCAACCTCTGATCTCAAAGGTGTGTTTGTAGAAGTTTGTGAAGTTCCCAAATACAGAAGATTTGCTGTCCAACCCTTCTGAGAGCGAGGACCAGATCCACCTGGTTCATGTTCTATTGTGCATATAAACATGGAGTTCCTGAAGTCTGAAGCCCATATCTCTTCAAAATAAAAATACAATTTTATTAACAGTGGCCATTCTGTAGCAGAACTCTGAAGATAATAAAACATTTCTAAACGTTTTATATTCACTAAATAAGTTTTCCGTTTACTCCTATTTTCCTTCCCTAATATAAATGATGTTTTGTGAAAATTCTTCCAACTCCAACTAAGAACAACTAAGAGCACAACAAATCTTCCTCTCCTATAATGCAAATGTTCCACTGATTCCAGTCATGATGGTAGGGAATACATCAGGATTATAAATTAGCAGCAGCTACAAAGAAAAAATCCTTTTGGCATTCATTTGCATCTCAAAACAAGTAAAGAGACTTATTGCTACATTTTAATAACCAAAATGTTATAAAACTTATTTATTCAAACATGGTTTAAATAAAATATTTTTAATATGATGTGAGTTTTCTCCAGAACCTAGGGAGGAAAGTCTCTCCAGCAGCACAGTAAACAAAATGTAAAGCATTTCTAGCACTATAAGCAGATAACAGCACCCAAAGTAACAAGGCTGCTTTCATTTCATATTATTATAAAAGCCAAGGTTCCCTCCAAGGTCTCCTACAAAAGTGTAAGCTTGCATCATATTTTACTTGGATGCTTTTAGGTTGATGTACAGCAGTAAAAGTTCAGGAAGACTGTTAAAATTCTCCTCCTGATAGCATCTAAATAAAGTAGAAAACCAAATAATCTACATAGTACAGTTCATTATTCAACTTCCAAGTACTCCTGTACTTACTGTGCAAAAATGGCCCTGAGAAGGAAGTACAAGAGAATGAAAAGGAGAATTTCAACAAAAATATCAAGTGGAAAAAATTGCTAGAATTCCTAGAATGTCCAAAAGCATGACCATAATGCTTAAAAGAGGTAAAAACCAAGTATTTTCTATAGAAAACATTATAATGGAAACTATAAAAAATACTGCATGGGTGAGTGTTTCTAAGATGTCATTAATGCATTCAAGAACTTTCACCTCTGAAACAGTTCAAAAAAAGAAAAAGGAATAAAATAAATTTTACTTGCTACTAGTAGGCTCCCCAATAATTTTAGACACAGAACTATGGTAGCTCATGCAAGCCTTCTTCACAGCACTCTTTACTAGAAGTAGTTTCAGAAACAAGACAGCAATGTCTATACTTCTCCTTCTGATCAAAAGAGAGCATGCTGGAGTGGGTGGACAAGATTAGGAGCGCAGCTATTAGTTCAACAGCTCAGACTGTGAGAGGCCAGATGGTGCAGCTCCCTCTCTGACCTCTCTTGGCTTTATCCAGTTACCCCAGGCAGCACTCTCCCAGGCAAATCTCGTTTACCACGGGTGAGCCCTGAGCAGTGAGGACATACCCCAGACCATGACACTCTGCCTCAAGGCCAAGGTATTTGACCCTCCTTTATTTATATACATAGATATAACAATTGAGAATATAGAAAAGAAGCAGCATAAATTCTATGGCCCTGTGTTGAAATCTTATCTATTTCAATACGTTCTTACTTCTGTGATGCAGCAAAAGATCTGAAAACAATCCAGTCTGAAAACATCTGGAAAAATTTTGTGCTTGCTTCAGACACAGAATTTGCTATAATGTCTTATTTACTAGGGTAATTTATACATCTGAGTCCTTCTAAAAAATATCAATATCTCAAACAAGAAAAATCTAACATGATTTCTTTTGAATTATGATTGCTTGTTTCCTATGTTTTTAGGCACTTCTAAAGGTTCTATAAAGACAATGAGTTTCTGAGTATTTAGGAAAATGACCTGCATGTCAGGTGTTAATTATTCTCTTTTAGATCAGAAGTCTTAAATTGATACACAGATTTCATATCTAAAATGTAAAATTTAGCTATCAAGTTCTCAGCAAGCAATAAATATTAGTCTTCAAAGCCACATCCAAACTAGCCAACTGCAATACATTTCAAATATCTTCATGGTAAGCATTCAGTTTACTAAGTACTGTGAACTTTCAAAAACCTTTTCCAACCTGAACAGTACTTAATTACTTTGGGTGCATTCAGTTAATTAGAAGAGATCTTTCATAGAGCAATAAACACAAAAGTGACTCCAAATGAAAAAAAAAAACAAAAAACCAGAACATAAACTTAGGATTTTACCCTACAATTCCCTCATCCACTTGCACAGTTGTTTTTGCACTAGCTCAATTAACACTAAATTTCTCTAGAATTATTTATTTTGGAAGGAGGGGGGATTTATGACACCTGGCCAACACAGAAAGCCTGGTGTTTTTAAAGATGTGCCCATTACATTACTGCCCCTTCCATGGTGCTGCTTGCTGGTGAGGAGTAGGGCAGACCTGCCCCATCCCAGGAGTGTCTGCCCCTCCCATCCTGAGCAGACTCTCCCTGCTGCCTCTCAGCACACCAGGGGGAGGGGATGGGAGACAGTGCCAGAGGCAGAAGGAAGACTTGATGCTCTCATGTTCAGGGGTAGCAGGAACAGTTGAAAGAACAGAAAACTGAGCTCCATGCAGATGCTGAGGGCTGCAAACACTTGCCAGCAGTGCCACAGCCAGTCCACAGGGCAGACAGGCTCATGTGGGTGGGAAGAAATGGTGGCACTGGGATGCTCCTGCTGGCTGGTTCATGTCCTGCAGTCCCACCAGCACCAGCCACCAGAGCTTTCCCTTCGGCACCAGGCACCCAGCAAACATTAGAAGAGCCAAGTGTTGGAAGCTAAAATCTCTCTCTGCAGCCTGGAGATAACAAAACATTGTGAGGAGATGGGAGCCAGGTGCAGCCTGTGCTGCACAGGAGAAGCATCCACTCCCCTCACACACCCCACACCTCTTGGGCTATGCTTGAAGGATACAGTGCCTCACATGTGTCATGGCTCTACAGGGGCCAAATGTCAAATTGTCTCATATTTAACTTTTGAGAGAAAACCTATACTGAAAAAATAGATGGATTTTCATCTTCGTTTTCACATTTTTGGCTTTTTCCAACTTGTTTCCCTGTCTGCTGCCCTCTGTTGTTTTGTTTCTTTCCTCACTTTGCCATTGATAAGGAAATCCTCATCAACAACAAAAAAAGGAAACTGGTATTCTCAGTCAAGATCAAAAAGTCTATTCTTCATCACTATTTTGTCCTCAAAAGACTACTCTCTTTTTGTCTGATGATCCTACTAAATAAGAAATAGCTGGGCAGAAAAAGTAGATTATGTTCTGTTTGTATAGCTGTTTGAGAGAAGAGAAGGACCATCATTGCATAAGTCAACACTACTACTTAATTTTAGTAGCCAAACGACTGCAATACATACCCTCTTCCTCAGCTCCTGCTTTGAAACAATAATCACATTTGGAGGATCCCCAACAGCAGTGGCAGCCCCCCCAATATTTGTGAAGATTACTTCTGCAATCAGGACGTGCCTAGGATCAAGATTAAGTACTTCACAGAGCCTGCAGTGTAAAGATAATGAAATTAACTTCTTATCCCATGCATAAATTACCTTAAATCTTAAAATGCACAAAAGTTACAAAATGCAGTCATTTCACAGAAAAATGATAGAGTTTTAAACAAAATGTGTCAATAAATGCTGTGTTAAAGCATTTATTGTGGTAGAGTAATTATAACAATATAAATGAAAATTTATAGATTTTCTTTGCATTCAATATGCAATTATTAATGCCTACAGAATTTATGCATTTTTAGAAGCATTTAATTGAAAATATTACAAGAATTGGACTATACAGAAAATAGCATTTCAAATTTTCAGTATGACACAGCTTCTGAAACCATGGTCCTTAAGCTGCACTGACCTGTGGAAAACTATTCTGGTCTACCACAGGCTCTGCACTCAGAAACAGTGATTAACTTTCTTATGGGAAGCAGTGGTAGAGGATTGTGCAGGCTGCCTATTAGCCATGAATCATCTATTAGAGATTTCAGCTTTCAGGCTAGGTTTATCCAGTTTATTCTGTTCCTATTTTCCTCCTTCTCTAAAGCTTGATCATGAGTGTTTCTATTTGAAATGAAACAAGAGCAGAAAATACGCACTCCTTATGGTTAAAAAATCTCAAAATGTTTAGCAGTTCAAGTGTATTTAATAAATTTAATTTAGTCAGATGCTGCTTTGATGAGAAAAAGTAAAATGCTTCTTTAATAAGAAGCACCTAAAGTGCTCTGACAAACTGGGGTTGACTCAGTGACCTTATGATCCATCTGAACTCAGAGCCCACTTACACAGAGTAATCGTCACACAGATTACTCCAACTCACAAATTACATTTACGTGCACACCCGCATAATCCACTTGGTTCTGAAGTACGTGTTTGACTTAAAACTTGGGCTATGGTAATAAAGACTGAAAGTTAAAGTCCCACCTAAGCACTCTGGAGTAAAAAAAAACTGCTTTCCTCCTTACAACTTATCAAAATGTAGTTTCAGGATGTAAAGATAGAGGCCACACTGAAATTCTTGTCCCCTGTATTTCACAGTAGATGTGGGGAAGAGTGTGCAGGAAGAATCTTTCTCACTGTGGTGCTCCCACACCTTTCCCTGAAAGAAGGGTTGAACTTCACTGCTTAGCCTAAGTCTGTGTTATTAAAACTTATATTTCAAAGAGAAAAGAGTGTATTGCAAAAAATATCTTAACCTGATTCACTTACACTATTACCAAGAGTGTCAATCTAAAACTCAGAAAAAGCACTCTCAGATGGCATATATGTCAGCACATAAAAACTCTGGAAAATAATAACTGTGCAAAAATACACTATTTCCTCAGCAGCATGAAATCATTCAGTTAAAGGATACCTTGTAGTACAACTAGTCCAAATGTATCAATTGTGGTACAAGACCATAATTGTACTTGCAATTTTAACTCCACTGCTCCTTGATTTCCCAGTATTTCAAAATATAATCTAAACTTTTCTTGAGTGATTCTTTCTTTTTGATGGGCCTAGTGGTATCTTGAAAAATAACTGTAATATAAGTAAGAAAAGGCTAAGCCCAAAGTCAGAACATCTTAACTATATGGCAGGAACACAGTTCCTCAGTTTACTTCTCCTGGTTATATAATTAATTCCTCATGTGTAAAAATATTAGCCTTTTCCAGGTCCCAGCAACAAACTATCTTGAAAATAAGCAACAGGTAAAAGGGGGTAGTTAATTTTTTTTTTAATATCTGCTTACTACAAAATGCAGAGTGAAACAAGTATCGTGTTTTATGCCTTATTACAGGAAATATAAACCCCTATGTTCACAGAGTCAGTAGGATTTTCCACAAGCTTTATCTCCATGGCAATGGAGACTGCACAGTGCAACACAGTGAAGCTGTAGACAGTGGCAGTAAGATAAAAAAGAAAATGACCCCCAGCATGAGCTTTTTGAAGTAGGCAATTATTTGGTTTTAGTAGGTGAGATAAAATTTTATTTTAGTTTTGATAGTGATTCAAATACAAATGTTTCCCACATACTGAGTTTCCCCTTCTTCAGTGTTGCAGGCTCATTTAGTATAAAATAAAAGGACTTGGTATACATTTAGTACAAAAGTCCATTACTTAAAGGTGGCTACAAAGGCAGAGGCTCTCCCTTCACAAGGATCCACATGAAGAAGACAAGAGACAAGGGAGAGGAAAAAAAATATGGTGAAAACAGTTAACCACTGTTAATCTCTCCAGGGATGTGGTAGAGTCCCCATCACTGGAGGTTTTCAAGATGTGATTGAAGAGAGTGTCAGATAATCTTATCTAGGCTTCCTTTCCCATGAAAGCTTAGAACAGACGGTCTTTTGAGGTCCCTTCCACCTGGGCTATTCTAGGATTCTCTGAAAACAAAATAAATGTTACCATAGCTCTAACTGTGAAAAGGTTTTTATGCTGCATTGACTTCTGGATTTCAATCCATTCCCAAATTATATTTATCCAAAATATTTTGTAACATGGCTAAAGAAAACTGGGTGTTTAATAGTTCCAGTGCCGCTTACTGCTAGAAATGCAATTATTGATTAGGGTACGGCAAAGCCATCTCTTTAAAATATAATCGGACAGAAGACAAATGGAGCTTTTGTTCACCAGCTGTTTCCAGT
Source organism: Sialia sialis (assembly GCA_009812075.1). Taxonomy (NCBI): domain Eukaryota; kingdom Metazoa; phylum Chordata; class Aves; order Passeriformes; family Turdidae; genus Sialia; species Sialia sialis. The sequence continues at coordinate 59,485,240 of VRYO01002772.1, read as the reverse complement.
CTAGAATAAATGTCACTTGCAAAATTGGTTTTTACTGCTTTACACTGCATTTTAAAGAGGGGCCATATCTTAATAGAATTTTGTGTACTTTAATGTGATAATGACTGCAAGCATTACATCTCTCAGAATCATTTTTAAAACGCACTGGATCTTTCCAAAACTGAACTGGATTAAACAGATTTGCCTGAACAGACACAGGTTAAATTCAGGTTAAACAGTAATTTATAATTGCACATTGATTAAAGTAGTTGCAAATCACATGTTATTAATTTACAGAAATCTGAAGTAATTAAATTCACCGTCGTCTGCTCAAAGTTCCAAACATCTAATCTCAAACTGTCCAATTAACCAGTAGCTGTCCCAATGACATGATCACCAACAGGAATAAAATTCTGATTCTCGTATTCAAGAAAAAGCTATTACATGAAATATAGACTTTAAAAAATTTATTTGCCACTAATATTAGAAGGGATAATAACTTCACTAAAACAAAAATTACTATCAAAAATTGCATATAAATATTAGACAGCAAACGATAAGGCAGCTTTAATTTTTAAATTCTGCCTGCTTTACAGGAAAAAAAAATTCATCTGCTAGGGAGCATTTGGTGCAATATGCTATTGTAGTTGAGATGTGAAGACAAACCAGTATGGTTAGCTGCCAAGGCAGTGCTCACAGGTTTCAGATATACACTCAACATTAATGCAAAGGCAAAAGGCAACCCATCCCTCTGAAAGTGCTAGCTTTTTATTCTACTACAATAAGAATATTTGAAGTTCTGATTTCAATTTAAATGATTAAAAAAACCCTCCAAACAAGTATTTTGCGCACATGTCTACTACTGATTGCTGGCTATAAAAGATCAAGTCCAAAACCATAACAATAAAATACCTTATGGTTACTGGAGTAAAGAGCAGCATAGTGGTAACATTGTCCAAAAATGCAGAAAGAATTGCAGCAATCAGGCACAGAAATGTAATCATGGCCCACACCTTGCCTCTAGAGAAACGATAAGCCTAGGAAAAACAAACAGAAGCAAAGTTAATGGACTAGATCACTCGAGCTTAGATTTCAAAAACTTACAGATAAAGCAACTTGATTAAAGCTGAGCGACAATGAGCTCAGAGCATTTACTATTCCTTTACTATTATTCCAACAGCGCCCTCTCCAGTACTAAATAATTGAGCAAGAAAATAATTCATGGAAGTGGGCAAACAACCCCATCATGCAAATAAACCAAGTCAGAAGAAATACCACGCTCTGCTGCCAGTCACAGAGGGGGTCTGTGGCAGGACAAGGACTGAGACCCCATCTTCTGATCTTATCTGACTGCATGTCCAGGTGGACTAACACGGTTTAGACCTCCCATCCTCTCCACACCTGGGACACATTCCCCATCCTCAAAGCATCACTGCTGGAGTGAGTCCAGAGGAAGGCCACAAACATGACCAAAACATTGGAGCACCTTTTCTATGAGAACAGGCTGGAAGAGATCTGGGTTATTCAGCCTGGAGAAGACAAGGCTCAAGGGTCACCTTACAGCACCTTTCAGCACCTAAAGGAGGATAATAAGACAGCTAGGGATTCTTTGGGCAAGAGTATGTGATGATAGAACAAGGGGGATTGGCTTTAAACTGAGTGAGTAGGTTTAAATTAGATATAAGGGAGAAATTCTTTACTGTGAGGGTGGTGAGACTGCAACAGATTACCCAGAGAAGCTGTGGATGCCCCATCTCTGGAAGCGTTCAAGGCCAGGCTGGATGGGCTTTCAAGCAACCTGTTCCAGTAGAAGGTGTCCCTGCTCACAGCAGGGGGATTGGAACAAGATGATTAAGGTTTCTTCCAACCCAAACAATTCTCTAATTCTATGGTTGTGATTCTATGAATTACACTTTTCATGTAATCTTTTGTTCTGCTACTGTGCAAAGCTCTGTGGCCACTTTCCATGCGTGGTCATAAAGTTAATGATAGTTCCCATAGTTCTTCTGTCCCACTGCCAGGCATAAATATAGATGTTCTGCTATAGCAGAACTGCAATCCTGGGGAAATCCTGAGTGAAATACTCAGCTTAGTAGTGTCCAAATGCTTGTATAGCCTACTGGGGACCTTTAAAGTTCCCCTGTAGAAACAGAATTTCACTAAGGGCTTCCTTTCATCCAAAAAGGATTTTTCCAGTATTGCAACATGACCATTGTAATTTCTAATGTAATAGGTACAGTAATTTCACAATTATAAGCTGCACCTGATTATGAGCCGCACATCAGGGTAGCCAGGTAGACCACGGGATTTGCCCATATATAACCCGCACCTGAATATAAGCAGCATTTTTGTTTGTTTTTGTTTTTTAAAGCGAGGATCCATGTGCAACAAAGTAACGAGTTAGTAACAGAATTGCGCGATTGCGGGGTTTGCTGTCAGGTGCTCAAATTGCAAACAGTTTTCAGACTGGCGAAGCCTTTAAATGCAGCCCCAGGCGCCCTCTCCATGCCTCGTGCCCCAGCACTCGCGACTCCTCCGCCCGTGGCACTGCTCGCCCGCAGCCCTGCTGCTCAGCCCCCGCCGGCACCATTCCCCTGCTGGCACCACTCCAGCGGTGCGGCCCCGCTCCACTGCCCACCAGCGGCACCACTCCACTGCCTGCCCCTCCTTGAAGCCCACTGCCCACCCGCCCGGCCGCAGCTCCACGGCTGCTCCCTGGCTGGCTGCGGCTCCACGGCAGCTTCCTTCCCGGCCAGCTTGCACTTCCGGGTTGGCATTTCACTGGGATTTGTCCATAGATAAGCCGCACCTGATGATTAGCTGCGCTACTGGGATAGGCTGGATTCTTCAATGAAAAAGGTGTGGCTTAAAATTGTGAAATTACTGTATTCATTTTGCTTAGAAAGGTTCTTTAAAGATCATGCATGGTGTGACAGATTTGAACAAACATTAACTTGATAAATCTATAATTATAAGTGCTAAATAAACCCACCTTTACTGCACAGTAGTCAAAGAACCCAGTCTCTGAAAAGATGGCCACCAAAACCATCTACCAAAAGATGAAAAAAAATATTATCACTTGGAATTGATACACAAAAGTAATTGAATTATTACTCAAAACTAAAGCAAAGCAGTTTGTGATCCTTCTTATCTGACAAAGCTTTGAGAATGCAATCACTCTACATTAGAATATCCACTATAGCTGCCAGATATATCTAGTTATTGCATCATATGTGAAATATACTTCTCAACATAAGCAGTCTGTAAGTGTCATACGAGTCTGGTTGAATTTTATGTGTAGTGACTAAGTGGGCATCATACATTAAGTACTCAATGTATCCCCCTTATATCATTAATCAAGAAAAACCAATAAGTGTGTTTTCTCTCCACTGTGATGCTCTACAGAGCACAGAAGATAAGGGCTTCAAGAATTGCTTGCATTTTCCCACATCTGGGAGATCTCCTGTCCTTCTGTCTTTGCTCCCAACAGAAGTATATTTTTTTTCTTAATTGTTCTGTGGTGAATGAAAGGAGCAAGGACCAGTGTCAAGAAACAAGAAAAGCTCAGAATGGAAACCAGATAATTGTAATTTTTTTCTCTGTATATTTTTTATTTTGTGTTAGAGTCTAATAGCACTTGGACAATGCTTTTTACCACAAATAGCTCTGGGCAAAGTGATTAAAATAATATATAATTATAATCTCATCAGATATTCTCCATTTCTGGCTTGCTTTTTTGTAGCTTCTGACAAAACAGTCTGAAGAAACAGACTGTTTAATAACACAAAACCACTCTTCCATCAGACTGTGTTTGAGGAAAGTTTTGAATAAACAAAATTTAAAAGATAAATGAGAGTGATAATACTTGGGCCGTTAACGAGTCTTTCAGTTTATAAATCCCAATGATGTTTTTAGCATGTTGATACAATTTCACAGATTTAGAAAGAAAAAAAATCAACATTTCAAAAGACTCCCTCAGAGGTCTGATCCTCAGCTCTTTTGGTAAAATCCATAAGACACAAATGTTTGACATAAGTTGTCTGAGTAAAGTACAGTTAACAAAATGTTTTTAAAGGAAACATCTCTATATTGCATGTAGTTGTTTTGGCACATTTAGAGCAAAAGATATGTTTTACTTACCATTCCAAATAATAATGCCAGTGTCTCATAGTCAATCCACTCCACCACTTTGACCATACTTGGCCTCTGGAATCAAAAAATACAATTACAAGTGAATGCCACCTAAATTGTGATTAGCTATGACTTATAAACTCCACTTAATTGATGAACCATTTAAATAAATGTGAAGGAAATTAGTAAGTGTTCCTACAAGCTACATAGAAAGGACTTTCTATTATTGCCATTACTACTATTATTATTATTACTAATTCAAAGTACTGCTGGCATCCTAAGTGGGTCATTACCAGGCTATTGGTTAGTCTAGTTGTTCCTCACATAACATTACAGAAATAAAAGATAACCAAATTACATAGTACACTGCAGTTTCCTTTTAGATAGGAGAACAAAAGCATACCACTTCACCTGTGAACAAACTGGAGGGAAGTAAAGGGAACATAGTAATGATGTGGTTATGAGAACAACCGAGAAAATCAATCTGAAGTTTCACTATTCATCACCTAAGAGTAAGCAGGAGGCGAAGCAAAAGGGCTGGAACATGCAAGCATGAGATGTAATTATTTAGGGTAGTATAAAGCAATGTATTTCCATTTAGGTTTGCTTGGTAGGCTAACATTACTGAAAATAACAGTGTTAAACTAATGCTGGATTAAGCTGAAAATGGTTGTAGTGAGCTTCCTGCAAATCAGAACAAAAAAGCGTCAACTAACTTTTTTGTATTCTCCTTGTCTATACATTAGTCTGACCTGTTTTCCCACCCCAGTTTCTGTCCTACCATTTCTCTTTCTTCACTGTTTTGCCATGTGCCCAGTCAGAACCGGGCAAACATGGAAATTAATGATTCCTGACACCACAGCCAGAAACAAAGGGAGCACTTACAGTCTGGTAACTTACCTCCCCAACAATAGCTAAGGCAGCTAAAGCGGCCAAAGAGCCCAGCATGGCTGCAAGGGTCCTGTGAACAATCTGCAACAAAGGGTAAGAATTGACCACAGACTCCTCTAAACATCTCATTACTATTTAAAAAAAAAAAAGGAGGCGGGGGGGGGGGCATGGAGAGAAAAGCTCATATAGACAATTCTTTTCTTGGCTTCCTTGAGGGTTTTTTCTGACCAGAGGATGGTTAATTATTTTGCTATTAAAACAAAAAATAACCCACAAACAAACAAATAAAACCAAAAAGCAAACAAAATAAAAAAGCAAATGACTAAAGCCTTGCCTGTGCAAACCCAGCTAGGAAGTCTCTTCTCTAATATCCAGGTAGAGAATGGCACCAGTTTCTTACATTTACCAGTAGGTGATCCAAGAAGGAAAGCAATTAATCTTCCCTAATCTAAGGATCAAAATCCTGGTCCTGTTGGCTTCCCTTCACACTCCATGGAAAGAATATGCATGCCCAGGAGGTGATCCATCTCATTCTTCATAGGCACTTAATCAGTGAGCATGCCCTGAAAATGTGCATTATTTCTCCAGGAACTCATCTGTAGTTATTTAATCCTCTGTGTCTGGAAGATCACAGATTGTGTAAAATAACTCGGCTAAAGTAAGCATGTAATTAATGAAAATTGCACTACAAAAGACTGAATCTAATTACCAGCTTTCACTATTAATGTGTTTAAATATTATTTCAACACAAGTTGAAATTATTGTTGAGAGAGAAATAAAACAGGCTAGAAATATTTCATTTGCCGCAAATTTCATAGGAAATATTTTGCTGATAATAAACAATAGGATGAGAGCATCTCAAGGCCCTCTTCCCCATTTGTAAAGCAAAAGCAACAAAGGAAAGATTTTGCTTTGTTTTTTCTCCTTGATTATAAAGTTTTAACAGAAATGATAAAGAACTATACAATT
>VRYO01002772.1:59453595-59468649 GCA_009812075.1 Sialia sialis | reverse complement strand
CTTATATTCAGGTGGGGTTTATAATCGTGAAATTACTGTAAATCCTCAGAGTCCCAGTATTTAAAAGTTCTGGTTTCTTTTACTCTCTACCACCCCCAGACAGTGGGGCAGAGAAGAGGAAACTTTTATACTTGCCCAGGGAGGTATGGCTTAGACTCTTAGTAAGGAGGGTATAAGGCTTTTTCTGATAACCTGTCGCTAGTTTTCTGGCAACCCCTACAGCACTGTTTTAATTCCTCTTCACAGTTTTTTTCATCCTAAAACAAATGAAATCCATAGCAGCAGAAATATATTCTCTCTGACAAAGGCCAGTGAGTGCATCAGCTACTATTTCCTTTTTCACATGGTCTTTTCCAATAACTGCTATGGATTTTCTTCTGTTCCTTTGCTACCAATCTTTTGGGAGGATACATGTGGAGCTGGGAACATTCTAATCCACACTCTTCTCAGTCTGTATCTAAAGACAGATCAATACAAGAATGGATGGGAAGTGAGAAGCCATGCTGACTAAGTTGATCGCTACTGTGATCAATCACATTTTCTGTTACTTTCCTTATCATAAAAAAAAAATCTCCCTTAAGATTAGGTTTCTATCACTTAATGTTATGTTTCATAATAGACAATGACTATTCCTTCTCTTTTCTTATTCCCTCTCTAAAGCATAATTTTTGATACAAAATCTGGACTGTGCAAGTGTAAACTGCAGTAATAATACCTTATTCCAGTTGTAAAAATGTTTCCTGCCAGGAAACACTGATTAAACCAGCCTACAACGACAGAAAAATGGCCAGACTAAAACCATATAAAAGTTTTGTTCTCTGGAGCTAATTTCTGCTGGTTAAATGCTATTAAAAATCACTCTGATATAAGTTAAGGAAATTAAGCTTAGGGGATGTTTATTCATAATTTAAATTACTTAATAATAGAAAAGTAATATGGAGAGAAACTGACACAATCCATTTCCATTAAAGTAATGAAAATTGTGATTATAAGCCCATACTTCATGTTAGTAAGAAACTAGAGCTTTTAAGGCCAGATCTTGCACTTTCAAGTATTTGTGTTTTAAGAAGAAATACAGACATGTAAATGCTATTCAAGATGTCAGATCATTAAAATGCCATCTAAAAGATCCTGGCAAGATCTTTCTTAGGGCTAATTACAAGACAGGGTATGAAGCTAAATAATGTCACTTGTGATAAGTCCTATGGAGGCTCTTCAGAATTTCTGATACTTGCTTGCATCACTTTTCTGCTATTTGATATGCAATTGGTATCTCTTTCTCTTTTTTTTTTTCTATTTTTAAAATTAGTTTAATACAATAAATGCTATTTTGCCTTTTCTCCTGATTAAATGTAATGTTTTACAAAATAGCTTTTAAAGGCAATTGCTTTCACATTCGCTTCTGCTCATTCAAGTATCATAAACAGCTAACACCGCATTTTAACAAAAACACAAAACAAATATATTATTAAGGGGAAGTGTTGGACAAGGGCACACATTAATTATTTCAATTAATGAGCTCTATCCTTTAATAATTGATGTCTAGCATTCCTCCTTACATATTTCTAATTAATGCAGCTTTATCATGGCTGCAAATATGCAGTTAATAATTACAAAGAAGAACTTTATCAATTCAAAAACCTTTTTTGAATGCCAGAAAATCTTTAATGTTTTAACAGATATTTTAAGATACAGATGGGCATATAGATGTCTCTTTAGCATAACCAGCATATTATCCCATTTTGTGTAGACAAAAACAGGGACAAGGTGAGAAAGCAAAGGTATCTAACCATATTTATCTGATAGCTAACTAATCTGTCTGACAGCAAACAATGAGATTTTATCTGCAACACTTTTCCTTGGTCATGCCTGATGACCAGAAATGATACATCATGCAGTTAACGGGCTACAAATAATCACTTCAGTGCTTTTCTGGAAGAAATCATGGCAATCAAAGAAGGCAAAGGATCAAATACACTCAACTGAAAGAACAAAGATGTTCAGAGCAGGGGCTTATAAAAATTAAATTTTCCAGCTTTTTTTAAAACATTTATTTCAAGTTTTCATTCAAGAGAGCATACATATTTTGAGAATCAAAAATAGAAAAAGCCTGTCTGAAAATACATTGTAAACAGGTTTAATACAGCCACCTCAGCATAGAATTCTGTACATCCACATTTTGCACCAGATGTCCCTGTAGATCAATGTGAAAGAATACTTGTAACCTATCTTAACCATGTTTCCACACTAATCCTGAAGGGTCAAGACAGTACAGCTGAGATCAACGAAAGTAAACCTGGCACACTTTCTTTCTTTTTCTTTCTTTCTTATTTTAAGACACACTTTTTTGAATTTCCTGTGCAGTTTATGCTTTCAAGAACAAAATTAAATACTTTGTGGTTTTCAACAAGTCTATAAAATACTATAGATTAGATCAAAGCAAAAGCATCTCAAGAAGCTGAATGTTTTTCTCCTTTGGGACAAGGGGAGGGAATAGGAGACTGAAATGCCAAGAGGGAACAGATTAATATTTGAAGAAAATAACTTTCAAGAGAATTAATATGTAATGAAAGAACAGATGATGGCATAAAGGAGGAAAAAAAAAATTAAAAAGTAGCCCACAAACTTAAAAAAAAAATGTAAGGCATGATCAAGCAAAGAGATTAAAAGCAATATACCAAAATTTCAAGAGGTAGAGTAGTAGAATTGTGAAGTAAGAAAATATTCATATTTGTGGAAAGCCTGAAACCAGAAATCACTGGAAATTAAAGAGGAAAAGGGGATCTTCTTTTATCAGAAACATATTTGTTTTTTATGACTGTATAACATGAAATCAGTTTCAAAAGCAACAACACTGAAAATGAATGCCTGAAGAAATGAAGTTCAACAGCTTGTTTTCTGAAGAATAGCACATCCTGAGACCCACTGACAAGGAGGGGTGTTTAATTTAGACATTTGATGCTAACATGGAGGCAAACAGCAGCCTCAAAATAGATTTTACCCTGTGTGTTTACAGGGTAAAAGTTTGGAGAAGACAATTGTTTACAGTAAATGCACTTCAGTTTCTAACTGGAACCTCTTGCTTGAAAATCTTCTCCCATCATCCTGTATCTGCAGGGAACAGAAGATCTTGCAGCCTGTTTTGCACAGTCCCTGGTGATAAAGGTAGCAAAGAACAAGAGGACAAGGGCAAGAAAGGATTAAAAGATGAGGACAGTGGGGATGAGGAAGCTGTGGGCAAGCTCTGTGATTCATGCTGGGGGAAAAAAAGGGCTGTGCAGCAAGAAAAAGGGACTGGTGATTTGTAACAGATTAAATACTTCCTTTTTCTTCATTTTTAAAGAAAATATATGAAAATATAGCTCTAAAACTGGTTTGGGTGCCCACAGCGAGTTCAAAGCTGTATTACAAACAATAATTAATAAAATAGAGGAAACTAATAAAGGCTGATAAAAGATGGGGAGCAGAAACATCAAAAATTAAAATCTAAAAGAGAGCTCCAGTGATTAACAGCTAAAGGGATGGAGAGTGCAATGTGTTGAGAAAGCAGGACTTCAGGCACTGAAGTTATAGATACTGATGAAAGCCACTATTACATATTCTAACAATATTAGCACTCATTGGTTGCAAGAAATCCATGAGGGGACCATAGAACTTAGAAGCTAAGAGTTTAGAATTTACTCTTGTAGCATTTGTCATTCCTATAGATGCTATGGAGAAAATGGCTAATATCATGATGCATTATGTGGCTTTCCACACGCTAAATTTGAAAAAAAGTTTACTTATGAGTATTTCTTTCTATCTTTGCATTTGTAGAAGTAGTTTTTCTGCCAACAATAGAAAACTTTCCTTGATATTTTCACAGAAACAATAATTTAATGAGCTGTTTTAAGGCTTTGTCTTAAAAATAATAGGAAAATTAATGCTTTCCCTGGCTCTGCTTTTCAGTTTCAAGCCTTTATTTCCTTTTCCACATTAATTTTTCCAAAGCAATTTTTCAGGATGGAAACACAAAAACCCCCCTTTACATAGATTTCCAACCTGATGTTTTTGCAACTGCTAAAAGGCTATATAGTTGGGGTTTGGGGTTTAGGGGTGGGGATTTTTGTTGGGTTCCATTTAAAAAAAAATAAAAAGTAGTTGCACTTAAAATTATTAAGACCATTTTGGTGCTGCGCTGCATGCCTACACTTATTTATAGAAAAATCTAGTCAAATCCCCCTCTGCATTTAATATATCTCTTAGTTCATTTATAATGTACACAGAGGCATTTATAGGTTTAGAAAGAAATAATCATTGCTGAAAAACATAATCTAAATGTCTAGAGCATCTGCTGTGTTGTGTGCATCCATTATTGGTATTTGATTAAGTGAAGTTCTGTAGCTCTACCATTTTAATGGAGTGAAAAGCTCAAAATATAAAATGGATGTGGAAGAAAAATGAGCATGCTGAACATACATGCTGTGGAGCACCTTGTAGATTTGATTTCATTCATTTCTTTGTTTCATACTAACGTAAATCAGGCACGATGCAATTCAGAGAACTGACAGTGTGTATACTCATATGAATTAAAAAATATGATTTTAAAAACTGTTCCTCCCAATCTGCAATTCATTTTAAGATAACAGTAAGTGTTTTCATTTCAAAGGATTCAGTTCTGTACTATTTATGGTATGTTTTCCATTCTTAGTGTGATGTAATGGATCTTTTTGGATTTAGTACCTCAAGGTTCTGTAATGCTGTTGCAATACATGTTATAAGTTCCCTGTCCCTTAATTTCATATTAATTCAGGCTCTATTTCCTCTGCATATAATACAGTTAAAGAATGCCTAAAAGTCACTTATTAAAATATATGTTTATTTTAATCTGTTAAAACTACATTAAATTTGTAGTTTGAGGTACCAAATATTTGGGGTTTTTTTTAACCTTAAATAATAATTAACTTTAAAACAAATTTTCTACATCTTTCACAATTCTGACCTATTTTTACCCTTACAACAAAACTATAATTCTGTTGAAATATTAAACAACTTATGAAGCCTACTAGAAAAATATACAAGATCACAGTAACATTAAAAGGACTTAACAAAATCACTTACAATGCAGAACAATCTCCCCACACGTATCTTATTCCTGTCATTAGCAACACTTATGGTGCTTGTATAGACATTTTAAAACTATATCAAAGCCCAAGACTGAAAACTTTTCTTGTGCTCCACTTATAAGTTAGGGAAAAAATAAAATCAAAGTACAAAACTGGCTTACTTCCAATATGATCAGCACGTAGACACCTACTAAAATGATGGATGCAACCGTTACTTGTGCCTCTATATTTGCATGAAGGTACTGATGCTTCATGGAGAGAGGAACACTTCCAGACTCCTGCAGAAAAGCTTGAATGTTTATGAAGATAGTGCCCCTGGTGAAAGAAGAAGAAGTTTTGTTTTGGAATGAAAAATCTTTTGTTTTATTTGTGCATTAATTTTATATTGAATACTTATCAATATACTTGCTATATCTTTACAAAAGCAAGCAACCCCTCAAACATTTTCAAACAAACTCTATCCCTCTATTTTTTAGAAATCAAGTACAAACCAATCTTGCAAATACTTCTAAAGAGCAGCAAGGGTCATCCTTTTCTGCCCTTCTGAAACATGCAGTGATAATTATTTTTAAAACCTTATTTTAGTCAAGTCTATGGCAACTACTCCTTCAGTGCATCATTTTTCAGTCCCTTAGCCAACCTGTTTGGTATCTGGAAGGTTCTAGTTGTGATGATCTGCTGATTTCTTCTTGAACTTAAGGGTAGAGACCAGTTGTATACCACCTGCAGGAGAGTCATATTTAGCAATATTAGCAGGAGTCACTGATAGTGATATGTCTCGGATACAGGGATTTATTCCTCTTTTTCTCACTTCTGTGCATTTTTGAGATTTTTTGTGAATCAGGTATAAAATCTGCCTAGATTAATTCCCCCTGATTAGGTTTGTTAGAGGTGCTTTGATTAAATTAACTCATCCTCATACCTTCACTCAATCAGTGAAGTGAGAGACACCTCCAGATGTCCTCCAGAGGATGTTTATGGAGGATGCAGAAACACACTTCGCACAGAATATAGAGTACAAAATTTTAATGCGGGAAGCCCTGAGAAGTCTTATAAATGCAAAAGAAAATGCAACTTTGATTACATCAAGTTTTCTAATGCTGAAATTGAAACACTTTGCAGCAAGAAAAAGCATGGCCACTTAATCCACACAGTGGTGACGGAAATAAGTGATAAACACATCTCAGAAAAAGTGAAAGAGAATTTAAAGACTATTACCTGCTGCTGGCGCCTCCTCCTTGATCCTGTGTCTTCATTCTGGCTGATTTGTACTACAATGTATTCATCTGTTTGCTCATTACCGACTTGTGCCTCAAATGGGCCTCCTATGTCTAACTTCAACAGAGCAGAATCACGAAAGTCAGTGAGATTCATAGCTGTTAACAAAGTTGTTAAGGTGTAAATTTCCAGTAAAAAATAGTATAAGCTCTACAAATTCCAAGAAAAAAAATTAGTCAATTTATATCGAAAAAATACATTCTTCAGCTAAAATGCCTCAGGAATTTTGAAAAGAACAAAACAGATGTCTACTTCCTCACCAAGTAGTACTGTTTTGACCAGTTTCCTAATAAAACAAGAGTTACAAGTTCAGAACAAATATATCTTCCCTAGTGACTTTTGTGATTACCTGTGCTTTCACCTGATCTATCAAAGCTTCAAAATAGCATAGAAATTCACAAAGAGACAGAGAAATAAGGCTCTTTAAGTACTTGTACAAGATAAAAGGCTACACCATTAGCTCAGCAATTTAAACATCACAGAACTTGTACTGCTGAAAACAATGTAGAAGCTGCAGAGGATTTTGCCTGACAATTTTCTTTTTGGTCAAAGTCTTTCTCACTGTGTTATAAATATCTGAAAGATATTTTCAAGCTGAAGTACTCACAGCCTCTTATCACCCTCAGCTCCCTTATCTACTTCTTTTTTTTGTGATATCTCACATGAGGTGTGGTCAAACTATACTCCTAGTCTAATATGATTGAAAAATCAGCCAACCATGATGCACAAATCCATTGGTAGTCTTGTTCTATTAGTCCAAATCCATCTAGGATTTTTAAAACCTAGTGTTGTAATAGTCCACTTCTGGCATGGTTGAAAAAAAACATCTGTGTGGCTTGGTGGGTGTGGAGGAGAGGGAACAAGGAAAGCCTAAGCTTTTAAACCCTTCCCAGTTTGTTTGTTACTACAATAGAGTAATATTGCAGTTGTTTTGCTCCTGTCTGTGACAGATAGAAAGCTAAGGCATCACCAACAAAACAAAAAAGCAAACAAACCAAAATAATTCCTTAGTTTAACACATATATGTTCCATAGAAATCATGAGACTTAATCACATGCTTGAATATCTTACAGTTTTAACATCTAATATTTCATTAAGCATACTATAAAGAGAGAGTAAAATGTACCAAATCATATACCCAACAAAATAACTTTCCAAATAAGATGTTTTGTAGCTCTCAAAACTCAGCGATTTGAACAGGAAAAGAAAAAACTCAGGGGAGTTAGAGGACTCAGGGCTGTGCTCTGGTACTGCTCATAGTAACCCCCAAAAAAAAAAAAAAAAAAAAAAATCCCTACCAAAAAACCCTATATCTACTACTAGGTGGGTAGCTAATGCATTCAAAGTAATATAAATGTGACCCCCGCTTACCAAGGCAAGCTGAGCAAACACCATCAGTAACACTCACATGCCATTAATTAAAAAATTAAGCACCCAAGCATCTATTTGCTTAAAGGGATCACACAGGAAAGAATAAAAATATAAACTCGCATGTAACAAATCAGGAGACAAGTCCAGTCAGGCAATTTACACACACAAACATTAACTACAACAGTTCTTTTCTGTTTCTGAAACTTTTATATATTATTTGGCATCACAGTTTTTCTATGTCACTAGTTGATATATAATAGATGTCTCAATAGGAGCTATAGCTATACCTTTAACTAGACACATTAATTAAACCTTCTAAAATTTCTGACCTGAGGTCAATAACCCTAAGATTTGGGACAGCTTTTGATAGTTGGTTTTTCACTAGGGGTGTAGCCACTTATGTCTTGAAAAGCTTCAGGTGCATACATTATGGCAGGTTCCTTTCAAGAGCTACTTTTAAAATAAATCCTGTAATTACCTTGATGATACATTCAGGAGCTATTAGAAAGGATATCTAAAATTAAACCTTATTTTCAAGAAGAGTGGCTCCTTTCTTCTTTCACTCTACAGATAAGGATACTTTTTCCATTCCATTCTGTGTGCTTATAAAACCATTATAAAGAGACACAGGGAAAAAAAATAAAAAAAAGAAAGGTTCTCCTTTGATTGCAAGTGCAACAGAACATCATTCTGCATCGAGGCCCTCAAATCCCATCAGAGCTTTCTCCCAACAATATTTAGGGATTCTGTCATAATTCCATTGTTAGACTGCAGCAGATCATGGGCTTTATGAAAGGTGGAATCATTATAAACCAGAAAAAAATTTCAGACATGGTTGCACGAAAAAAATAAGATTTTTTTATCAAGCTGCTCTTCAGAATATTATTGTTCTGTCCTACCTTGCTTTTATTTGCCCCTAAATTGCCAGAATGTGATTTCCTCTAAATTTTAATCATTCAGATATGGACAACTTTAGGGAAAACCCTCTTTTTACTTCTATTATTCCCTTTTATTCTGCAAAGTAATCATGCTTTTCCTTTCCTGAACTTTTTCTTTTTTTGTAATGTATCTTCCAATGTTCCCCTTTAAAGCAAAAAAACTCCCTGATGAAATTTACAGCCAGAGCTGATTTTTTTTATTTCACTTCAGCTAAGCTGCTTCATTTTGATATAGTTCTATTCTTAAAATCACATTATTGCTGTGAATTAGCCTGCCAAGGGATTTGGGTTTGTGTTTGCTTTGTGAAGCATTACACTGTGGCTGGCTGTATTTACACCTGGCACCAGAGCAGGTCTGCTGCTCCCAGCTGAACCAAGAGCTGTGTTTCCTGGTTTTCTGAAGAGGTTTTGAGGAGTATGTGAATAGGTACAGTAATTTCACAATTATAAGCCGCACCTGATTATAAGCCGCACATCCAGGTAGACCACGGGATTTGTCCATATATAAGCCGCACCCAAATATAAGCTGCATTTTTTTTTTTTTTTAAGCAAGGATCCATGTGCGACAAAGTAATGAATTAGTAACAGAATTGCACCAGCGTGGAGTTTGGTGTCAGGTGCTCAAGTTGCAAACAGTTTTCATGGACCAGCAAAACCGTTAAAGGCAGCCCCAGGCACCCTCCCCGGCCAGCTCTCACTTCCAGGTTGGCATTCCGCTGGGATTTGCCCATAAATAAGCCGCACCTGATGATTAGCCGCACTACTGGGGTAGGCTGGATTCTTCAATGAAAAAGGTGCGGCTTATAAGCGTGAAATTACTGTACTTTATTTTTATGTGGCTTATGTAGACAACATGTTGGAATGGGATGCAGTGGCTAAGCATTTAAACTGGTATTCATCCATCACAGGTCATGGTCCTGTACTTTGGACATATGCATCTGATGATTGCTTCCATAAAAACAGAGATAAGAGGGTGCTTGTAAGATGGAATTCATTGCTTCATTTTGCTTCATCATGAAGATGAGAATAATTACTCATGAGGAACATCCATTCTCTTTTTTAGCTACAAAGAGAGCCTAGGATGACTAACTCGGGACTGGCTGAGTCAGTCCCCAAAATACTGAGTCCCTGCTCTACCCTGCATCACATAATTATTTCAATAGTTACAGAGGCAGCCAAAAAGCCCTGTTTGACAGAGATTCTCTGTTGTATTTGCATGCAGATGTCTGACTTCATGTTTTCTTTAAAATCTATTTGTATATCCTATTCTACATATTGTAGAACACACCTTGAGAATGCTATGTCTATGGACTATTTTTCAGCAAGTTTCTGAGGTAGTCATCCACCATTCATCCTGATTTATGACAAGGTCACTTATGCTACTTTCTCTAGGATATAACCATTTTAAAAAGGCCTTTTCCCTGGGTATTAGCATCCATTTTTGCATGTTTACCTTAACTGGTGTTATTTCCTGTATTAGTATTTGTGCTTTTCATTTTTTTTCCTATCTCTGTTTGTAGCTGATCAGGATTTTTGTATGTCATACCTTCACAGTATGACAAGTTGAACCAAACACTTCAGTCCCTATTGGTTTCCCCTTCTGATGAATGCTCTATAAACTTTTAATTTTCCCCCTTTTTTGAGTGCCAGTAATCAAGTCCAATATTGTCTACAGTGGATATATACTTTCTCTCTACTCCATCAGTTTGAGAAGTTCTGTGATAAACTAATTTCTGCAGCATTTTATCAATTGTGCCTTGAGATTCTGCTTCTCAGCTGCCTCTGCATGTGGTCCTGGTCTTTATCCATCTATTTAACAGCTTGAATATTGCCTGCAGGCTTAAATGCTTAGTACATTTCCAACAACATGGAAAACAGAAATGATTTTTAAATGCTTTCTGCAAGGAAAAATTATGGAGGAGACTCTGCCAGTAGAGAACTAGAGTAACAAAATTTTAAAATATTCAAAGTGGAAAAAGAATTAAAGGGATTAGAGAGGTTTTGTAATTAATTACATTAATTTATGCTCCCTGGAGAAGAACCTTCAAGAAAGCTGAAAATTCTGCTAAAATATGTCTATGTTATTTGCCTTACAGCCCTTCTTTCTACATATTTCTATATATATTGCTCTCTATATATTCTATATATTCTAAATATATTTCTATCTATTTCTATATATCTTGTTCAAGAAGTGGCAAATTTTGTTTTCCATGTCACTAATGGTCATGACTGCAAGTTTTCTAGTGACCTTTCCTTGCTTCATGATTAACAATTGCATCAATAATGCAAATTCATGCAGAAATCATTCAAACTCATACAACTTTAGAAGGAATTTGATAATTAGGGGTGTTAAGTCGGGTTCTCCTAAAGATTCTTCATCCATATGGGGAATTGTCCTATATAGCTCCACTGAATCCAAAGAAAAGAGAAATCTAGCCTATGATTCAAAATTCAACAAATTTTTGCTATTGAGATAAATATTCCACTGTCAGAATTTTAGAACTTAATCCTGGACTGGAAGAGACAAAATCTCTCATGGAGGGCATGAAGGTACATCCATGAAAATGGCCCCTGTCTAGTCAATTTATATATCTCTGGTTTTGTCTAAATAAGCAGATACCCATTCAGGTGTGACTTCAGGTTATGTATTTTTATTGAGTTTTATTTTTAACATAAGGAGCAAGTGAGTAAGTAACTCTTCACAGTGGGTGCTGTGAAAATATTTAATTTTCAAAATGTTATCCTTTGCTCCAAAAATTTTACAAGGGAGATTTCATTTACCTAAACAATCAGAAAATGAGATTAGGACTAAAAGACTTTAAAATATATTTACAAAAATGCAAGATCCTTAGCCAGACTCAGGAAGAATTCACAGTCCACTCCCCAGGCAATTTCTGACAATCAGTCAAAAAAAAGGAAAATTAAATTGCTTTGCCCACACTGATCTAACTTTCTCTCACTTGTAACATGAATGGGTGCAAGTACAAATGTTGAGAGGGAAGAAAAGATTGATACTGAAGCAGTTGTCAGGGACAGAGTAAAGATGGAAAATCACACTTCAGCGAGGTAGTTGTGAGATCCATTGCACAGAAATGAACTGAAGACTAACCACATTTTGTAAAAAGAAAATATTTCTAATGTTGAGAAGTGTAGAAATAGCTATAACTGCATGAGATACAGTGAAAGAAGGAAGGCACTGTATCAGGGAGACAGACATTCTTTAAATGACTGTGAAATAGCATACAGTATGATTGCATAATTCCTTAAAAGCATGATGAATCCTAATTACTTTTTAATTTCATAAAGCCTAGTTCAAGTCAAAAAGTTAGTGTCTAGTTCTGCTTCCATTCTCAATTCCCCATTGCTAGTTAAAAGTTTAAAATTTGCTTAGATCAGGGCAGTAGTTATTAGAAACAAAGGAATGAACACAAAGTATGTTTAGCACTTCAGAAAATGTTTCAAGTCTGAGAATGTATGTAAGTTGTGAAAAAGAACAAGAATATTTCTCATTCACTCTTTGATCATCCAGTTAATGGAGAGATATTTCCTGAAGGTCTGGATTGCCAAAGAGTTAAGAAAAAACAAGAATGTTCATGTCTTAGAATAGGTATGTGTAATTAAACAAAGAAATGCTGGAATTAATTCAGACTCTATATCTCTTATTCTATCATCTTAATAATTAAACATGTTCTCCACTTAACACACAGCCTTTGAACAAAAGATCTGAAAATGTTTCACACATTTTACATCTACACTGATATTGAATCTTGCTTCTTGCAGAAAGGGTTCTCTAGTCAGGCTTCAGTTCAAATTTATTTCTTTCTGGTATTGTAGAGCTGACTGTTAGAATTTAAAAACCAATAAATCCCATGTGGTTATGTTCAAAGAGAGACATTACCAACGTTTTGTAAAACTATACTAAAATTACTGAATTTATGCCTGATACCTGTAGACAAATGAGTATAAAAAAAAAAAAAGAAAAAAAAAAGACACACAAAATTACGGACTCAGAAAGTTTCTATTAATTCACAGGAGGCAAGATGTTGTTTCCAGAACATGTGTGTTACATGCCAGGTTTGTATCCCTGGGGATGGACAAAGCAATGGGAGATACATGTGGGCTAATAATAAAGAAGTTAATGGGAAGAAAAACAGCTAGAGTAAAACCAAACCAAAGATAAAGGTATAGCAACAGAGATCTCATCTGAAAAGCAGGTCACCTCCACACCAGCTAATGAAGGCCTCTCCCAGCACCAGAGATGGAAAGTCCTGCCTCTGAGCAGGGATCGCTGAGATCTCATGGGCATGGCAGAAAAAACAAAAATATCCAGGTGATACCAGGACAACAAAGGACATGAAGTCCAAAATAATTACTCGATTTGTTTTTCAAAAATATTTCAGACATTATTTTGACTTTTTTGGTGTATGGAGATTGTATACATGAGCACACATTCATAACATATTAACATGCTCGGGCATTTCTGGAAAGAAACAGAGCTGAGAGAAAGGAATTTTAAAAAGTTTTTAAAATAAATATATAATGATTAGTACCTACTGAACACTTCTAAACAGCTTTTGAAATAGAGGAGGTAAAGTGTGCTCATTAGCATAATTTGGCATCATATGAGCTAAGATACTTATTTTCCATCCAAAGTCTCATATGATAACCTCCAAGGGCTTTGTGACAAGAACTACTGCAGTATACCTGCAACCTACCATTAAATTCTTGTAGCCATTCAGAGAGTAGCAGGCAGTGTCCATTGGGAGAACTGCAATCTGAGAGCTAGCACAAACTGCACCTTCAGCACTGCTGTCTGAATGGTGAACATTACCTAAGCCTCGCCAGGAAGTGGAATACTTTCTTCGCTATGTAACAAAGTGGAAGACAACTGCATGAACTTACTGCTGTGCAAATAGAGACTGACAGCGACAGTAAGAGGACATTCAGGATTGCTGGTGGCTTTTCATAAACTCGTTTAGAGATGCAATCTTTCTCCTTGACTCTTCTGCTTTAATTACTGTATTGCCTTGAAAAAGAGGCATGGCTTTGCTGGATTGCTTGCCTCCCACTTTTCCCCAGCTCAGTGACATCAGACAGCAGATTGAAGATCCAGTTTTCAAGACACATTACACAAAGCAAAAAGCTTTAGCTTTGGGTTTGTCAAGTAAGAAATGGAAATGCTATGTTCTGACTGTCTGACAGCTATTTGTCTCGAAGTGTCCTGACATGATAGGTAAAATGTGAAGTACAGGATATTTGTCTAAAAATCACTGCAGTTCCCTGAAGCAAAGAGAATATTTGGTTGCTGAATTAATGTGTACAATGGAAACAGCTGTGGGTCCAACCTAAGCCTGGAAAGAGAAGGAATCCTTAATTTATGCTGTGACAGTTGACTAGAACTTGGAGAGGGAGACTTGAGCCTGTGTCAAAGGACAAGTCTAAATGCAGCCAAGGCTCTGAGGACATGCAGTCCTCCCAAGGTGTAAGACAGAAAATACACACCCTTTCAGCTATTTTATCAATGAAACTTCAGATCAGTTTTATTTCAATGAAAGAAGGATACAGAAGCTTTCCAGAGGTGATACAGCCAACATCTGCCAGGGCATACCTTGATCTGGATAAATGCCAAATAAAATCTAGCGCAAGGATAAAAAATAAACATTCATTAGTAACACAAAAACTGCAAAAGACCTGCTAAACTAATCTCAAATCTTTTAAAAGACTCTTTAAAATTTCACACTTAGTTGTGAGATTGTTTCAGTGTTTTTAGGTATAATTCCACCACAGCTGAAAAGCATCGCTGGTAAGGGTAAAGAATATTCCTTCTGTTAATTTGCAGCTAAAGTCACATATTTTATGCACTTCTTTAAAATGTCTCTTTGGACAAAGGTGTAATCTTCAGGATCTGTCTGGAAAGCAACACCCTCACCTGAGGAAATGCAGAGTCTCATCTATTTTGTTTCCAGCACAGAAACCCTGCTACCCAAAAAGGAGTTCCTCACAGTCACTGAAAATAAAACCTCCAAATTTTTGAATTTCTGTCCACACTGTCAGTCCAAGATTTTGCTGATTTTTAAGATTTTGTTTAGGGATGCCAACTTCCCCATTACCTTCTGCCTCTGACACTGTGACACTGCTGCAGCATCCTCCCCAGTGCAGCATTCACTATGGGCATTCCTCAGGTGACAGGATCAAAAGACCCAACCCAAATTCAACAAGCATTCTTAAGGGACAAATTTGGGTTTAAGCTGCCTCTTCCTCCAACTGGGTTGCTTATCCAACCACATTGTCCTGAGTGGTGACTAGTGCACCAAATAGGAGTCTGAAGGCACGAAGCCCCACACAGTACTGTCATTTTTTTT
>VRYO01002772.1:59397717-59452595 GCA_009812075.1 Sialia sialis | reverse complement strand
GTGCGGCTTATATTCAGGTGCGGTTTATAATCGTGAAACTACTGTAATTCTAAAGAAATGGGGGCCAGAGGAAGACTAAAAATTCAATACTTACAGAGCAGACAACTACAAAGATAAAGAGGCCTGAAATTTTCAGGAATTTTAGACAGCATCTGAAACATAAGGAAACATGTATTTACTACCTGATTGGTTTAAAAACAGTATTTTCAATTCTTCTAACAGCTCTGACATTTCAGAAACATCGTGGTAAGCATATATGGGTGATAGTACATCACAGAGTACAGACACCACAAAGCAAGGTCAGCAGGGGCTTGGGAAGCCTTGGTGACTATCAGGGCTCCTGCACCAGCTCTGCTGCTAGATGGATCTCAATGCACAGGAAAGGAGACTTGGTCCTTGGAAAATCTAAGGGAAGGCTACAAAATGAGCTGGTGCTGGATCCTGGAACCACTTGTCCACTACTGCTGCTGGCCCCTGACAGATCTAGATCCCCCTCAGTTCATTCTTTTCTCTCCCAGAGAGGCAATGGAATATTGCCATCACAAAGTGACGGTGTGGCTTTGCTGAAAGCACAGCTTGTTGCACAGACAGATGGCGTCATGAGTGACTTCCTCAAAACTGGACTTAAAATACACACCCTGAAAAGTATTAGAAAAAGCAGTTTGAAGACCAGAACAAACCTTAAGAATCTTCTGACTTTAACAATATCTTTTGAAACCAAATATACTTCGTGAACATAAATCTACTAACAAAACTAATTTTTTTTTTCCATTACACATCTGTGCTCACTGAAGGAATGCCCTGTTCTAGAAATGAGATGCCATAAAATATTCTGAATTGTCCAAGCTTACTACTGCGTGGGTTAGGCAAGAATAACTCTAAATTAAAATGTGGATGTTGAAATGCATGGACTTGAGAAAGAAATCTTCAGATGTAGCATTATAAATTACCATTTTTTTTTAATCTTACTCAACAGACAACTCAACTTAAAATTTTGTGACTGGCCATCAACCTTATACTGATGCCTTATTTACAGAAGCCTTTCTGTTGATTTGACCTCGTTACATATTTTCATTTTGAAAGCATCAATATTCTTATTCAGTTTTTTTCAAAAATAAATATTCAAACCTTGTTTTTCTGACATAATGACAAATGAAAGGCTTGATTTAAACCTGATGACAAGCAAGAAGGAAAACATTTCAAGTTACAAGAATAATTAGTTGAAAAAGGAAGAGTGCAATAAAAAGCTTCATTGACAGATGCTACAGGAGAAAATACTAAAGCAGAATAGTCTGAAGAATGTTAGAAATAATTTTTAATCACAGTGGAAATTAGTCCCTAAATCAATTCATTGACAAAAAGAAACATAAATGACTGGAGACTCATTTTTCAAAAACATTGCTTTCCAATGTTTCTCCCCTCTTTAAAATTTTCCAAGCAGCTGCTAATAAAAAAACAGCAGCTAATAAAAATGTGTTGTCACAAACTGGTACAAAGGGGCTACAGTCATCTATTAAATACAAGTAGTAACAGCTTCAACCAAACTTTGCAAAGCATGAAAATCTAGAGAAGGCAGAGAAGAGGAGAAGGGAGCCAGTTAGGTGGCTTCTTTTAGAAATTCAAGTAGCCCTACTCTACTGAAAAGCAAGATGGCAGAGAGAGGAAGAAAGTAATACAGGTATGAAAAGAAAGGAATGGCGACACAAGCCATTATCAGCACTTCATCACCGATAACTTCTGGTATTATATGATTCATAGAAAATATTTAGCTTAGTCATAAATCCTCTGTCCTGCTTGTCAATTCTGCCCATCTCTACATTACAGTTACATTCTGGATTTTTGAGAATTTTTTATGTTATGAGTTAATAAATTGTAATCTAGACTGGTTTAATTTTGATGAAGTTTATATTTTTTGTTTGTACTTTGGACTTACAATTTATAATTTATAGTAATACTTAAAGCTTTTATTTTAAAAAACTTTATTTTAAGACACAAGTGAAATACAATGCTAATTAGGCATTTATAAATTAATTATCACTGTTTGTAAATAGCAAACTCATCTGAAGGAGCTGGCAAAATGGAATAAAAACAAGGTTTTGGAAATGGTTTTAATAAATATAAAATTTAGAAGGGTCTTTTCCGCCCATCTGTTTGTTTTCATGGCATTTTTTATTAGGGAAGCAGCATTTTTAACAGCTTACATTTGAGATATGATCAGCTTTTGACTCACCCATGGTTTGCAATCTGTCTCTTCCTACAGTGTTAATCTGGCATAGCGATTCAAGTACAAGCCCTGTGCCAAATCCTATGCTGATATATGCCTCCAGTACAATCCTACATGACTTCAGCTGGAAATGCATGGAGTATAAATCTATGAAGAATTTCACCCTCTCTTTTAAGCCAAATGATTATTTATCTGATCTGTATATGCTGTTGGGCAGTTTAGCTTCATTTGCTATCTCAGCAGTGTTATGCTGATTTACAGCAGCCAAGGAGACGATCCGATATGCACAGTTTGCACTATAGCAGTGAAAATATTTCAAGGGAAGTTCTGCCAGAAAAGCATGCTCCTCCCAGATTATAAACCTATGCTGTACTGGAAAAAAAATGGATTTCACACTCCTAATAAATACCTTTCTTCCATCAAGTACCAGGGAAATCTACCTCAAATGTGAAGAAAAGCACCTGCCAAACTTCTTCACATGTGCTCACATTGCACTAATTGCAGTCATTGGAATTCTCCTACTTCATTTGTTCAGCAGGAGAGTGGGAGAGCACGATACCATATGCACAATGAGAAGAAAACAATTGAGAAGTGATGAGCTAAGACAACATACAGACTGGGAAAATATGCACTGACATTCTGCTGGAAAGACATCGCAGATCGACAATGTGGACTTGCAGAGCTGGGCTTCATGAAAACCCTGCAGAGCTATCTACAGACACCAAAACAAACCAGAAAAACATTGAACCTCTGGAAGGGACAGAGGGAATTAATATCTAAAATTAAAGGTTTTGCTAGTTAAATCCCCAGCAAAAATATCCCGAGAAAATTTGAAGTTAAGCTCTTATCATACTGCTATATTTTAATACATTACATAATATTTTAATATACTAACAGACTTGATTTTCTCCTCTCCTAAATACTATGCCTTGATGCCAAGGTGCATCAGGAGAAAATTAGATTGGATATCAGGAAAAAGCTTTTCATGGAAAGAGTGATAAAATACTGGAATGGTCTGCCTGGGAAGGTGGTGGAGTCACCATCCCTGGATGTGGCACTTGGCGCCATGGTTTGGTTGAGATTTTAGGGCATGGGCTGGACTCAATGATCTTGAAGGTCTCTTCCAACCTAGTGATTCTGTTACTTCTGTAAATGATGTAAAAGACTACTTTGGGGTAAAGAGTGAAATATATTAATGATGTCCAAGATGGAAAAATGCTCAGTTAGATTTTGGTTTGTGTATATGTGAAAAGCCACTATAATGACCACAGAAGAACTTTTGCACATATATTTTAAATAAAGTGAAGCAACAAAACACTGAAGAAAAAAAAATGCAGTGAAATCATCCCCAGGGCTTTTTAAAAATGGTTTCAAAGAATTGTTAAAAGCAAGATAGAAGATGTTTAATTACAAATTTAGAATACATGCTATGATTGCTTCTTGTCAGAACAAGCGGCTATTGATCATTATGGAGAGTCTGTAATCAATTTCAAACTATCAATGGCAAGATACAGTCTAAATATGGAGTCCTATTTTATCAATTTACATAAATAATTTTCTAGACATCTATGCATTAAAAAAACCACATGCAGAAATTAAAAAAAATAATAATGTTTTAATTCAGACCTCATCTTTGATAAATTGAGCTTGACATGAAGGTTGTCCAAGATTTCATATTTCTCAGAAGAAGCAGATCTGGGAAAACTTGTCATTTCACTTTCCAGTTGAAACCTTTGCTCAAATTCTGCAGAGCTGTTGTCCCATGAATCATCATCTGTGGTAAAATCTGGATTATGAAGAGCCATACACTGCAACCTGTCACATTTTCAAATATAAAACAAAACGTTTTATTTCAACAGGTGGTGGATGCAACTCTCCTTCCAGAATCTTACATTCACTCTGAGAGATTTTTATGGAAAATTTTATACCAAGAGACTTATTCAGGACAGACCAAGGTCCCCTTGGTGACACAGCTGAGTAGACTGGGGAGCAAGAGCAAAGACCCTATGACATTTAGGTGCACCTGAGAGCACCAGTTCTCTGATAGGCCAGGCAGATGTACTTCAGGATTTGGTGTGTAAGCTCCATCATCAGGACTTTATCTATAATTCTGCTGTGTCTTTCAGTGCACTTTATGTAACAGCACATAGAGGAAGTAAGAGCACAGAACCTACAGTGCTGTCTATGCTTAGGGCTCTCTATTCACCCTGACCTCACACCTTTCATCCTTCCCTTCCCGTTTTTCAACCCCTTCCCTGTTATCAAGGTGCTCCCAAGTAATTCTCTGCTTACAGCCCCTGCTATTCACTTTATTTCCCAGAAGGTTTGCTGTTAGGATATAAGAAAGAACCACATGCAATTAAATAGAAGAGAACTTAGGAAAAAAAATATTTTGAGAAAAATGAAAGTAACTCACCCATTTTCCTCTGAGGAAACCTTCAGTAGTGGTGTCTTCTCTGTAAAAACAGTGTTTTTTGATCTCAAGCTGAATAATTTTGAAAAATTGAAGTGATATCTTTGGAGGGCGATAAAAAACCAGAATAGTAAGTCAGCAGTAAAATGATTCACTACAGATCTATAGAATATTTTGCTGCAAGTCCATCTAATTGAATATTCTTTGAGAATGATGTTGACCTAAATTAGGGTTTTCATTCATTAAGTTTGAGCTAGTCATGGTAGTTACTTCCTATTCTCACAGGGGAATCATAAGTTTGCACTAACATACTTCATAAAATACAAGATAATAGAATTTAATTCCCATAAGTGTTGTTTGAGACAAAGATTACCATCTACAAATCCACTAATCTCTATGGTAATCGTGGTACTCTTGGAAAATCTGAATACAAGCATTTAATTTCTGCAGCACAGTCCCTTCTCAATGGTTTCTGTCAAGTCTTGGTCCTGGTGTTGCAGATAATTAAACAGAGTGTAAGCTACTTCTTGCCATATTGCAGCTTAGCATTGTGAAGGAGCTTTTTGCTAAAGTATAAATCCCCAAAACTTAAGAAGAAGCTGAAGACAATCAATCACAATCACAGAGGTCTGGCTTTGGGGCAGGCTTCTGGAAGAGACTAAATAATTGAGCCATTTTAGAACATCTTCCCATGACCAGGCTCTTTCAAAGACATTTCCTATCAAAATCAATATTATTTATCATCCTGAGATTTATTCCATTCAAAACTGTAGCCTCCCACCAACAAAAACTCTCAAAGAAATATGCTAAACATACAGTCAAAATGCAGGCCTCAATACACCCAGAGGAAACTCAAAATTCTTCCACTGTTGCTGGACTGCGAGAGGAAAGAAATTATAAAATCATAGACCTCTAAAAAAATACACAACAGTGACTGGTTATTCAATCATCTAAATATAAAGACATCCCTAAAAAGAAGGATTTGCATATTTGACTTTATAACATGA
Source organism: Sialia sialis (assembly GCA_009812075.1). Classification (NCBI taxonomy): domain Eukaryota; kingdom Metazoa; phylum Chordata; class Aves; order Passeriformes; family Turdidae; genus Sialia; species Sialia sialis. Next base: position 59,446,951 of record VRYO01002772.1, on the reverse strand, counting down.
TGGAAGACAGTAAAGTTTCTTGCAATTTGTAGAGTTTTGTCTGAACTTTGACTTTGTAAATTTAAAATCTCCTAGTACTGCTTTGACTTGTTTGTTCAGTAGTGTTTTCAGTCGGAAGATGTGCTGAGTGCAGAGCAGTTGGATATGGTTATTTCAGTCTTAAGTGGCCACAACACTTTTTCAAACTCTGCTGTAAGGCACATATTTTTAGTCTCAGCTGAAGAAAGTGAATGAGTTAGAGTGATTCAATTACCTAGTACCTCAGGTCAAATATTGGGCAGATTACAACTCAGGTGCTACATTGCACTGACACCTCATCTATGAAGAGATGATTGCATACTCTGCAGCTATCAACGTGGTTCTTTTTTTAAACAGGAGAATATCCTTTGCACAAAAGAAAGTCCAAGTGGAGAAACTGGTATTTTGAAGCAAGTGCTCTTCTAATCTCATCGTGGCTTTCAATGTAAAAGGATACCTGGAGCTTTTGCAAAATGGAACCCATAGGGATAGCAAGAACACTATCAGGACTTGAAATGTGTGCTCACCAAGCATTGCTGGTAGACTCCTGGCTAATTCCAGCCTCCCGCTGTACTCAAAGTCTGCATCCAAATAGGGCCACGTTTATAACAATTCTGATGGTGGACCTTGAATGGGTGTGTTCAGAAATTTGACTCATGAAAAGACCATTTAGCTGTTTCTGCTTTTAAATACAACAATGTCACTTTTTCCACAGGAAAAAAAAGGCTTCAAATTATATATAATATATGCTATTCTGATCCTACCTCACCTTGTGCACACTGTTAACCTTTTTGCACTTCCTTTTGTTCTTTTCCTCCTGGGATGTATAAATTCTAAAGCTAGTAACCAGACACCAGACACTTTCTAGAAAAACCTCCATTTTCTTCTAATTGTTAGAGATTGATACCAACATTACTTTATGTTACACAGGTATATGTACATCCACTCACAATCTACTCCTCAGCAGCTGTTCACCACTACTGTGAATAACCAGCCTGCAAAAAAGTGCCGAAGGGCAAAGCAGCCACAGGAATGGCAACAAGAAAGGGAGTATAAAGGTCATGTGGAAGAGGGCTTAAGTGACAGAACCTGAGCTGAAGAATCCCAAATGCTGATTAAAACCATCACCTTCCCTTTGATATCACCTTCAATTTCTTCTTACATGTTGTCATCCCCACTTGCTGGTATAGGTCCTGTCACTTTTAAATGGAACTGTGGAGCTAACAGATGGCCAAGAATGACTAAGACAGTAAAAATGGAAAAGGTCTTCAGATAAAGTAAAAACAATTAGTATGTGACAACAACAATTTGCAGACAATAAAAACACATGGACAAGAATAAGCAGCAGGAAACAGCCAGATTTGACAAAACAAAAATAATTAGAGAAAAAGCAGAAGAGCTTCAACTCCCCCATGATGTGATTACTCTAATTAGAGAATGAGAGTAATATAAACAATAAAGCTAATTAGGGCATAAAGGAATCTTGAAGGCTGAAAGCTCTAGAAAGATAAGCTGTATTTAAAAAATAGCAGGGTTTATAAAAATGAAAGTCATCCTTGCATAGAGAGCCTAGTGCAAACTCCTCTGTGCCCCTCATACTTCTGAAGAGATGCTGGGGATGCAATTTGATCATCCATTTAATCAAGAGATAAAAGATCATCTGCAACCAAAACCTAAGAAGGCCCAAAGACCCCCTGCTGACAGAAGAAGTCTGCAGTGCTCAAAAACCATCTTAGCATCATTCTTGGTGCTCCTCAACCCTGCAAGTAGCTGGTAATTGGGACACTGTGTAAATAGGAAACAAATCAAAATATAACACATTTCAAAACCTGGGGTCAGGTTGCACTTGGAATGTTTCTTCCTGATGAAATAGCTAGAAAGTTTGGTTATACTCACATGCCTGAATGGAGTGCTATCCACCTCTACTGAGCAATTCATCAACATTACCAAGAGGCTAATCACCAGGTCAGCTCATTAACCCATTGCGGGTAGGCCTGTTCACAGGAGGAGAAAACCACTCTAGATTTGTACTATGTGCAGGCAAGGATCTGGTAAGCTGGAAACCACTTTTGTTTTCACAGTTCATCTCTGCAGGGATGGGGTGGGGATAGGGACACAGGTCAACTCTGATTTCATGAGCATCCAGCAGGACCACAGTGATACAGCAGGTCCAAAAACCTACCATTTGAAGGAGTGAGAAATTGCCCTGGAAAGCATATCTGCTGTTTCCTCCTCTAAATTTTCTGCTTCAGCAAAGAAATTGGAAAGCTACAAGAGACCAAATGGAAAACTGCAGACAGTCTGAAGGAGAAAGTATATTTCAGGAGCAGATGCTGCCAGAAGAGTTTAGCTGTAAGAAACTGCCGGCAAGCTGCACATTTGAAAGAGGCATCAGGAGCCAGTATGGGTAGTGGTCCAAATTCCAAACCCCCAGTTTCCCTTTGGATTACACTGATAACCTGTTAAGAGGTATCATCTGCAAATGCTGCAGGGTATACTGAAAAATGAGACTGCAGTAGGGAAGCAACTTATCAAGAACATTTAAATCATGACTACACTTGTGACACTTCAGTATATTCTGCAAGTTTGGCTTTTATAGGCCAGCATTTTTCCTTTACATTCACAATGGGTTTTTATCTTAACCAGGTCTGCTGCTAATAGAACTTAAGACAAATAAAGGGGATCATACCTTTTTTGTAGTCCATAAGAGAATCTGAAAAATCTCAAACATTGAGAAAATGGTCACAACTTAATTCTTTAACTTTATATCTGACCAGACCCTCTTAAAGACACAATACATGGGCCTTGGACGATGAAAATATGGACAGAAGAATGGGTCTGAGACACACCTAGATGATGTAATTATGTTTAGAGAAGGTTGTTACTGTCAGGCATTGAAGTGATAGAATGCTGTTGTCTCAAAGGTTTGGGGGAACATATGTTAAAGCACGAAGATTAACTTAGAGACCAGCTGAATTCAAGAATTATGCAAGAAAAGAAAGCACTACACGATTACAGGTCACTTCCCATTCATACACAACAGTGAGGAGGGATAATTATGGTAAAATTTTTCTTAATCCAAGCATTGTACTGACAAGCCATGACATGCATGAATTCTTCTGGCCTTTCATATATCCTTATGCTACTCATTCCAGTTTTGGAGACTGAAAAGAGTCAACTATAGAGTTAGCTATACATAGAGATCAAGTAATGAAAAATCTTTTTTTTTCCTTTTTTAAGCATTTATTTGAAAATTGGTTTTCCTTGTGTTTCTTTCCAAGAACTTGGATATAGGATTATTGATAACCATAACTTTTAGATTAAAAAAGACTTTGTCACTAAAAAAAAGTCTTCATTCCTTAGAGTTGAAAAAAAAAAATAGGCCAGACATCAACCATATAAAAAGCACTCATTACCAACATGAGAAAATGTGGCTGACTTCTGTGCCTGGAGAAGTGTTACAGAGGTAGGCCACTGCACAGCTTAAAAAAAAACAAGTTGTCATCAAATTACGCTTTATTTCAAAAAACCCAATACTTTAGATGATGCATCCAAAGTATTGTAAGCTTGCTGGGACAAGTATTTTGTCTTTTGGTCACAATAAAATGGAACACTGCAAGTTCAAGCATACTTATATCTGTTAAATTCTCAGGTATTACAGTATAGCTAGGACAATTTTTGTAGCTCTTATGTAGATTCTGATTTTAGTTGACTGACATAGCAAAAATGCTAAAATTTGCCTCAAACCTAAAGCATGAGACTGAACAGACAAAGAAGAAACACCAGTAAAATTTGCAGATAAATATTCCTCATGGAGATATAGCTGTCATGTTTTGAAATAACACTATTAATAATAATGGAATTTTTTTTCCCTTGGAAGTCCTTCCATTTACCTTTTTAAATTATTTTTATTACAGTGGAGGTACTAAGAATTTATTTTCAGCTTCTGGCTGAGCTTAAGACACTGAGGTTATTCATATAAGCTCTGCCATCTAAAAGTCTGGTTTAGGATCATTACAGTGACTGGCAAGAGAGATCTCTTCAAATCATTTCATCCTCCACATCTCCCATGCTGTCTATACAAGAAACCTGAGGAGTTAACTCTGAGATAACAAAAATACTTTTTCACTGAATAATATACAAGCCTTAAACAAATAATGTCTATATTACAGTGTAATAAAAAGTGCTTTTTTTTATGTACAATTTTTCACTTAGATCCAATCTTTTTTTCATACAGAAGAGTTTTCATCAAAAAATTATTCAGTGTTGATTAAGTACGCAAAAAATATGTATCAAGACCTTCCAAACACAACCTCCTTATAACTTCTTAACGAGTAACTTCCAAAACAGAGTAATTGCTTATAACTGGTCATTTGCATTCCACCTAGAGTTATATCAGAGCCAAAAACTTTCAAAAGATTGAAAATCCCAGAGGAACAAATTTTTTAAAAAACAAACAGAATAAAAAGGCAGCTCATAACAATAAAATAATTTCTCTTATAGTTGGATGATATACAGTGAAATCATTCAAGAGTAAATGCAATTTTATCTCATGAAGATGGTGCTCTTCCCTGCAATAGCCCTTCACTGAGATCACTGTTACATATTAACATACACCATTTACAAGTCTCAGGAAATTCATTCCATAGCCTTGGGGTCTGGTTTGCTACCAGAGATATTTTTCTGCCCTAAAAGGCCTTAGAGATCTAGACCCTCAAGGCTACAATGTCACAGAAGTAGCTTCAAATTTGTATTAACAAGCAGCTTTGAAACACAGATTTTTGATTCATGGCTGACCAAGGGGAGACAATTTGAAACACAAGATCAGAGTCCATAAAAACATCAAACTGAAATAACATATTCCAAAGAGACTCCAAGAATTTGATTGACTCATGCAGGATAGCACGCATATTCTGTTGAGCAAGTCCCCCCTAAAGTGGGTAACTGACTACAAAAAAAAAAAAAAAAAAAAAAAAGGTAAAAAAAAACATTTTAGCTTCCCGTTCTCCTTATTTCAAGTCTAATCCTTCTCCAGATAAGAACATGCTGCTGTGCACTGAAAAATCAAAAAACAGAATCATGCCTCTCAGGGTTCCACTGGAAATTCCCCTTGCTACCTGGCAGATGGCTTTGTTCTAGCAATATAGCTTAATTGTACATCATATTCTTTAACGCACTTTTTCCCTCTCTGTCACAGAGATGCCCAACTCTTTCCTCTCAGACACTGCATTCCCTTTGAACCTATACAGAAATGGAGTAACTTTGATTACTCCATAGTCTAACAGAGGTGACTGCCTTCCATGTTGTTCCTGAAATTGCATATTCTTCATTAGATATGTCATAATATTTGTTATGTATGTTTTAAAATGAGCACCATCCCAAAGCTAAATAAATCCTGAATAAAGATCATCAAAAAAATAGGTAGGACAATAACTCTTCACATACACATAAAAAATTCTGGCCACACAGAAATGAAGTTACATAAATAAAACGTCATTCTGTGCTCCCAAAGAAAAAGAAAATGGAAAAGGGTAAGCATCAGTGCCCCTGTCCTATAAAGAAAATTCTTCATCAAGGGATTATCTGCAGAAAGCCCATGCTGACATGGTTGCTCTATGTTAGCAGTTTCTGTACCAGCAGCATAGCACAGCTAATACAGACAGTTAAAGACAGAAGAAATTTTACAGGAGTTTTGATTCCTCAAGCAGATACAGTGCCTGAATAATCTATTAATTTCTCAATCCAAAATACTTATTAGCATTCTTAGAAGAATGAACTGAAACATTAAAAAAGCAGTTCTTTTCATTTGCCTTGTGCTGAACCAGACAGTTATGGAGCTATATGATTATTAACTCAAATGGATCAAACAGGTTTAGTACTCTTGAACCAAAAGTGCCTCCAAATAAAAAAAGCTTGAAACATTAAAAAAAACTGTTAACACAATTCTTGCATATATTTTTTCAATAAAACAACTCTAGAAATCGTGGTCAACAATGGCTGCATCAACAACTCTCTTTTAATACCATCTGTATAAGCACTTTGCAAGAAGAAACTATCCATACAGGAAAACAGAAGGATATTCTGGCAAAATGGAAATGCAAAGGAGCCAAGTAAGTGGATACTCTTGGCAGCAGAGCAATAAAAAAGTAACAAAACAAAACAATAAACCACAAACAAACAAACAAAAAGACTCTAAAGTGCCCATAATTAGACATTGCTATTAAAAGTTAATGTGGAAGTAGCCCTTCTGCACTTCAAGAAACAACACAGAATAATGGTTATTCTGCAACACAAAAATAATAGTTTAGAGTGAAAATAATGTAATCCATTTGAGTCATGGCAGTAAGAAGTTTTAAAGAAATGTTTTAAAAGCAAAAATTTTTAGTAGAAGTCCGTAGCAGGTTGTCACAGAGAAAAAAAATCACTTTTTTACTATTTTAAGATTATGGAATATGAAAATTATTTAGAAGAGTTGAAGAACTGAAGCTATAGAAATTATTTCCTCCAGTAGCATTAGGAAAAGTGTGGGCTGAAGAGAAAATACAGCATGATATATGGCAGAGCTAAAAGATTTTAACTTAAGACAAACTTAAGACAAAAGGCCATTGACTAGAAAAGATGGACTCTATCAACATGTTTTATTCATCACAAAATGTATGGCTGCAGCCTCAGCTTTGAAGTATTATACCTGTTTATATATTAATTGATTTTTGTCAATAACCAGATGCTGTAACCACAATAGGATAAAGTATGCTCCTAGTTGCAGCTTTATTGTTAATGAGAGTTAAATGTGATACAAACCATGAAGACCTTATTCCTGAAGAGATACAGATGCAGCACAGGTGGGATCCAGATGATTAATTTTGCATCCAAGTAAATAAATTCCACTACATATAAGGAAGCCAGGATCAATACTTAATTTCGATTATCTCAAAGTATTACATGTATGACCTGAATCTTCTCAGGTTCATATAGAGTTTAGGAAGTACAAAGAGCCAGAAGAGAGAAGAATTCTCTGTTCTCCAACCTATCTGCTCGAGCCTAAGATATTTTTGGAGTGGCATATCAAGAAAATTAAATGATGAATCATACTTCAAATTGTAAATAGATTTATTAACTGCTTTTGATGTAGAGTTCCTGTGTGTTCTGCCTCACAAACATCAGATTTACAGCTGAAGGAAAGCATGACAGGTCTAATGACAACAGTGTAGCTCTAACAACTTTTGTCAACAGAAAAATAGATCCAAAACTGTGATTTGCACATTGTCCATACATACAAATCCTTATGTCAATCTATCATTCTCTTCTGCCAAGGACAGTCTGTCTTCTGTCCAAAACAGACAAACTGGAATATCTCTGGCTATGTAACCCTCTTCAATACTTCCATTCAACTAAGAAGAGGTTTGTAAGGAGTGCTTGTTGTCATTTTATTTATGATCAAAACCAATAGTTTTCCAAACACTGATGTTCAAAGTTTTCTCTCTGAAATATCACTACTTTTTACATTTCTGATTTAGCTTATTTTTGGACACATACTACAATATGCCAAGCAGATGTGACCCAGAAATAATGTCTAAAATACATCTGTTTCATTGCACCACTTTGTAGAGCTTTTTTTTTCCATTAACTTTCACTGGAAAGCACTGGGAGTCCCAACATACAGCACAGAGAGCAGACTGGAAAAAAAGACATATGTCACCAAAGGATGCAAAAAATCCCTACATATTTATATAATATTACAACATAGCCTTCTCTTTTAGCTTATACGATTAAAATGCATCAGAGAAAACAGAAGGGTATTCCTTGTTACCCTCATTCTGGGTTTATTCTTCCTTTTTGCAGACAGATTCACCAAAGTCAGGTTCATCCTTTTCACTGTAAGAGGTTTACATGCTGAACCAGCTGTCAATAGACTCCTAAAGAGGATTGCAGGTCACATGTCATTGACGTGGCTGAGGAGGTAGAGTTGCTCCTGTCACTTCTAGGAAGATTAGATACAAAGGAGTACAGTAATTTCACAATTATAAGCTGCACCTGATTATAAGCCACACCTCCTAGTAGCCGGGCAGACCACGGGATTTGTCCATATATAAGCCGCACCTGAATATAAGCCGCACATTTTTTTTTTTTTAAGCGAGAATCCATGTGTAACAAAGTAACAAGTTAGTAACAGAATTGCTGCCAGCTGGGTTTGGTGTCAGATGCTCAAGTTGCAACAGTTTTCATAGACCAGCGAAGCCTTTAAAGGCAGCCCCAGGCACTTTCCCCGGCCAGCTCTCACTTCCGGGTTCTCATTTCACTGGGATTTGTCCACAGATAAGCTGCACCTGAATATAAGCCACACTACTAGGGTAGGCTGGATTCTTCAACAAAAAAGGTGTGGCTTATAATTGTGAATTTACTGTATTTGAAACTACTTTTACTTTTTTATTTTCTTGGCAGCAGAGAAAATAAATTGCATAAGACCACAAGAGTGGAAGGAAAATTCTCTGCAAAATATTTACTTACCCTACTCAGGATTAGACTTCTTACAGTAAATTCCTCAAAAGCATAGTATTTCCTCCTCAAATATCAAGTGCAAAGCCCTGCCAGACATATGAGTTCAATGTAATTGCCAGTGTGTGGCCATCTGAGGGAGATGCTTTCATACTCCCCCACTGCCAGAACTCCACTTCAAACAAGGGAGCCCTTACAGAAACTGCTCAAGGACACCACGGAGCAAATGGCAGATGGACTGTGTTTACTGTCCTTACTGACTAGTACAGAAAAGGCTGTAGCTCTGAAAGTGTGAGCAAAGCCTTCAGCCTCTCACAGCTGCTTCTGAACAATGATAATTCACACACTAGTGACTCAGTAGCTTCTGCTCCACTTTTTAAAACTGAGTGGCTGTAACTGCTAATCTGTTTTATACTTCACCCTATCCAAAAGAAATAATATAAAAATATGCAAAGAAAAAAATTTTAAAGAAAAAAACAAACACAACTGCATTACTTCTGAACCTATCCAGCTCTGACAGCCCTGGCTCCAGCTCACAGTGCTGTCCTTGATGTAGCTCCAACCTGCTGCGGGCAGAGCTCTGTGTGGTCTCTGACTGCTGCTGGTCCATTAGCACAATTATTGCAGGTTGCCCCTACAGCCCCATTAGCCCCTATCAAGCAGAGAATTGCTTGCTTTGTCGCTGTCTGTAAGCATTTTGGTGACTCATTTATCAGCTTTTGCTGTATTTCAGATAGTAAATCACTTGAGCTTCTTATGTACAGCAGGTTTTTTTAAAAGCCATATGATTTGCCAGACTACAGACCATGACCTTTTTTTTTTTTTTGCTTACTTCACTGGCTAATTTCTCACATCTACATTAATCTTTTTTTTTCCATCAACTACATTTAATTTAACATGAACTTCAGTTCTTTACTATATGACCAGCACTATCTGGGAAATTTTTGCTGCAGCTCAGGAATGATTTCCAGTGCTTTTAACACAAAAGGACAAAACACTCTGGTGCTAATTAATTCTAAAGAGAGAGATATTTACAGTTTGGGGCAGACTGAAAGATCCCCATCACCAGCAAAACTATACTCTAAAACATCTGCTCTTGACAGCAAGCTATGAATGAAAAAAAAAGGAGGAAGGAAATATTTCTTTCTGTACTCCTTTGCAGGGTCAGATTTTCTTTATTTTATGGGGAACCATAGCCTTCTATGTCTTTCTCTTGTTAAAATGTCTTGCTTTTGTTTGAAAGACCAAGCTGTAAGTAATTATGAGTGCAAGATATTCAGGGTTAGCAAGGAATGCTGCTATCTTGGCTGTCTGCCTTTGGGGTTTGGGACTGGCAAGTTCATATTCTTGTTACCTGTAGAGTTGGGTGGAGTTGTGATTTATTTTTTTTTTCATGTTAGGACTGATTGCATCAGCTTATAATCACAGCATAAACTTGCTTTTACCTAATTCAATCCATAGCTCAGTACACCCTGCTCACACACTGTATTTTCACTTTGTAGCTTCAAGGAAGAGTTTCTTTCTATTCATCTTTTCCACTAGTACTACTGCCTCTGCATTTTATTGATATTTGTCCATATAAATGCTTCTCCTTCCACTTCTCTCTCAATGTCTGCTCTCCTCCTCTGGCAGCAGCTCCCCAGCAGTCTGGGCAGAGGATGAGACACTTTTTTTTGGTCAAATGTTCAGTGTGAGCTAAGCTAACTAAGCTCTTACCTCATCACTCTGGCTACTAGACTAAAGACTGCAAACTCTTCCTCTCCTCTTCCTTCAAACCCTTATATTTTCAACAAAATAGTAGTAATTGGAAAGAAGAATGAAGAGTGTATAAACAAAACAGTGCTGATTATCAAGAAATTTTCTCATAAAATAGACTACCTGAGTAATAGTTGCTCTTTTAATTGATATTTCATCATATATTTTTTTCAAATTACATTGAAAGAAAAAAAATTGTCTTGGATTCTGGCAGATGGACTATGTCTGGCAGATGTATGTGGACCCATACATTTACAAGAACTGGGAGATGTGTGTTTAATACTACTTAGAGCAATGCAGAAATTGTGTATCCATTTCCTACCAAACAACTACATAAAGTAACTCCCACTAGCACTACTTCTTTTTTGATTAGACCATGAAATCAAGATGCTATTTTCCTCCTCCTCTATGCTCTGCAACGTTCATGGACTCCTGCTCCACCTCAGGTTCTTAAATTTCAATGGCCCAAACTGACTGTCAAGCATAAGATTTCTCTCCATTATTCCCTTTCTCAACTATTTTGGCTTCACCTTCAGGACATGTCTTGTTCTACCCTTCAGCTGCAGAGCCTGGACCCACAAAAAAGTTGCCATGTTGTCATGCAGATCATGTACCACCCAAAAACAATGCTGCAGTGGCTACCTGTATGCATGTCCACCTGATGCAGTAATACATGTAAGGACCATGGATTTCCTATGCCTTCTTTTCCTTCTTCCTAGTCACTTTCCATGAAAATTCACAAAAAATTCATGCACATCTACTTAGTAGAAAAACTGGGACAAAACTGAAATCATATTAACTAGTATAACTTGTCCAGCTGCTAATGTAAAGTTATGATTTCTGTAAATCATTCAGTATGTTGGAGCTGCCACCCGCACACATACACATCAGCCAGGAGCAAACTGCACAGACCAATTTTCCAATGAAAAGCTTCATGGAGAGATGTTGAGTCTCTGAGTTATTTGCTTCATCATAGATGGCCAGCAACTCCTCATGTCAGCTATTTAAGCCCCAGGCATGTGCTCCTGCTCAACTATTATTGGCCCTTTGCAATACACTTTTTTTCAAAGTCTGACTGACTTGTTGGCTTTACCCTTCAATTAAAAAAAAATAAAAATCTGACATTAAAAGCCTTTTCTTGTTTAAACAGAGTCTTGTGTGAGGGAAGTGCTGTCCAGTCTCATCTTGTATATAACTGGCATCTTTCCACAACTGGCCTTAGAGATGTCACAAAGACAAACCCCACATTACCATATTATTAACTATTAGGAAAATAGTAGCCGCTTGCAAAATTCAATAGCTTTGTGAAATGTCACAGGCACTCAAGAGAAACATTTTGCTTTTGGAGGTTAGTACACTGCAAGTTCTTCACTAAGTGTTAAGCCCAGTGCTTAGCCTGACAGTTGAGAAAGTGTGAGGCAGATCATTAATATCCCCTAATTCTTTCAACAGAGCACTCAGAAACAAAAATTAATAATGGTGGGTGGATTCTTTTTTACAGAATGTTCTGTCAAAGCAAAAAGCATTTGAGTGGCTACATGGGAACACTGTGATTTTAGTCTGTCAATGGCAGAATAGAAATTGTAGTATATGACCAATCCAAGATAATGTGAATAATTATAAGAAAATAACTCAGAGATGATGAATAACACAAAGCAACCAAAAAAATTAACAACTTTGAACACAGAGAAACTTACAATGAGTGAAACCTCTTTCTGTATGTTTCACTAACAGCAGAAACTCTGTCAAAATCAGTCTTTTGCTGAACACACCTCTTTTGCTTAAATGAAGTCAAACACTCTTTAAGTTACTTCATACAATTACATTTCAGTCTTCCTTCTATTACCATGGCAAGATACCTTTTTCCCAGGAAATGCAGAACAGCAAATTGGAATAGGGCAGCAGAGCCCCACAATAACTTATTTATTTGCCTCTTGTGCTTTCTGTCATACTTCCTACCATTCAACCTAAAGTTTTGCTCGAGCTGCTTATTGCTTCATTTGAGCTTTTCAGTCTCTGAATGGTATTTTATGATATTGTAGAGGCCACAGCAGGGAGCTTTAATCTAAGCTAAGAGAGTCTCAGCAGCTCCATGCCCCTACACAGTTTGTTCATGATAAGCTGTGTTGCAGCCACATGCCTCCATGTAAGCAATAAATGTTTGAGAGGGTCTATTTAAAACCAAATGAACCAAACTAAATCAATTACCAATGTCAGACTTTAAACTCTATGACACTGCAGCAAACAAATAATATGGAAGAAATTTTAAAGATCCTCATGGGAAATCAAAATACAGAAACATTCACTATGGATAAGAAATGAAAAGAAAGACAGAAGTGCCATCATTCAGACAGCTAGCAAGATAACCATCGCTTCAGAATGATCAAGATGGCAGTTTGCTGTGAAGTCATCTATATGTGCCGGACCCTTCTCTAATGTTATGTGATTGACATTAAAAATCAGAATGGCTCCTACACAAACAGGCAATTATGATGTGGAAATGATGCTTTCTCTCTTTGACTATTAAACAGATGATCTCATCTTGTTATGATGATCCTAAGGCTAAGATCAAAATTAGCCTTCGGATGTACAAAAAAAAAAATTAATAAGTAGTTTTCTTGTTTTTGAAGGGTTTTTTCCTCTTAGTCTTTTCCCCTGTCTTTTAAATTGTCAAATAAATTAAAGAGGCTTTTAAATTGTCACATAAATTTTACTTATTTAGACAGCAACCATGTCTTCTTGACATCTAATCCTAAATCTCATAAACATCTTTTAAAAGTAACAATACATCAACATAATTAAAAATCAAAATTGAGATTTATAATCCCTTATGGCTAAAGGCATAATTTCACTCTCATATTGACTTTTCACTATACAATACCTTCTCCTCTTCCAGTTTCTCCAGCTAACAGGAAATAAAATTGCAATTTTCCTGCTGTTTTGCTACAGACCAAGGATTCCATAGACACTTTTAACTCATTGACCTTCCTATTGCAAACCAATCTCCCTACTGATCCTGAGACCAGAGATTCAGGAAGAGGTGGATTTGGTTGATTGTTTTTAATTTCTATTACATAAGAGAAACTGAGGGACAGGGAAAATGCTGAAAGAAATAATTTTGCTTGATGCGCAAAGAATAAAGAAAAAACCTTCTAAGTACTATCATATTAAATGACCATAAAACTCCAGGGCCAAGTTCATCCAGATATAACTTCAGTGGAGTAATGCAAAGTAATTGCTTATGTGGAATTAAGAATTACTATTCACCTCATTTCTATAGATTACCTTTGATGCTCATGAACTCCTAAGACAAAAATAGCTGACTTCACCCTGTTCCTGTGAATCACAAAAGAGACTTTCAGATTTGGTTCATATAAAATTGTTCTGTTAAATTCTTCGCATGCAAATAGCACTGATAATGATGGGACCAAAGGGCCTTTTTATGGGCCACATTCTGTACATACAGTGTGGAATCTTCCTGCAAGGTAAGGAGCTCATGAAGGTGGTTTGGACCAAGGTCCATTTACTGTAAATGTCACTTCCATGTAACTGCAATGAAAAGTACCATGGTCAAGGCATTGTTTCAAGTCTGAGGAATTTGGGAGAAATGTAAAATCAAAATGCAGACTTCATTGTCATGTTTTGGTACTTTAAAAGCTGCATTTCTGATAGCCCACAATTCAGTGTAAACATACACCTAAGCCAGGTGAATTCCAGCTGAACAGGATGTCACTGGAGCTATTTCACAGTCCACTTCAGAGAGGCATGCCTATATTGCCCACAGCAAGCAGTATTGAAGCAATTATATTGCTCACAAGAAGGCAGACAGGCTCATTTCGAGGGGAAAGACACTCTGAAAATACAGGATCATTGGGGTGACCACGGTGGATGGTCCAGATCTCCTCACACAGACCCAAGGAAACCTAAGGCAATGTGTAAAACCTGGAGTTAGAAGGTACCACTCTTCAACATGGAAAGTAAATGAGAAGGCATTCTAACAACAGGCAGCCCAATAGGTACACTGACCACAAAATACCTGCAGGACTGTGCTGCAATCAAAAGGAAATGCTCAGTCCAAAACAGGGTGGACATCTCTGTGTCAGGGTAAACAGCCCTTATTTAATACAAGAACACTATCTTAAAGGTAATTTTAGAGACTGAGATAAATCCTCTATTCCATTAAATAGATTCTTTGGAAAGTCTTGTCTCAGTATACATTTGAAAAATTTAGAGAACCTGGGAATCTTATCCTGAAAGATAATTCAGCAATTTAAGTTAAGTAGATGCATTAAAACAAACATGCCCATTCAGTGAACCCCTTTACAGGGAAAAAAAAAAGAAATTTTGGTCTCCTCTTTTTTTAATCACGGGTAGTTTTCTTTGCAAGCAAAAGAACAATTTACATGGAAAGCTAATTATCATTCTAATGAAACTAATCAAACAACTTGTAACTCTGCAAAAGTTTATCCATGTTTTTATCTGCATTCTGTTGGATGTGGGTAATTTAAGGGTAAGTGTTCATATAGAGTGGTCATACAGGTCACATCGATATTTTAACTGCACTTGATGCATATTTGTTAAAATACATGCTAAGACTGATAAGTTTAATCTTCATGAAAAAAAAAAAATTAAAATAGTGGAAGAGCAAGAGGCTAAGATAAACAAGAAGAAATTTTGAAAGATCTTTTCCTGAACCCTAATATACTGCTGTAGAAGATTAGATATATGTTTGTCTGAAAGGGAGCATGGGTATGGGTATTTAATTGTATCTCTATTCCTAAATAACACACAGTGACTCCAGTTTATTCAACACTATCCGTATTAGCAAAAGACTTGGAGTTACTCCCCGTGCTCACAGGAAGACGGGCTCCCCCATGACCCAGTATTTTTCATCTCTGGCACCTGAGACCAGAGGTGACTGCCAGACTGGTTCAGAGGATCACAGAAGTTGTGTATGGCTAGTGCACAAATTCATATCACTCACTGAAAAATAACAGGAAAAAGTTTAACCAGAACAGTGAAAGCTGGTACATAAGAATACAAATGTGGACTTTGTTCAGTGCCAGGATAGTAAACAGGAGAGTAAATGGTACTGGTAAACACAGCTGTAGCAAGATATAGATGTGAATTCACAAAAGAAAAACCTTCTCTTCAGATGCACTCAGTCCTTCTCTTCCCTTGACTTCTCCCCATCCTCACATATATATTCTAGAACATATATATATATATATATATATATATATATATATATTCAGAACATATATATATATATATATATATATATATATATATATTCAGAATAAGACATTAACTCATCCTTCACATGCCAAAGAACTTTTAGAAGATTCTTTCTGTCAGTAAAATTCTTCGTCAAAACAAAAACCCTCAAATACTCAAACAAAAAAATCTGAATGATTTTTAGGGCTTTTTTTGGTCAAGCTGATAATTTGATTACTTTTTTAATATTTGGAAAGCAAAGCTATAATGTCTTCCAATTCTCACTCTGACAAAACACTTTCAGATGCATATGGGTTTGCTGTAGATTTCTATGCCACACTTGTGATATGTGTAAGTAAGGGCTGCAACAAAACTCATCCAGCTAGCTTGGGTCTCCTTTGCTCGGGTCAGGGAACTTACCAAAATGCCCCAAACTTCCTTTCTTCCCAAGACAAGCACACTTCCTTCTAACTGAGATGCAGGGACATGGGACAGATCTCAGCCCTGCTCACCAAACCAGAGATGTCATCAGTCATCCCCATGTGGGGAGCCTCCAGGACTGCACCTCCCACATGACGTGATTTTCCTGATTTGTTGCCACACAACAAAGGTTTCCAGTATTGGATTCCAGATATTTTGCTGGCACTCTACTTCACAACTGCAGTGTAAGCCATGCTCACTGCAGACACTGCCAGGCAGCACTTCAAGGCCTGTGCTCTACAGGAGTTTGGAAGTGCTGTCACTTCTCTCCCACTTTAGGTTCTGTCAAGCCACCTCTAAAGATGCTCAAAACTACTCAAAAAAGTCGACAGTCCACCTTGGCTGCCTTCTACTCACTGTCATTGCTGCTGCTTCAAAGCTTTCAAAATCCACCTGAAATATTTTGGGGTCTATAAATTATTTCTAAGTACTTAAAAATAGAATTGCTGATTTCGTATCTGTCATAACAGGAAAGACAACAACCCCTGCACCTTTCCTGGTGTGGGAGAGGATGCATGAGGAGTACACAGTCCTTGTCCTCTTGATATGTGGTGTGTCAGCTGTCCCAGTCATGCTATATTGTGCCATTTTAGTGTTTGCAGCCTCAGCTGTAGTGATTCTCTCTATGTCTTTATGATGCCTTTTTCTGAAAGAGGTATAAGGTGGGATGTGAAAACTGCTTTATCTCTGTGTGTTTTCTGACACCAAGTAGGGAAGAAAAGCCAATTGTCTGATCTTGAAAACACAGCAAAATTGGCCTGTGGTGGCTATTAGCGCTGAGATCAGTTTAGCAATCTGGTGATCCATGACCCCACCACAGCAATTACAACTGCCCTGATGTTCCATTAAGGTTTTTTTTCTTTGTGTCGGTGGGAGAAATATTCACTTAATGAACATATATATCTGTCCTGTGAGGAAATAAAAATTAATTTTGATTTGGAGAAAAACATTCTGTTTGTTCTTATTCTTACCTTCCCTGCATAGGCACAGGAGTGAAGTCTTTCCCCAGAGCAATGCAGTCATCCTCCTCTATTGCTGATTTTTCACATAGGGTCTGTGGCTCTCCAAGATTCGCTACCATGCCATGATAC
Organism: Sialia sialis; assembly: GCA_009812075.1. NCBI lineage: Eukaryota > Metazoa > Chordata > Aves > Passeriformes > Turdidae > Sialia > Sialia sialis. Next base: position 59,429,894 of record VRYO01002772.1, on the reverse strand, counting down.
TCTTTTAATAACTGCAGCTCATTGCAACTTCTGGTTACTGGTTTGGCTGCCACCTTTGCAGATAAACTGGTTTGATGTGACGATGTCTGATTCAGCTCCATCTCTTATTGTCTAGAAACTGTACTGTAATCTTTGTTATCCAAGTACATCTGTCCCTGGGGGGCGTTCTCCTAAAAAAGTGAAAGCAAATATGCTAGGATTAAATTGAACTGACTCAATGTTTACTGCAGTACAAGCATGTGAAAAATGCCAATCAGATTTCTTTGAGTGCATTTCTGGGTATTTCCCTTGTTCATCTATATACACCAGGAACAATTCCAATGTTTTAAGTATCTTTTGAACTTCAAAATAAGCCAACATAAACACTGAATTAGATAAATAGATGGGTCTTCTATTTTTTCCATGTCTGCCATGATTTTCTTCCACAAATCTCATAGTGACTTGCACTGCTTATGCCATAAAATAAGCCAAAATCATCTCTGCATCAGTGGTACAAGAGTCACTGCTGCAGAACATCTTCCCAGCTTACAAGAGCACTGCTTCACCACCACTACACAGCTTTTCTTCAGAAGCTGTGGTGGCAGCAGCCTCATGGAACCCATTGCCCTCCACCAGCCCTTGTGCTCCTTCAGAAAGCCCTGCCCTGCTGCAGATCCACCATGGATGTTGGACCCTCATTAAGCAGAGCAGGTACCTGAGTTTTATGAAGACAGTGTGCCATTCCGGCACTTGCCAGAGGCATTTCTGAAATGTGACTCAAACCTTGATGAAAATGAGGTTTTATGATATGATTATTAATGGTGATTACAATAAAAGAAATAGTGCATAACCGTCAAAAAGCTTTTATGTTCTCATCATTAAAATTCAACCTGAAAAGCTATAAAAACCACTTCAAAATCCCACAAAGTGAACAACTCGGACATGACGACTGAATTAAATATCTGCTTGTCTTAAACACATGCTGTGGAGTTTAATCATGGGAATATTTCAGCATAAAGTGCCAAAGCCACTGCAGAGGACAGCAAGAGCTGAGGAAACATGCCTGTCAGTCTCCAACATCCTTCTGGTGGGGGAGCAGAGCCTTGTCAGAACACGTACCTGCTCCTCCCTGTGGAGATCTCAACACAGGACACTTAGGTACTCCTGCAGGGCTGTGGGGCAAAAATAGCACAATAATAGGCTCTGCTTCAGTCCCAGTGGGAGAAATCACTTGAAACAAAAATGATAAACAGCTAATTATGATTTCATGCAGATTTGAGCTCTCATGGCCCTGCAGATTAGAAAGGAATGGAAGTAACTGGGGAAAAAAAAAAAAAGACTGCACATACAAGCCACCACAAACATAGGTCTTGACTCCAGGTAGAAGTAGGCTTGCTAACCTAATCTAAATCAGAAATTCCCCAGGTGGCATTCCCTTCCCCAGTCCTATATTTCTATTTCTTTCTATTCTCAATGCCTTTATAAGTAGATTGACAAATTAATATTTTTCTTATAAGCAGATTGACAGACTTTACCCTTCCCATCATTGCACAGTAACAGGAGTACTGTGTCCAGTTCTGGTCCCCACAATTCAAAAATGATGCACAGACTAGACAAGTCCATAGGAGAGCCACAAAGATGATCAAAGAGCTGGAGAACCTGCCCTATGAGAAAAGACTATAGGATTTATTTTCCCCATCAGGAAGAGGGGGTTCAAGGGGACCAGTAGTTGAAAGGTGAATACAAAGAAGACAGGCTCTCTCTTCACAAGCAGCCACACAAAGAAGAAAAGAGGCAATGGATACGAGTTGCATGAGGATAGGTTTCATATCAATATAAGAAAAAAGTTTTTTGCAGTAAGAATAACAGCAACAACATCCCCAGGGGTAGAGGTTTCATCACTGCAGATTTTGAAGGCAGAGATTTTGAAGATGACTAAACAGGCTAGATGATCTCATTGAGGCTCCCACAAAAGGTTGGACCAGATGGTCTTTCAAGGTCCCTTCCAACATGAGTTGCTCTATGAGTCTATAATTAACAGCCTGAAAAAGATCAACATAAATAAGTCTTTTCTTAATTGTGCTTTATTGATTTTCTTGGAAGAGAAAAAAATGAAAGGGAAGGTAGGGAGAGTGGGATAATTAAGTGAAAGAAAGAAGGTAGCATCTATTGCTTTCACATATTTAAACATGGCTAGCATACACAAAGAAACACTAAAAACACTTCAATCTTCAATGAGTTGCACCTCTCCTCTAGATATTTCCATAAAGGGATGTCTGGTGTAAGGAGCACAAACCTGGGTGAATTAAATCAAACATGCCGTCACTGAACTGGTCCAGGACTTCTCCATGGCCTGAAAACCACAGAGCTTTTGTGATCAAAGACAAAATCCTGAGTGAAAGTCCTGGAAAGCCAGGTTTGCCACTCTTGCATGGAACCTAAAGCTGGGAGGTGCTGTGGGGGCAAACACACACCACACAGAGGCCACCACTGCCCCACCAATGCTTTGTCACCTCTGCCCTGCTGCCCTACTAGCAGCAGTTTTGTCTGTTCTAAAATTCCAAACTGTCTTCCTTCCAAAACACAGCTTTGAAATGCAAATACTTCCAATTCCAACTGGGGGAGATAATTGCTTTTGTCATCAATCTCACTTTACATATTTACATACTGGTTTTATTAAGATACTCTGCAAATCATAATAGAGATATCTGCCCACTTATTCCATTTTTCATAACATTTGGTTTGTCAGAGTTCCTACTGTGAAAATACACAGATTTTGAAATTATGTCATACTGTGGAATTGTTAAACCTACAGAAACTCAGGCTGTACTAGTTTTTAAAAGAGAAAAATCTGAACACAACCTCTGAAATTGATCCTTTCTCACAGTCTAAGTGGGATTTTTTTATCATGAGGTGAACAGGAACCAAATCAGACAGGCTCTTGTATGTACAAAGCCTTCACTTGAAAGACATTTATTTTCAGAATTAACATCAATGAAAAAATAAAATAATGTCAGTGACAAGATGCTTGAGAGAAAAATCTGATGTCTAGTTAAAAACCCATAAAACTGCTCTATTGTGCATTCACAGAAGCTTTGCAAAAAAAAAATAAAAAAAAATAAAAAACACACCACAGCATCATTTTGCCACAAGAGCAGGCTTGATTGTGAATGCCTATGTGGCTAAAATATTGCTAAGGCAACTATCTCCATGGTATCTAAGCTTCTAAGACATCAGTGCATTCAAGGAATTCTCGAATGATCACATCTCTCTGTGGTTACAGAACTTTACTTTTTCTTCTTCTTCTTCTTCTTCTTCTTCTTCTTCTTCTTCTTCTTCTTCTTCTTCTTCTTCTTCTTCTTTTCTCTTACCTTGCAATGCCTCCATTAGAAATGAGACATAGGTGAGATGCCATCATGAGAAGGTAAGGAGAGATTTTAGCCAAGAAAAGTCTATTTTGGGTACATTCTGGAGCTATGCACCAGCTAGTTTTTCAGACACAATGAGAAATTGGTCCAGCAACTACCTATCTTGTGTTTGGCTAATACAGTGATAATAAATAAATTAAATAAATAAAAAGGTTAATACAGTATTTGAGCCATGTTTGTCACCCCGTTTCATCCCTTTCATCCCAGCCCAAGAAGCTGAACATCCACTTTAAAAATACTAATGGAGAAGTAATTTTTTTCTTCCATTTTTTTGGTTCAAATAAGATCAACAGGCTATGTTATTTTATTTAAGAGACTTTTTGCATATAAAAATCAAGAATTTAATCTTAGAGTCCATGAGTCTATGGAATATCACATCTGCTCAAGGTAATACCCAGAAATCATGTTTCCTGTCTTGCCCATCCTATTATTTATCAAAGTCCTTTTCCACCAAGACTGGAAAAAAAAATATATCTCCCCTGCACTGTCACCTTCCCATTATCAGGCAGAAACTGAAATTCTAAAAAATTACTAGCCTAGGAGGAATGCATATATTCCACTCTAGGCATGCATCTCCCAACAGCTTCCTCCCAAGTGAGACAGCTGATCCTGTCCCTCCCCTGGCAAAGACACCAGCAAGTGGTCACAGCAGCCTGGAGGAGAGTTGCTGTTCTTAGCCTGAGGCCCACAGAAACAGAGCAGGGCTTCAGTACTGCAGCTCAGAAATCCTCCCACCACAGGCTTATCCTCACATGGCCATTGACACACATAACCCTGGCCCTGCCATCCCGGGGGCGTGTCAGTGAAAACTCAGCTGAAAACCTATCCCCAGAGATACAGTGAAAAATCATACACACACATACACTCCCACAATGCCATTGTCAAAGCATTTATTTATATTTATTTATTTTGAGTAAAGGAGAGGTACTGTAGTATCTAATGCTGACATGTTACAAACAAGAACTCTTGGTATTTAATTGGTGTGTTTTCCTCTTATAAATTGGAAGTGTTCTAGCTTTAGGAAGGCAGGAAGGCTGGTTCGGATACACAGAGTGTGAGAAATCCCTTTCACATCTAGGATTTTGCAGTTTGTTCCAGTGCTGTTGTTTTCCACAAAACCCTGTCTATATGATCCCCATTATCTTATAGGTTGATGTTAAAGATTGCAAAGAAAAAAGCTGTTCAGAACAGACCTCTTGCGTGACTGGGAAGAGGATAGAGCATGGTGTACAGAGTGGGGCTGCAGGGCAGCCCACAACAGATTGTCACTACTGACTCTCCCATGCCTTTTCTTGCCATCCACTGGTGGCAAGAGGAGTGGTGGGGGTAAACCTTTCTTATTATGCAACAAACATGCAAAGAAGACTCCATGAAGACTCCTCACTTTTGTTCCCCATGAATTCTTGGCCCAGGGCTGCTATTTATCAGGTGAAAGCAGGATGATGGGCTATAAGAAGCATTGTCTCCAACAGTCTGCCCAATAAGAAATGTTTTCAAGCTGCCCCCAAGAGAGCTGACCCCAGGTGGTGGTTCCCAGGCACACCCAACACTTAAAGCCCTGATACCTTATATTCTCTCCCTCACTGGGTTTTAAAGCATTTCAAATACCACACTTGCAAACTGGCAGAACTTAACAGCTTTCAGCATGTAGCTGCATTTCCTTAGACAAAAGGAGGGTGTTTGCCTGAGAACAGTTTATTTTCCTAGTCTATGTACTAGATGGTGAGACTTACCGGACGGGAGCAGCATGGAGCCATTCCCTGCAGACCTCACATTCCATGCTGCTGATCTGGGATGGACATTCACGTGTCCAGGAAAATGAAAAAGGAACCCAGCTGCAGCACCTTGAGGACTTCAGCAGAAGACCCTATATCTCAGGGCAAGATGGCCTTTGCTGCACTTTAGTGCTTTCCAGGGAGACAGCCTGCACTGGAACAAGGCTCTTAGGGACTTTCTAGCTCAGCAAGAGCAGACCTGACTGATGAGACCCTGCTGTTCAGACGCTGCTGCTCAGCCCCTGAAGCCCAGACCTCATTGCTGTGTTTAAGGCAGCAGCCCCTGGTGCACACAAGAGGCTTTGACTTCATTAGTGCCTGAGCTGCTCTCAGGGTGGATGGGGATCCAGCATTGCTGCTCTACCTGAGGACTCTGAGTGAAACAGGACACAGGAGAAATCTTGCTGTGCTCAGAGCCAAACTCAGCCTCTGCAGAAGGTGAAATCCCCAGTCTCCCGATGCTGCTGTAATCCAGCAGCTGCTGAGTCTGGACACATGGCATTGCCTCCTGAGGACTGGCACTGCCCAGAGTCCCACAGAATTCAGGGAGGCACGGGAGTGGAGGCCTTGCAGGATGGAGGACCCTCACTGCAGTGACGTGGTGGCTGGGCTAGGAAGCCCTGAGGAGGGAAGGAAATGTGTGGATTGGGATGGGGACTAGAATAAGTGGGTCTGCACCAGAGAGTAGGTGAGGGAAGCTGAGGGCTTTGACAGAGTGCATGGACGGAGTTCAGAGGCTTAGTGTACAGACATGCTTCAAACAGCTGGAGAGGGGAGACAATTTGCAAGAAGAAAAAACAAGCAAGCAAAAAAAAAAAAAAACACACACACAAAAACAAACATCAAAAAAACAAAACAAACAAAAAAAATCTCCACATAACATCCTAACGAAACCTTCCTCAAGCCATCCGCGGGTGCAGTCTGCCGCCTGCCGGCTGCCTGACCACAGGCCAGAAACCGGCTTTCCCCGGGAAAAAAAAGCTCCATAAAGGCGAGCCCAGTTTTAAAGCCAGGTGTCAGAGGAGTGTCCGTGCCCACGGGCCAGAGGGTTGTTGCAGCACCCTAATGGTCATGGGTAGAAGATCCGTGATCAGTCGGCAGGAGCTGTTTCTGCAGGCACGGGAAGGCTCTGACAGAACAGCTCTTCATGTGCCGGTGCAATGGGAAGCAGGTTCCCTGTATCCTGCGGGGAACTGGCTCGCGCACAAGCTGCTGCATTCAGACCAGTTGGACCTTAAGAATTTCATAGAATCACAGATCAGTTTAGGCTGGAAGGGACTTTGAGTTCCAACCCCCTCTCATGGTCAGGGGTACCTTCTGCTAGACCAGGTTGCTCAAAGCCCCATCCCACCAGGCCTTGAACTTTGCCGGGGATGGGCACCACAGCATCTTTAGGCAACCTATTCCAGTGCCTCATCACTCTCGTAGTAAAGAATTTCTTCCTCATTTCTAATCTAAATCTACTCTCAGTTTGAAGCCGTTCCCCCTTATTCTAGCTCTACATGTCCTGGTACAAAGTTGCCCTCCAGCTCCCTTGTTTCTCCTTTGGGTACTGGAAATTGCTATTAGATTTCCTCAGAGCCTTCTCTTCTCCAGGTGGAGCAACCCAAACTCTCTCAGCCTGTCTACATCAGAGACATGGTCCAGTCCTCCAGCTCCTTGGAGCATCTCCATGGCCCTTCCCTGGACTCCATCCAGCAGGTCCATGCCCTTCATATGCTGGAGGCCCAGAACTGTACACAGTGCTCCAGGTAATTTTTACATTCTAAGGAGCCTCTCCTGATTCAACAGACGATGGTAGAGATTCCCAGCATCAGTTGGTATTAAGTGATCATCCTCTTAAAAGAATAATTTCCCCATTTAAGCATTGCCCTATCCAAAAGATCCCCATAATTTAGGATTTTTTGGGGTTGGTTTTGAGGATTTTTTGGCTTTTTTTTTTAATACCCCATATCCCTGAGTGTCTATGTGCCAATGACTGGGTCTTGGTCAGTATTTAGTTTAAAGAGTTAGTTTGAGGAGTCCTTTAGAAGAAGCCTTTGCTGAAGGAAGAATGTAAATGAAGAGCTAACATCCTGGACTTTAGGAGTAGGGAACACTATAGGAATAATGACAATCAACAAGCAAAAAAAATATATATCCAGATAAAATCCAGATAAAGCAGTAATTTCCTTTTTCTTTCTTATTACATCTGCCAAAGAGGTCACTACAAAACCCATCCAATATAAATAGACTTTTAAAGTGTCTAATCAGATCAGATAAACAAATTGCAATACATTCTAAGATTATCCTCATCTTTACCTCCTAGGTCTCTGGAGAGCTTGTGAAGGGAGACAGACACTGACCACCCAGCCAGGTGGCCTGCGACAGGGTAACTGCACCCTGTTTTAGGGCATTCTACCTGACCAACAAAAGACCTGGAGGTTTTGGGGGAGGTGTGTGTTGTAAGGACATCTCAGCTTTTGGGACATAATTTCCAGAAATCTCACTAGCTGGAGTCAGTGGGAACTTAAAAACTGTAGCACAAGTAAACCAGTAACTGGGACCAGCTCAGGGGCATGGCCCTTTGAAGACTGACTGAATGCTGTCACATCACTGAGCCAGTGCACACACTGGACTGAATTTCTTGCTGATAACCTGAGCAAGTAAAGAGGAGGGAGGGTGAATATCATTTTTAACACAACAAGCCACCAAACTTGTTCTGTCAGAGATATTCAAGTATGGTAGGTGCATCATCTGTGCACAGGATCTGTGAGGCACCTTCACTGGAACCAGTGTTGCCCCCAACTTAGGACAAATAGGAGAGAAAAGCAGCTAAATACTATAAGCTATAGTTTATGGGTCCAGAGATCATGGGGGCTGTGTTAGAAGTATGCTGTATTAGGAGGAGAATGGTGTAACTCTGAAATAGATTTTTTTGGATTTAGGTTCTGCTTTGGGAGAAAAAAGAGACACAGACACTAGAGATCACTTTCAAATATAGCTGGAGACACTACAGCATGTGCAGCTTACTCTGATTAGGAGATGCTCAGAAATCAGGCAGTTATGAAAGGAAAAAGACTCAGTCTACTTCCTGTTATGACCGAAGTGTAAACACTGAGAAAATTTTTTTTCTCTCCTTAAGCTATGCTTTTTATGCCATAAAGTTAATGTTTCTGTATTTCCTTAAAGTTTGATAAATATACCATATCTCAAGAAAGATAAATAGCCTGCTGAGGTGTCCAGGGCCTTTCATGGCAGCTCTGTGCAAGAATGTGAAATGATTCACACTCATGAGTAAAAACTTCAGCCCTCTAACTCTGCTAGAGGACTTCTGAGAGCTTTATAGCTTCTCTTTTGCACTTCATAACCTTTCCTTACATGGTAATGGGAAGACAATGAGATCGCACATTCTTAGCTCACATTGAAGGGCTTCTGCGGGTAATTGGCAAAGTCTCAAGGTAGAGACAGGCAAAAAATGCCCTGCCCTGCAGACTCTGTGAGGGTCTTCAGTCTCTGAAATCTTTCAGTACTTTGAAATCTTCACTATCTTCCAACAGGTCTTTATTGATTAGTACAGACTGATCATGTTATTTTCTTTTAGGCATGTCAGACTAAGTATATAGCAGTGCTCTGTCCTGTTATTTGGTGCATATGAAGGTATTTATAGCTTCCTTTTTTTAGTTATGAGCAAAAGAGTAGGAAGAGGTTAATTAGCTGACACTGTATTTTGAAATTGTTACAATAAGCCTGATTAATTTCTGCTTTGTTTCAGAAATGAAAAATCAGGATGACAAGTGGAAAAGGAATATCTTTACTGTGGGGGAGGGTGTGGAAGAGTTTCTTAACTTTATTTTTCTAATGAGTATTTTTCTAATAAATATTAGATGTTCATGAAAAATTATTCTTCAGACATTCAAGCTGAACACCAAACAAAGTGCAAGGAAAAAATGTGTTATTGCTTCCTGAATGGCATGCCTAGATGATTGTTATTCCCACAATGTCAATTGTTCTTATGTTTAACTTGACAAACTGCAGGTACTTGAAATTGCTGCTGCAGCAGCTAGAATACTGATATAGAATAAGAGTTCATGTCATATTTCTCCTGTCTGCTTTTAGCCTAAATTTACTTTATAGAAAATTTGATGAAAAGGTGTCTCTTTCCATGAAGGAATTAGAGCCTCCATATGTCTTGGAAGCTGTACAATGAAAAAAAGATGCTGCCAACAGGTGCAGAAGAGTAGAGTTCATTATATTGCTGGTTTCTCCTTTATTGCAAACATGCCACAAAGCAGAATAAGGCTTTTTCCTGGAGGACCCAGGTGCAAATGGAGGTAACACTGGGATAGATTTGACATTTTCAGCTGTCCTCTTTGCCCTAGTATTATTAGGACTTTGATTTGTGAAATGCCCATTGGTGCAGCAACTATTTCAAGTGGTAAACAAAGCCTCATACTGCATACTGCTTTTGATTATATAATTATACTTTTGAAAGTTAATGTGAAATTTCCATAGCCTGATAATATGGCTGGAGTTTTTACCTCACTGCAGGTAAAAACAACATGATTTGTTGACTCTGACCATAATACATCAAAGATAATTAAACCAAAGAGGGGACATTAAGGGAGATAAGTATTCTACATGGATTCATTTCCATATTCAATGCCCAAAAAATGTTGCAGGTTTTGTTTACTTTTTAAAAAATTGCTTTATCTATTTAAAGAATTGTTTTCGTCCTGTACTAAACAGCTTCATGGCTATATTTAGAAAATAAGTTTCATTACAAGACAAAACTATTTCCTGTCTTACATTTATTTTTGCAATGAATACAAAAATAATATTCTTTTGAGACAGTCATGGCAAAAACAGACAAAAAAGCATTCCAGGAGCCAGACAGTGACTATAAATGGATATAGCTGTACTGATTTCAGACATCAGTAGCACTTCTTTACAGATAGCCAAAGGGATTTGGTTCTGCTTGCATCAAATTTTGCTTTGATTTTAGCCAGGAATGGGTCAGACCAAATTGAGATAATAAGTCTGTTGGGATTAAAAATTTTAGTGGTATTCTAATAACCCGTTCTGGTATAAATCAAAAACAGACCAAGCTTACATTGAGCAAGCAAGGGTAAAAATTAAAGGAGACTCATTTAGATCCTTCTTTTCTGGATTTGGGCATTTTGTTTGCACCCTCCTGCTGAACAGAGCTTTTTACCTCCCTTGTTGGAAATGAACCTGCTTTTATGCACATTCACATTTCTTAGACGCAAATGCTCATGCAAGAGAAGGAAACAGAGCATCCTCAATGAAAACTGGTGTGCTGTTGGGGTCACTGGTTCATGTTATAGTCCTGAATGATTCATTAACTCCTTTTTCAGCTATAAAACATTCTTAAAACCAAAAAGATGAAAACACATACTATGGCAGCTTTCTCAAGTGTTAAAGCTTATGAAAATCCAAATCCAATCTAAAATGTATGGAATGTGAGCCTTGCCTTAGGGCTTTACCCAAAATACACTGAGATTAGGGAGAGTCCTTCCACTGACTTCACTTGGTTTTGGATTGAGCCTTTCAAAGATGTAAAACAGAGACTTAAAATGCTTAGATTGTGGATGAGGTTTGGTTACAAAAAGAAATTTTCCAAATTTAAAACTCGAAGGCAAAGCCTAAATAATGGAGTCTCGGGGCCAGAAAGCCAAAATTACAGAGCGAAACTGCACCCTTCATGTTGTCAAGCTGGCAGCATGAGCAGAGGGAATGTGAGAAGGGAGGGACATCAGAGCAGCCCCTCAGTATGAGTGACTGTGTTCAGACTGATGTATTTCCACTTCCTAAGACTGCTCCCTGCCTACCACAGTGTTCTCGTCCTCCCTCACCCCTGGGCAACACTCTTCTCATGTTGATGGAAATGTGATTATTTTATTTAGGTGAAGTGTGAATTATTTTATTTAGGTATCCCTGGGAAGAAGATGTTTCAAATTTAGCATAGGAGCAGAACTTTCACACCACAGTAAATAGAAAAAGTAATAAAATCTCTGAAATGTTCAAGTAATTTAAATGTTCGGCAACTGGGGATTGCTTTAAGCATTTAAGAGGAGCGGATGAAGCCACAGTCTAGCAGCTGCTGGAGACAGGATAGAATTTTCTATTCCCTGCTCTACTATACATTTAAGCTTGTCTCAGGACTAAGGTGTACCTTGTCTGCCAAATAACATTTTTTCATCAGATTTCATTCAGGAAAGCTGTAAGTTATTTTGATACTTTGAGGAAATACATTATTGTAGGAACAGGAACAGCCTCTGCCCATCAAAATGCTTAGCTTATGTGTGAGAGCACACCTGAGTGTGTTTTCCTGAAATGGGGAATGAGGGTGGCCTCTCTGTTCAGATTATCTAAAGCAAGCTGCCCCCAGCGAGTGATTGTGTTTGTTGGTGCTCACGGGAGACAGTGCATTCCTGGGCAGAAAGTTCACTGCACAGGAGCGTCATTAGCGAGCCCTTCTACAAGTCATTCCAAGTCTCCAGAAGGTCTGCAGCAAGAATGCAGTTTTGAAGCAGCTGCTTAAAAATCTGAGGGAAACTTGGCTGGAAGAACAGCCACATGATCCTCCAACCCCTCGAGTATTTTTGGCTTTCAGACACTAAGTCCAACGTGACATGACAGCCTTACACAACCAAAACCTTACCATCAACCGAGTGACAGCTAAACAGAATGGGGAAGGAGACATTCACCCACCTTTCACTTTCTTTATTTATGCTTATCAAAGCTTTTTAGCCTCCAACAGTTCGGGTGGAAGTGAAAACATCCCAGAGTGGCTCTGGCTGTGGTGCAGGGCAGCACACCAGCTGCCAGCAAATTGTCCCGAACATGCATGAACACTGTGAACATCTCGTGTCAGGGCAAACCTACAGGCACAGACAGCTCTGGGTTTTGAAAATTTTGAATGAGTTTGTTTTTTCTCTAGCTCTAACCCTCCATCATCACACTACTCCTTTAAAAATACGTATTGGAATATAGCCCCTGAAAAATATAATTTGCAGGTTATAATGCTCAACAGAGGGCTGGAAGAAACTATCACGTTGTTGTGTGACAATTGGTGTCACTCTGCTCTTGGTCCCTATCCTTATATTCTGAAGATGACACCCTATTCCCACTATGGGATACAGGTACAAATAAGAGGAAATGAGATAAAACTCTAGGGCCTGACACTCATGCTAATGGCTTTACTCCCAGCCAGGAAGCTGGAGCTAGATATAGTTGCACTTACTTTAAATCCTATTTTCACAGTCAAAGTGGTGTAAATGGATGCTAGAGTTTGTGGGAATAAGAACTATTATCTTCAGAAAGATAAATTGATCTCTCTAAAGTTCATAGAATACAGATTTTTCTTTATCCGATACAATCTGGAAATCCTACCCTAGCAGTGATAAGAAAGTGGAAGACGATGACTAGATAATTTCGTGCATCCCAAAGTCTTTAATTTAACCATGTATCACTCTTCAAGAGATCTGAAGATATTATGTATTATTCAAATATATATATCAATTTCACATCAAACCGCAGATATTTTTCTCTTTTGCTCCATGTACAATCATTGCTAGAGTATGGATAATTGTTGAAAAAGTTGTCTACAATGTGTGAGTGACTGATAAACATATGGAACCCATTTATAAAAAAAACCATAACTTTGTTCCTTTCAAAATTTAAGGAAAAAAAGTAAAACCTGTTTAGCCCCAGTATTGCTGGAATCAGTGTGAGAAGTTTCTCTTTGAGAGCAGACGCCTGTAGTTTAGGGTTACACGCCCCAAAATTATTGAGACACCTTTGCTTAATAAGCAGAAATATAATTTAAAATTTTATGGATGTAAACTGTTTTTAAGGCAAGACTTCAGGGTCCATTCAGAGAAAACATCTCTGCAAAGAGATCCATGCAAATAATAAGTCCAGGAAGAAGGACTGGAGTCTGTTTATAGAAAAAAAAAATTTAAAATGAAGCTATATAGCAAAGAGCTGTGGCCTTGCAAAATGGTCCAGTCTCCTGCATTATGTAGCAAAAGGACAAATACAATCCCTGAAGGTATAAGTGAATGGGAATTGAGGGGTTTTTTTGTACCATGTAAGAATTTGTTACACACCAAGTTCTGATTGAAGTTCTGGGGTCCTCTTTTGGAATAGAATTTGGAAGGAGGGAGGTAGTATACAAAAAAAAAAAAAAAGCTTTCATGAAAATAATTCAAGGGCTTGAGAAATGCCATACCACAAGAGAGACTGAAGGTATTCCATGTGCTCCCATATTTAAGGGGAAAAAAAAAAGATGTAGCAATGACTTAGATACAGGGCTCCCTTTATAGATATAAAATATCTGTTTCTAGAAGGCTCTTGAACTTAATGGAAAAGGCATGACCCAAAGCGAAGACTGGAAGCTGAAGCCAAATAAATTCAAACAGGAGATACAGCCTGATTTTTCTCAATTTTTCTAAGTCATCACAGTGATTAGGTACTGAAACAAACTACTGAGGACAGCAGCCTGGCAATGTCTTTTGGACTGCAGCTATCAGTGGGGCATCTGCTTAGATAAGGCATGACCCTCAGTCCAGTACTTGGAAAACTGGCAGAAATGTGCAAATGTGCGATAAGAATGTGAGAGATGGAGTCAAGATTCCCCCTCGAGCCCCAAACGCTATGAAAGTACAGCTGTACAGATTTGCTTTTGGCCCATGATCTCAAATTCATTTGAGGTTAATTTTCCAGCTCAGAAAGTAAATCAGTCTCAGTATCAAGTGGAATTTGGGTTTTAAGACCTTAGCTTTGCAGATCTTTGATAGTGATAAGGGAAAACAGAAATGGTTATCACAGCAGAGAAAAGTTGTTTCAAAAATTCTTACGGTAATCTGTTCCTTTTGGACCTATAAAGCCTTAGGAGGCTTAGGTGAATAAAAAGCATCTAGTAATTGAGGATGTTTTTTTGTACATTTACATGTTTCAAAATCAATGCCTCTGCCAGCAATTTTCACTGAATGCTATTATATATAGACCCATTCAGCAATGAAATAGGAAGCTGTAATCACATTCTGTATGCTTTGCCAGCCCCTGACATGGGCTGAATGTCTGAGAGGTACTGTATTCAGACTATCTTTTTTTTTTTTTTTTTTTTTTAATAATAATAAAGAAAGATAATAAAAATCTGTCTTCAGAAATTCACTATAAAAGGGGAGAACTCATTAGCTAAGCGACACACAAAATGCAGACAGCTTATTATTCTATTGTGATGAAGATACCAAGTTTAGCCAGACATTGTATTTTAATTGGATTTTCCAGCAGTAAAAGTAGAAGACTCTCAAAATTAACCCTTCAAGAGAGGAGAGAAATGATTCTGCTCTTTCCCTTTGAGCCCCTGTGCCCAACAGGATGTCTCTGTGTCTTTGGTCCCCAATGGATTCGCTTGTTCACCTTTCCTGCAGGGGAGGAAGCTGATGTTAATGATGATGATGACGATGCCTGCAGCCTCCTCGCCCAGCTCCAAGCTGATGAACTAGCAGAAACACCTTCCAATAGGTCATGCCAGAGAGGGACTTGGTTATGTGCTCCTCTCCTCCTCTTGTCAGCTCAAATCTTGTTTCAAAACTGAAAGGCCTCAGGCTCTGTTTCTCTTGGAAAGCTGCTAAAAGGGACCCAGTGCCCAAAGAGAGCTTTCTGGGCTCAGTGGGACCCTCAGGCATGCCCAGGTGGGGTCCCATCCAGCACCCACACATGCACAGATGCTTTACGGCAGCTCATGCAGGGACTGCCCAACAGCCTTGCTGAGGATGTCACTGACTCGTGCTGTGGTTCTAATTTTCTGTGGCATGATAAGGGATTCTGTAAAATGAAAGTAGAGTGTCTTTTCTTCCTTTTGACACTCTGAGTATGGGTAAAAAGCTCATGTCAAACTACTTTCTTATGTGACTTTTAGATCTTTTGTTCTTTAATGTCCTTTACAATGGCAATGAGATCAAATATTCCTTCAGGAAGTCGGCAGATGGCTCAAAGTTGAGCAGCGCAGGTGACACAGTAAATGGAAGGGATCCAAGGGAACCGGAGCAAAGTCTGAGAAGGGGGCCATAAGAACCTCATGAAGTTCAACAAATCCAAGTGCAAGACGCAGCACCTAGATCAGAGCAGTCCCAGATAGAAGATAGACTGGGAGAAGTAGTCTTTGAGAGCAAGACTGTGGAGAAGGATTTGCAGGTTCTAGGGGACAAAAAGCTGGACATGACTGCTCAATGTGCACTCACACCCCTGAAAGCCAATTATGTCCTGGGCTGCATCCAAAGCAGCATGGTCAGCAGGTTAAGGGAGGGGATTCTGCCCCTCTGCTCTGCACTGCTCTGGTAAGACCCCATCTGCAGTGCTGCATCAAGCTCTGGGGTCCCCAGCACAAAACAGACATGGATTTGTTGGAGCAAGTCCAGAGGAGTGCCAGAAAAATGATCAGAGGGCTGTAGCAGTTCTCCTCTGAAGACAGTCTGAAATAATTTGGGTTGTTCAGCCTCGAGAAGAGGAAGCTTTGGAGAGACCTTATGGTACTTCTACTACTTAAAGGGAGCTTATAAAAACAGATGGAGAGGGACTTTCTACATAAGACAGAGACAGGAAAAGGGAGAAGGGTTTTACACGAAAATCACTACGCTTCATTGTGTTTTCTACATGCATGCAAATGAACCAGTTTAATATTATTTCATTTGGACCATTTAATTAGTGAAGCTGAAGGATGTGTGTCATGACGGAGTTGAGTCTTAAGCCATAAATAGTAAGGTAATAAGGGGATGCAAAGAGGTGCTATGAGGAACAGTGAGAAAGAATGGAGAAAAAAGAGTGAATGCTGACATGCAGGAGTTGCATCAGGATCTTATCAGACTTGTAACTCAGGATCATTTAGCTCACCAATTCCAACACCTAACCACTTTCCTTACCAAATACACAGCTTCTAGTACTTGAACAGCCTCTATGTCCAATATAAGAAAAGGACCAAGGATGAAATCTGATGCACAGAAAATGTTAGCAGAAAAGTGTATTCTCATGGCATTAATGACCACACAGCCTTTATAAAGATATACACTCTGGAGTTGTAACCTTCCTATATTGGGCACATATGGGTGCTAGCATGTAGGTACATAATACCAAAGCTGACCCATACTGGCTGGAGAGAAGTGACCAAGTCAAGCATAAATTCGTACCTACCTGCTGAGAATTTTCTTGAAAACTGGAAAATGAGTGTTATGAGGAGTGTCTTCTGAACACCAACTCCTTGCTCAACACCAGACCAAGGTATGATTGTATGTAAAGTTATTCTAGTTTTTTGATGACCAGTAGCCATTAAGATTATTGAGAGACTCTCTGGCCTCTAGCTAAAGCAACCTGTGCCACTGCAAAGCAAAATTCACCTGGTTTCAGGGTTTCAGAGACTTCGGGTTTTCATTAGGAGTTGAAACATCAACTGCATTTGGGTGTATCACACACAGAGTGTAAAAGGGAAGCAAAATCTACTTTCAACATGGCCAAAGATATCAGACAAGTGACCCAGTAAAGAAAGAAGTATACCAGGAGGAGTCAGGACCAGAAGCACATTGCAATATTTCATATATCATCCTGCGGTGGCTTTATTGTTCCAAATAGTAACAAAAGAAGACAAAACTACTTGATGAGCCATCTGTGGCTACATCTGTGTTAGTTATTGATGTAGCACAATAGGAAAGAATCTATAGGGTGAAGGACTAGTGCCGAAGACCTTAACTGTACATTATTTACATCTCAGAAAGCTTTATAGTAGACTGTCCCTTGTGTGGTCCCATGGACTCAGCAGTGGTGAGAGCACGTCTAGGTTAAATCTCAGCTGCAAGTAAAGTTTGTGCACTCTGAGACTGTTCCCCCACACAAACAAAAGCACAGCACATTGGGATGTTCTGGAGATTTGGTTTGGATATACACTTCTAATCCATCTTCCAATGTGCCCAGTAAGAGCAGAACTGGCATCCAGGAGTAGTCATAAAAATGGAGGAAAGGAAAATGTGTGAAATGTTAGCACCCACATGCCAAAGAGAAAAAACTACTAAGACAAGCTTGCAACTATAGACACCACTAGTTGAGAGCTCCTGAATAACTGTCCTTGAGGATGGATTGAAACAAGTCATCCTGTCACCTCTGGCAGATCCAGATAAAACTGCCATGGAGGTGTGGAAAAGTTCGCTGATTAGTGGGTTTGTGGAGCTAACAAGGACAATGTACAGAAAACATCAAGGACGAAAAGAAAATTCTTCACCACATGGCACTTTAAAAAGCCCACATTAGATTATTCATTGATATCAAAGCCCATATCAAAGCTGAAATTACTCAGCTTCCTTCTTCAGAAGAAAAATGTTACAGCATTGTACAATGCTCAGGAGGAAAGGAATGATCCCTAACAGCCTGACATGAAATGCTAATGCACCAGAGGTCAGGTCTAGAGATGTAGAGCAACAGCCCTCAGATTCTTAAAACAAGTAGGAGTTCTAACTACATGGTTTTTTATGCGTGATTGTTATATCTCTTTTTTCAAAGATGCTTCTCTGAGTCTAAATTCAAGTCTACTTGTTTTAAACTCCATTCATTTCCTGTTTTTCTTTATTTTTACTCAACTAGGAAAATTGCTTGGAGGCAGGCACAAGCATGATGCACTAGCTGCTGCCTAAACTTGCATATGAACTTAAAAGCCTGCAGCCGAACAAAACAGCAAATACACAATGACACAAGAAACTCTCCTTCCATTCCCTTCCTCCATTGAAATATTTGCAAAAATATTTCTACTCTAAAACACTACATTAGACTGTAAAACAGTCATTGGGATATGTAATCATGTCAGGATGTGGTCTGAGGAAGAAAAAACAGAGCAAGATTAAAGTTTAGGCACTACTCAGCAAATCTGCTCATAGACATCCAAGGCCGTACTCAGAGACTGACCATCCCAGAACAGCTCAGAGCTACATCCCCTCTGCCCTAAATCCCATATTCTACCTTCCCCAGGCTACAGAGACTTGCAGCTCTTGAGCAGGTAACTTTGTTCTCCACAACCCATTGGACTTTCAGGGCATAAACACATCCTGACACCTGCTGAATGCATGAAAATACCACTATCTACAACTTCCTGCTGCAAGGATCTCCTGACCCATGACACTTCATTGTAAGTGATATTTTATTCGAATAAGAATTTTCCCAGACAACTGCAAACATTCTGGTTAAAAACAAACCAGAAGAGGGACTCTAAAGTATCAGGAAGACCAAAGGTTCTTGGAAATAGGAGGAAGCTGGGTTAAAATATCTGGTCCAAAACTAGATTTCATTTGAATGCCCCACCAGACCAGCGTTTGACTTGATGTTGGACAGTCTACCACTAATATGTACCACTACAAACTGTTGGAACCATACCAGTGTCTGCAAATTGGCTGACCATAACAGTTCCTGTGTATCTCTTTGTTCAGAGAAAAGGGCAATTGTCAGACTGTGGTCATGGCATCAATTTCCTGTGGGTAAGGTGAAGTTTCTTTTTACCGTGGAAGTTCAGAAGCCACCTGAAATCCCACTGTGCAGGAGAACACAGAATAAAGAACAGTCCAGTTTAGAAGGTCCTTTGCAGATTACCTAGTCTAGTCCCAACTGAAACCAGTTCTGGCTGCAAAGTTAGCCAAGGCAAATGATAGACTGAGTACTATTAGCTGGGATACCCAAAACAGCTCAGTGTTTGGGCCAGGCACTTTCTGAGCATGTGAACCCAATATGAGAAGAAAATGAGCTCCCACTAGCCAGTAGGTTTATGGCTCCTGGGAGACACAGATATGAAGTTTGTGTATCTTGAGGCCAAGCTAAGCACAACCATGAGAGTGCCTTTAGGGAATCTTCATGATGCCTCCTCTTTCTGAATTCTTTATTTTTTCTCAACATCAATGGCAAATGTTTCTGAAGTGTCACAATGTCTAAGGACCAGGAGCCTCATCTTCTTTCTCAAAGGTCTAGGCAGAAGAAAGTATCTCCTTATCAAGTCACAAGGTCAGTTTTCAAAGCTAATATAGGTCCATATTTTATCAAGTTACTCATGAAAAATTTGTTCTTCACTCTGTCTTGGCAAGCCACCTCCTGAAACTATACCATAGGCACACCAGGCGAGGGCCAGACTGATCACACATGAGAACAGCCAGAGCACTTGGCTGACTGACACTCACCCCTCAGCTGACCAGCCAGACTGTTATGTAAAATTCCTCAGAGAGCAGTGAGGCATTCCCACTCAGACACCAACAGTCTGAGGAGCAGCTGGATGCAATACCCACTGTGGGGATCTACAAACAGACCACTATCTCCTCTCATGCTCACTGAAATCCCCCAATTCCCTGCTCTGCCAGACCCTCCCTCAGGCTGCTGTATAAGGAGCCATCTGTGGGCAGTGAGTTTCTCCAGCTCAGATAAAAGATAACTGTCTGCTACTGGCTATAGCTGAGCACTTTTTCTCCTGTGCTTCTCAGCTTCTTAGTGTAATACTCCAGGAAAAACAATTTCAATGAGAAATGGTATCTTCTGTGTAGACACAGGTTTCTATATTAAACTAGCCCCAGTCAGCCATCTACAAAATTTTAAAGTAAATTAAGTAAGGACATCAAGCACAAGACTGCCAATTTAAAAAAAAAAAAAGGAAAAAAAAGAGAAAAAAAGACATCTATTCATGTATTAGCAGTTATAAAAGCAAGTATGAGCCTATTGTTGAAAAGGTCAGGTCCTTGATTGAAGCTTGTGCCATGTTTGAGGATATTTAAGGCTCTCCCAAAAAATTTTCCTGTGCCTATTACAGAGTGTGTTCAGCTGCCTCATTTTTTACAGAAGCACTACTGAAGTGGCTCTGCCTACCTATGCTTACCTCACCAATTTTCAGCAGCTTTAGCTTTGAGGCACTCAGCTATCTGTCCATGTATAAGGCTTAATGTAGGGTTTCTTCCAATTACAGTGATATTTATATTCAAAGTTCTGTAATTAGCTCCTGGCCATTCACAACTGCCAGGTAAAATTCCACCTGCTACTGGTGGAACAGAGCAAGAAAGATTAATTGCCTAATAAGAAAATTACAAGATAATTAACAGTGATTTACAAAGATACATTCTGTCCTTGAAAAGGTAAAAGAAAACATGTCGCTAGACCTACCAAAATGTAGGAACTGCTTTTGCTGTAAAGAGCCCCTTAACCACAAATCTTTCTGTGTACCTTCCTAAATACAAATGGCAAACTTCAAAAATGCTTTGAGTGAACATTACTGATTATGAACATTACTGATCACAAGTGATACTTCTTTGACAAATATTCCTGCCTCCAGAACTTTGATTAGACTGATTAACAAAAATTTCTAAATTGCTCTTTTATCATGAGATCTCCACGGTTTTGTGGAATTTATGGCAGCTTCTGTAGCATGAATTGTACCAGGAACTAAAACTGGAGACCAAAATTAACAGGCACAGTTTGTAGAGATAAAGCACTAGAGACAGGCATGCAAACACTAAAATGGCTCCTTCATAATCACACAATTATTGGATGATATCCCTACAGATGAAGAAATATTGCCTCAATTATGCTTATGCCTATATACTATGATTAATATATGACTTAAGAGAGGATGTAGTTTAAGAGTAGTAGTAGCTTATAAGCTGGATCCTGAACAGTTGCATCCTCTCTCCAATTTATACATAGTATATCTTTTGGCATTTTTCACCTTGTACTTGCTCTGTTTCCAAGAAAATGGAAAAATCTCAAATATTTGTTATGCTTGTGCTGTGAATTAAATATGGTTTTCACAAAGCAGTTTAACTAATCCAGCTGTTCTGATCAAAAAGCTAATTGCCAAAAAAACTTACTAAATTACTAAATTAAAAATTGCTAATTACTAAAAAGCTAAAACTACAATCATAACAAAAATGCATTTCTAGGGCAAGCAACTACAAAATTCTGTATTTCTTTACTTCTCTGAAAGATAACCAATTTGAGAGGAAAAATCACCCTTTGTTGTTCAAGAAAAAGGGTCTTATATTTCTGCTTTGATTTAGTTTCAAACAAACCAGTGAATTTCCCAGCACTCCCACTAAAGCAGCTCCCACATGGTGCAACTGGAACTGCATTTCAGTGGACTCATCCCACTGCTCCTCCTTGCAGAGCACAAAATACAACCCAGCTGTGCCTCACACCCTGTGGGATAGCTGCTTCCCTGCACAGTAATGAGCAAATCCATGATAATCACAAATCCACAAATCAAAGTCATGCTGAACTGGACTGGGATGAAAATGTTTGTTGCAAGTCCTCCTGGCCTCATAGCAGGTAAAAAAATGAGATTTTTAACAAATTATCCCATGAGCAATAGAAAGGAAAATATTACACAATTAGATGCAAAGCCTGGAAGCAGAACAAGCCTCTGGTTTTGGATCAACCTGGGGGCACCCCAGCATAAGCAAGCTCCTCTCCTTTGTATTTGACTAAACATTTCTCAGGAGTCACTGTATCAGTCAGGGAAAAGCAATGGCGCCACTTCTAATACTGCTGGAAAAGAGTGCCTCGGTTAGGCAGCTGAGAGCTACTGCCCAGCTGTGGCATTAGCTGAATAAGGCTCATTCCCCAGATCCAAACCTCTGGTGGCTGTGCTGCAACACCACAGCAATATTAACAGAAAGCAGTTTTGTTGGGGCTGAGCAGAATTCAATAGCTGGGAACCAGTGGGAAAAAGAAAAAGCCAGAGCCCCCAAAGAAATGAAACAAGAAAAAAAAACCAACAACCCAGCTGTCTCTTTGTGGGAAGGAATCAGAAAGACCGTAGACCAGTTTATCAAAAAAGTATAATTAATGTCAATTTTGAAGTTACAAGTTGTAAGACTCATCATGCCAAGATTCTTTATGCAATTAAAAAAGGAATTTGCAGATGCATTGTCTATGTTACCATAAACCAGTAGCTGTAATTATATGTGTAAAAGAGGTGAAATTTTCTGCTACAAGCACTTGATGTCAGAGGAGAGAAATGGTTAGAGGAGCCTTCAAGCATGGCATCCACAGGGTGTGCTGGCAGTGCTATAGATCAAATAAATGCAACAATAATTACCCCTCCCAAAAGAGTAAAAATTTGAGGAGTTTATGCAAATTAGCAAAGGCAATGATCATCAAATGAGCCCTCTACAGTGTTGAGCCAACTTACTCAGCAAGCCTCTGAAGTGACATATCACCATGGAAGGAGATAAGGACATCTGCTGCCAAGGATGGAGGGGGAGAGGGGTGGTGGAGATGGCTGGGGAATGGCAAGCATTCTGAAAAAACCTGAGGACAGATGTCTCCATGCCCTCCTTTATCTTGTGCCATGTACCTGATGAGAAACTTCAACAGCCCCTCAGCCTTTCGCACTTTCGGATACTCCATTTAAAAAAATCATCTTCTCTGACAAAGAAGTCCAAAGCCCCAGAAATCCTCACTGTGGCTGTTGCTACCAGTTATCAAGGACTCCTCTTTAATACTTGTTTTACTCTTTTTTATTGGCTCCTGAAATACCACTGACTGGGTACATAAACAAACTGAATGCTGCAGAAGGATTTTTGCCAGGCTCCCCCTTCTTTTGATTGGCATCATGAAGATGGCTTCAAAACAAGCTGATGCATGCAAGAAAAAGTCATTAATCAACCAGAAGATACTGCATAGAAGCATCCATTCATTTGCTGAACAGAAACACAATTTTATTTTATTCCAGGCTATCTTAACCCATCAAAAAAGACACAGGAGAATGGTGCAGTCATACTTCTGCAGAAATCAAGACACTCAATCTTTTCAGAAAGATCACAGTGTCAGGGCTCAAGCATGGAAAACATGAAAACCGAGATGTTGATTTATGGCTGAATACATTTTTATGGTCTTCGTATGGATTTCTGAATGGATGGTTCTGACAACAATGATGTAGCTTTTTTAATGGATGCAGAATGCTTTTTATTCTCTTGGGCAAATTAAAATATCAGTGAGTTCACTTCTCTTTCCTGTTTGATCTGTTCCTAGCTGTACCCACATATTTTAAAGGAACTGGTGATCCAACAGTGACCACATTAAAAAAATCAAACACCTGCCAACCATTTCCACAAAGCTTTCTGAGGTTTTTGACATAGTGTTCAATTTGTCCCTGCTCGGAGCAATGACACAGCAGGGTTACTGCAGTATTTTGTCTCCTTTGCCCAAAAATTGTAGAAAGGGTTATCTAACCTTTGCCAGACAGATTTCAGCAATTTTGTTTTCTAAGTAGGACAGGCTGACAGGGTTTTGTAAAGCTGTTGCGGTAGAAGCCAGGTCATCACTTTATTGATAAGCAAACTTTATTGCACTATTAATACAAGGTGTTAAGATCAATATATGGTCTTGTCTCAATTCCAATTTTCCCACTTTGTTTTTAATTGAATAAAATAAGCAAAAATTAAGACAGTTCATGCCTTCTCCCTAAAAAAATATACTGGCTATGTGGCTATTCTACAAAATACAAAAAAGTAATTTACCAAAATCCCAGCAGTTTAATCTATTATGTGAAAGAGCAATGGACAAATCTTAACAATATGAGCCTGAAGGCTTTCTGCTGTAACAGGATTTAGCAATAACTTTTAATTGGCAGTTCAAAGTTAATCCACAGGGGAAAATGTGATCTGGCAAAAGCACTCAGTCACAGAATGAAAAAAAAAAAAATGAAAAAAGGAAAAAAACCCCAACCCACAACTGTGGGATTTTTCTCTCAGAATTTTTGCAGCTATTGTTATTGAGAAACATTATATAAATAATTGCTGCATTGTCTCAGTCTAACAAGGCTCTTCTTCTGTGACACCTTTTATCCCTTTTGTGCTTAATTCTTCTACCAGTGAAAAAGTGGGCAAAAGTTTAAAATTTTCAGTTCTCCTAGTATATATGTATATATGTATACATGTTTATATGTATATATATATGTAGCTTTATTTAACATACCTTCTGAAGGAAAAATGATAGACAAATCCCTGACACTAATGCTCTCCTCTTCCCTTTTTCTCCTTTGACATCAGGCCACAAGCCTGAATTTCTCTTGTTTCTACTCAAGCAACATCCAAAATGTTTGCAGTGAGGAGCCATTTCTCCTCCTAGATTTAGCCTAGGAAAAGCCCAAAACACAGACAATCTTTCTGGATCGTACTCACTAGGATCTGTTCAGCTCTAAATGTCAGCAATTCTGCCATCCATGGTTTCTCTTCCTTGTTCCAGTGATGTTTCAGACTTACTCATGGTGTCCTGCTGAACACAGAAGACAACATAAGGGTGTCTCAAGAGAAAACTGGTCCACTCCAGCTCCCACCATTAGACCAAATGCTGCTTTGAAAGCTGAGCTTTTGGCAGCTTATGGCAGTTGCCCTAATGGAAATACTAGGAATTCTGATAGCAGCATGTGAGAAAACCAACTGTTTTTGTGAGAGCTCAGAAAGCAAGTAAGTGTCTATGTTCCATCTATGACTGCATTAAGAAATTAAGGAAGTTTTCTACATGTTAGCTGAACAACTCTCAAAAGTTGCAGCTCTGCAACATCTATTTCATATGAGTTATAGATTTTCTTTTCAAAAAAATATATATATAAACATTCCCCTTAAAAAAGGTTGTAACTACGTTTAAGTGACTGATCCCCTGACTTCTCACCTTAACTTTCATTGAAAACTAAACATCCACAGCTAATGTGTAAAACCTCAAACTCTTGGGGAAGTTTTTCAGTTTTACTCTTTCAGCAAAAGCAGGGCTGGGGAGAACAGACGAGCCCATTGTTGGTCTGCAGACTGCTGCTTTGCTGGCAAACTACTCCAGCAAGGTGACTGGAAAAATCACAACTGCTTGTTACAAATACAGCCAACATGAGTAAAATCCATGAAAAGAAATGCTTCAAAAGAGTGATTCAATTTTTATTAAGTAATTTTACCTGAGAGATGTATTCACTCCACATCAATGTGTTATCTCCAAACACAGATCTAAATAAATTTTTTAAACATGAAGCTTCATGTTTTACAGAACATGTAGTCCAAAAAGTAAGCTGGAACTTCTTCCCTTATATATAAATTAAGTAGGACAAGCAAAAATAAACCACATTAACGGTAGCAAGAAGTTTGAGTCCTTAAAGAATCTACAATCTAAAATAAGTTAAACCAATCTTTTAAATATAAATATCCTATGAAAGGTTAATTTTTGAGACAATGTAAAGGCAAATAGGAACACAACCAAAAAAATGAATATTTTAACATATACTCCATGTGTCTCACTAAATTTTTTAAATGCTGAACACTTAAATACACACAAATGCTGTCCAGAGAACCTTCACTAATTGCAAAGTTTGACTAACTTTTAATACAAAGTATTTTATTGCACATATTAAAAATTATCCTCACCGAATACCAGAACCGCATTAAACTATTCTAGGAACTATTTCTAGTAGAAAAATTGCATTTTACCTGCTCTTTTGAAGCATTCTTGAAGAGGTTCTTTTGTTTGGAAAGAAAAACCTGAAAAATTAAAAAAAAAAAAAAAAGGATGCACAGATGTCAAAAATAAAAAGTCTGGTTCTGCTGAGGGAGCTGAGAGATGCCCTTTGCTGTCTGAAGAGAGAGTTTATTTGGGTAAATAACTTTGTTGCTGTGGAATCCAGCTCAGTTCTTTGTACTAAGCATCTCTGGATGGAGAGAGAGTGACATTGCATTCTCTGCACACTCATAAATGAAGCAGGAATTCCCAGATTTGCCATCATGTGATTTCAGTGAGGAACTAGCCCTCGACTTTCTCCCAGCACCCGTTACTCTCTACCCAAACACAGCTCTTCCAAAGCCTGACATGGCTGGAACAAGTGGCCAAGAGAGAAGGAGCACACAAATCATTCTTAGCTTAACTGAGCAGACGTTTAGACACTTTCGGCAGGAAGCAGGAGGAGAATAGAGCAGAAGTGTTAGATTGCCACAGAAGTTAAAAAAAATCAAATTTAACAATTCTCCCTAGGAAAAACTGGACATATTGGGGAGGGGTGGGGTGGTGGGGTGAGATTTAAGGCCGGGGGGGACGGGGAGGGAAATTCACCTTTTCAGCCATCAGAAATTACTAACAAGATTATCCTGACAAACACTCATTCTTGTTCTTTATACTGGAATTTCAATGATTTACAAATGCCACTGTAAAACTCAGTGGGATGATAATTACGCACTACATCAGGCAAAATCTTTTTGTCTGTATCAGACAAAAACTGATAAAAGATAATATAATCTGCACTCTACATAAAGCATATGCCAGCTGGAGAAACAGATGCTACATTAATTTCGTGGCTACAAGCAGAATGATGCAAAGGAAAATAATGCAATATTTATTCTTTACAAAGAGAATGATGCTATTTACATTTTGCCTTTAATAACTGCATGTTATTAAATAGCAATGATGGATTCTTCTAGTTGAGCCTTCCCAAGGAAGCAATTGTTACTGAAAGATGAGTAACCATTTTTGACCTTCTAATATTTAAATATGAGATGAACACTTCCAGCTCCCTCATAAGGTCATCAATAGTTATCTCCAACATTCTTTTTTGATGAGCATCATGGATGTACATCCAGGGCTTGTCTCCCTTCCTTCTGAGGAGAACTGCTTACTACAGGAGTCTGCTGAGAGAAGGCAATAAGGTGGACCATTGAGCAATTGCTATTAGTGTTTCATTTGTGCTGGAGGTAGTTAAACATCCAAAAGTGTGTTTTTCAAGGCTTTTTTTCCTCTGTTTAATTTTTTCCTATAGGTTGTAGAATAACTTGCAACAGATGCAACACAAGTTCCAGTTTCATCTGCTTATCTACAAACACCAAGGTGACAATAGCTTAAGATATAGGAATTTATATACACTCCTGTAACTCATGGAGTACCTTCACGTTTTGTGAAGGTGAATCTATTTAAACTGATCCCCATTATCACAGTTCAACTACTCCCTTACTGCAGTAGCAGGGCAACAGATCTGCCAGCAGGAGAAAGATCTTTTTAATACAGAAAATATAATTTTTATGAAAACATCAATGTACAGGTGTCCTCCCATCCAATTTCATGCAGACAAGTAAAACAAGTTGCTCTTTCAAAGATTACTCTGTTACAAAAAAAAAAAAAAAGTCCCTTTATTAAGATAAATTATTCACCTTCAACTTTATAACACAATGAATATGTTTCATTTGTGTTCCTGTTGCTTGGTTGCTTCAGCCATGGATGAGGACCCCAGAGCTGCAGACGCTGTAAAAACCTAGGAAAAGGTGAACCGTCCCGCTCTACAGATCACATAAAATGCAGAAGACAGCACAGTAAGGAGCAGGTAAGGCATGACTGATTTGTATAGTAATTGTAGGATTTCCA
This sequence comes from Sialia sialis, assembly GCA_009812075.1. Lineage (NCBI taxonomy): Eukaryota > Metazoa > Chordata > Aves > Passeriformes > Turdidae > Sialia > Sialia sialis. The sequence continues at coordinate 59,402,311 of VRYO01002772.1, read as the reverse complement.
GAGGGCACACATCAAAGGGATACAGACTGTTCAGTACTGTGAGAGTTCACCCAAAAGACCTCATTTAACCTCCATTTCCATTAAGACTTTCACTGAGTCAGCCATGATAACAGTGGAAGGCAAGGCAGAAATCCAGAGAATTAGTTAGAGGATGCCACACACAATGGAACTGGCAGAAACACTCCAATTTAGTGGCAGGTTATTGGCATGTGGAATACTGTGTCCTTTACTACACTCACAGTAAACTTCTGTGATATTCTCATTTATTCCAGGAATACACTGGAATTGCAAAAGCTGGGGACACAGTGTTGTTAGATGTCTTTACATTGGTAGGACAAAGTTTTTGTCTTTCCTTAGTCTATTAGTAAATTTAAGGGAAAAAAGCAAAGATATTTTCATACTAGACAAAGTGGTGCTTGCTCCTGATGTCCCAAGTGGAAGGAGCATCAGGACTTTCACTTGCAGAAGAATCTGTAATGGGAACAAAAGATGAAAAAATACTAGTTAATTATAAAATCACATCTAGAAAAGTCTGGTAAGAGAAAGTAGAGATTTTACTCCTTTGATTTAGGATTTTAAGTCTCTAAGTCTGCAGAGTGAAACTGGAGCTAAGTGGGGTCTGGACTCAAAGGGATCACTTTTGTTATACCAAGTTCTTCCACATCTTGGTTTCCACAGAACTAGCCAGAGCTGCTTGGCAAACCTGGGCTGGTTCTGTTTGTATGTCTTTGCAGAGCTAAAATGGGGGTTCCAAACTCGTATCAAGGTTTTTATGGAGAAAATTCTGGATTTGAAGTTGAGATAGATAAGATTCTAGCCCACGCATTCTGAACAAGTCCCTACAAGAGGTGAAGGAAGGACTGATTTCTCAGCAGGCAGTAAGTTCCTGAAAACAGGATGGCTGTTGTGTGAAACTTCAGAGCTCAGACTAGCACAGAGGGGCTTTTGCATTCCTGACAGATTTTCCAGGCAGGAGAGCACTGCAGGGGCTGGCAGGAAAGCCCAGCAGCCCTGCATGCCCGCAGGAAGGGGCAACTCCTCTCCCACCCACTGTACCATCCCTCCCACCAGGCTGACACTGCTGTGTGAAAGCTGGCTGGGCTGCCAGCCAACCCCCTCTCTTTAGGACACAGACACCTCAAACGGACAAATTATCCCCGCCTGCGGGAGGGAGGGATGCTTTCTGGCAAACTTTACGTGCTACACAAAAGTCACAGGTCTAAACTCCCAGTTGTAGTCCCTGGAGATGAAGGGTCAGTTTGGTCAGCAGCTTAAGAAGGAACATCCTGACCATGGCCAGCTGGCTACTGCGGGATGATATTAAAAATTCCCAGACTGTATCAGCTCTATTAAATAATTCTCCACTCCCAAAATGTGGAGAATAGACGCTGAGTTCACAGATGGTGACCTCCAACTTAGACACCTCGCTTATTCCCCTGTGGGTTGTGATGGTGGGAGTGTTGCCACTTTAGGCTGTACCACCCGAGTCCTTCAGCCTAAAGCCTGCTTCACCAAGCTGCCCAGCCTGCTGCCAGAGATTCCTCTGCCTTTTCTAGACTGGTGGATACCACCACTCCTAACAGGATATAGTAGCCAGTTTTTGTTCTTGAAAAAAAAAGCATTTTGAGTGGTCAGAAAATGGGATTTGCTCTTCATGGGCTTTTAGGTGCAAATTCCTGGTCTGAGAAAGCAAAGGAATCAACCTTCTAAAACTATATTTAAAGACTACTTAACAACCTTTGAAGACAGAAGGCCATTGAGTCTTATCAGGGAGTTTAGGGCATGTGACACATTTATCATCATCCTGTATGTTCCTTATCATGCTAGTGAAAGTCTTCAGGCCAATATATACTTGCCTCCCCCACAAACATCTTAATCAGCATATGTGGAAAACCAAATCAGAAGCAGTAGATTCCAAAGATCTCGTTGATAAAACATTTTTTCTTTTTAGATTAGAGGAAATGTATTGATGTAGAGTTTCTTGCATATGTTGCCTTCAAGGCTAATCTCCCAACAAACCTTTGAATTAAAAATTGTGGTGTTGATTAAAATATGCCATCCCAGTTCTTTTACTCAACTGGAGTGGAAAGGTGTGGAATTGGTGGAAGAAGTATTCTGTCATGGTGTCATGTTCTTAAGTGAAAGCTGCAGCAAAGCAACATAACTGTGAATGTGACATGGAAACTATTTGTGAATTGATGCTACTGATACTTGGAAAAGATTCTGCTGGTTTGAGCATACATCTCAAAGGTGAATGCTAATTGTATATCTGCAAGGCACCATTCTTCTTTGCATTTAATCATCTGATGGTCAGTGACTACAATTATGCAAACATTTCTTGAAAAGATAAAGTAGAACAAAGTAGAATTGTCTCAGTTGTTTCCTGACTCTGTTAATTTTGATTGGCTCTCTCCACTGAGTTTGCATGTGGTCCACTATCATACCTGAAAAAGTTTTCAGCAGAAGCATTTTGAGGAATTTGTTTGGAGGACATGGATATAATGTAAAATTTTCTAGGATTCTCTTTCGTAAATGGTCAGTGTTAAGTGAAAAGAAACTCAAGCTTTAATGGGCAGTTGCATGTACTTAGTATTGCCAATAAGCCATAATAAGGATGAGGTATATCCCTTCTAGAAAATAAAGTCTAAGCTAGGAGTATAAACTTCCTTGTTTCCCTGTGAAAACTTCAGTGGTGGGGGGCAAAAAGTGCCAATGTGGTTTGGTAGTCAGCTGAGCTTTGTTATGCTGTTTGGCTAAAACACATCGGAGAAAAAAAGCAAGAAAGTGTAACGTCAAAATTTTACAGGTGAAGCTACAGGCAAAATATGAAGGTTTCTCCTAAACTGGAAAGACTTTTTGAGCAGGACTCCTGCATATGTCCTTCCTGGCTCTGCTGCTTCTCATGTTTTTCTTCAGTTTCATCACATTGACCTAGAAACATCCTGGAGAACAGGGTTTGTGTCCAAAATTAGGTTGGCTGTCTGACCTGAGCAATGCAGAAGTCAGTGGATTATGAAGTGCTGTGCATAGCAGGAGGAAGAAACAAAATGCATTTAACACCTGTGTGGGATGTGTAGTGGGATTTGGGCTGCCTTGGGTGAGTTGCTCTTCCTCCATGCTCCTGCAGAGGACAAGGATGCCTGGGGTATAAAGGGCTGGACAAAACCAGGAAAGAAATGAACTTTGGAGTAAAAATCATGCACCTTCCTTCCTGTGATCCAGGGACTGCTGCTGCCTGGGAGAGACACTGACCAGGCTTCAGTCTGTGCTGCTTATGACCAGGGTTATCCATGTAGGGCACTTCCTGGTAGCCTTTGGGATTTTTGAAAATTTGGAATTTTGGACCCTCAACTGTTCCAGAAGCTGATGCCAAGGCTCCACTTGTGCCAGCATCTAGCATCACCTTTCCCACACGCCCACATGCATCTCAGTGGTGGCTGGCACTCAGTCCTTGTGGCTGAGTGTACACATGGGATAGAGTGAAGTTGTGCAGAGGCACAGTTACTAAAAGATTTAATAAGAAGATGTAAGAAGACAGGAAATACTGCAGTGAAATCACTTTTGGTTTCAGCCCTGGTTTTGCCTCTCAGTCTGGATTCCACAAAAAATACTACCTTGTGTGCTGCAGGATGTCAGTACTGGGTTGATAGTTGTTTCCAGGATGGTCTGGCTTGGTCTTAGGCTGTTTGCAGTGTGGATAAAATACCCATGTATAGGAGAAGACAAGCCCGTGGGAGATTTTTGAGCTTCCTGTGTGGTTAAGGCACAGGACCAGCAGTCAGGAGATCAAAGTTCCTGTGTGGTACAGAAAAGCTGTTTCATCACATAGGCTGCATTGATAAAAATTATCTCTAAATACAATTCTTTGTCATAGCCAAGGCTTCCCTCTTGCCATGGAGTATCACCTTCTCCTCCAAATGGAGTAGTAACTACTGCTGCTAAGGCCTCACAGTAGATGGTAATGCAACTGTTCCATGGCTCTTCTGGGAGATTTGAGTTATTTTATGGTCTCACAACAACCCCGAGACAGTAGCTTTTGCAGGAATAGTCAGTGGCCCCTCTACCCATCAGAGCCTGGATTCACTTCTGCTGCTTTTGAGAAACAGGTGAATCGAAACTATTGAGCCATTTACATGGCTGGTCTTGTGGTCATTTCATGAGTTTTCATGAATGTCTGATGAAGACAGCAGTTCCTACTAACATCATAACCATGGTACTGCTGGTTGGGAAGGATCGCAAGGTCATGGGTTAAGCATCCACTGGCCTGGAAAGCCAACTTGGAAATGATAGGCTGCTCTGAAAAGGGGCTATGTTGTTTAGGGGTTCAATTTTGGCATGACAGAGGTCTTTCATCAGGTGAACTATCATTGCCATGAAGTGACATGATGCATTCCTGCCACTGAGATGGACTTTGCATTGCCAGTTTTCAGCAGTCCTCAGCACCCTGTGTGATCAGATCCACCCTTCAGAGATGAACATGTGGGTGCAGCTCAGAAATGCAAAGTTGGCCGAGGTCCCTGGAGGTCATCCCTGGTGATGTTGCTGAGTTCTTTTCCTTTCAGTATGGCTTTTTGGTCTGATGGAGTTACATCAG
>VRYO01002772.1:59323253-59388132 GCA_009812075.1 Sialia sialis | reverse complement strand
AGAGCAGAGACACATCTCTTTCAAATTCTATCCTTAGGCTACTTATTACCAAAATAAAAAAGGATGCAAGTTTGGTCTTTTGGATCCACTTTTCCACACGGATTCTATTCAGGTGGAAGTTAACCCTCTCAAAGGCTTCATAAAAGTTAAAAAACTTTGTACTTAACTTTAAATGTTTTTCCACAAGGCCTTTTAACTGTAAAATGCTTTAGAAATGCTTATGGGCTCTGAGGACAGCCAGAACTGGCAAGAGAGCAAAGACATTTCTTCAAAGGAATATCAGCTCCAATGAAACCTCTCTCTTTACTGTGAGAAACAGGTCTAAGTATTGGTTCATAACCACTTACAGTGGGGAAAAAAAAGAAAAACTAGGGCTGTAATTCATCATTGGCAGACACTATAACTATGAATTAATAAGCAGGTATATAAGACTGTGATGATACAGTCTTGCTCAAGCACTCTCTAAAGAGGAATTTGGTGGATTGAATAAAAAAAGCCTAAACCAGTTTCTTATCAAAATTATCTAAATTAAAATACTTCAGCAGGCACTAGGCCCACTGCTTCAGATACAAGATGCTTATGATTGTTTCTGAGATGCACTCATCTAGATTAGCTACCTGGCCACATAAGCAACCAAAGGCCAGTCTTCTCAAACACAGCAGTTATTTCCCACTGATCTCTGTGCAGTGTTCAGCTTGTGGCACCCATGGTGTGCATCAGTGTCCTACTCCAAGGAGTGAACATTTTGGTTTGTACATTCCAACCTGGAGTGAGAATTCAGCTGAAACCGCCCTTGACTGCAGTTGATGATATGAAAAGGTCTGAGTGCAGCAGTACTAGAGCTAAGCTATCTTCACAAAGATCAAGCCTATTACTTAAGCCCACAGGAAGAATTAGATGCACGGGACATTTTCCAGTAAAACCGGCTGCCAAAACTGCTTAGTCAGGACAAATCTAGAGGCACACCTGCTCATTCATTTTGCTTCCTAAAAATTAGGTTTAAGATTTTTTTCCTTTTCTCCTTTCTCCTTCTTACATTCTACTTTAGTAAGTGAAATCTGAAAATCAACACTGTAATCACCTGAAAATATTAAAATTCTTGCCTATAATAGGCTAAAGTAGCATATTGTTTGAAAGCTGATACATATTTTAAAAATAAAATTATATTCATATCAGTAATTTTAATGATTTATTCAACAAACCTGTAGTTTATTGCCAGCCTCACATATTCCGCTCTGTTATCCAGTGTAATATGGGTGTACTTGGAACTCAATTGAATATCTTGACCACTTGCATTAGGCACAGTGAACGGGAGGCTCATAGCTTCAAATTCTTCTGAAGTAGCCTCATTGTCTCGAATATACATAAGCCCAGGAATGAAATCTTTATCAACCTTTGGAAGTAGGAAATCCAATTTAAAGTCAGTTTACTAGCACCATACAACATTATCCCTTGCATACCAAAAGCAGAGCATCATGTGTTACCTACCAAAAACTTTGACCAACGTCTGACCACAGTTCATCTAACTTGAATTAAAAGCCATAAAATGGCTTCGTACTTTACATAAAATTTCATTATGTTAGATGTGGGAGAGTGCATGTATTCTAGATTTCAATTTTTTTGGAGAGCCAAAAAGCTGTATCATAGAAGAAAAATGGATTTAAAGCTTAAAAGCATAATCATCCCTACCAGCAGTGGGTTTGGTACAAAAGGAATCCCCTCACTGACAAGCAAATGACTCAATGCTTTTATAGGAAGTACATTTCCACATGACAATATTGAGAAGAAATTTTCCTTCATAATGAACACCTAAGTCTTACTCCACATTTACTGAGCTCGGTAAATAGAAATTGAAAGCTTGTAAAATTCAGTTTGTGAGCACAAACTAGCAACAGTTTAAACTCACTTTCTTTTACTTCAAAACAGTGCAGGCATGTGCCCTCAAATCAGTTATCACATATTGGCACAACCAACAGTAATAGCTACAGAAAGGTCTACTGGGAAGTAGGAACTGAACCACAAAGATTGCCTAGTCAAACCCATGAGACGATTTGAGAATGCTCTAGAATTCAAACATTATTTAACTACTTTCAACAACTTAAATTCACAGAATTAACAGTACAAATCATCCTTATATAGTGGCTCAAAATACAAAAGGCCAGCCAAAATACAAGCACATAAAAACCAGAGAGATCAACCATTTAAGAAGGTAATGCTAGAGTCTGCTTGTCTTTTGCAAGTTATATCCTAACCAGGAACATAACCTTCTCACCTCACTGAGATCAGCAATTGTTAGGTTCATTCCTGCAAGCTGTTTCCACACTGGCTCAGCCAGGTTGAGGCTCAGGGGGCTGCCAGTCCGGATAGCAATGCCCAAAAGTACACCTGTAAGTTTAAACATTGTTTATTGGTTTTGTTAGAGTCCCAATTTTCTGACCACACAAAGCACACAGAATGTCACTAAATTTTTAAGAAATTACCAAGAAAGCGAAACATGTTCATGTGCAGGAGTGACTTGGCAGCAGGATTTAATAGGAAACAATCTCTGTTTGCTCCAGATTCATCTCTTCCATTTGGTGTCACAATTAACAAAGGAGTCAGCCCATTCTGAAGTTCTTCACACATTTCTGCTATTGATTCACTATAACCTCCACCACAATCATCCACAGATTCACCTTGGAGAAGAAAGGCTCAAAATTAAACATCTTTCAAAAATAATTGAAGTATTGAAACAAACTGTATTTCCTCTCTGGAGATAACTGAGTAAGCAAAATTTTACTCAAAGCTGCAGTGTTGTATCCATTCATATGAAAACTCTAGAAGTCTGGCTCTGTATTTGGATTTGCAGTTCCTTGCAAAATGTATTATTTAGATTATATGACATATCACAATGCCAAAAATACTATTTTAACAATGCAAAAAATATTTTGCGCTGTATGCTAATCACAATAACATACAACAGAAATAGAAAAGGAATAGTGCTGCCTTTTCATGAGTGGCATTTTAAAGTAGGTATGTTTTATTTAGCCCATATACAATAGATAGAATGGCTCTTCAATCCAAAATATTTTACATTAAAAAGCTCAGAGTCATAGGTGAATTATAAAAACAACCCTACTAGTAACACTAGCTGGCCAGGATTATTTTCCAATTCAGACAGCTAAAAAATTAGGTTTATGTTTTGCAGAACATTTGTTGTAAGCAGAAGAGATGTCCCAGAACCTCTAGAGAATTACAGACACGCTTCCAGTAATCTTAAGAGGTTTTATAAAATAATTTTAAAAGTTTTTTTTACTTCCAAACATTTTAAGCACCTTCCTCTGCCCCATACACATACACTGTTTTTCTGGATCACCTTCTTCCTTCAGATTCTCCAAAAGAGTAAATCCCAACAGAACTGCAAAGTTAAGCGCAGAGTAGGAAGAGGTGGAATGCTGAGAATTTTCTTACCAACAAACTTGACTTTCCAAACACGATGAGGAAGCAGAAGGCTATCAGGGCTAAAGGAACTCATTTTAGCACACATCTGTCCAAACACTGACTTTGTGCCATCAGGTCCAGCCAGTCCTCCTTTACTCCTGGAACGCTTTACCTATTGAGTAAGCACATTATAAAAGTCACTATAAGAACATATTTCAACTGGCATCACTGTGCAGACAAATAAGGAATTTTCAGTTCCCCCAACCACCAACACCTTATCTTTAATTTCTAAGCGTTATTTGTTCATCTGTCACTAATCAGCACTATATCCATTCATGTTTAAAGGAAAATGGAAAGACAGAGGGATAGCAAAGATGAAGTCTGATGACAAAGACTTTTCTTGTTTCTAAGTAAGGAGCAGATGACTTGGTTAATTCAGTTTTTCTGATTTCAGTCCATTTAGTTAATTCATCCTATTTCTACTCATAGATTCAACTGACAAATCTGGGTATGTTTTTCACATGAGACAGACTGCTCAGTGCTGTTGGCCAGAAAACTGAATATGTGTTATTCTTATATTCATTAATAGTAATGACTAAATATGCATCTAGGATACTTACTAGGAGCCTCTAAAAATCAGTAAATGCTATCAAAATACATATGTGTATAGATACACGGGTGATGTGTTCTCAGGCAACTACAGAAAAAGTCTACTTTAGTATTTGATGGAGATCCCTAAGATTGGCAGGCAAGTAAATTCCCATGAATTTTGCTGCAAGAGATGCACACAAAGAGGGTAAGAATACAAAGTCTTATCAGCATGGAGAGGAAAGAAATGGAATGTGAACAGAGAGCTGAAGAAACACAAGGCATGTTTTTCCCACTTGGTGCTCTGCAATTTATCTTCTCAGCCTGTCCTGACTGCAAATGGACTCCTACATGCACACAGATGATCAATATCCATTAGACTCTACATTCAGAAACAGTCAAAAGTTATCCCATTATATTTAGTCACACTACAAGATACAGTGCATCTCAAAATCCAGTTGGTCTCATGCTGTGTATTTCTGATGGCTCTGGACATCAGAAAAACCATCAGATTTATTTCAGGCTTTAATGAAAGACTGACACCCAGATCCTTCTCATGTGTAAGACGTTCTCTATCAACACAAGCTGGTTTTAATTCAATGGATTTCTGAGAAATTTCAATGTCCAAGAAGTTTTTAATTGAGAAATTTTGTATTAGTCTTAAGCAGTTGAAAAATACAGGCCATCCTATGAGACTCTCCTCAACCCTGAAGAATTCTCTCCCAGAAGTTGGGAGAAATCTAGTACATAAAGCCATGCACTCAGACACTAACAAAAAAGAGTTACAAAAAGATGACAGCTTCTAAGCTGGAATCAGCTAAGAAAGAGAAATACATACCGTTAATACAGATCTATGAAGGAAATGAGCACAATTCAAAGATATGTTACAAAAGGAGAGGAAGAGAAGTATCACTGTAATAATTCTAAAAAGCAGACAGCTCTCACTTTTACCCTGAGTTTCAGTTTTTTACGCTCAAACTTATATGATACAGAATAAATAAGAGTATAAAAAGTTGGAGAGCAAAGACTATTCTATTCTACACAAGCAGATAACAATACCTTAGCCTGATCAGTGTAGGAAAAGGAAGGCTATAATGAAATGAGCGTTCTTTAAAAGTACATGTAGTAAGAGAGAAGACAATAACCAGGAAGGAGGGATGTTATTTAATTTGAAATGACACTCAAAAAGAAAAAATCATTATTCATTCATATGATGTGCCTACTTTAATATCAGATCATTTTTACTCATCATTTTATTGAGATTCCTATAACTCACATTTCAAAAGGAGTCCTTGTAAGGAGGAAGAAACTAGTCTTAAAGTGGCGCTTCATATATCCATACATATCACATTCCTCCCTTGAGAGTAAAGAACATTACACCAGAACATTCTTTGCCATATTACATTCATGAAAGTAGACGTTATCCTTAATATATGAAATTCACTTCCTTTTGAAAAGGAAGAAATTCCTTTCAACTGCTGTGTAAAGATGTACTTGAATAGCATTATGAAAGTATCTATCTATAGGTCGAAACACACTGTCCCTTTGACACTGCATGAACTACACCACAACTAAAACACTAGGAAAATCTGATCTGCAAGTAAGAGGGTCAGTAAGTAAATCTGAGCACTACAACCCTGTCTAGTCAATTAACCTCTAGTTCACTTCTGGCTTAGTTTATGACCACTTATATTACATTTATATTACAAGGCCCAGCTGCTGTTTTTGGAACATTTTACTTAATGACTATACCTGAAAAGTAGTATTGATAAACCTGCATGCAAGGTTTCGTCTGCCCTATGCAGTCCTCCAAGAGCATCCCATATTGTTTCTGTGCACCCAAGTTTGCGTTCATGCTACAGCTCAAAGCATAAAATATCTACACTCCATTTTATGATATGGAAACACCAGGCTGACACTTAGTTGAGTTACAGTACAGCCATCACATTGTTTTTCACATAAAATACAGAAAACTACCATGTCCTATCATTACAAGGCTCCCAACAGAAAAGGCCCAGGGCCAAGTATGTAAGGTCAATGTGATCTACTCTAAAGGAATGTGGTCCCTCTAACACTGGACACCAGGATAAGGGAGTGCTGCTTTCCTTGGGTTTACACTGCTGTTATGTTCAGTTCTGGTACTTCCAAAGAAACCCCTAAGCAGCAAGGGACACAGAGGAAGTATTGTAAAAGACAAGTTAATACCTGGAAAACAAGCTTAAATTAAAAATTCATCTGTGTTTTTTACAGCGAAGAAGATGAAGTGAACTGACTGCACTATATAATCTATAAACTGCAAGAAGAGTCTTCTGAAAGCCACAGGTCTTAAAGCCTAGCTGCACTTTAACTTACAACTGCAAATAAGATGAAAATTTTTAATACTGACATTTAGCCTTTTTGAGACTACATAAAGCAGCCTTGAATCTTCAATTAAATATTATAGAGGATCAAAGAGTTTCAGAATCCACATTTTCATTCTGAGCAAAAGCTAACTCAAGAAACTGTAAGCCATATTTGGTACTGTGTAATCAGGCCACATTACAAACATGACCTTTTTTAGTCTTCATTTGCCTAAACTGATAGAATTAGTTACACCAATATTTTATTTCCCCCAGAAGCTATGAAGAAGAGAAGCTGCCAATTCTTTTCTAGGGTTCAAGACAGATATAAATAACAAACTGAAATACAAGAGAAAGCCTGTATCAATTAATGAAGGATGACACTAGGAAACTGTCCCAAAACTTATTCATCACTAGTCTCCTGCTTAAAATACCAGCAATATTTATTGGACTTTCTGAATTCACACACTTAAAAAGAAATTTAAAAGTCTCTGGTACTCTCTTCAGCTTCCCAAATAATTCAGTTGGACTCAGTAAGTAAAAACTTAGCGATTCTATGATTCTAATAAACTAGAACACCACAGTCACAGAACATTAGCACAAGAAATTTTATATGTCCACAGAAAATTGCAAAGAAGTAGAAACGGTGCAGCCAAAATGGGATGTATTTCTGCTCACTAACTCACTATTTCTCTACTCTAACCTCATATATGGTAACAGTTTTGCAATATTAAGGGAAAATAAAAATTACAACCCACCACAACAGGAAAGAAATGAATGAGGACTCTAAGATCAGGCTGCAGTCCATTTAAATGAAAACAATGTTTTACTATTCTGTGTTACAGAACAATCTATGGAAAAAAGGCATATCTGGCCTTAGGCACAACATTACATCTTGTAACATCAGTGATAAAGAAAAAAGCCTTTTTGTATCCAAGACTTCTGCAATCAATATGACTACATGTGATTACCAGTAAAGGACAAGGGTTTATCATCCTGTACCTTAATTATATTCAAGAGCTTTCTTTCCTTGCCTTTTTTTTTCTTACCCTCCTTTTTTCCTTCATTCAGCTGAGCATTTGGAAAGATAAGAAAAGCATCAGAATCACTACTCTCTTAAACTATCTAATGTAGTGAGTTCTGTAAAAGCAGTCCTTTATAAAGGAGGACATTGCCCCTCAAGAGTCTAAATCAATCCCTTAACATTTCAACAAGTGCCACCCTCTCCCCAAACACTTGCAGTATGGATAAAAACACACTGAAAAGAATACAAGCAGCCCTGAAACTGCATTCACTTCTTCACTGTCTGATTCCCTGAAAAAAATTCAGCTCTTTAGCATTTAGATACCTAAGAGCTGAAAAAAGAACAGGCTTTGACCAACACAGCACTGAGGGCTAAACACAGAGAGTGAATCAGAACTTCAGCTGAAGATACCTGTATCCTGTTGAGCTCCACAACTGGCCCATGCTGACGATCTCTCACCATAGTAGCTTGCACAACTTTCCTGAAAGCTGCCTCCTAAAAAAAAAAAAAAAAAAAGCCAAACAAAAAACAGATAATGGCAAAACTGAAATCAAGTAAGACCCCTGCACCTATTTTGCAGATAAATGAATAGTTCAACAAAGGAAGTAAAAAAGCACCCAAATATGAAGGTGCAAGTTGTAAGTCAAATGATCATGTCATTTTTGCTAATATGTTTCATGTCTGAAAGAGTGGGAATACTAAAAACGTAAAGAAGAAAGTCCCATCTCTAGCACTTAAAACCATGGCTTCAAAGGTTGCACTGCACCCAGATACAATTATTAAGCAACCAGTGTACTGCTGAGTACAGTATAAATTAGTTTATAGAAAAATATAAGTATATAGAGGGAAATTAACATCAGAGAATGACAATCAAAAAGCCAAAGATGAGATCATCTTGCTAAGGAAAGCAATAAATAAATAACAAATAATTTTTTTAAAAAGCAAATTCAAGTACCTGAGGCTCCCTCACTAAATATTTGGATATAATTTTACAGTCAATTTCAAACAAGATTAAGCAGATTTTGAAATCTTTAGAATCTCTGAAGCTAAGCTTGATTTAAAAGCCTAGATATGAATATGGCATCACAACCTCTGATGCCTCATGAAAGCTTGTATTGAAAGATGTATTTATGCCTGATATCCCATTTTATCTTACATCTGAAGCCTTTCTGTAACTATTCGGCAGACTCAAGTAAATAAGGTTGAATGTGCCTCCTGCATACACATTTTTATATATACCATTACTTATGTAAGGACTCAGAATTAATGGCATAAGCAAATAAAAGTCTCATGAATGGAACTGCAAGGACTTCCTTTCTACTTTACGCTTTGATGACTTCCTTTGGTCTGTGAAGTAAGTAACAGCTTGCTTGTTCTACTACACAATTTTACTGGAATCTAGAGAAAGAGATCCTGAGACAACAGACACTAAGAAGTCTAGTTACAGGCCATGTTATCTTATTTAAGGACACAGAACAGCACTGCAAGGGGAAACTTAATCAATTCTCTTTTTAAAGACAACTCCCAGCAGATTCTGTCTGTTTGTATAATGTTTTCTTCTTCACTTAGATAAATCACTGTGACAGTGAGAAAATTCAGACCCAAAAGTGATGATTACACTGAAGGCAAATCATGGTTTCATGGCTTATTATATCTGACGTTTTGAGCAAGTATTGCAGCTTTAAAGCATTACAGTTATCTATATTTTCTCATTACTGACTTAACTCCAAAAACCTCCTTTCACTACCACTTGAAACTGAACTCCTAGGCATTCTGTTTTCACTTCTAGCCCAGTCTAAAACAAGTTTGTACCTGAACAGAGCTTTGCATTAACTAGTATATCACCTGACCTTGATAACTGAAATATGAACAGGTATGAATGGTCATTGTCTGCTATCTTACTTTTTTTACCAGATATCAACCACTTAATACTCTAGAAGACTTGAGCTACCCTAAAAACTGAGCATTTACAGCATAAAGCTATTTTCAAGATTAACACACAAAAGCACTATGATGAAGAGCTGAAAAAAACACTGTAGAAAGAACAAAAAGAAGTTTGCATCATCAGACTGCAAATATCTGATACACAATTTACAGAACAAATTGAGATATATAGCGCTTTTTTTCTTCAGAAACAACTTAAACAACACTTCTCTGTTATAGTTACAAATCTCTCCCTTAGAAACATTTTGATAAAATACCTTTCCCTGTGATATCAGTATTCCCCGTAATGTGTCAAACCCAACTGAGGGTCCTTGGCCAGTTTCATCAAGTCTTCCTTCAAGATCAAACATTGGAATGCAAGGACAGAAGAGTTCTGAAATGTGATGCAGGAGCAGAAGTCTGTTTCTTAATGAAATGATGGGAATTTCCTGCAGATGATTGTACTCCATAGGAACCTACAATAAGGCAGTGATGTAAATTGGAATTATTATACACTTTATTGTATTCAACAGAACAACAATCCTTAGATTTGCAGGAAAACTTGTATTAGAAATTCAGATATTTGCTTATTAATACAGTCAAAACTTCATACATGGAGTTCAGTTGTTTATAAAAGATACCAATAGTATCCCTCTAAACTGAACTATTATATGATGGCTAGAATGCAAGTGCTGTTCCATATTTTACAATTTATCCATAAACAAATACATTTTACATCTTGTCATTGCTACTTCCAGGCATAGCTGAAATACAGAATATTCAAAAAACAAGTCTTCTCAATACGAGGCAAGCAACAAAGTACTCCCTTGGAAGGCATAACATTTTCATAGCTGCAAGGCAGAATTAAAATCCTGCCAATTTTCAAACTGAGCTACTGTTCCACATTTGGATTAAAAACTGAATGAAGAGGCTTTTTCAGCTCAGAAAAATGGAATCCTTTGGAAATACAGAAGTAAAACAAAGTAACTGGCTCTAACTTGAAGTCAAACCAAAGCACACTGAGCTTAGGCAGGGATTTGGAAAGGAAATACATCTACTGAAAGGTCAGCAAGAAACACACTAAGTATGTTTGAAATCAGAATTCAATAAGCCAAAAACATTACCTGTGTAGGCAGCTTGCCAGCATTAGCAGGTTTACTGGTAGACCAAGCTAAAGTATGTGCTGAACCACAGGCTACTCTGTTGATCTTTTTCCCCTGAAGTGCTGCAACCAGGCGTGGTCTTTGGATGGCATTAGTTGTTCCATCTCCAAGCTGTCCTTCATCATTATCTCCCCAGGTATACACTTCCCCTAAACCAATAAAAGCAATTAATTATCCTGAGGCTAATACACAACATTTTTATCTTTTTATAAAATTATCAATTTTTTAACCAGATAAGGCTGTAAACAAGACTTCTGTGATTGACAGCCATCCTGAAATCCACTATCTAGTGCAGTTATATCTTGATTGACACAGTCAGGTCCACAGTCTCTACAGAGAGAGATGCCTGCATAAGATGCATTTCTTTCCTCATAGTTTGTATAACTGAAAGGTTCTGCTCCAGAATAGAAGGAGATGGTAGAGCACCATACTCTGTAACAGAACATCAGGAACAGCCTGTATCACAACACTTTCATAGCAAAAGCAAAGCCAATATGAAAAAAAGAAATTAAAAGGCTTGATATTTTGTATAAGACAAAATTCCTATAATAAGCTGTATTACTACACAAGATATTAAAATAGGTGCTTGCTGTTGCATGATAATTGGGAAATACTTCTAAAGTAACAACCTCATTCCTGAGCATTCACTTTCTGCAGCTATATTCATTGCTCACATTCATTTTCAGCATCTGTATTTCACTAGCTCCTATAAAACACTCAGTTACTGTGCAGACTTGCTAATTGTGGGAGTGAATCTCCTACAAAGAACTTCCACTATGTCAGCTTGCTATTTAAGAAGCAATATTGTTTGTGCAGTGCTTCATTTAGCAAGTTAAACACTTCAATAAACTCACACGACCCTGTAAAAAAAAATAAAAGCCAAGTCAATGGTCAGTGCTACTGCTTGACCATTCTGTAATCACCTTTAGAGTTCTGTATTTTTCTTTGCTCAGTGCTTATGTAACTTGAATTCTTACATGGACAAAATATGTCCATGCACACAGAGAACCAGCATTTTTAGCAACAACAACCTACCAACAGTTGACAAAAGATAAAGTTTCAATTTTTTCCAATTGAGTGCTAAGAATTAAGTAAATTATTTGATTTTTATACCATCTTCAGTGCAGCAAACACAGTGCAAAGACCCTGTAGCAATTGCAATAACTTTCTTTCCTTGCAGTCCCTGCACTTGTCGTGGTCTTCTAACATGGTCATCAGATCCATGGCCCAAGCGATGATAATCTCCCTTGCCCCTGCAAGAAGTAAACATTTAAAAATTGTGTTTTAACTGTGGAAAAAATGTGATGACAGGCTATGTCTGATATTTGACCTGTAGAGTTACTTATAAAGTCCAACACCAAAATATTCTCCAAACATTCAACATGAATCATCACTACTTTGTAAGGATGCGATTCTGCTGACTTAGTACAGATTCTCACACCTCCAACACAACATTCCTACTTAAACTGGGTCGTTCCTTTTATCACTTTTCCAGAGGGTGGTCTTTATTTTTAACTCTTAAAGGAGTCAAGTATTAGAAGCATCCATCTGCAAAAACAGTGTATTGACTCATCTCAAAGAACTGTATGTAACTTCATACAGTTAAAGGATAGCTAAATGTCATACAATCAAAGTTGCTGAGGGAAGTTGAGAAGGTATTTTGCTAAGTCTTTTTAAACATTTCAGTCTAGCAGTTTAAACTACGAAGTTTGGAATGGTGTACGAAAGATTAAAAGAATGATTTCTAAAATCAAATTCTCAGACCACAATCACAAGCTAGACACAATTTTGATAATACATGAGACTTATTTACACTGTTGCCTTCTGCCCTGCATGACACTTCATGCTTATAATTCCACTGACCTCCTTGGAAGTTCTGTTTCTTGCAGCGGTCAGTGTCTGGAATGACAACCCTGTGCTCAGATTTCCAAGACAGAATACTTGGATTTCTCATTCATGGCAGTAGAAAATGTTCCCCAAAGTGGGAGATTTTATTACTAATCAAGACTCAGGAACTCAAAAACTTTTTGAAAGAGAAGATCAAAACAGTGAAGGAAGTGTAACACTGGTATGTGTTACAGACGAGGTGACATCTAACACTGCCAAAATAACAAATACAGAATACTTACCATGTATACACAGCTCCAGATTTGGTAAGGGCCACAGAAAATTGTGATCCACATTCTACTTTAACCACCCCAAGGCCTGTAAGGGAATCAATCTAGAAAAAACATATAAAATTAAAATTAGATTAGTTAATTAAGGAGACTAGAGTGAACTGTCTTAAGTATAATATAACATGCTACTGTATGTCTATATGTATATTTACAAATTAAAATGTTTGTGTAAAAGATTTCAAAGAATTCCACTCCTTTCACCTTTCTACTGTTTACTGCATAAGTACTAAAGAGAAGCTCAAATTTCCCAAACTGTTTTGCCCATAGTTACTCTGCAATTTTCCAGAGCAGAAATGATAAGACTTTGTTTACTAACACTCACGATCATCCTTGGCTTGTATGACATGGATGTGATTCTGCTGACATAATAAAAATATTTTTATCTCCAGCAGACCCTTCCTATTTATTCTATGTAGGACCTTATGCTGCTTTACCATCAGTCCTATAGGACCCACTGATGAAACAAACAAGCTATTTTAACATTATGTTACATCATACTGGAAACATTTGGAAACAGAATGGGGATACCTGTATACAAGTAAATACCTGGATTTCATCCGTAACATGCAAAGATATTCCAAGTCAACCACACACTCAGAGAAAGGGTTTAATATAAAGCAATCTTACTATTTTTCAATTAATTGACACCCCCTTCTGGACTGACCTTATGACAATTGCAAATTTATTAACAGAAGGAAACGTGGAGATTTTTTGGCAAAACCTAATGCTTTGAGAGGAACCAAAATACAAATGAGAAATATTATTTAAATCAGCAACATTTTCCAAAAAACCTTCAAGTGCAACTTTAATAGTCAGCACAAAACTTAAATTTTTGTAATTGGAGCCTACAAAGTTCATTCTTAACAACCACCAGAAGAACCCTGATGTTCCACGATGAGTGAAAGTTCTCACAAATTGACAAATCTGTCTTCAGCATTCTCCCCAACATCATAGTTTCTAAAGAGATGAAAACAGTTGCTAGAAATACCTTCATTGGTACTTTACAGCCATCGCTGCCTCCTCTCCCAAGTTTTCCATAATCTCCATCACCCCAGGACCACACTGTATCATCATCAGTGAGGCACAGTGTCTGTGCATCTCCACTGCCACAGGCTATATCAATCACACGGTAACCCTGGAGAGCTTCCACCTGGAATGAAATCATCCATGTTTGTTCACTGCAAAAGACTCGGTTATTTAGTTTCACAAAAGATGACAAACTCAGGTTGGAGAGATGATGACTGGAACTACAAGTCTGAAACAGCACGGGAACAAGGAAATAAAGGCAAGTCTAAGAGCTTTGCTCTTTTCAAACAGCAAATGAAAATCAATGATGTATTTTAAATATAGGATAATTTTTTTTTTTAGATTGGTGAACTAGTTGTGTTTTTTGACCTCTATGTCAGGGACAACAATACAAAACATCTAAGGGTATTCTGTTGAAATAACTTCAGGCACTCTGGGCATGTACTGAATACAGTCAGGGGGAAAAAAAGTGTCATTTTCAAATAGTCTAGTTTACAGTTTTTGAGCATTTGCATCATAATCTGAATTCAGTTGACATCTTTTGAAATGATGCCACCTAGTGATCAAGTACAGGATTTGGAATCACAAAATAAAAAGGGTGGCCCACATACATCAAATCCTTCCTATATTTGCCACTACTTGAAACAGATTCCAGGTGACACAATCCATTATTCAAAGCAGCATGAAACGTCACGTATTTCCTTAAATTTTCTTCAAATCTCTAAAATAAACTCCTTGTAAGCTGTTTGGTGACCACCAGCAAAGTTTTGGAGCTCCTCTTTCATTTTATCCTTTCAATCACGGCAGCTTGCTCGTTTCTTATGAATATAATGCCACTGTTCTGCCCTTTCATTCTTTGTACACAGAAATGCAAAAATTTAATAAATCAGAAGATATTAACTGGACTAAGACTGCGGAGTGCTCCAAAGGTTTCTCACCAGTTTAGGTTTTAGTTGGTCCTCACTATCTCCATGGCCAAGGCGTCCATACCGTCCCTTTCCCCATGTGAAAAGATCTCCTGCAGCTGTAATGCAAGCGCTGTGTGCTCCCCCAGCAGCAATGTCAACCACTTCTATGCCTCTCAGAGACTCAATCACACGAGGGCGATCACAAGGGCTGGAAAAAAAACATCTGTCTGGACAAAATTTCTGGGACAGACCATTCACATTCACCAGTGTATGGAGAGTCCTCTTTTAAAATGAGAATGAGGACACCTAAAATCACTGAGTGTTTGCTTTGCTCCATTTTAATATCCTAAAGATGTACTTTTTATTGGAAAAATCATTAATATACAGCTATGATAAATATCCATCAACAGGGTTTTTTTAAATAACATTTTCAAATGTTACTTGCCTTCGGTTTCCATGACCAAGTTTGCCATCTTCTGCTTCACCCCAAGAATAAACTTCTCCTTCAAAAGACAATGCCAAACAGTGCTTTCCTCCTGAGTTCACTGCAACTTTCTTTATGAAAACATGTTGAATGGATTCCAGTAAAGTTGGAGTAGAAACTGATTCAGTTCCTCCAATTCCAAGCCTACCACCTGCTCCATATCCAGTGGCATACAGCTTTAAAGTAAAGAATAAAATTTTAGTTTTGTTTACCTCATGCATAACATTCCCTAGAAATACATTTTAGAGAAGTATTCTTAATGTATATATGTCAAAATGCAGTTCGAGGAAAGTAAAAAAAAATTCAGCCTCTTACAGGCTTCTTATTTTCTCTCTTTTGGAAAATAAGGAAATAATTTGAAATATTTCACAAAAAACTTTGGGAAAATGTAGCTACATTCAAGTCAGTATGAACTCTCATTGACTTTAGTATTTCACACTAAATCCATTAAGCTTGTTTTGTAAAATTATCAAGAGACCGTAGCTTTGCTTGATAGCATTGCAAAATCATCTATTGCCTGTAGCTCTCCTTCCAAGCAGCAGTATTGTGGTCTTCTTTCTTCTGTAGAATTTGCACACCTAAACACAGTTGCCTCTTTCCCTTCCATCCCAAGAATACAGTTTTAATTACTGCTTTTCACTCTTTGTCTCTCTGAAAATAACTTCATTCAACAGAATGATGTCAAGAAATGCCACTAATCTGCTCTTTACCATTCTGTGAATTATTAACAAGGATGTTACTGACCCCAAGGAATCATTACAGTACCCCACTAGATGAATGTAACTGTTACAAAAAGCTCTAGCTAAAATTGTCCATCACATCCTTAACAGCTGCCATCTGCATAAAAATAAAAGCTTTTCAAATTCATGAATTGAATTTTTCTCCTATACCTTACACTAAACTTCTGCACCGAGATTCCTTTCCACTCAGGATTTGAGCACCCAGAAATTACATCCTGCAATATCTAACTGTGAGGCATCTCACATGACATCTCTCTCCTGTTAGAGAGAAATAGTCACCACTGCTTTAGGGAACTTCATGAGCATGCTGCTTGTACTCAAGGTTGACAAAATCCGATCACATTTTTGAACTGAGAGCTCAAATAAATTTCTTGTTTCTGCTATTTAATACAATTGTAACTGCAGTCCTAGAAAGTACTGATGGACTTGGTACAGTTCAGATTCTTTAAAAAAAAAAATAAAACAAAGTTACTACTACCAATAATAATGAACCTGTGCTATGCACACTGTTTTTCATTTAGCCAAACCCATTCTGACTGAGGGTGAAATATTTCAAGAGTATCAAACAAGCAATCATTTTCTGTATCCTTACTTTCCCATCAGCAGTCACTGCAAACAGAGTCTGTTCACCACCTATTAACTGCACTGGTCTAAGGGTGGCAAGAGCTTCACATGGAGTTGGGACTTTGACCTTTGCTCCTTCAATTCCACCAAGCTGTCCTCTGTGATTATGACCCCAGCCATAAATAGTTCCACTGCCTCCAGCTGAAAGCGTCCAATCATCAGGTCGTCTGCAGGAAATGCAAAACAAACCAAATGTTAAAAGAGCTTTTTAGAAGTCACAAAAAATACAGTGTATCATTGTACAACAAGACCAAGCCAGTAAGAGTTGAAAGAAATTACCTATTCATCCACTGGACAAGCTGCTCATCCTGTTCTCTCTTAAAGACATCATGGCATTCATGAAGAACATCCATATTTTCATTATCTGCCATTAATTCTCGGATTTTCTTTGCCACCTATGAAATATTTTGCATTAAACAGCATCATTCACATTATCTATTATTCCTGTCACAGTTGGCATAAAATAATTCAAACTCATTGTATCTTTTTACATGAGACACCTTCACATGTTCCATTAACTATCTGAAGCATTCCTGCAGTACCTCATCAAGGAAAAGGCGAGGTAAGGGTGTCCTTTTATCAAGAGCCACAGCAACCCTGGATGCCATGCAGTATCTCCTGAACCAGGCCCATTTGTGTGTCTCTGCACAGCAAGGGAGAGTGTCCAGCTCCAAATCACAAGCAAGAGCCACAAGCACCTTTCAGACAATCAAAAAAACATAGAAATTAGTATGTGTTTGACAGTGATAAAGAGCACATAGGCCAGGAGGGCCTAAATAGTCTCAAAGACATGCAAAGTCACTAAGACCCACCCTCATGGATGGGGTAACATCAAGAGCAGCCCCACTATCTCACATGGTTATGTATCTAATTTCCTCTTTCAATCCAGAAATTTTCATAACCTCCCAGTGAAAAACATCCCCAGATTAATTACGTTTTCCACATCAAATACCATGTGCTTAATATTTTACCTTCCATTTCTAAACTAAGTCTTCTTTCTACAGTTCAATTAATTTTCAGTTGATATTCAGTTTGACTCAATTTCAAATCCACGTTTCAGATTAATGCTCTGAACAACATATTACTTCCTCCTTCTATTAACTTTTAAGATTTTCTTTCTGTTAAGATAGGTGCACTCTCTCAGTTTCACTTTTATAATACCAAGGAGGCTTTTCACCTTTTATTCTTCTTGCTTGTCTCTAGACATCCTCAGCTTGTTTATTTTTACTTTGAAATACAAGGTCCATTTAACATTTGTGTCCTTTTTTCCAACTGGATGTAAATAAAACCTTCAGAGTACTAAACTAACTAAATAGAATATACAACACCCCTATTAGAAAAACTCAAAATCACTTATCAAAAAGTGTGCTTACAAGACATTTTCCTGAGTTTCTCTGCCTAGCTAGGTACCCTCTATTTTTCATGCAGGATTTTGGTTTTTGTGTATTTGATTCTCCTTTTATAAGCAGCATTCTGATTTTGTCAGTAAGTATTACTGATACATAGGACTATGTGATCTTAGCATGTACCAAAAAACCCCAGAACTATTTTAATGTGTTCTTTACTGATTGTGTATCATTACCTTAAAGAAAGGGCTGTGGAGCAATTGTTTGCCACCTCTCACAATGGGGTCTTCATAGTCAAACTGTCGCTGCAAAGCTTCTGGAAGACCTTTAACCAAAGCAGCTAAAGCACTCCCTGTGAAACTCTAGAGACACCACACAACTAGAAAGTTAGTCAGAGTGCATGCATTGCTGGAAGTACATTATTTACATGAATATGACAAAACACAAATAGCTTCCCAAACTACAGCTGTCTGAAGTACCCTTTCCATCCACTTGTTCAAACAAAATTATTTCTGCTCCTTTTTGGCAACTCAAAAAGCACACCTGTTAAGTCTTGGAAATAGCCACTTTTTCTTTTCTAAACTGGAGTACCTTTACAGACTTGTACACCTGTGCAAGAAGCCTATTCGTTTGCACATTTCCTATTTTGCCATGAACATAAAAAATGCTGTACATGAGGGCTAGCACTTTTTAATCTTAATGTGAGAAATGTGAAGAGGAGAACACCTCTGCCCTCTTACCAAAGCTCGTGTTTCTCCCTCATTATCCCCTAGGATCCGGTTGATGTTAATGGACTGGCCAAACTCTGTGGTGAGCAGCTTCCGTAGCCTCTGCAAGGCCCACATTCTGTGGCCAGCAGCTAAAAAAAAACAAGCACACAAAGAATGTAATTACTTCAAACAATCATTGTCACTTCAAAAAACCAGACTTGGTTTTAAGACTCTACTCACCTAAGGCACTCAGCTGAGCACAAGCTGCCAGAGAAGCTGCCAAGCGAGGCACTATGCTCCTGTTGGAAGCAAAATTTAAGCGAAAATCCAACAAACACGTAACCAAATCCATCGAGGGACATGAAAGAATGCAACGATCTGAGAGAAGGTCTTTAGGGCCTGCGAGAAACAAAAAGGAACAACAAGAAAATAAAGCTGGGGAAGGCTTGTCCTCGGACTAAAATAAGAACAGGACACAGGCAGGATTTAGTTGACCAAACACAGCACTCTAGAATGCTAGTCTGCTTGAGTCTTCTCTTTGAAGAGACAGGAAGAAAGATGCACTTTGATGACTTAATTTACATAATTTTAAAACATATGGATTTTAAAAAATAAGGGCATTTCAGACTACTTGTCTCAGAAGTATCCTCTTGATGAAAAGGCAAACTAGAGCAACTAAAAAATATTTTTGTCCCTTCTCTATATACAAGTGCACCTCTCAGGACTCAGCTGAAAATGCACCCTAGGTATGACTGAAAATGTTTTCTTTGTATAAATGTAAATAAACTATAGAACTTTGGCATGTAAATACCATGCAATAAGTACAGTGTAAAAAAGCAACAATAAAATCTACTCTTTCCCTCCTGTAAATGTTGCATGTGCTGCCTTACCTGCAGCTGGCATGATAGGATAAACTGTGAATCGCCATCCCCATCCATTCACAGACCCATCACTGATGAACTTCCACTTTAACTCATCGCCTGGAATTCGCAATTCACTGGACCAATCTGACCACTCACGACCTGTTACAGTGGCAAGACAAACACACTCAGCTATACTGTCTGAGCCAGGGTTAGTCTCTCATCCATAGCCATTGGTTAAATACTATTAACATCACACAAAGGCATTCAAGAAAAAAAGCTACGTGAAGTACATGAGCATAAATGTACAGATGTTACAGTAAGTCCTAAAAAGTACAAAACCAGGTCTTAAAATTTCAATTAGCACTGCTAGCAGATAGCCTACTACCACAATCAGGAGGCAACTACAAGAGCTTAGTAAAATCCCTTGTCCTATTTTAAAATTATCTTTCACATTACAAAAATATATAGTAACCTATGCATTAAATTAAGCTTTACAGCTTCCAGCCAGGAACCAACCAGAAATATCTCAGTAATGAAATACCTTTGGGGAAAAATGGGTCAACATGAAAGACCCACATGATGACTGCACAGGCAGTAACGACTCCCTTGCACATAATGTAATGTATGGGTAGGTTGAACAAAAGTATTACAAATTAATACTGCCTAAAAATTAAATCAGAGTTACCAAGATTAAAAATGTGAAGAATTCACATACTGTCACATACAAAGGCCAGAGCAGGAAACAAAGAAAGAGCACCAATCTATTATTTTGGACATTTGACAGGAGAAATAGTCTGTGTGAAAGCTGAAATTTCTCTAATTGCTGCCTGAAAAAAGAAAAAGCTAGAAAAATAAGTATCCTTTTCCAATCTGTTAAAACACACTTTGATTATACAGAAATTCACACATGTTGGCAGGGGTGCTAAACACTGAATTTCATACTCTATCTGCTCTTTGGAAGAGCTGGACACCTTAACATGCACTTCCCAGAGATTCTCTATATCCAAAGACACAAGATCAATCTTTGTGTCCAGATGCTACAAACTGCTTTGTTTAAAAGGCACTATCAATTTACACAGGTTTTCCTCTCTTTTAGTGGCCTATCCCCAACAAGAAGTCAGTCAGAGGCAGGGCAGGTTTCATTCAGCATTCAGCAGTGGATCACACGCGACGCTTTAGAGGCGCGCTCGCTGTCCGCACCTGACCGCACGGACACGATCCTGTTGACTCCGTCCATTATGGTGAGTGGATCGTGGCGCCGCTCCGTGGAACACTGGCGGTCAAACTCCACCCTCAGTCCCTCAGCACCTACACAGCAACAGAGTTCACACACTTCTACAGAGCAGTCAACGTCACAGACAAATGCAGCATTTTAGAAATCC
This sequence comes from Sialia sialis, assembly GCA_009812075.1. Lineage (NCBI taxonomy): Eukaryota > Metazoa > Chordata > Aves > Passeriformes > Turdidae > Sialia > Sialia sialis. The sequence continues at coordinate 59,367,415 of VRYO01002772.1, read as the reverse complement.
ACATGAAATCAAACATTTGGAGGCCATAGCACCTATTTATAAAAACGACTTCTTTGGATTTAATGACATTATTTGCCTGTAATTTCTTCTCATTGTAAGCCTTAAATCACAGCAAGCTCGTGTGAGTAGGGGCTAGCAGACAAAAGGCCTAACCAGAACATTCAAATCTTCAGTTGTGAAAGACAAAAATTGCCTATTTACAGTTAAGGCAGATAGCTCTTTGCTGTCTGCAACTTTTGGTAAGTACTAGGTAAATTACTGAAGGAAGCACTAAATGAAAAGACAGCATTAAAACAAAGAAGTATTTGCCTTGCTCAAGACGATGAGTTTTCAATTACTAAACCTGAAAGACTCAGTCTTTCTCAGCTTCATAACTGACTGGAGAACAGCAGTGATATGCAACTGGAATCACACGCGATGAACTCAGAAATTCACATGGTATAGAATTCAGATTTTCATCAGCATGTAAGAAATCAACTTCAGGAAATACTATTTTATAGCGAAAGGACACCTAACAAGGCTTTAAAAGTTCAATACATATTTTTGTAAGCTAAGGAACAATTTAATGCAAGCAGGCTTAAAAATAATTGAATCTTAGCAACATAACTAAGAATTCTGTACCTGGTATTTTAACTGTGCCACTAGAAGATGTATCATCAGTATATGGATGGCTGCTCTCTACCACAACTGGTTGTGAAGAGAGGCGACCACTTTGTGAATCAGTTGCTACATCTTCTAGCTCTGTAACACAAAGCTCCAACAACATATCAGCAACCTATGAAAAGAAAAATACCCACTTTACAAACTGTATATTTAATTAAACCAAGCAATCTAAGTAAATTACCATTCTTCCCAAATTTAAAATAAGTAACTTGGCTTTGGAAATCTGATTCATAAACCATCATATTAACTCAAAAAATACTCTTTCTGGTAGTGTTACATCTAGAAAAACTCCTCAAACTAAAAGCTAAAAAAACTTCAGTTTTCAGTAAGTAAATTACAACACAAATAATTGTTTTCCCTTACAGAAAAAGCAAACTATTGAATCTATACTACAGAGCATACACCAGCATAGAAAGGTATAAATCATTAACCAGCATGCAATATTGCAAAACGCTGTTTAGGGAGGAAATGCCAACTAATTTTAAAAAAGTGTCCAATAAAAATTCTGGCTGCAAAACACAAAAACCCCCACACAAACCCAAAGCAGTTCAGTAACTCACTATTAGTGATAAGAAATCCCCCCAGAATTAACGTACAAGTGCACATCGAGCATGTACATAATTTGACTGGGAAAACTCAAGCCCAACATCAATATACATAGTTAATCACCACAAATTGGGCAGGGGAGTAACAGTTTTAGAAATCTTTTAAAAATGCATTGTTACTCATAGTTGAAAGGTAAAGCTACAACAAATATTAAAGAGCTTTCAGTTCATTATTCAACATACATATTCTGTAAGTAATTTATGATCTGTTATGTTTGCCAACTATGCAAAAAAAAAACAAAACCCAGATCCATGGATACTTTGTAAAAAGTTAGAAGCTGCAATGTATGAAATGTAAATCTTAATAGTTAAGAATAATTTTTGTATCATCAACAATATAATATACTAACAGCATTTTTAGCTAGCAATAATGCCTGCACCAATTACAAAAATAACTCAGATGCAAAAAAAACCCGTCATAATGGAAATTTTTTAACTAACGTTCTACGCATTGAGTAAACAGAGCTTGGTTATTTCAGCTTCATTCCAATACTCACTAACACTTGGTCAATAAAGAAATACATTCTATATTGATGTCTAATTGCAGCATGGAAAATGGAGAAATTAGCCTTCTACTGACATCTGCAGCACATGCATATATTCACATAATATTTCCATTAAAACGGTTAAAGTTCACATGCATTTAAGTATAACTCAAATTTTCATGTGTAAGAAGTTTCTCAGGATGCTGACCTGTACTTCCAATACAAGAAAGTATTCCAGCAAGCTAGTAACAAAAAGCAGCAGAAACAAAAGCTGACCTGTGGGTAAGCCGTGCCCATGCCAGACAGCACAGCTGAGAGGACATCTCTTCCCTTTTCACCCGCTCGGTTGGACACCGCAAGCTTTAGCAGGTCAACCATGACTCGTGTGTCATCTGGTACCAGGAGACTTGTAAACTCATCCAAGTACTGTGGTTCTGGGCCAGACACCTTACTCTGGCTTTCTACATCCTACAAAACAAATAGCAAATATCCCTCTGACTTCAGACAGCTTTTTAAAAATGCAGTCATTTAAAGAATAACTTCTAAAGCACAAAAACCAGAAAAACTGCTTGATAAAAGAATGGTAAGGACTTAAGTTTTGAGAAAAGCATTGACAACATTACTTCTTTGGTTTTTGTCATGGTTTCTGCAATAATACTGGCAGCTCCAGGGTCATCTGTGACTGGAATGAAAGGACGGGAAGAGGCAGCAGCAGCTGAGGGAGTTACAGCAGAGGGTGTCACAGCATCTTCTGAAGGAACAACCTAGCCAGAACAAATAACAAATAATGAAATCTTCAACAAGACACTGTCAAATCTTTGAGTTGAACTATTTATTAGAACGGCTAGTACTCAAAGCAGCAATTTAAAAACAGTCATAAGCTCAAAACTAACAGATTCACTGCCTGTATTTTTAGCTTCTATTTTATGTTCCTAGTGTGGGTAAAACAGCAAACACTCAATGCCAGCTGCTACAAAAACATACAATAAAATATCAGTGCCTGCAGAAAAGTGTACAAAGCAGAAGGCAAGTCCTGACAATACATATCAAGTTCAGAGGTTATAAATGCAAAAAGATCTCTTCAGTGCCAAGTTGTTGGTTTTTTTTCTGCTTTTGTTAGCAGCTGGGAATCAACACAGTAGAATTTCATTCTGGGCCTCATGTCCACATCAGTTCATCTAAGTTTACAACTAAATTTCATTAAATAATGGTCAAATAGTCTGCTATTCTTGAGGGTTTTTTTAATATCACTCCTGTAAAATTAATTCAACAGCTCTAAAATATTGCTAGAATTCATCACAATTGCATTTAAATGACAAAATATTTCTGAAAGTTCAAAACTGATCTTACACTAAAATTTAAGTCTTTTTTAAATCTGACATGTGCAGAAAACCTAATCCTGAAATTAGAGTAAGAAGGAATTTTTTCATCTCTGATACTAACCAGACTAATTGAGATTTGTCAGATTTACAGTTAAAAACTAATGGAAAGAATGTGACACTTTACCTCCCCTCTCCTGTCCTGCCATGGGTTTGGGCTCAGCCTCTCCTCAATATCTCCAAGCACACACTCATCTCCATTTACAGGGCTTCCTGCAGAAGTAGCATCTGATGGGGGGGCTGGTGACGAAGACAGACATTCTACTGGTGCAATCATACTTGCAGGCATCAATGCTCCAACAACTGCATCCCTGAAATCATTTAGGATGGATTAACATAAACCTAATTATACTCTCTTGTTGAACTTGAAACATTTTATTAGCTTGTCCTAATAAAATAAGGTAAGGTTTCCAATCTCTAGAATTTAGAGGGTAGTTCATTGTTATCCTCCTTTGGGCCTGATGCTGCAATATTTAACATGAGTTTCTCTTTACAAATTTTAGCACAAATACTCTGTTCTCTACTAACAATGACGGCAGTGCAAAGTTTTATTGTTATTTCCACTCTACCCTCTACTGCTTCCCCCATTATCATCCATCATTATATATTTACACAGCTTCCACATTATTTACCCAAGCGTTTCTGAACAAACAATTTTTTCCCCAGGCAATGGAAACTTTTGTAAACATAACAACATAAAGCTAACATCAATATAAAATTTAAATGAAGCTTAGGTCCATCCTGAGGAGTTCAAACTTGTTAAGACAATTTATACCTCACTCAAGAGTCCTTAATAGATGGTAAGCTATGTCATCTTTTGCTCTGCCACTGAAAGAACATTTCCATGCCTACCTAGCATACATGATTTGCAATGCAATCAGTATGTGAGACAGTGCCTGCTGTTTGGCAACATTCCCATCAAGTGACAGGAGAATCTTAGCAAGGGAAGGGCGATTTGGCTTGGAACTGTTTGCCCCACTGATTTTGTTGCTAGCAGCAGAAGAATCTGCATCTGAAGGAACACCTAAAAAGAGGCAGGGGGAAAGACAAGGTTAACATTTCTTAATGGCATAATACATGAAAGGAAATGGTTTATCTAACTTCTTGTTAAATCAGAAGAGATGACTGAAAGTAACTCTACAGAAGATTCTTAAACTGCAGTGCAGTGCCTACAGTTATAATATTAAAGTTAATATTGATGCTTTCCAACAAGGGCTTTCATAAAATAGTATCTGATCTTGTTACTCACTTATGAGGATTAAAGTAATACAGATTGAAATATTTTAGTTATCAGCACCTAAACCACGTTTTACTTACACAAAAATTCTGAAATGAGAATATTTATCAGGTACAAATTGGCTTGGTCATGAAAAAGCTTAATTAGCAAAACGTTTGATGCTTTGATATTCAACACAAAACACTGCTGTTTTGATTCCTAATTCTTAAGTCACTTATCTTAGAAACAAGAGGTAATGCCAGTATAGCATTCATCATCATTACCTCCATAAAGAGAAACTCCCTAGAGTGTTTGAGAAAGCATGTTGCATTTTAATTTAAAAGTTCCACTTTCATGAAGAGTTTTGGTTGGGCTTTTTTTTTTACTAGGTGTGTATTTTGTTGTTTCGGGATTTTTTTTTAAACCATTTTCTTTTGCACTCTTCTATCACCTATTAAACTACACACAAAACAAACACTCCAATGGCAGGAAAAGAAAAAAGCAATGTAAGGCAACAAATACCAACCAAGATAAGAAGCACCTAAAGGGTCCCTCGCTGTCTGGAAAAGGACTGGCTCATGAACAGAAGGTGTAGCTACATCCACTGTTGTCCATGCTACACTGTGGGAAGACCCACAAGCAACCCGGGTGATTTTCTGGCCTTCCAATCCCTGGACAAGAGTGGGTTTTCTATTGACTGTAGTAGTTCCATTGCCTTGTTGCCCATGGTCATTGTCACCCCAAGCATATACCTGCCAGGAAAAGTTTCCATGTATTATTTAGCTTCAATGCTTATCTCCTTTAAATGCTTTCTTAAAAAATCCTGAAAGAAACGTTTGCGATTTGTGCTAGTAATTTAGGGCACTTTAGAAAATCTATTGTCATGAAATTCCCCACTCCACTAAATAATGCACGCATTATCATACATTAAAAGGGGAAAAAAAAAAAAAAAAAATCAAAGTAGCACTTGATCAGATGATTCATAAATTATTGCCATGTCATAATTGATCAGTTGATTCATAAATCAATCAATGTTCACAGTAAGTTAGAAGAATTAATTGCTTAGTAATTACACTGGAGATCTGAAACAATATTATGATGAAGCTGAAAAATCTGTCCAGAATACTATGACTGCTGCTGCATTTCCAGAGTAAGAAGCAGAAAACCAGTCATGAGGTAATACAAGGAAAACAGTACAAAAGCCATGATGACAAAATATTTCACCTCCAATATTAATACTTTAAATACTAATACATTTTAAATTACAATCATGCTTATATTTATGCAGGACTTTTAAAAGCAAATAAACATAATTAGAAATATTTCTTTCATTTAATCAGCACCAATACTGTTATACTTTCCTTCCTGAATAGTTTATTCCCTTCTGCATCAAAGGAAGAGGAGAAAGGAAGGTGATACACAACACACCTGTCCAGTATCAGTCACTGCCAGACAGTGAAGTGCTCCCACAGCCACGTGCACAATCTTTTTACCCCTCAGTCCTTCCACAACCTGTGGCTTCCGGACATGCACATCTGTGCCATGGCCTAGCCTGAAGTAGTCACCTTTACCCCTGCAACACAAAATAAATGTAACATTCAGAACAACTGGACTGTTCACACATTCCTCTTCAGTGCAGGCTCCCAACTGAATATACTTCATTTATCACTGACTGAAATACACACACCAACTAGTAAACGCTTCAAGAGTAAGAATAAAAGAGTAAGAGTGCGTAAGAATGAGGATAACTGCAATACTATTACACTGTAGCTTCTCACTTCAATAAACAAGAGCATGATTATGACTATTTTTTAATATGCAAAGCAACTGGCATTACATTTAATTTCCTCTGCTGCAGAAACAATGCAATTATAAACACAAAATTCACGTGGTTTGATAAGTCTTAGGCATATTTAACTACTGAGGATAAACCTAACAACAACACAAACTTTAATCTAGAAGTCTGTTTCCATGGAAAAAATACACAGGGAACTAAAAATGTTTTCAAAATTGAGTTTTTTCAGTGTTGGAAACTTCAATACAGATTCTCAAGCCTCCATAATTTAAATTCTTCCAAAATTGTTATATACGTAAACTGCACTAAAGAAAATAGCATACACGAAAGTAATGTAAACAGCTTAAAAAGCCTCTAACAAGAAGGTCAGTAAAGAAGAAAAAAACCCCTGTTATTTCTTCCAACTATAATTTTAGTAACCAGTCACTCAGTTCTTTTGCTCACCACCAATTTTTCTGAAGCAAGGTTATATTATGCTGGAGAGAAATATGATACAGAGTACTGTTATATACCTAAAGTTGTAAATCAGCGGTGATGATTTTTCTCCACAAACCATTACAAATTCAAGAAGAATAAAAGTTTAAAAGCAATCCAGCTATCCCCAGTTGAAATAGACCCAAAAAAAATCTCCTTGTAGACCTGCAATGTCGTGAAATAGCTGTAGACTTTTGACTAGACGGAAGTGTTAAGAAAAACTAGGGCAAGGAAGGAACAAAAAAGGATTTTGGCATGAGTTGTTAATAATTAAAAGAAAAAGACTGTCAAATTATCTTTGCTCCTGCTCCCTTTGTCACTACAAAAAAAAAAAAAGGAAGGAGAAAAAGAAAGAAATACAGTTTCCCATGGCCACTCTGTTAAACAACATCTGTTAAAAACTCCTCTCCTCTTTAACAATAGTAGCAACTTATAAAAATGAAATTTTCAAAGATTTCATCTTCATGTTATTCAGCCATGGCTGACAATACAACAAAAATGATTGGTTTAAGTCTACTTAGTTTTGATATACATCAAATAGGTCACAGTCTTATTACACAATGATGGGGTAAGACCTTGATCTGATTAGTGCGTGAAGTAAGCTCTCAGATTTTACAAGAAGGTTTATAAATTCAAAAAGCCAGATTTGTGTTCTAAACAAAGCAGAAGGAAACAGGCAAATAGGAAAAAAATAAAACCTTATTTGAGTAGCTCTCAGTGATCATCTCATACCAATTCTTGCTCCAAAGCATCATTTCTCACAACTCAGTGGCCTTCTGAGCAGCAACAAGCTGTTGTTGTGTTCCTGTGTTCCCAAGGAAGTTCTTCCCATATGCTCTGAATTTCAGCTTACTTCCTTACTCTCCTGCATCCTTTCTCTCAAGACTCTGCTAAAGCTGTAGGCTTCATAGTCCAAGCTTTGGCTCTTAAATTTTCTTTTTTCCTCTCCACTCTAAACATTCCTTTGCATGTCTCACGGTGACCAAGAGAAGAAATTATTTTCCCTTTCTGACACTAACTCAATAAGAGCCAGGCATTCAAACAGAGTACAGCAAACAAGAAAGCATGATGTATGACACAGAGTGATGGAATGAACACAGCTCATCTGGAAGCGTTGCCAGTTTAAAAAGAGCACACAGATAAATGGGGTCAAAAAGCATTAAAACTGCACATGGTTAGCAAGTGCTTTGTTAATACCTCCTGGCAAATATAACTTACCATGTCCATACCACTCCTGACTTGGTGAGTGCCAACGAGAACTGTGCACCACACTCAATCTGACAAACGCCTTGGCCATTCAGTCTTTCAATGTTCTGAGGAATGTTGCATCCTTCACTTCCTCCTCGGCCCAGCTTTCCAAAATCACCATCACCCCAAGAAAACACCAGACCTAACAAAGATCAAATTGCAAGGTCAAACAATGATCACAGTACTCCCATGTGCTAGAAAGCTTCTGGAACAAGATACTCCTACCTTCATCTGTCAAAGCAAGAGTCTGAGCATCTCTGCTTCCACAAGCAACCTGAATGACTCGGTGGCCAAGGAGCACTTTAACCTACAAAACAGAAGTAGTAAGAAGTTTTCAAATAAATAATGTTTTAAAACCTTAAAAACATTTGTGAAATCTTATGAGTCATCTTGGTCACTGTCCCCAGCCCAAGCAAAGAACTATCTAGCCATGCTCAGAATCCAATATTGCTATGTGTCAAAGTAGATGCAGGACATGAATGTTGAAAGCAGCATTTGCCAATTTACATCACTTCCCAAGAAACAGTCTGGATCTTTTTGGCCTTTCTGAAATAGTTTTACTTTCACATGAGGTATGGGTACCAAATTAGATTACTCCAAAACAATGTCTTCACAATGCCTTTGTGTTTTTTGTTACTTTAGCTTCATGCTGTTGGCATTTATTAAAAACATTTGCATTTCATCAGAAACAAGAAACACTGATGTTACCATTTTAGGCTTCAGCTGTGTGGTATTATCTCCATGTCCTAGTCTTCCATATTCTCCAAGACCCCAGGTGTACAGTTCACCACTAGAGGTAATAGCAGCACTGTGGGAACTGCCACAGGCAATATCACGGATGCGTTTGGTTTTCAATGCTTCTATCAGCCTTGGTTTATCACAGTTCCTGGAGAAATGAACAACAAATCCATTGTGTTCATCATGAAACAGCCACACCATATACTCCATCTGTTGCAATACAAATTGTGCAATTACTAACAGTAATCTCAAGATAAAGTCATATGCAACACACCGATTCTAAGATGTACTCTTTAGCAGTACCATAAATCCAAAGTTTACCCTACTTTAATGTACTTCAAAGTTTATTTAAAGAATATTTTACGTATATGCTGCCAAACTTTGGTGAGAAATTCAAATATCAACTCGATGAATCAACTGAACAGTGCATAATAGGAATTGAAAACCAATTTCCAGTCACTGCCCAAAGTTGAATGATTTATTAGCAGTGGACACACAGTAAGATTAAGAGATGACACTCACATCCCAACTTCGCTCTTCATGACAGAGAAATCAAAGCTAGAATTTACTGTTAGACTTCAATGTGAGTACTGCTAACATTTATTCTTCACGTGGTTACAGTGTTCTCTTAATTCCAAAAAACGATTCCACTCAGGATTTTCTAATATTGGCCGTACCAGAACCACTAACAAGATTCCATAAAATTATGCACAGCCTCTGGAAATATTGCTACTGGGAAATGCCCAGGAGTTCCAAATCTCAGTTTCAGTAAAATTACATAAAACATGAGAGTTGAGCAATAAACAGCAATACTACTCTCATCTGGACTTCCCTTTTCATTAGTCTGACCCAGCCTTATAAACTTAATTGCTGTAACGTATTAACCATCTGCTTTCATTTTGTATGTGTTATGGGCAGGTCCTCAGAATATATCAAAATGACAAAAATATCTACCCATGGGCTTTGTTTATCAGGGTTTTTTTTCTTTCACAATACTGCTCTGTGGGTACATACAAAGTAAAATCTGAGAAAATTCAAATTTCTCTCAAAGTTGTCCCTCAAGCTGTGGGAGATTAAAGTATGTTTTACTGAAAAATGGAAGAAGTTTATTTCTGGCTAGCATGTCTGTGAACTGAAGTCAAAAGAAAAGGGCTGTAAAATGATGGTTTAAATTATGAACTGTTACAGCTCAGGAATATAAAATTGGTATGGTTTTACTCCTCAAGGCACCTCTGAAAACCATGCCTTATAAAGGTAACCAAAAACTGCATGTCCAAAAATATGGAATTTCATCAGTGAAATTTAAAAATACTAGTCAAGACTTTATCCATCTTCCTAAATATTATATTAATTGAATGCCTCTTTTCTAAATGGCTGAAGCCTGCTACTAATGCTGCACCATAAACTGGAATATGCTGTGGAGAAAAAAAAGGTTTACAACACATTTTTTAATTCCTACTGTATTAAAAATACTGCTGTTGTCAATAGTGGTGGTCAGCTGTGCTGTAACATTCCACACAAATCTTTTATTGAAATATAGATAAATTTGGTATCCTTACATTCGACTGAAGTGACCAAGTTTTCCATCATCTCCTTCACCCCATGAAAACACCTTTCCATCAACAGTTAATGCCATAGCATGCCGGCCACCTATAATTGTAAACATAAATTTACATTTTTGAGCTCTCAAGCAGGCAGCAACAGGTCTTAGCAACAATTTGACATTGCTGTTCTTCTACGATGCAACTGTACAAGCCTTTCAGCTCCACAGACATTACTTATTTTCTTTGGAGCTTCTATGGGATTTAATTTAAAATATAAAACTTCTGTGACTGTAGGTCTCCTGGCACATATTAAATAAAAAATCCACCAAACCAATAATCACTCAGTTTTCTATTTTTTGAGTGGCAAGAAAAAATAATGAGAAAAACCCACCATTTGGAAATATTAAAAATGAAAACCTATTCTTTCAATCAAACGCAAACATCAAAGTTACCTTCCAGATAAGAAAGCAGATAAGAAAACTTGTATGGTCTAAATTCATAGATTCTAATAACAGAACCATTAGATTTAATCTGACATTGTATACAACAGACAGAATTCAATAACCTGTATTTATTTCTTTTTTAAAGTATCTGATATACTAAGGCATCATAGCACCCAAGAAAACTGCCAAACGACCATTTTCAAGCTTTATATGTTACATTGATGTTTATAAAGATAGCAACAGTCAGTACCTGAGTGAACAGCCACCTTCTTTACCACATAGTTGCTGAGAGCTGTAATCTGGCGGGGAATAGGCACAGTTCCACTAGATATTCCTAAACCCAGCCTTCCATTTGTGGCTTCTCCACAGGCATACACTTTACCCTCTACAGTCACTAAAATGAAGAAAATGTTTGAAACACCATTAGGATTTCACAATTCAAAATCTGTTTCTGCCCTTAAATAATTATATTCATTTTAAACTTTTTTTACCTGCAAACAGGCTTTTGGATCCCCCAGCTACTTGCACAACATTCAAGGCAGACAGGGTTTCAGAAAAGGAAGGGACTTTTATCTAGAGCAGACAGGAAATAAAAATCATTACAATTCACTTTCATGTTGCACACACTAAAAAAGAAAGGCTCTTAAGTGACAAACCAATTAATCTAGCAGGTACTTTCAGATGCTTCACCCATGCCAATTAACATTACACCAGTAACGTTAAAGTGTTTTCAGTATTAAAAAATTACAGTAATTTTACAACTATAAGGCACACCGGAATATAAGGCACACTTTCTTTTTTGCAGTGAGGATCCACACGCAACAAAGTAACGAATTGGTAACAGAATCACGCGCACTCGCAGGGTTTGCTGGCAGGGGCTCAATCTGCAAACACTTTTCATGGATCAGCGTTGCCTTTAAACGCAGCCCCAGGAGCCCTCCCCATGCCGCGGGCCCTGGCACTCCTGCCTGGCCCTGGCGCCGGCTGCCACGGCTCTCGCGGCTTGCAGCTCGCACTTCAGGTTGGCAAATTTCCAAACTCTGTCCATATATAAGGTGCACTTCCGGGTTTCAATCAAAATTACAGTCAAAAGGGTGCGCCTTATAGTTGTGAAATTACTGTAATACTGAAGCTATGATAAATACAAAACCTCAGGAAAAAAATGAAAGGCGATATAAACAAGGACTTCCTTTTAGTAAAGTTTTCTTGAGAAAACTGAAGAATACAGGAAAGGTTAACTTTGATTCTTCAAGGTAGTCTATGGATACAATAGTATGATTTCACAAGATCAACTGAAGAAATGGTCACAACATGATTTTCAGATTAATGAATGACCTTTTAAATTGATTAGGCATTTGCAATGTATCTCATCTTGTATTATATCAAAATTACATCTAAATGGCTGCACACTGGGCTGAAATTCCTATTGTACAATTGTCAGCTACAAGTAATACAAAACGTTCACCAGAAGTTTTATTTTATGTGTGTAAACTCCACAGGAATAGAATATGCAATGTGTTACACGGCTTTTAAACAATTATCTCATTATCATCTAAAACAAATGATTAAATGGCTACTAAAAATCAAGCCAGATTTCAGACTACCAACCAAAATGCAAATTTTCTCCAATTTTCCACCCAGCAGACATCTACATGCTTTAACACTAAAAAGCCACCAAAACTTATTCTTTGTAGCTTTCAGTAATAAACTGTAAAATTCTGATTAAGTCTGAATTAATTTTAAGTGGTGTAACTTGTATATTTTATTTTTCACTTTTTTACTTAAGTGTGAAAACAACATACCTTCGAACCTTTCAGCCCTCCCAATTGGTCTTTATCATTCAGTCCCCAAACAAAAACTTTGGTTCTTATTGTAGCTGCTGATTCAAGTCCAGCTGCCTTCTTTCTAACAAGACTGAACATATTGAGAAAAGAAAAAACAGTCAGTTTAGCAAACAGCATGCTGTAGCACAGGCACCTTTTTACTATTTTTACAATATTTACTGATTTTTACAGTTTGGAACAGTTTCAGGACTCAAACTACACTATCATAGTTGAAAAAAAGAAAAGAAAAAAGAAAAGAAAATCCACACTACATGCCATGTATCAAATAAAGCACAACAAGCTCTTAGCTCAGTTTCCAACACCAAGTATAGTACAAGAGGGGATGAGTCATACAAAATGTTACACCTCACCAGTGTGATCCTCTCAGATAAGGTATTTATTGACAAAAGATCTACTCACAACTCCAATAAACTAAAATACTGATTTCTCTTTACTATCACTCAACCTAATTAATGTGTTCTTCCTCCAATCATCTGCAGAGTTATTGGAATATAGAGACACTAAGGTTCTTTGCCATTTCCCCCTGCCTTCACCACTGCAGTTACCTACCTCCCAGTGTTAGCTTTATCATCATCCTCTTCCTCATTATCAGAAGCCAGGAAAGGGACTGCAGCCAAATCTTCATCCTCAGCACGTATGCGTCCCAGTATGCTGAGGCCGTGTATTTTGCAATCAATGCCAGAGCTTCTGCACTGCTTGATTGCTATCTCAATATATCTGTGGTACTAAGAAGAAAAATGCTGTATTGAGATCTTTTGGGTTCTATGTAACTTCATAAAACATAGGAAAGAATTAGAATTTTTGCTTGACTTTGTCACTTTATGAAAATGAATCTGTCACTTTAAATGCTTCATTCCTAAATCATTCATGCTTTATCATTAGCATATGGCCTCATTCATATGAGAAACTTCATTCCCCATCTCACAGAATTCATCATGCATTTTTCCTTGCTGTTGCTACAAAAGATCAGAACTGCTATCCAGAATTATCCCCAAAATTTAAGTTTATTGGAATGTCTTGCTGGTTCACAGATGTATTGATTTACATAAACTCCCCTAAAATATCTAAGTCTATTGTAGCATTACTTTGTGATTATGGTAAAACTTTTTAGAATAATTAACTTTGCTAACTTGCCAGAAATACTGCTAAGTTAAGAGGAAAAATAAAACACCAGGCTTTAATGATCACAATACTTTTCATCCATCTCTTGCAGCACAATATTTTTTCTGTTGCACACAACAGTAATTCACACATGAACTTCACTTACTTCAGTACAATCACCGAGAAGAGGCACTGTGGTGTCTGTAGGATTTATATTGATTGTCTTCAGCTCTATAAGGTTATTTAATGAATTACCCCCTAGAAAACAAAACAAGAGAATGAAAAACATCTTAGGATATGGCATTTGTTTCACAAACAGGCACACTGAGCATGTTAAAGAGATGATTACATTAACAAAAACCAGATAAATACCTGCTGTTGGGTGCAAAAAAAAAAAATAAACAAAACAAAAAAACCACAAAAAACACAAAAAACAAAAAACTGACTTCTTAGCGAACATACACATACCTGAAACTACAACTAAGGAGGGCATGTAGCTGCTGTCTGCAGGGTCCACTATCATCTTTAGTCTGTGAACAAGAACATCTGGAAAAATCTCCAAGCGAATCCAGTGCTAGTGGAAACACAGAATTTCATTTTTATATAGTATTGTTATGACCATCATACAATTAACAAGAATATATATGCAATTTTTTTGAAGAAAGAATGGAAAACATCTCTGAATGGTACTGAACAGTTGCAATATACAGCAACAGGCCAAAGGGAAATGACCTCATGAACTTCTTGCTTGTCCTACATCCAATTACAAGACAAACAGTTGCAGCAAACAATTTATTTCAACCAAGAACAACACCACTGAGAACACAGAAAGCACAGTACCACTGGATTTTAAATAATGGGACATAATGTAATTATTAGGTTACAGTCTGTAGAAAACCTGGAGTAAGGGTACTTGGGGATATTCTCAGCATGGCCATCAATAGAGCATCAAAACATACTGGACAAATGCCCAGCTGCAAATCCTGGTGCCTAGGCTGGTCACAAAGCACTGGCGCAGTACAATGAAACTGGTAAACCATAAACTAAGGTAAGGAACAATGCCTTTTATAAATTGCCTGGATGCAGGAGTCAAATGTACATTAAGCAACTTTGCCAATGACACTAAACCAGGGGAAGCTGTTGAATCCCTCCAAGGCAGAAAGGCCTTGATAGACCAGAGGGCTGAGTAATCACCAATTGTATGAAATTTAACTGGGGCAAGTGTGGCATTCCCGTCTAGGATGAGGTAATCCTGCTTGTACTTACAAACTCGGGAATGAAGGGCTGCAGAGCAGCCCCACACAAAGAGAGCTGCGGATTCCAGCGAATGAACTGCTGCAGAGTGTGCAGCTGACAGTCCAGAAAGCCAACTGCATCCTGGGCTGCATCAAAAGAGCAGTGACCAGCAGGTCAGGGGAGGGGATTCTGCCCCTCTACTCTGCTCCTGTGAGACCCCACCTGGAGCACTGCATCCAGCTCTGGGGTCCTCAGCACAAAAAATTCTCATGGACCTGGCAGAAGATGGCCACAAAAGCAATCACAAAGATGTACCACCTCTCCTAAAGATAGGCTGAGAGTTGGAGTTGCTCAGCCTGGAGAAGGGAAGGCTTGGAGGAGATCCTTTTAAGCATGAAGTATACAAGAATAAAGCATTTAGGCCTTAAGTTACCTTTCCTTGTGAACCAGAAGACTGCCAGCACTGCTCACTACCATCAATAAGACGGGAAGCCTGATTCACAGAGGATGAGACATTCAAATTCTTGACTATCCTTGACCAATCATCCAGTAACATTCCCCGCTGGCTACTGTGCCGTCTCTTCAGCTGCTTTCCAGAACGCCCACTGAACACTGGAGACTGACCTGCATGGTTAAGTGACACATTAATCATGCACCTCTCAACAAAAATTCCTTCTTTGAAACCCATAAGCAGGGTGAAAGGAAATGTAACAAATCCAACATTTTGATTTCATAGGGTTCATTTAGAACACAGGCGCATGTCACATTGGCATGGTGACACTATTTAGTAGACAATACCCATGCTTAAAGAGTGTAGCTACTTTTTTTAAAGGCGTCTCGACTTTACAAACTTTTGACTAGACAGCTTCTTGAAAAGGTCCTTCCCTTTAAAATACAGATCAAAATTTATGATCATATGTAATTCAAAATACAGGCCCATAGTACATGAATTTTTTACACCACTACAGCATATGAAAAACACACAACTAAACTTCAACAAAAATCACTTACCAAAGAGCAGAAATAGAAAAGTTGGAACACTAGAAAACTCAAATCTTATTCCAGAAGCAGGTGGTTTAGTGAGATGTAGATTTCCTGCCTGCAAAAACCTTACTTCTACTTCACTATTTTGTACATCCAGAAATCTTGATGAAAAGAATCTTGTAACTCCTCTGCCCTACACAGGGCAAGGTAAAGGATGCATTCTAGTGGCACAGCCGTATCAACTGACTTATTAAAGGAATGTCTTTCTTGCCCACTAGACAAACCATCATGCACACACAATCCATTTTCGTTATCTCTAGGGGAGAATCAGGTTTGTTTGTTTTCCAAAGCAATTACACTGGTAATGTGTAAATACAAAGAAATTCAGTCCAGAAGTCAGCATCATCCTGCAAATACTACGTAAAATTAATAGTTTAACAGGTGGATGGAAAAGAAATAAAAGGAAATGTCAAGTAAGCTTTGCATAACAATGCAAAGCCCAAAATTTTTGGAGCTAAAACGGCTGTACCTTTCCTTGCCCTAGGTTAAAAAAAAGTCTGAATTTTAAAAGGCTTCCCTCTCCCACCACACTCCTCTGGAGCATCTATATCAGAGGAAATGAGGCAACAGCCATCACACACTGATGGGCAAAACAGCTGAAGAGCAACTGAAGCATAATAAGGCATCTTGGTATTACCAGCTGCTCCTAGCACCATGAGGATTCCACTCATCTACATCTAGGCTGACAGCAAAAGGCAGGAGGATCAGAAAACCACAGATTTTACTCTTGGTGTAGGTAAAAACACCATTCTGACATACACAGTTACTGTCACAGACATTTTTTTAACTTTTAAACACTACAAAAAAGGCTTAAGGGTGAATGTTTTGTTCTAGTCCATCACATGCAATTGTAGCAGGGCTATAAATGTCCATTTTCTAGGAGGTCAATCTGAACACTAATTTCATCATATTAAGGAGATGAAATTTAAAACTGTTTTTTTCAAAACAGCTTAAATGCATTTCAAAATAATCTAAGAAACACTCAGAATGCAAAACTTACCTGGTTCATTTATTCTGCCAAAAGTATGTCGGGTGTTATGCTTCCTGGTTTTAAAACAAGTTTCACAAAAGTCAAAATCATCACAGTTTCTGCATTTGAATCTAGGCCCATTGATAGGAAACATCTGACAGCCATCACACCTGATTTGACAAAAGCAGAACAAGTCAATATATATGGTACAAGGTCATTGTTCACATGAGACAAGGTAACAGAATCAAGACAATAAGATAAAGGATAACCCTATACTCTAAGATAAATCATCACTTACGTGACTCCAGGATGAATGCTGGGGACCAGTTCCATTTCTGACAACAAGCCAGTCCAATGTGACTGTTGAGGAAAATCTACAATAACATCTTTTCCATTGGCACTAAATGCTGTGACAAAAACATGGAGAAAATACGAGGTGTTGCAAATATCTATAAAATAACGCTGAAAGTGCTTAAAGTGCTTAGTTGGTATTCCATTTGAATTCCTCTATTCTGATTTATTTTTTTTTAGAAACAGTTCCCAAGCAAGCACTTACTTCTAAGCACAAATACAGTATGACCAAAATGTGTACCTCTTCAAAGAACCTGTGCTCCACAGATTACTTCAATATCATCCATTACTGCCTCACATCAGTGCATGCCACTTTTTCCTTCAAGTTACAGCTACTTCTTAAACTAAAACTATTTGTGGTTCATCCAAAGTGTAAAAGAGAATTACAACAGGAAGCTGCACAGATGCCTAAAGATTTTTGCTATGTGCAAATGAAGTGGATCAACAGCAGATGGACACACTAACAAAATGGGCTGCCAGAGAGTTTCTATGAGTTCACTGCAGACTTCAAATGCATTTTATATTCTCTATCATCATACAATATTCTACAAAACAGTGATTTTCAAGTGTGTCAAGCAAAGAGCCTGCACGGTTTTGAGTTTATTAGCTCCCCATGCCCCATTTGGAGTACTCATTACCTTTGACGATGCCCACACTTCGGTGAGTAACTGATCCCCATTTGTATTTGGGTGTGGTGACAGAGCTTTTCACACGAACTTTGTCACCTATCTTAATATGAGAGGCAGAACTCTGTGGTGGGAATCCTGCAGAAGCAAGAAAAATGTACAGTGATTGGGGGTTTTCCCTCCCTTAGTCTACTATTCACTGTTTTAGTCAAAAAGCAGTCAAGTGAACTCACCTAAAAGCTCAACATGGATATATCTGACCCAGTAAGTACCACCCTTTTGTTGCCAATCACACTGCACGTTCAGGTCATGCAATCCATCTCGATCCAATTTAATAACTTTGCCTACATCTCCTTCACAAACCTCCTCATAGGTTCTGCAGCACCTAACCATCATTCCCACCTAAGGAAAAAAGGACAATAGAATGCAATAGCTCCGTAAAGGCTTTAAGTATCAACAGAAAAGCAGTTTCTATATTGCTTTTGATCATCATACTTACCTGAATATTCTCCCTAACATAGACAGCATAGTCATCATTGCTTAAGAAATCAGCGCGCTTCTTATAGGTCTGGCTCTCTGTTACAACAGCACCACTTGACTGGAAAAAATCCAAAATTAATATGAAACAATTACAAAATTCATGTTCAGTTCAGATAAATGAAGTTATTGGCAAAGACTGAAGACAACCCAACTAAAAAAAAAAAAACCTACAACATCCCAGTCGCATGCCAAAATGGGAAAAAACTTCAACAGGTTCAACTCACTAAAAGGATAACATTTATGGTCTACTTGATTTTAAATTAAAATTTACTTTCCAAAAGTATTTATCAAGAAACATAGATGCAAATTTTCAAAATGTTTGAAAGAACTTGCAAGTTGCTTTTATGAAACCTGATTGCCAAGGAAAATCAGAACACAGGATTAGTCACTACCTAATTGTCCTTGAAGATACACATGCACATTCCACTTCTTAGGACATTTGTTGGCAGAGAGGGAAAATAGTGGTGAATGGAAATCTCTAATCTAAAGTTTACTAACTTTTCTTTAGACAGTACAATGAGATACAAAGTACTTCTTTAAAAAAAACAAGCTAAAAATAATAGTTATTAAAAATTATTACTTTCAAGATTTGATTAGCCTAAATTTTTTAAGAGAACTACTGCATTCCAGCTATAAGGAGACTTTTCTGTTCTGGATATTATGTGGGTTTTTTTCATTAAAGACAATATATAGTAGTTTTTCACTGCAATACTGATAAAGATACCAACAGCTTTCAAGTTAATTTCCTTCAAAATACAATTAATTTCAATTACAAAATCCCACATGTGCAAGAAAACTCAACTTAAGTCCTTCAAGGATAAACAAAAATATTAAACCCATTTAATTTTATTGACAAGTCCTTTTTTGAAACAGTTCTGAAAGCCAACAGAAGACTAATAGAAATATAAAACATTAAAGCTATCTCACTCAATAGGCTCTGTAATGGTAATTTTACCATCAGTAAGTGGAAAAAGTTTTTATAAGGAAAAGGCTAAGTTATTTAATAGACTTTTTTTGCCATTTATTTACTTGTTCTTAAGTTTTTCCTTGTAGCTAACATATGTCTGTTTTTCAGATCAAGAGAAAGGAGAAGGGAGAACTCCTTTACCAATATTAGACTATAACACCGAGTATTTTTGAAGAAAATAAGAGCATCTATAAGGGAAACTTGGAGCTACCCCCAGTGAAACCTACCTGTATTCTCACAAGTATACATATGTAGCTCACAAAGTATTTATGGATTATTCTCACGTTTTATGTCATGTCTTAGAAACACAGGGCAAATATGATCCTTTTTTCTGTTTTGAAAGCTTGGGACAGCACGTTGTCCTTGTACTCTTGCCATTTCCCCAGAAAGGGAAGAACCACAAAATTTGCAGCTAGCTAGGATAACTTAGGTTTACTAAGTTAATACTCACAACAGGACAAGCAGCTTCAGCTTCTTCTACTTCTTCTGCTATTTCCTCATCTGAATACTCATCAGAGATAGTATCAGCATCGGAAAGATCCGTAATTTGAACATCAGGGTGATCCAATAACCAGCCAACTAAGGCTTCCACTCCTAGCACAGAAAACAAACTCAGTTTAACTCCAAGTTTTTCTCTGATGTCCTCAAGATTGTATCCAAAAAGAAGATAACTCCTCCCTCAAAAGTACTTTTAATCAGCTTGCAAATCTTTTTCTCCTTCCAATATTATTAATTTTGCTAAACAAAATACCTGGTAATCCAGAAGCACTTCCAGAGGTTCCCGACAGAGATTTTAGTGCAAATTCTATGTTTTTCCTAGGAAATCCCATTTCCATGAGTTGAACTACAATGGGGAGGGGTGGAATTGGAGATTGCTTGCGTTTCTTCAGTTTTGTGGGTCGGATATGTTGCACTGTAATGGGTGTTGTAGCTTCACTAGAGCTGCAGTCTTCAAACAGTGGAGTTGAAGGATGTGTAGACTCTACAGCCAGGTACTGGCACACTGCCAAAGCAGCAGCCTAGAGGAGAACAAATAAATCAGTCCAAGCAAAACAAGAATATTTAGAATATTTAGCAGGTTTTTGCATGCAAACACGCATGCCTTAAATTAAACATTATTTGCCCAAAAGGGTTCAGTGTGACTTCTGTTTTAAAGCTATAGTTTAATACACTTCAACTGCTATGTGAACTATAAAGAGTTTCTTAGGTTACTTAGCAGAAAACAGACTCTACCTCAAGTTCCTGTTTGTCAAATATGGCTTTCACAGGTGATGGCTGTGTAGCAGCTGACAAAAGTTGCTGCAAAAGGATCATGGGAGGCTGAGGTCCTTCAGGAGACATATCTCCTATGTCAGGAGAGGCAACTGCTCCATCCTCTTAAAAAAAACCCAAAACATTATTTTAACCAAAACCATACTGTAACATAGTCAATCAGGAGGCTTATTCTAGGGCTTATTGCTATTTTTCACATATTCCTTCTCCAGAGACACAATGGATTTAAGATTAAGCCATATGTACCACAATCTCCATACAAAAAAAGCAATTAGAAAATTTATAGATAAATAATGTATTTATTAAAATGCACCTAAGATATGTCTAACAGAAACTACCCAGTGGACAATGAATTTGCACCTTGTGTCTTTTGAGTACACCTTTTTTGCAATAAGACTATTAGGAGGTACTGCCAGGATAAACCACTTGATATAGACAACCAAGAATTTTAGTGATTCCCATCCCATGGTGTATGCTTCCTGGATATCCTTCAAAATATACTGAATTAATTATTTGAGTTATTTTCCCATAAGGTACCTCTGGCAAAGAGCTCCCTTTAGGCATTCATTGTCCCTTCAAAACAGGATACTTTTATTGAACCAACTTGCTCACAATTCTGCACCTTTCATATTTAATTTTCCATTGCTGTTGGCATAAACATTCGTGTTTCCTAAATCTGTACCATGACTATCACACAAAAATGTTCTCTCATCATTAAGCAATAATAAAACAGTTAATAGTCATCAACATATGTCATTCTGGTTTTAAAAAAGGGCATCCTTTTTGTTTCCCCTTTAGAAACAATGTTAAGAGTAAAATCATGCTCCATTCCTAAAAAAACCCTGTAGATTTTGCTGATTTAAAATCAGGCAATTGACAAAAAAAACCACAGAAATATCCATATAAGACAAATATACTGATATATTTAAAGATACTGTATACTTCACAAATACCCAAAGAATTAATACATACTCCAAAGGCATTGATAGCTATCCTGAAAGCTGATACAGTTATTGTATTTATTTTCATACACAGAATGCAGGGAGAAGAAATAATTCAAATTATTAGAACTACAACTCCTTCAACTCCTTTAAGGCTGTGCTTAAGAAATTTTTTTTCCATACTTGTTTTACCGGAAACTGCAAGACATTTCAAGTAAAATCAATAGCTAATTTTAACTTTTGAAGCAGAAAAATAGAAGCACTGCAAAAAGTATTAAGTATTTTAAAGTTACAAAGCTTACTAACTACAAGTATTTCAAGCTTCAAACACTTGACATTCTTAGTTTTCAAATCTTGAGTTAAAAAGTCAAAATATTTTTAACACAGGAGCTTAAAACATGCATCAATTTTGATTTTTCATCTTTAGAGAGCAAACTGAATTTCTACAGTCCAACAGCCAGTAGCAAGGGCTATGGTCACATACTCTATCAACCATCTAAACAAAGACAGTCAGGTACTGTCAGGGGGCATTTCAGAATACCTGCAGGATTTAATGCACACTCCTGAACAGCTGGCTGAGATAAGATCTGCCTCAGGGTATCCTGGTGAGAAAGCAGAGCTCGTCCTGCTTTGAGGATGTACAGCTTTAACTGCTGGCACCGCAGCAGATCCAGATCAACTTGACCTATCAGAAATATTAATTAAGTAGGCATTAGTGCTAGAAATCTCTTGTATTAGAAAAGAAAGATTACTATTCATACAACCTCAGCCCAAACATCAGTCTGCATCTTAGCTAACTATGTACTGCTCACATGAGTCAATTTAAACAGCACATGGATCAAGTCTGCACACATTGTATGTCTCACGGTGTTAAAAATACTGTCCTCCTACTTTTCACACCCTGGACAATCATACAGCTGATTTATAACACAGGAAGTGCAGCTAAGATGGTACTTGGATCCAGTATATTAAATAACTCAGTACAGTAAGAGCTCCAAACTTTATTTACATTTTCCCATCAAAGACATTTCACTTGTAATACAGAGCAATTCACCATCTAGCTAAACTTGTGTCTTCAGTGCCTATTATCCAGTGTTGAGTAAGAAAACAGGTAAGGTTCCAGGAGATCCTTTTCCTTATCTGCGCTTGCTGATACTAGTATTTTTCTCAGAGCATTCTCATCTACTTCCAAAGAAACCAAACAGCAGAAAGAGCACAACTGTACCTGAAAGACCTTGACTGGGAGACTTCATTCTTTGTTTTTCTATTTTACTTCCAGCCAGATTTACTAGTTGAGCCCAAATGGATAACATAGGTTCAGTGAAAGGCAAGTTGTTCACATTAAAAGCCACAACTGGAAGCTAGACAGTGGGGAAAGAACCAGACAAAAAAGCCAACAAACAAACCAGGTAAGCATTTTCCTAAAATCTCACAAAGTCATTAAAAGATTTCAATGGTTATTAACTGCAGAAGAGGAAAAGTAGCATTTGTCTTACTGCTTTTGACCAGGAACAACTAGAGAGGATTTCTGTTCTCTACATAGTGCCTAAGCCAATGCAAGTCTTGGTGAAAAAGCAGAAC
Source organism: Sialia sialis (assembly GCA_009812075.1). Lineage (NCBI taxonomy): Eukaryota > Metazoa > Chordata > Aves > Passeriformes > Turdidae > Sialia > Sialia sialis. The sequence goes on along the minus strand of VRYO01002772.1, from coordinate 59,344,352 downwards.
AGAGTCAGAACAAGAAAGAACTCCAGACTCTGAAGTAGACAAAGCACTTGGCCTGTGCTTTCACTAAAGTTGTATAACCAAATCAAAATTCAATTCCAAATACTCAAGACTTCCTACATTAGTTAGCAAATCAAGTTAAACAGAAAGCTCCTCTCATCTAAGAGCTATAATCCACATTACAATAACTTGGGATTTTACCTCAAGTCAAACAACTCCAGTTTAAATCTCCCTTCCTTTCATCTCCCTAGCAAATGAGGATGGGGTTTAAAGGTCCTACAGAAGTTTGCATGAGAGCCATCTTACATGGGCATCCAGAGCACTGTGTGTGTTGGAAGGCAGTGTATTTAGCCAAAGAAGAACAAATACTAGAGTTTTAAACCTTCCCAGTACTAAAGCCTTAATAAAACAAACTTACTGGTTTCAGCTGATTCAGAGGGCACACCCTGCATGTTCGCATGTCATAGAACTGCACAGTGATTTTCCCTTTCGGGGTGATGCGTGTCACTGTGCCTTCTCCAAACTCATCATGAACTACTTGTCCTCCCAGTCTCAAGCGACTGTCTATGCCACCGATCACTGCCAAGACTGCCATCAGAGCTCCCACCTCTGGATTCTCAGTGTCAGGGAAGTAGTCATCCAACACAGCCTAACAAAGAACAATGAAATTTAACTGTAGGGAGAAAACATACCCTTCTATCTGCTTTAAAATACAAAGTTAATCACACATATTTCAACTTAAAAATTACAACAAAAATATATATAAAAATAGAAAAATGGTTTCAATATTAAGCTTAATATTGTTTACAAAGATTAAGTATTTATAATTTCAAAATAAATATTGCTATAAAAATGAGCTTATTTTAAAACGTGGAAACTACCCCTTCTGACTGTTTTCCTGCAAAGATGTGGGTGATGGAGGTTAGCTGAGAGTTGATGTACTTGTTTATGAGTCCATTCCACTGGCTGAGCGAATGCAGCGTCCTCAGCAGTGCCACTATCTCTTCTGCTAAAGTACTACTATGAGTGGCAGTTAGAGAAGCTTGGGGCCTGGCCTTTCTCCTCCTCAGAGTAGATTCTGGAAAGACAACACAACAAAAAAAAGTGGCACAATAGTTATCAGTTTAATGCGCACATTTCCCATACATAAAAACGAGCCACTGAGGGAAAATTCTTCTACCTCTGAGTAGTGGGATATCTGAAGAACAAGTACTAAGCAGGCTCCCTAAAAATCCAAACAGTTTTTCCACAAGAAATTTCATGTCTCTTGACCTTTCATTTTTATCCCAGGATGGAAGTACTGCTTTCAATAAATGTACAGCAAGGATCTAAAAAAGAGAACGAAATTAGTGTTATTTTAGACTACATCACGAAATACTAAAGAAACTCTCAAACATACTAAGTACTGAATGATATTTTTAATTACTAAATATAAATAAAATGTTATCTTTTTCCCAACAAACTAATAACTGATTTATGGACATCTCCTAGCTGTTTTGTAAAATACACCTTTCATTTTAAGACAACTAAAGTCTAGTCATTTTATTGCCTATTGAATTAATTCAGAAATACACACATTACCTGTCTCTGTAGTGAAGCAGCAGTGAACGATTCATGCCCCTCAACAATTTTCATCAGCAAAGTTATCCACTGAGATGTACTAAGAGTGCTGCACATCTGAGGCATGAGTGCTATGCTTCGAATGAATCCCAACGTGCACCAACTCCTGTGCTGTTCTTTATAAACTAATTTATTTGGCAAGGAAGCTAAAAACAAAAAGATATGTATACATGTAACAGTTGACTTCTCCACCAGCTATGTAGTTCTCTATATGCAACATGGGGCTTTTTTTTGACAAATCAGAACAGCAAGCTATTTCACAGTCTCTACATGAAATATTAATTTCAATTTTAGAGCTTGTAATTAATTTCATAAAATATGTCTTTAAAATTATTCTTATTACACTTTCCTCATTTCAAACTAGTTACAGCATTACTTCTGAAATTACAAAAAAGTTACTAAAAGGAGTATGACACACCCAGTTGCCAAACACAAAAAAGTTGCTCATAAATTAACTGTCTAAGTCAACAATTCGTATCTCATGCATTTCTTCTGCTTTTATTGTTTATATTTTAAGAACGCACAGAATCACTTATACTCCCTTTAAAAATTAAGATTTTAAAAGCTCTGGAGAAAAATGCCAGCCTTTGGCCTTAAAAGTATTTAAAACTAGTAAGAAAAGGTTCACAAACTTACAAGACAACAAAGCACAACACAGAAGCCCACAGCTCAGACTGCTGCTACGCAGTATACCTGATTTATCTATTGTTCCACTCTCCACAAGCATACGGAGAAGACCACACAAAGTCCGAGTAGCATCAGTTTGCATGACTTCAGCATGAACACCAGCAGAGAGACACAGTGTCTGCAACAGGTTCACAGTACTTGTCAGCATCATGGCAGTAGGGTGGAGATTCCTTTCAACTTGTTCTCCTTCTGAAGGGACACACAATAGGCAAAGGAGTACATTAATACTGAGTTATTTTATTTCACGAATGTTCTCAAACAAACATTATGTGAATGATTTGTCAAAAACATTTTCTCTGAGATGATCTGACACGAAGAAGATTTCTTACTGCTAACTCCAAGAGCAAAATATAAACCAGGCATTTTGCTCATAAATTTACAAGTTTTTCTCTAGCAGTACCCAGCTGAAAGGAATTCCAAAGTATTGCCAAGAACAGGGAAAAACTCTGAGTGTATAATTAGGGCATATAAAAATCCCACTTCAGAATTTTATTAACATATGTTAAAGTGTGTATCTCCACAAATGCGTAACTGAAACTATTTCAACTGAATAATACTATTTTCTCTGACCCAAATGTGACACCATCTTGTCTATCTTCCCCTCTCATAGTAAAGTTATATTAAGAAAGATTCTGGGCAGAACCATTCTGTCAAATTAATCTTCTTTGATGAAGCACTTGCTCCTGTGAAAAAAATTGCTTTATATTACAAGATACCAGTTTTAAAATTCAGCTGAAACTGTGCCTCCACTTTAATAATTTATTTTTTTTTTACCAGAATCATCCTCAGTGTCTGAATCCTCTGTTGTGGTCTGTGTTGCAGGTGGTGGCTCAGCTAGTTTGAGATCATATTTTCCCTCCTTTCCCATTCTGTAAGAATTTGTACTTCCAGTGTCCCACTGCACTCTAATCCAGCCATCTTCTCCCAATTCTCCAATCACACGACCCAAACCTGGTGTAGGTCCATCCTGACAGAAGAAAGAAGTTCAAGTAACACAATCAACAAAATTAACTCTTACCCAAAGCTCACAAAATAAAAATGCAATTGCTCCTAACCTAAAGGTTAGGCAGTAAATGTTCAATGGGGTTTCAAAAATCAAGCATGAAGTTAGAAAGCATTTCACAATTTTCAAAAGAATCACCCCAGTAAGCTGCATATTTGGACACTCACAATTAAATCTTTTACTATGTCTTAGATAAGTAGAAGTTGTCCTACACAGCTGAAAATGTATACTATTATAGCAAATAAGTTGTTTTAAGTTTCCTGTTAAATGGTCAATTAGCAGAGTCTCACTAAAAGAGAGTTTTAAACATCTCCAAAAACAATGCTAAACCAATAATTAAAATATTTCAATTCGCCAAGGCTTTTGTGGTAAATGGTCAGAATTGCACAGCATTGATGTTACAGTGAAGGACTGATAAAGCTGGTTGTGAAAAACGAGCTGTGCCTCTTGCTTATCTTGCACCTGTCTCCAGCAAGGCCTGTCCCAACTGAGTGACATCTGGAATGACACAGAGCTCTCATGCACTGATGTTGTTTCAGTGAGGCACAGAAGGGCACCCAGGCCCAACCAACAGCCACATTCCCTTCGTCATGAAAAACAAGCCTTGGTATAAATACAGTTCATTCAGGAGATAAGGATGCACACAAACACACCTTCTGATGAAGGTCTGAGAGCCCCTAATGCTGCCTCATGGCATGGTCATGGAGGAAGACCAAAGTGTTTATTCTAATTGTTTTGTCAACTATAAATTCTGACAAAAGGAAACCTCATTAAGCCCTATTATTAACTCAGGCATCCCTCAGGACACAGATGAAGGAAACCATTGGATGTATAATAATGTATGGTCAAAGTCACCAAATTCCACTTATATATGATTGTTCCATCCCACTGGGACAGACCAAAATTTACAGTATAAAAGAATGGCTTCAGGGGCAAAAAGGGCTGGAGGAGGAAAACTGGAAAACTCTGCCTGCTCAAGATCTGTTGACAGACTACTTCTCTCTTCCCAGAGAGAAGCCTTTATGTGAGCCTTGCATCTCAAACAGCACTGGAGCACACCTGGGATATTAACTTACATACACACAGTTATGTGTCTGTGTGTACACAGTGCTATTAAGATCTCTTACTATACTTTACATACAATACATACTAACACTCTGCAGTTAGTGCACTTATCACGAGCAAGCCTGAGCCTGCTTTTCTGGTACTTCAATTGAACACACTACTTGTAAAACAGGATCATGCAAGTCCTTACTGAATCCATCAGAGCTACAAAACTGCACTGGCAAACTGCACTATTGGTGCTTCTGTGCTCATGCAAGTTCTCCTTCAAACTCAGTCAGACCTACAATCCTAAACTGAGCTACAATCAGAAATTCAGCCCAGCTCCAACCAGCACCTCTGATCTCTGAGGATCAGCTGGAATGAAAGGTTTATTTTCTGTTTAATTACCAGATCCTTAATTCAACATTTTTGGAATGCAAAAGCTTCTTAAGCTTGATTGACCAGAAACTTCACAGACAGTCCACTGAACAGAGACTTTAGATAATAACACACCCAAAACCTGTATGAAAAAAGTTGTACCTGATCACCCCATTTCCAGTCTACCCCTCTCACCACTCTGGTACCAATTTTCATCATGGCTGCCAGCTCTGGTCCAGAAACAGGGAGCTGAACAGGTGTAGTTTCCTTTCTTGATTCTTCTAGCACTGTGGCAGAAGCCCCATGAGAAGAGGCAATCATATCTTCTTCAATATTATCAGAACTGGGTCCTAACAAGGAAAAGACGTGAAAGAGATTAAACCCAGCTATGTGTGTATGTATCTTTGTCACACAAACTTATAGGCACATAGATTTTGTAATATTAAAGCAATAACAAACAGGAAAGCTGACTAGCAGGTGGTAAATTAAGCCACCTTATAGAAAATTGGAGTGTAATTGTTTTGAATGCACAGGAATTGAAATATTTAATTTTGAATAAAAAACAAGTGAAAAAATAAGACATTAATAATGATGACTCAATTGGCTCAATGGTTCTACAAACAGAATTTTCTTCAAAAAATTTTGGTGCACACTCCAGTTAAACACAAGTTACGGAACAAACATTTGATATTACCAAAGAAAACAAAGAGAAAACCATGGCAATTTGAATCATAGCAAAACACACCAGAGAACTTCTATAACAGAACATAGAAAGCTTCACGCTTAAACATGCAGACTGGGAACATTTTTCATATGCAGAACAAATGAAATGGAGAGTAAAGAGTAGGTAGTTTTTATTACTTCAATTTCAAATTTTCCATTTTTAATTCATTTGCAACCATTTCACCAAAACTACGCACTAAGTTTATGAATGAAATTTTAGCAAAGGATGGCCAAAGCAAACACTTTATAAAAAAAGACTGAATAAAGGCTGCAATTAAATTAACCTCCTTCTCAATCATGCTTGCAGATGTGGTTTCTGTATCAGGGTAAATAGCATTGATCATTATCTTCAAGCAGCAAAGTGATTCTGTAATTTGGGTACACCAACAGGTAAAAAAATAGAGATTTGTAAAGCAAATGCTTTCTTGCAAGTAAGAAAGAAGGATTGTACCTATCAGTCGCAGCGTGGTTTGTGTCAAGGCCAACATGCCAGAATTGAGGAGGAGGCTCAAGGTGTTCGCACCATGCTGCAGCGTCAACATGTTCAGCATGACCAGCAGGAAACGGGCTTGTGGAATAGTTCCAAGACTTGGTCCTGCTGGATTCTCATTAGTAATTGTTTGAAGAGGAACAGGCTGCAGACCTAGTTCAAATGTAATATAAATAGCAGTCAGCTGACATTTGGGAGCTACAACAGAACAAGTTATAAATTTGCTTGATTGATGGCTCAAAATATTTTTTATTCCTTGCTTGGCTTTGAGAACTTACAAGCAGAAGTTCCAAAAAACTGATTTTAATTTCTATTTTACTGCTAAAATGTTACTAATGAGTAATCAATCACCTGTTGCTAGGAAACCAGCAATATACTCAAACATTGAAAAGGGAGTTAGCAGGAGGTCAAGGTGGGGAAGTTGGAACAACACACAGAAACAAAGTCAAAGAAATTCTCAATACAAACCAAGGGAAATTATTCCAATATCCTAATTATTGGGAACTTAAAAAAAAACAAAAAAAACCCAGTAATACTAATGTAGAACAGTTTTCTCCACTGAAAACAGCAACAAGATGGGATTCACCTAGTTCTTTAAACTTTGCATTAGCATCTAGCAAGATGTTCCGGATATTCTGAATAGCCCAGGCGTACAACTTCCCAAAAGTTACTTCCAGCAGCATCCTGTTAAACGGTGGGATGAGATCAACGTCCTTCAGACAGTCAGTAAGAGGCTCTCTTCAAAGAAAAACAACAAAAACTAAAATAAGTATTGTTTTCTTATTAAAGAACTGTGGAAGCAAAAGCAACAAGAAGTTTTACCCTATATTGGCTCCTTCTGGGATAAGCCTCTGCCATCCACAGAACATAGCATATTGCACAGATGGGAGCAAAAAATTTTTAGCTGACAATTTCAGAATAGTGTCTATTCCCTCCAGACGAACTTCTGCTCTTTCCAACTGTCAAAGAGAAAAAACAAATTGTGATACTTATGTAAACTGTTAATAACTGCCATAATTATGTAAGTGGCACACTTTTGTTCATGTTACCTGTTTTAATAAACATTTTCTCATTTTTTCTACATCCACTGGCTCTTCTTTAAGTGCAAATTCAACAATGGTGTTAAGGAGGGCAGACTGTGGATACAAGCCTTGAACATTTTGCTTCAGCCATTTGTATTTGTGGACACCTGTAACTGTACTCAAAATTGGCTGCCACTTATCCTGCAAAACAAGAAGGTAGCATGTTAAAACTTTAATTTAAACTATTTTAAATTATTGAAAATATAAAGTTATTTCATGCAAATCAATTTACAAATTTAAAATAGTGGAGAGGCCTGGGGGAAAAATGGAAACTTATTCAAAGTCAGGAAAGAGATTATTTTAACACATTATCTTTTTTACGATTGCTACATAAAATTTCAAACGTGCTAATGTTCAAAAACAGAAGTAACCCATCACAGTATTTTATTCTGAAATGAAACTTTATCTAAGATTATCAATAATTTTAAAATTAGAGAAGGTATCTTTTAATACACTAAACGCATAGTACAACCTTAATTTTAAAAATCATTCCAGGCTTCACTGAAACAACATGTCATACCTAATTATACATCCCAAACACCATTATCAGAACATTAAATGTCAAGTTATAGCAACCATGCTTCAGCTAATTTTTTTTTCTCCTTTAATTTTTATTGACAAGATTGATACAAAATCTGATATCCTACCTTTGGTGATTTGATTGGTATGGGCTTTTTATCTATAGGTACAGGACTGTGAGGTACCACACAAGATTCTTCTAAATCACTCTCTTCATTTCCTATTTTGGATTCTTCTACATCAGCAGATTCAGATTTTTTTGGCACTATAAAAAAGTATTATATTTTCATGCAGAAGGATTAGATTTTACACAATCACATTTTTAGGTTCGCATGATAACCTAAGCACACACAATGCTTAAGATCTACCTGTAATGAAAAGGAAATGTCCAACTATTACCAAATTAATTCTGGTATTACCTGCAATATGCTTTTATCTTTAAAGACAAACTGGAAAAGCCCTTTGGTGTCTGTTCACCACAATAATTTATTTCCACTTAAGTCGTTGTTTGACTATAATAAAACATGATGTCTAAAAACTTGTCACTTCCAGGGGAACATTACTTAAACCAATTCAGAGGGTCTGATAATGAAGGATCCCTTTTAATACACTGGAATACAAAGAAACACCCCTCAACTAAACTTGTTTGCTAGTTCTTGCTGTAGGATGTGACATGCAACCACTGTTTTAGAAAACTTCGTGAAAAAGCAGCAGAATGCAAATGGCTTTGATGCTTTATCTAAGGAGAGTCTCATAGTAGCAAACCTTGAAATAAGATGGATTTCCATTGTTTCAATTCTGCCTTACCTCTTTTTTTCCTTTTTTCTCTAATGATTTTCTGAGCTACCCTTCGCCATCGGGGCAAGGAGCTAAGAAGTTTAAATTTGGATATGATAGAGAGATCGTTGCAAACTGCAGGACGCAGCTCATTGAACAAGAACCTCAAACGCTCAATGACGGGAGCACAAACTTCCTTATAAGAACGCCCTTGTTCTTGATGTGTCTACAAAAGACATTGGAAGATTAAATTATTGTTCATTTTATTGCTTATTATACGATATATAACTTTTTAATAGAACATTTCAAATGAGAACTATTCTTATCATCAGCCACAAAGAGCCTTACCTTAATCAGTGAGCATTTTGCTTGGTAGACCACACGACACACATCCACTACAGATTTTGGTAAGGTTTTGTGCTTTACCTGGTCAACTCCAAGGGTACCAGGATGAACAAGAGACAGTGCTACATGACCTAAATGGGAAAAGACAATGCTTGAATATGCATTTTCAAATGATCTGAAGCAGAGCTTAAACTTGTCAAAACAAACACACCACAAGCCTACCTACCCAAATCTTCATGCTTCAGAAGACAACACAGTAACAGACGTCCTACTTCTTCCACAGGATGCTCAGGAGGGAATGTGATGGGTGTTGTTAAGTGACACTGTTTACAGTATCTCTCTATTTGACACAAGAAGTCCTAAGAAAATGCACAACAGCCTCTGTTTAACTTTGGTTTTAAAATACAATGAAAGGACTCAAAACAGCATAGGCAGCATTTACATAACACTGAATAACCTCCACAATCTGAACTAACAATCCTGAGATACAGTACACAGTATGTGCAACTACAACCCAATACTATAAATACCCGACATCCTTACTCCTGTATGGAAAGAGAAATGTATGACTCAAGGAATAAAGCTACTACTGCTTTATCTCTTCATGAGATAGGTCACCTAACAAAAGTCTCAATTGTCTTCTGATAAATCATAATTCATCATTATCACTATGCTCAAAGACTTACTTAGGGTTTTTTTCATTAAGGAGCTGAATTCAGAGGGTCAGAAAATCTGAGTGCATTACAGAAGATAGTGATCAATCTAAATAACAGGGTTTTTCAAAATATCCACAATTCCAATCATGTGAAACCTGAACCTCAAGGCTCAAACGTATTTTAAGATAAAGGCATACATGAATCTCAAATATAAAATATATTTGCATCTTCACAAAAAAACTCCATCTCAGTTCAACTGGAGGTGAGCAAGATCTCTCAATGCTACTGAACCTTGACATGTGAAGTAAGGCATTACTAATTTTTTTGTAAAAATATTCAAATTTTTAGTTCTCCCACTCAAAAATTCTGAAGAAAAAACATACTGTTATGCTATAATTGAAATATACGCATTTTATCCATAGTAGTACTCAACCATTCCTTTCACAAAAAATAATTCTGAAATAATTTTTCAATTGTTTTGCTATAATATTTGGAGAATTTTCACCATCAACTACCACCCTTCAGAAACAGTGTCTGGGCACAAAACTACTGAGGGCTTACCTTCACAGTGTGATCCTGAATATTATTATCTGCAATAGCTTGGAGAAAGGGTTGTGAATGGTCACTCAAAGTCAATCGATGTGTATACAGTTTTGATTTATTTGGGGTAGTGTTACCAGGTGAACTGCAATGGTCTTCATCTTTTTCCTCATTGTAACTGTAATGAATCTGACTAGTTTGCAAGCCTCCAGAAAAGATTGATGACTTCAACCATTCTAAAATAAAGAAAATGTGACTCAATATTCTGATCAAAGACTAAGCTATCAAGACTCAACTGACTCTAATAAAATGCATTCACAGGTTTCAACAACATTTAGCAAGTTTGTAATTTGCCAAAACTTTTTCGCAGGAAAGAAAAAGAGTTATTTAACCTAGAAATAACTAACAGGGCAGCCATCATATGTTTACAGATATAGGGCCTTAGCAATTCTTCTGCCATTAATATTGAATTATACCTTCTATTCACAAAAAGAAGATACCAATAAGAGAAGATCTAATACCACTCTAAACTGACAACAAATTGGTGAGATAGGAGACTGTGTAGCATTCTTTTGTATTTTATGTTGCATACTATAAAATTCTGAATTCAACTGCTCAAAATTATCTAATCCCTATTTAAATCTTGCTAAATTATTGTGATAGCTAATGTTAAGAATAAAGCACTCCTACAGAAGATACCAAGTCTAAAAAAGTGCTGGGTTTTCAGTTAACGTATTTTTCCTTTGTCTTTTTCTTGCATGTTTTTGACAAATATTTGCCACTTATTGAAGCTCAAAATGACATCCTGCTTACTGGCACATTCAATTTCCAGAGGAGAAAGTGGTGTGCTCATTGCCAGGTAGGAAGCGTGCAGTCCCAGGAGAAGACCCAAATTCCGTTCTGTGTCTATCAGAGGCGATGACAAAGTGCTGAGATCTGGTGTTGTAATCACTTCCTGGTCAGGCTGCACATTTAAAAAAAAAAAATTAAATTTAAAAAAAAATAAAATAAAAAAAAAATTGTAAGCTAGAACTGAGCCCCAACAATAAATCTGACAGCAAAACAATACTTGACTTTAGCAAGCATTTACCCACTATAAAATTTTTACCTCTATGTATTGGCCAACACAGAAGGCATGCATTGATTCCCGTGTGTCCTCAAACTGCAAAGCAGCTTCCAGAGCAACAACTGGGTCCTCACCAGCAAACTGAGCTAATGAAAGAATGAAGTAGTCAATATAATATCTAAAATCTGTTTATTTCACCTGGTTTTGAAACAAAAGTAATTTGTGTCTTTAAGTCAGATGAAAATTCTCACCAAGTATGCTGCTGCCAGTTAAAGACTGGGTTTGGAAGTCCTTTATATCATACACTTTCCCATCAATCACTGTCCAAAATCCTCCATCTTTGTTGTGGTTCTCTAGATCAGCCTTACGTATAAGTGTCACCTCCTCATTATTTCTGCAACTCTGGCCAGTAAAAAATGAACCTATTCATATAAAACAGCAAAGAAATTTATCAACAGGAAATCAGAAAGTAAGCGTTTTTTTGTGAACATTATTTTAATAGCTGCCTAATCTAATTCTTTGCATCTGTTCAAAAGCTGCTTATTTTTTTATATGCTCAAAAGTAAAAATAGTTGTTATTATGTTCCTGTCTACATATTGTGCAATGAAATTGTCTGAATACTGTGTTCATTTATGCACTAATCTTTGGTGTCACCTAGCATTGACCAGCTATATGGCTGTTTTGCATGGAGGTGGAGCAGAACAATCATTTTTTTGCTAAATCACTGCTCTAATCGCTTCTTCCTCCAAATTACTTTGGTTTTATTACTCACTTGCCTGCAAGGAATTTGCTGCATATTTCATTTCAGCTCAAATTCAGGTATTTTAATATAAAAGAAGCCTCTCTTTTGACCACAGACACAGTTCATATTACAAAGTGCCCTGAGAAAATAAAAATTCCTTATTTCAAAGCTTCCACATTAGTCATCCTTTGTATTACTGACAGAATTTAGTAACAAAATGCCCAGATGTACTACTCAGGTTTTCAGTGCAACTTTTCATACTCAAAATGCAATGATGTGAACTACTTCTTGAAAAAGCTGCACCTGTACCCTGCTTAATGCTACCTCTATATGTAGCTTCCTTAAGAACATACTGACAGAAATAAATACTGCCTTATGACTGCCATATAATTTGGTTAATAAAACTTTTTACTGTGAAGTAGGACTCTCTTCCTGAGAGCAGTGCATGAATAGCCACCATTTTTATACAGCTACTTTATTAAAGCCGTCCTGATGCTGCTACGTTCATACCCATTATCCCTGGCCATGCTAAATCCTCATTGTCATCCCTTTCCTTTCCAGGGGCTAAGTGGTTAAATCTGTCTAGATGTTCCAGCAAGCCAGCCAACAGAGGGATGGCACCAGCTTCCTGCATTAATCCAGCGTTTTTACTGAGGAGTAGCACTATAGAAACCACCAGCTCTGGAAGAAGAATGCCTAAAAACAAAAAACAAACACAGAAGATACTCACAGTTAGTTCAAGTTCTAATCATTGCACTGCAGAAGTAAACCATCATTAATATATTCTGCCTTTGACTAATGTTGAGTACAAACCTCTAGCCTTCTTCATTGAATTTTCCCTCCTTCTCTCCCATTAACCAAAAAATTAGGCTGACTCCTTCTTAGCCATTTAGAACTTTCAAGAAACTCTTAAAATTCCATGGAAGGGGAAGAAAATAGGACAACAAGTAAAAACCTACCTGTTAAATCTCCATCCACGACACAAGATACTTCTGCAAAATGCCTATGACTAGTACAAGCAATGCTGGTTGCCACAGGAAGTATATCACCAATGTGTGTGCACAGAAGAGCAGTGTATTTCTTCAGTAAAGAACCAACACCTAAGAGGTCAGGACCTGTATAAAAATAAAAGAAGAGCAGAGAAAACCATCAGTAGTTATATTTAAGAAACAGACTTCAAAAGCTGACAAACTGTTTGAAATTATGCCACTCAATATTAGCACTAATTCAGGAAATAATATATCTTTAAAGATTTATAAAACATTTATTATCTAGATCCTATTACCTAACAAAAAAAAATTTCACTTACAGAAAACAATGTAAATAAACTACCTTCAAGCACAGTTCAGAGAGCAATTAGGCTGATAAATGAGACAAGAAGATAAACGAAAATAAGCAACTGCCATCCTGAAAAATCTGTTACAGAAATACTTAGGAAGGGGTCAGAGGTTATTTGCTTTTGTTATTTGATTTTTAAAACCACAACTTACTGTATGTATTAGGGACCTGGCCAACACAATCTGCTGGGTAAAGTTTGCTAACAAGCAGACGCTGAAAACGGAGCAACAGGTCCAGAGAAGCAGATCTCTCCTTGCTATAAATTTCCTGGTCCATGCAGGAAGAAATGCGACGAGCAACATCTTTTAGTTTGGCTATGGTCTGTGAGGCGATGTTCCTAAGCGGTATAAAAGTATCACTTAAGGGGAGCTCAGAGTCAAGAGAGTCCAGGGGTTAAGTTTTTGCTACAATTCTGCACAAATATGTAAGAAAATTCTGCAAAGTTCATATGCAGAACTTTCACTGCTTTGCATTGCATTATGCCAAAAGTCGATGGCTTTGTGGATACCTTTTAGTTAAAACGATTTGTAAAATATCTCAAGTTTATGCTTTTTGTCATCACACACTACAAAACACAATCTGACAATCTTCACTGAGAGGCTGCAGTGAAAGCCATGGCACTACAGAGCTCAAAACAATCTCGGTACCGATTAAAATAAATGGTTGCCATTACAATTAAGTGAAAAAATAAAATAAATTTCTTGGTAAACTCGCAATTATTTCATGCTATACATTCTTTATGTTAAGTTCTCCTGTAGCTCCTCTGGCTGATATGAAGCAGCTTTGTTCTCTGCACCCTAACTGGTCATGCATTCACAAGTCTCAGTCAAGAATTTAAAACTGAAGCTCCTTCCCCACTTACACTCTCCTTGAGGCAGTACTAAACAAACAGACGAAAAACTCAGTTCTAAACAAATTTGCAGTGATTCTCACACTTTGTAAGGACAGTATTTTAAACATTTGTCCTACACTTGGTACAAAAACTTTCAGATACTTCTTTCAGAGAAAATCCATAAAAGCAAGGCAGTCTTTTTAAAATTGCGTAATTTAATATAGAGTATTTCTCCTTAGCAAGCATAACAGAGCAGAACTATAGATAAGCTACAAGAATGTTCAATATTTTGAACTGAGGAGCTAAAAATGCTAGCAAGAGACTTTATATGCTAACCAAAATTAACCATTGTTTAGCTGACTAGTTCACAGCACATCTAAATTCATCTTCTGTACAGTAGAAAAGGATAAATTCCAAACAATTACCTTAGTAACTGCTGAATTAACTGAACTAATGGTAAACTTTGTTTTCCTGCAGATTCATAGATTCCAGTGTTAATAAGGTCTTTGTCCAGTGGAGTTCTGCTCCTATGAAGTGTTGATGCATTTGCCTCTTGTTCATCAATTTCTTTTTCCTTCTGTGCTTCTTTTTTTGCTTCAATATCCTAAAAAAAGTAGATCAGGTGTAAGAAAATAAACAAATCTCCACTATGATTATGAAACATTTTGCTAACACATATTCATGGTAATAAGATCAAGTTAATTTTACCTACAGCAAAAATGAAACAAAATTTGTTTGTATACCAAAGAAAACTTGCATTGCATATTCTGTAACAACCACATAGGCACACTTTTTTCAAAACAATTATCATGAAAGAAGAAAGGCGAAAGGGGGGATGAGGGTGGTGAAGTTAAAATAGAGTAAGGGAACGCCACAAAACCATGATGGACACATGCCAGTACCTGCTGCACAGTTCACAATTGAAGGCACATTTACAGTAATTTCATGTGTATAAGGCGCACCGGATTATAAGGCGCACTTCCAGGTTTTCAGCAATTTTCTGAACTTTGTCCATATATAAGGTGCACCAGACTATAAGGTGCACTTTGTTTTTTCAGCGAGGATCTGAGCACAACAAAGTAACGAATTAGTAAGGGGATCGTGGGATCACAGGGTTTACTGGCAGGTGCAGGCTCAGCGCAGCTCGGGGCTGCACGGGCTTGGCTCAGGGCTGCCGCAGGCTCGCATTTCTGGGTTGGCAAATTTCCGAACTTTGTCCATATATAAGGCGCACTGGCTTACAAGGCGCACTTCTAGGTTTCAATCAAAATTTTAGTCAAAAGGGTGCACCTTATACGTGTAAAATTACTATACTTTTGTATTTATAGAAGTAACCAATCCAGTCACCTGCAGAAGAACCTCAACTGCAAAGCTGATGAACCATACCTGAATTTCTGCAGTGATAGCAGCATTCAGTGCAGACTCTAAGCCTCCGTCAGCCATCAAGCTGCCCACCAAGAGGTCAATCATAAATCTTCGTCCTGGACTTACATTCATTTCGTTTCCTGAAACTAAGAATGGAAGAAGCTGTTAATGAAGCCCAAATGCAAGGCTCAAACAGAAAGGCTTCAGCCTGAGGACCGACCTGCACTGGGCAGGAGCGCTGAGAGCGCCCTGGCGCGCTCCTCGGCCGTGGGCAGCAGCACAGACCAGCCGCTCTGCAGCACCGCCTGAGCCGCCGACTGCACCGTGTTCAGAACCCCAGCATTGCTGGCCAGGGTCACCACTGTCTGCTTCAGGCTGTTCAGCAGAATGCTGCCCAGACCTAAGCCAAGGCATTCTGGATCCACCTGATGACTAATGGCAGCATGAAGCTGAAAAAAACAAAAAAAAAAAAAAATGGCGCAAGGAAGAAAAATTTCAATTCACAAGTGATATGAATTTCAAAATTGCTCCTGGAGCCACTGAATAAGTTCAGTGACAAAGATACAAACTTTCACCTGCAAATCTGTAACATTCACATGTAAAATTAAAAGAAATGCTGGCTTGCCTACATTCTGAATTTAAACCAATACTCAAAGATTATGAATGGTAGCTTAAGCCCTAAAGTTCTGAAGTAAATGTAAAGAATAACCTAAACTGTTTCTGCATCACTACATTATGCTAGAAAAATCAGCACATTTTCAGTGACTGTCAGATAGCAATTAAAGAAGTCATTAACTTTTAAAAGTGATATTTAAAATTTGTAAGAATGCTCAAAATCTGAGTATACAAGGCTTAATCCATTTAGACATCATTTTTGTAGTTCATTCTTAATGAAACCCAGAAGCTGTCAGGAACAACAAAAAAAAACCACTAGATGCCAAATTTCAAAGAGTATAAAATGATAATGTAGTTATTTCAGTTTTTTAAATCAATAAAGGTGTTTTGAGGCACATTAAAGGTTATAGTTTCCATCCAAGGAATTTAGTGAAAACATTCAGATCAATGACTGCCCAAAGTGTAAGAAATTGAAGGTACCTGAAGTCTTAGGAGATTTAATGTTGCCACAGCCATACACTCCTTTTCCTGAGGAGGGGGCCAGTCAGAGGATCCATCCATTCCCTCAGTCACTTGCCTCAGTAACAGATCCAGCTGCTCAAATGTCATGGGGCAAACATCCACCACAAAAGGTACTCGCAAGCCTATTGACCACTCTGAACATGATGACCAAGCAAAACTCTATAAATGGAAACAAACAATATACAAAGTTCCACAGTTAGCTATTTTCTAAATATGACACTGACTACAGAAAGGAGTGTAAAGCTAAATCTGCCTTCAAACAGTAGATGTAGGTGATGTAGTAACCGATGATGTGAAAATAATACTGGCACAGCTGTCAAAGAGGATGCTCTACTTGCATCCAAGTAAACATACATAAACCCATACAGATCCAGAACTCTCTCATCACATTTTCCAATGTTATACCCAATCCCGATATCTCACTATTTCTCCCACAGGAAACATTCTTCTGACAACTTCTCAATTGCTGCATCACATAGCTACTTCTTGGAACATTGGAAAGCTAATCACCCCTTTTTGCCAAAACAACTGCACAAGATTTGTTTTTTCCAAAGCCTTCATTTACTCAGAATAAGAAAGAATACAAAAAGTCATGCAACCACATAGTGAAGGATCAGGATTAAAATACAGAACTAACCTCGGTGGTAGGCAAAACCCAAGAATTCAAAAATGAAACCTACCTGAGCAGGCCCACAGGCAATTCCAACAATGTGTTTTGTGTCTAATCCAGGGAGAGCTGCAGGCTCTGGTTTAGTGATACGCAAAGTATCAAAATGCTGACACTGATCATTGCTTCCCCAGCTGTGCACCTCGCTATCTTCAGTCAGTGCTAAACAATGGGTAGATCCAGCTGCCACATCTATCACTTTCTTTCCTGGTAGGATATTTAGATATTGAAAATACAACTTAGGTATTACAATCAATGACAGAAAAAATAGCAGAGGTAATGAAAACTATGCTAATTACAACCACGCGTAACTTGGAATGCATTATGGATGTCAAGAGTCTCATTTCTGCCTCAGTAGAGGGTTGGAAGAGTACAGCAAAGCATAAACCAAGAGACGTATGTACAGAAGCTTCCAAGTTAAAAAAGAAAACTTCTACTTTGCGTCCCTTGTACTTAGAATTTTTTTTGGGAAAAGAGTTATTTAAACATCTCCCCATCTATGACAAGAGACTGTAAAGTTTTTTACACTTACACCATTCAACATAAACAACCATTTAAAGGAAAGATGGTGCATTATAAAAGGTTTCTTTCTCATCTTCCCCTACAGAATCTCATGTTTTTCACAAATGAAAGAAATCATTTTCACTCTATTACAAAGAAATAAAATGTCAAACATTACTTTAATGACATTATTTGTTGCCTGTTTTCATTTATTATTCACTTGCCTTAATGTAAGTTTATATTATATATATTTATTTGCATGACAATGCAAACATACTTGCTATAAACAAGCATTTCTGTGAACCCAATAAAAGAAAAGCAGTAAGAATAAAGAGAACACAAGACATGCAGCATTTAAAGTAGTCATAACATAGTGTCCTTAAGTCTGCTAAAATCTTGTAGGTGTAAACGCTGAAATGATGGGAAATGCACATAATTACCTTTTTCAATGCTACCAGCATAAAATATGACAGAGTACATAGTATCATCACTCAAAGCAGAGCTCATTTTGTTGGGTAAAAAGCTCCAGCAACAGAGTGCTCTGGAATATTTCCAACTCTTTAACAACAACCTTTCAATAACCTTAATAATTACCTTTCAAGCCTTCCAGCAGTTTGGGATATCGAACATGCTCTTCTGTCCCATGCCCAAGCCTCTGATTGTCACCTTTCCCCCAGGTGTAGACTTGGCCATCTTTGGTTAAAGCAATAGAGAACTGACTCCCACAGCGTACTTTCACAATGTCCAGATCTTGAAGCTTTTCTATTAACTTGGGAGTTTTGCAACCATCACTGCCTCCTCTTCCCAGTTTTCCATAGTCTCCATCACCCCAAGACCACACCTGGCCTTTTAAACCAGGAGAAAGAAAACAAAAAATAATTGTATGGCTTTTTCGCATAATCGAGTCATCTGTTTTAACAAGTAAATACTTAAAAATCCAAGATTCTTGAACAAGCATAAATTTTCAATTGTATTTCAACTAAAGCATTTCCAAATTTATTTCTAATCATTTGTGACAATAAGAAAAAAACATATTTGAGAGGTTCTCATGCTGAAAAAAATAAACATAGAAAGTGCAACATATAACATGTGCTGAAAATCTATTATTGTATGCAAAGTCCTTCTTAAAAATGCATGAAGCATAGGATTTACTGTAAATCAAGCAAGTTAAAAACTGGTTTTATTTGTTATTTACAAGGGCTTACAAAATGTCTTCCACATCAAATGACCAAATGGTCTGTTAAACCTATTTTTATTGCCAGTTTAAATCATTGAAACATTTCTCAAAATGAAATGAAATCTCCACATTTATCATGTTCTTTTGAAATACACTACTAACTCTTAGTCCTGATGTAGGAGCTTAGAAACAGTCAAGTCATTCTGCAACTGCAGTAAATAAAATTACAGCTCTATAATGTTAAACCCATGCATGTCCAAAATTAAAGTCCCATTTTACATTCTGATGTATTTCTGTTCCCTACTTGCATAAGCAGAGTCCCTAAGGTACTCTGATAAACAACAGAAGCATACAAAGCAGAGACCAAAGACAGAGAAAAATGGATAAAATGTGGGTTTCCATTTCCTGTATGAGTAAAATATTTCAGTTTTTAAATAATGCACATCACATTAACCAACTATATTTCAAAGGAAAAACAAGCTTCCGAGAACTATCTGCTAAGAGATGACTGGGGCTTGATCTCACAATGAAATACACGTTTTGAATCTGTCTCATCCTAGGCACCTTGGTCAGGAATGTTGGAAAGATGAACTTCCATGCAGCTTCTCTTTGACACCTCCAAGGGGTTATCACTCTCTTACTCTCAATTCTGGCTCTTGTGACAACATGAGATACTTGCACTTATATAGTAACGAATAAAATATAGACACATTCATACGTATGTATTATTTTGTGGGTCCATTACA
The DNA here is from genome assembly GCA_009812075.1 of Sialia sialis. NCBI lineage: Eukaryota > Metazoa > Chordata > Aves > Passeriformes > Turdidae > Sialia > Sialia sialis. Next base: position 59,324,919 of record VRYO01002772.1, on the reverse strand, counting down.
CATTTACATGAAATATACATACACCATAACTCAATATATTTACATATTCATAAGGAATATGCTGCATATCTACACATGGAAATACCTCTGCAACATTATATACAAAATGCATAAATGTACACATTTATTTCCCCAGAAGGAATTCCAGCTTCAAATTCCTTCAGAATTCAAGCTGCTAGAAATATAGCTGCAGTATAAATATCTTCATGATAAAAGAAAGGCCAGGTAACCTTAGTTAAAACGTTAGGTTTTGTTTTGTTACTAACCATTTTCAGTAACTGCAAGAGTCTGAGCATCTCCACTCCCACAGGACACATCAATAACTTTGAGTCCTTTCAGCCCCGTGACCAGCATTGGGATAGTCTGATCTTCACTGGAACCTTCAAAACAAAGTGGTTCTGTGAGAAGCAAAACCCAGAAAGCCTGACAGATTCTTTTGTTTGGTTGGATTTTTTTCCTTCTTTGATTTTGGATGTTGCATTGTGTGGGTGTAGGGCAGCACCCTTTAGTTTTGTTTTCAGATTTGAGTATCATGACTAAACTCCAGTATGCTTTGAGATATCCAACAAGGATTTAACCCACGAAATGCTCTTAGCTTCACGGAAAGCAACAGAATATCGCAGATTTTTCTTCTCCATCCAATTGCTTATTTCCAGATAACTCATGGAATGTAATGGGTTTGAGACAATCCCTCCCATAATTATTTCAATTCACATGATGCCACACAAGGTTCTCAAATCAGTTTCAGGTGGGATGAAAGATCATTTGCAACAGGCACCGAATTCTTCAAGAACTTATTTGAAGATACCAGCTGACTCACCATGACCAAGCCTGCCATAGTTTCCTCGTCCCCATGTGTACAGCTCTCCCTCAGCAGTAATGGCTGCACTGTAGGTGCTTCCACATGCAATATGAACAACATGTTTCCCAGCCTGCTTCCCAGATAAAGCAGATATCATCTTAGGTTCTTCCAGAGGGCTATTTAAAGAGAACGTGACATATTTCACAAAAGGTGATTTGATGAGTAGTTGACAAAAGGTGTGACATACTCATTACAATTGCTGCAATTCTACCTGCAAGCCTTATTATTAGTCTGAAGTAACAACATCTAAATAGAGCTGGAAGCCAAAATTAAGTGCAAATTGTTCAGCAATATACAAAACACTGAAGGGATGTCTAACAACTGCTTCTAACAACAAATTTCTGTTTCCAATTGAGTTCATGCAACTTTTTTTAAAAATACTTGTCTACTGTTAAAAATACTATCTTTAATTATTGTAGCTGAACAATTACAGTAATTTCACTAATATAAGCCGCACCTTTTTCATTGAAGAATCCAGCTTACCCCAGTAGTGCGGCTTATATACAGGTGCGGCTTATTTATGGACAATTTCAGGAGAATTGCCAAGGCGGAAGTACGAGCCGCAAGGGGAACAGGCGTTCCCTGCCCCTCAGCTCCCGCCGCCACCGCTGCCGCTGCTCCCAGCACTCGGCGCTGCTGCCGCTGCCAGTGCCGCTCCCGGTGCCAGCGCTCAGCGCTGCCTCCCACCCCTCAGCTCCCACCCCCACCGCTGCCGCCGCTCCTGCTGCTCCGCCCTGCTGCCATTGCTGGTGCCGCTCCCACTACCAGCGCTCAGCGCCGCTCCCTGCCGCTTCCAGCTGTCCC
>VRYO01002772.1:59304406-59322253 GCA_009812075.1 Sialia sialis | reverse complement strand
TATATCACTAAAGTGAAAACCATTTCATACCTGCCAATTTCTGAAGTTACCAAGCCCAGCACATCAATAAAAGCAATTATCATTGCATCCATAACCTCTAGCCTGATGGAAATTACAAAATCCATATGCTTTTCATAAAATCAACCCCAGAGACAAACAACACTATTTCTGAAAGTTCAAATACAACAGTACAGAATGCTCACAAAAAATCAGCATATCTCCATCTACTCTCCTAAGAAATTGCAAATATTCAGAAGAGGAAACTTAGAAAATAATACAGAACAAATTTTTTAAAACACAGAAAAAACTCTCACCAGAGTATCGCTGTTATATGCTTGCGTATAAACTCTTCCATTTCTAGATAATATCAGAAAACGTTTCTCTGCACAAGCAACCTGTACAACACCAAGGTTGGCCAATCCTTCACACTGAATTGGACCACTCACATTAGCATAATATTTCCAACCTATTAATCCCCAAGCAATGACCTCTTGAAGTGATCCCTACGAAATAAGAGAGTTTGTAAGTATTAAATTTTGAAATACACAGCTTAATAAAACCCACAGAGCAAATTGTTTTTTAAACCTTTACATGCCAAATATGTTCAAATATGAGACCATCATTCTTTCCAACAATCAATAAAATCTACCTAATTAGAAGACACCAAAAACAAAGACTTGCACTTATCACATTCAGTTCAGTCTGGTACTAAATGAGCAATAAATATCTACGGTAAGAGATTCAGAAATTTTTCAGGTTGGAAAGTTTGGCATTTACTTTTTCATTTATTTATCTATTTACTTTATTTATTTCATTTATTCACTTTTTTCATTTTATGTCATTTATAAAGTCTAATCTTGAGAGTATACTCTGAAAAGCAGAAGGAACAGCCTAAAATGTGGCAGAATTAGCCATAGTGTGGTAAGAAAGAGTGGTTCATAAACCATAAAATTGCACTCCAAGGCTCACTGTAAAAGGGCTGCTGTAATAAAAGTTACCCAAGTAAAACAAATTCCAGAACTGAAGGTTATGTTGTGAAAATAGAATTTAAAGATTCTTAGGAGCTGTTTTCCTTGCATTCTGAAATTCAGTTATGCTTCTAGGGAAAACGTCTTACTGTATTTGATATTGCATGCAATTACCTTATGAGATGTAGGAGAGCTACACTGTGGAGGCATACATGGGGTGGCAAGGCGGTCTAAATGGGCCATGATCACCACAGCTGTTTGTCTCAGATCAATCGCTAGCTCATTGTCCTGTGGCAAAGTCAGATACCTCAGAAAACTTTCATTTGGACTTAGGGGGTAAGTCAGGAGCTGGAAAAGAGAAAAGAGCAGTCAGAAAAACACTCAAGGTATATCTGTGAGATTACATATACAGATACACAATAAAGTTTAGACAAGATGACTATCTACCCAAGTGTAAGAAAAAATTAACCCTGCACATCTTTTTTTTTCCCAATAGAGAAAAATTTGAAACATGAATGTTGATAAAACATTCAGATTGTGTATATAATAGAAAGTTACAAGCATAATAAAATTGATTTATTACATTTTATCAACCTCAGTAATATTCACTAAGAGTCATAGTTCATTTAATTTTAAACACAAAATAAGAATAATCCAAATATGCAGAAAAAAGTTACTTAGCCACACCTAAATTCATTATCACATCAGCATTAACTATGAAACACAATGCTTACCTCTAATCATGCTGTGACATTCTTCCTCCTACCGCAAGAAACTCAAATATTCACATTAAAACCAAATGACTGTGGTGTATGTACATCTTACATGGAAAACACCACCATCAATTTTGTTTTGATAATTTTATGATTATTTTAGATAGGCAAATGAAATTTGATTCCACCATAACACCCCTTTTAAGTAATCCAAGAATACATACCTGAATCTCTTCCTCAGTATTGGGCACATCTTTATTACATATTATACTCTGAAATCTTTGTAGCAAAGGTAGAAGGGGTGCACTTGTTCCCTGTGCAGATCGCTCATTATCTGTTTCCCTCGTTCCGTTATCCCAAAGTTGAAGCAGCAACATAACTGCGGATAACATTTGGCTGAAAGAGGGAATCAACATTTTCTATTAATAAGCATTCCAAAAATCATTGGGTTAGATTATCAATACAATTCAATCTCGACACTTTGAAATTCAGCAAAATCAGGTGTCAGAGATTTGTTTTAAACAGATTATCAAAATATAAAAAATGGATTGCAATCTAGATAGTATTAGGTCTCAATAACCATTGCCTTAGTGAAAAGGTGCATATATTTTGATCCACAGATCCTTTATTAAATCCAAATCCATGAAAACTGAAGACTGTCAGCCCATTTCAACAGTGATGGTTAAAAATCAGAGTGCTCGTGCTTCTCACCTTAGTGTACCCCTCTGCACTGCCAGTTCAAGCAATATGGCAAGTGCCAAGTGCTGGTCTTGCAAAGGAATGTTTCCTGGCCCTTTGGTACTGGGAGCTCCATGCACATCTCTATTTAGAAGTCAAACAATACACATTAACAAACAGGAAATAAAGCACAATTGCTTACCAAAAGCACCTACAGCACCCCAAGAACTACTAAACTTACAGAAAAATACTAAAGCGGTAATGAAAGCAGCTGAGAAGAAAAGCCCACGCATTCCAAAATAGATCAAGTTTTAGAGGGTCAGCTAGGCTTTAATAATGCCCCAAGCTTCACCATAAGAACATGAAAAACATGCTTCACAGGTGAAATTCAAGCATGTTTAATGATATTCACCTGAAGGATGTAGTTCCAGTATTGAAAAGACATTTCTAGTAACTACTGTAAAAAGGTAACAACTTGAAGCTTACTTAACAGCGAAAAGCTGTTTCACGTCCAACATGAGTGTATTTTCCCTCATGCACAAAAACCTGTTGTTTTACTATATTTGAAGGGCACAATTACGAGTGCACATATATAGTATTACCAAAGTATTCTTCTGTGGATATGTTTACATTAGTAAAACACAATTACTTTGCTAAGCCTTCATGTATTGATTCAGAATATTCCAAATCAGACTCTTCTTAAGCAGCTAAAATCATCAAATCATATTTAAATAGCATCATTTCAACAGTTCATTAATTTTTTGCTGGCTTGTATAACAACATTAGAAAACGAAGGAAACCTTTCAAATTTTCTATAAATTACTATGTTTATACCACCAGCTTCACAGAGATGCAAGCTTGCCATTTAACAGCTCAAAAAAAGAAACTTACCCAGTCACAACAGACCTTAGGAATTTAGTCGCTCTTTCTACCACTTCCAGCCAAACAGAAGATACAGTCCCTTCATCAAAAAGGGATGCCTCTGGTAGAGCTCGCAGCGCATCAAGTGATTCCTGTAACAATTCACTGCACAAATCTGCATCTTCACCTAGGGAACACAGCAAGAGCAGTTACATTCCCACCTTTACAGAAGTTAGAGAAATTGTTGTACATAGTATTTTTGTGGAGCTTCTTTTCAACACAAGATACAAATTACAGACAAAGTTCTCAATTTTCACATGAGCCTTTACCTGCAAGATTCTGAAGAAATCTTCACCAAAAAAAAAAATTCACAAAGGTGAAAACCCAAAGCGGCTCATTTCACTATGCAGCCATGAAAATATAGAAGAACTAGGGCTGGCTGGAATAAGATCATACCTGCCATCTGACTAAACAGCTCAGACTGAGACAGGCAGGTTTAGTGGCACAGGTGACAATTCTGCCAACCTCTGCAATTTGACAACAGCTGACAAGTACACAAACTAAACACAAGCTTCACACGCCAAGATTTTTCTAAGCTGCTACTACCATATAATAATATAGTGGCTTGACTTTGTCTGAAGAATAAATCTAACTTTTCTCAAATCTAGCATTAAATATAGATGCTTTTCATGAAACCCCAACTTACCTTCCTCAGCCTAAAATATCCCAGAAAAACCCAACATTGATACCAGCTTGGGTGGCTTTGATCAGCAAGAACATTGTTGGGCATAGTATCACATAAGCACAGTTATGCAAATCTGTCATCCATAAATTTATAGTTCTATGCCAACATTTAACACACACACACTTTAATGAGTCACCTGGCTTCTAAAGAAATATGTATGCAATATGCTCAAGAGTAGACCTACCTGATCTCCAGGCTCTACGAAGGAAAGCAAATGCAAATGAAAGTGCTGCTCGGGATCCAACGCGTGCAAGCCCTTCCACACCTTTACCTACAGGTCTTGAGCTAAATAAAATTATGCATGAATAGCTTCAATATATTTGTATTACAATAATATATGTTTATTATTATTTTGTAGAACATGTATTCAATTATTTTATAATTTAGCCATATGCATGCATATATAATTACAAAATTTGTATTTGCTAAGAATCATAGCTGTGCCTTGAGAAACAAAGTGAACATCAAAATGTCAGCAACCAAAATAAACTTCAGTCACTTCAAAGAAACAATTCAATGTCCAATATCAAAAAGTTTCACAGAGAAAAATATAAACCAGACCAGCATAACAGACTGCCACCAAAAAAATGCCCATAATTACTCAAAGTGAAATTACAATGCTTTAGTCAAAATACACAAGCATAAGGTACTTCATGTCTATATTTTTAGTTAGTTTGGACTGCATAAACTAAGCTTGCAGACATTTTAAAATTAATCTTTAATTATTGATAATCCATTCTGGCCATTTTGTCATTACTTATCTTTCTATTCAAGTGTCAGTGCTAAAAATCTCTCTTTCCAGTTTCTGTACTTGTGTGCACAGAAGAGACAGATAGCTTAAACTTTTGGTGATATCCACTGGCCTCACATTCATTTTTCTTAAATTCTCAGACAATCAAATTAACCTAAGTAAGCTCTCCTTTGTAGTCATCAACAAGAGATTCGCTACCACTCCCAACACTGAACCACCAAGTCTAGTTTGTTGTGTTGTGACATTACAATGAAATTGAACAGCTTAGGACTTTTTCAAGAAGTTATAGTTTCATTTTTAGCAATCTGATAACTAAAACATATCACTGCTCTTTTTAATCAGAGCTGAAAAAAAGTTTAAAAAGAACAGTCTATTCAGACAAAGATATCCTTGTCAGAACTCCAATTCCATAATAACTGGTTGTGGTATCTACTCACATTCTCCTTTCATATCTGAGTCTAGAGACAATCTAACAAAAATTTCCCTAGCCAAATTGCTTGTTCTGTCAGACAGATACTGAACACTTTTTTTAATGCCTTATCTGATAGATTTTTCTATTTTTAGGTCTAGATAGTTATCCAGACATGAAAAGTCTGGATGATTCCTCACTCAGTTACTTCTCTTGAAATAGTTGCATATAAAATGCATAATAACATCATTTCTCACTCAAACTAAGGAAAACTATGTTCAATTTTTTTGTATTTGTATTAAATAGTTGCACAAAAAATGCACAATTACATAATTTCTCACTCTAAGGTTCTATATTCTGCTTTTATGTATTTCTATTTTTTAATTTATGTGCTTTAACTGAGCAACTATTGACAAAAATACGTGAATGTTATTCAAAGGATGTAATTTCCATTAGCACCATTTCTAAAAAAGGCTTCTCTGTACTTTCTAGCTGAGCAGAACAAAAGAAATACTTCAACAAATGTATACTTATAGCTCGAAGTAGAATATGTTCAGCAATGTATTACAATAAAAACCTACTAGTACAAACAGAGACACTATAAGAAAGCACCAGGCAAGAAGGAGACCTGATGGCAGGTAACACCACTTAATATGGTAAAGACATCTTAAGAAGTTTCTTTGCTATTATTGTTGCACAAGGAGGAATAAATCACATTAAGCCCACACAGACAGGTTGATAACCTCTCCATGGCTTTTCTAATGGATTAACTTGTTCACGCACGTGTTATTACCTTTTCTTATCCACAGCAGGCAGATGAACACTACTGCTTTTCCACTTGACTTTGACATTTTCCTGAAGAACTGCTCTGTTCAGAGCAATGAAATATCGTTCCAGGATTACCAACCTCTGCTTTAGCCTCATAGCTGATAGAGCTGTCGTTGCAGTTTGTGTGGCCAGAGTTTGCTGCTCCTTTACTAGAACATGAAGGCATTCCTTCAATTCATTCACATCTGAGAATCAAAGAGAGATACTGTTTTACGAACGTTCATCTTTTTTATGTACAGTATCAAGAAAAATAAGGACAAATTGACAACTGTAAATTGACCAGAAGTCTGAACCCAGTGAAAAATCCCATTTCTAAATTTAATGCACACGGTATGACATAAATACAACCATACTTAAAACAGGTGTTTAGACAAAGGCTATCATCGAAATTGGTTTTGTCCAAACATATCTAAACCTTCAAATTTCATGTTTGAAATTAAAGCATCACAGGAAATATTTAGGCTTTTCAAAAAAACAAGTTAGACAACAAATTCTTATCATCACCCAACCTCAGACTTCTCTTAAGTGCAGGCAAGTCCCTTCCAAGTCCCCACAAGAATACGCTTTCATTTTGCACTGATACATATTGGTTTCTCAGAAGTCATAAAACTGCTCTCAGAAGTTCTAGAATCATTGCCAAGAGCTGCTGTGCTTCTGAAACAATTCATGTCAGAAATTTAAGATGCTTTTAAGTACTATTAGCAAATAAAAGACCTGCCTTATGTACCAATGCTAGAATATTAATTCTTCTTTCTCTTCACCAGAGCAAGGACGCCACAGCCCAAAGTCCTATTAATCTCATAATGGATGGTAACAAGTACAGTGTCAAAAACAACAACAAAAAAACACTCTAAAACCAAAATTTGGGAACTGTATTTTTATATACTCTGTAGCTTTAATTCCTAAGACAAGCTTCAACAATGTCCATTCCTAAAGGGGTTCTTTTTCTGTCCCTTCATTAACAGTCTGATCACTGAGACTCCTCACTCTGCTTTGCACTGCATTACTATACTTGTCCCTAAGCCAACCACATTTGTTGCCTGGCAGTTACACAGAAGTATCTTTGTTTTACATGACACCTGACTAAGGGGTATGAAATAAAAAACCATATGTTTGCCTATACATAACGATGGCTTGTGAGAAGATGGACACACTTCAAAATAACTATAAAAAAAACAACCCCAAAACCTTACAAATGGAACAAATGCCTTCAAACTATAGACATTCAGACGCATTATGGTATTCTCTTATGGTTGAAGGTTTTATCTAAGCAGGCAACTGCAGCTGTAAAAAGTATTTCAAAGTTTTGTACCCCATCTTTGTGTACCCAGGAAAGAATTCAAGCAGCACTCTCCGCTGCTGGATCACATTGCACAGGCACTTATGGTCTGCTGTCAGCCATCATCCCCAGCCTGTTTTCAACATTGCTACTCGCATTTCACCATTTCATAATGTGTTAGATTCCTTTCCCTAGGCAATTCACATCTTCCCACCTGACTATGAGGGACTTGTTTTTTTCAACAACACGGATTAAAAAAATATTCCTTGCAGTCTATACCTCTCAGATGAAAGTAACACCAATTATACATCCTGACTCAAACAACAAGAAATACGACAAAACCAACAAAAAAATTGACAAAAACCCACACCATGCTTAATTTTTGCTCTACAGAATTTCCCAAACAGCTGCATAGCACAGAGCAAAAACACATATCCAAAAAAAAAAATTTTGCAGAGTACCACAACAGAACATAGCCAATACTGACATTGCAGTTCCATGACCCCTCTAGGCAAACGATTACAAGACATAAAAAACAGGACTTTTTTCCTCCCTTCCTGAACACTAAAGTTCTATCACTCTCTAAATACCACCAGGCTACAACACCAAAGTACAAAATGACCATGCTCTCTTCCTCACAAAGACACTTTGCTTCTATCATGTAGATTCAGTTCCCAAATTATGGTCTCATATCTATAGGAGAAGTAAAGAAATAGTCAATGGAGAAGAAAGAAGGCACTTTGACACTGATGTTCAGACAAAAGACTATGTTTGGTGCTACAGAAAACGAGCACTGAGTGATCGATTCAGTAGAGTCTGTCAAGTAATACAGAGCTACAGCATTCATCTTCCATTTCTGCCTGGCAAGTTACCTAATTGTGGAAACCGTCTAGAATTGTTTCTGAGAGCTGAAGACTTACGTGAGAAAGCCCTTTGTTTAAAAACAACACCATACTTACAAAAAACCCACCATGGATTACCTGCAAGAAACACTTAGGACAAACAGAGACCACCCACTCACCAATCCTCTAGCAAATACTTCACAAGGAACTTTCAGGGAAAGTCTGCAACTGCATATCTTTCCAACCACTTTCAATCACCCACAATGACATCCAGGTGGTACATAAATTAAGAAAGATACATTTCTTGTCAGCAGAATTGCCTTGTTAAAGTTTATGGTTTGATCTGTTTCAGATCAAGGAGGAGGTTAAGAAAGCTGGAGGAGAAGGATATGCCTTCACAATTAAAAATGGCTACTTTTTTGAGAAGACTTTCTACCAAAATTAAACAGTTCGGGTTGTAAACATTTTATATAAACTTCTGTAGTATTTCAAGAAAGCAAAACAAAGTTCATATACAAAGTGTAGTAAAGGCTGGAATAGGTAATAGTATCCTTCTAACTCAGACATCTAAAACTTGAACCAACGACTGTCTTGTTTTATTAAAAGTAACACTATTTTTAAGTGAGATATATCTATACACTTCCTCACCTTAAATCTGTCTTATTCCATAAGTAAATCTATCTTTTCAAAAAATTCAGTTAATCTTTCAAAAGATTTAACTACATCTGGGAATCAATGCAGCGAACCTCATTTCTATAAATCTTCAAATCTGAGCAACCCTTGTTACTGATGAACTGAACAGTCTAATGAGAGAATAGCTTATTAATAGCCACGATTCAGATTTCATCGGACAAGGTTACAGGGAACTCTTTAAACAAAACTGTTCATATGTCACTACACCAGCCCTTGATGTTAACCATCCTTTGCAATGCTATCTTTACTAGTTATTCTGTAAAGGGTGGAGACATATTATTTACTTATTTTGCACCTGCACTGCAGGAGTTGGAGTCATATCAGATCAGTTTAAATTCTCAAACCCTCATTAGCAGAATACTTGTTAACTGGCAGCTACAGTCAGGTATGTTGCTGGCTGCAGTAGAGATAGGTAAGGGTTTTACCCTCTTCTCTAAAAATTCAGTCTCTAAAACTACACATCTACACTTCTTAATTCCTCCTGCCAAAAGTTCTCTGCATTAGAAGAAAAAAAAACCACTGGAATTGTTTAACCCAGCCTATTTGACAGAACAGTGTTAAGAAGTGACATTATTCAGATATTTGAGGGGAACAGGACAAAACAAATAGGTGAAGACAGCAGATTCTAAAACCATCTCAGCCACAGACAGAACACCAACCCGAAAAGCTTAAGCACAAAGGCAATTTGCTCCTATTTTTGCAGCACAAAGAAATAAATTACCATGTTGTGGTTCCTTAACTCTCATTTTATTAGCTCTTTTAGGGAACACCTCATGCTTATCACAGATAAATTAGGCACCTTAAAATGCCAATAGCAGATTGAAGCAAGATTGACTCAAACTTTAGTAACAGCAAATATAGATGTTAGTGTGGAGAGATTTCATTGTGGAAACACATTTCAAGCAGAATTTGGCATGAATCTACTGTTATAATGAGTACACATTCCTGTCACCAGCAGAACTAATGTGCTCTAATTTCCTAGAGAATTTCATATTTTGTCTTCGCTTTCCCCTTCCATTACACACTATCTCCACTGGATAAAGAGGAGATAAAGGATGCAGTTGGTTTGGCTTAAAAGGCTTCTAATAACTCTTCAAAACTCTAGAATGAGCAAATTCAAAAGTTGGAGGGGAAGGACAAAAATGCTATCACATACACATAATTTCCTTCAGAAACAAAACCAAAACAGACTTTCAATGTTATTTTATACCAACAAAGAAGATAATGCCTAAAGGGCATTCAGCTTTCAGCTTTCTGCTCCCGTGTTCAAGAGATGAACATCAGACTTCACCTAAGTAGTATTCAGCAGGAGAAATAGTGATCAGCTAGCTGCATGTGCATTCAGAAAGCATTTCATTTTGTGGCTGGGTGCAGGACAGTGAAGCATCTGGAGGGGAAGCCTTATGAGAAGCAGCTAAGAATACTTGTTTTTTTTCATCCTGGAAGAGATTGAGGGAGACCTCATTGTGGTCCTCATCTTTGTTAGGGGAAGTGGACGGTACCCATCCTTCACTCTTGTGACAAGTGACAGGTCTCAAGGATATGGCATGAAAGTGAGTCACGGGAGGTTGAGGCTGGAAAAAGGTTTTCACTCAGAGGGTGGTTGGGCACTGCACTTCCACAAACCAGTCTGTGTGAGTGCCAGAAGTGTTTGGGCAATGCTCTCAGGCATATGGTGTGACTATTGGGGTGTCCTGGCCAGGGCCAGGAGTTGGACTCAATGATCCTCATGCGTCCCTTTCAACTCAGCATATTCTATGATTCTGTAATTTTCAAAGTTTTAGATCATCAGCAAAACTTGTTTAAATTGATATTCTAATACTCGTGTACAGAACAATATAGCAAGAACTTAAATTCCTGTCTGTGTGCAAATGTACACACTAACACATACACTCCTTATGGTTGTAAGCAGCAAACAAATAGATATTTGGAGCTGGACAAGTGGTTTCAAGCTGGGGTAGAGGGAACATGATGGGATGATGATGCAAAGGCAAGAAGGTAAACGAAAACACAGGAACGAAGGAGTTCTGAGCAATGTAAAGCTGGGGGGTTCAAATTTCATCATTTGACTCAGCATTTCCAAATCTAAACTTGAAAGTATGAATCAAGAAATTTTATAAAAGCCAAAAATGTCTCAATAAAGAAGGCTAACAGAAGGGCTTTTTCAATGCTATGATTACTTTTTAACTACTTCTGTACACAGTGTAAATTTAGACTTAGCCATGTAACTAAAACCCCCTTACAGGATGGAAGTTCTGCCTATATCCCTCTCTCACAACACAAATTCAGGAATACAAGTGCACTTGGCAATGACAGGTTATCTCAACAAGCTCACTGAAGTCACATGGTTAATTTTAACCTTGCCTCAAGTACTGCCTATAAAGCATTTCTTGATGCAATCAGCTCTACTAAAAATATCAGAAAAATAAGATGCAACACTGTCTGTGAACAGCTTGATTCAAGCATATTATGACTAAGAAAAAGAAGCCCAAGAAGATTAAATACTGCTCTATTTTCTGTAGGCTTTAAACAACCACTTCAAAGAGCTTCCTCTTGTTTTTCCCCATACCTAGGGCTGAACACCTGGACCTCAGATCACTTAAGAATGTTAAAACTTAAATATCTTCAGAAAAGAAAACTGATGAAGATAGTAAACCAGAATTTTTAGGAGGAATCAGAGGAACTGCTTTACGAATGTACTCAACCTGGTACGAGCAGAATAGGCAGAAGGTTTTTTAAGGGAGCATTCATGTGAAAAATGAATAGTTTAATAGTGGTATCATGAAAGAACTGAATATGAAACAAAAAAACACTAAGATGCAAAAGAGAAAAAAAACCAAATAATGACTTACACATGTATTTATTATTATCTTATGTATTTTCAGAGTACTTGGAATAGTAAGACCCTTACCAAAATTAAAAATTAAAAAAAAAAAAAAAAAAAACAAGAAAAAACTGTGTCTTTGCCATGTTCTGACAGCAGAGTGATCTCAGCCTAAATGAGACCTAGAGAAACCATTTTGCTTCTCTGAATTTATGCCAGGATGACAAAACAAGCTTGGAGTTGAGGGGCACATGAAATACTCTCTCAACACATTTAATGAGCAGGTTTTTCTCTGTGCTCTCACAATCTCTTAGCCCTCGTGGGGGAAGGGTGTCACAAGGCCCACTGACCTAGATTAGCCTGTTGAAGTTCAAGATCCTCCACACTTGGCAAAATAAGATTGTATTACAGCACTTCTAAAGCATACAGTGTCTAATATCTAGTTACTATTTTCATAATGTAAGGCCATAAATCATTAAACTCAGTAGAAATACTTCAGTGTAAGGACCTGAAACACTAAATGCCTCTTCAGTTCTTCTTACAATATATCTTCAAATCTCCATCACTGAATTATTCCTTACTTGTAAAGGAATATAAACCACAAATGAAGACACAGAAAGTCTTTAATTCTTACTTGATCAGCAATATATTTAAGAAACAATTCTCTTTTTTAAAAGTTTCTTCATGGTTTTGACAAGAAAATGTTTAAAAGTTTCTTTTTTGAAGGATAACAGACGAAATGCTAGAACAGTTCTCTTTTTATAAAACATTAACAGAAAGTATCAAAATGAAACTGATGATGTATAGTTTTTTCAAAATAAATTACCAAGCCACAAAAACTAGGATGGCTCAAAAAGCAGCTGTTAGCTATATTCCTGACAAATGCAAATCAAAAATTAAAAAGGTAATCTACAATCATGAACAAAATCCACACTTGTGGTTTATTTATACAATAAATACATTGTATAATTAAACCACAAGTGTGTTCATATCACTGTTTAAGGGTTTTTTCACAGCCAGGTGATACAAACTTCAAGCACAAATGGTCACAGAGACCATAATTTGTCAGAAATAAATTTTTCTTCCTTGAAGTCTTCACACGTTATTCCTAGAATAAGAATCTATACATGTGGCAATAAACCAATCTGTATATAAGCACTAAAACTAGACAGAAAGCTATTTCATTCTGAAAACTCCTAACACACATACATCCTTTTTATTCTGAAAAACTGTTTTTTCAATTTTTAAAAAAATAATTGGAGGGTGAGCTTAAAGGCCAAGTCCTGTCCCAAACCCTTTGGTCAGATGGAAGAAATCTGGAAAGATTTTTGACATTTACATTACCATTCTGTAAAATAGTTTATTTTGCCTTTCAGCAACACACATTAATTAAGAATATAAGACACAAATAATGTGACCTTGAGCTCACATCTCTCCAACACATTCAATTATCACTCCCTCTTCCACTGTAGTGGCAATTCTTATCATTCTTGATATACTGCAAGATTCTGTCCCACTACCAGAGTGACAGCAAATCCATCTGTTCTCTTGCCCTTAAGGAAAGGGAGCAAGCAGGCTGGCACAGAGCAGAGGACAGCAGGCTGGCAGCTGACCTGTGGCTCAACAGAAACAAGTATCTCCCCCAGCAAACACAGCTACACAGATGCAGATTCTGGCACTGAAGAGATAACACTTTTCCCAGGGATCTTCAAGTGCTTCTGGGTGAGGGGAAAGGACAAGTGGCACAACAGATGTCTCTGAAGTTTGTACATGCCAGCATCTGAATCAGGCAACATCATGTACTAGGAACTGTAAAATAAACTACTCAACTGAGGCTTCTTCTGATCTGCTATTTTTAAACGTGGACAATTTTAGACAATGAACTGCTGCTCTGCAGTAACAAACAGAACTTCAACTGGCTTCAGTATCAAAAGTAGTATTTTATAGACCACTACACGAAGATGTGAACACACAAACTGCTTTTCCACTGCCACCACAGGTGCAATTACTGACAGCAAAGGTCAGGAAAAACAGTTAACTGAACTAACCATTTCAACCTTCCTCCCATGATTCACACAAACCCATCTACTAGACCATTAAACCAAAGAGAAAAATCACCTATTAAACCATTATTGCCTGCAGAAAATTCGGGCTTTAGAAATGAAGCAATTTCTTTATAATGTCTGCAGCTGAAAATAAATATTCTGAAGACATTGGAATTTTTCACTGGGTAACTTCATTTACTCCAAGTCAGTCTATCATGCCTTCAAACAGCCAGAAGGGGCAAATTGACTCTTCAAGTAAAGAGTCTAATTAAATCTGAAATTAAATACAGCAAACATTTAATTTCAAATACAGTTAACCATTTAACCAACTTATTTCACTAACCTAACAAATGCATCTGTCAGCAGGTACATTTCATACAAATACTTTCTGATGCTTCAAAAGTGATCAATACAGATTATGCAATGTCAGTGACAATGACCAAAACAGCTGTAATACCTGGTTGTTTACCCCACACCCAACTCTCAACAATCGATTTGGCCCTGTAAGTGGGCAGTGGAGTATCTTCTTCATCTTTCTTTTCTTTGTCATTTTGCTCTTCTTTCTTTGATGCAGTTTGGCATTCAATGCTATCATCTGAAGAAAACAAAAGGGAGAGAGGAAAAAAAGACCAGTTAAGCTACCTTCAATTCAGGCTGGAATTCAGGAGTAGATTAGAAATGTAAAGGCGAAATCCCCAGCCCACAAGCTTACAGAAATGTTGTCTATCATTAAGAACAAGGTGGGGGAATTAGTATTTTACTATTTCACTGTCACAGGTGCTGGGTCTCATGTTACATTTCATAAGACAGTGACCTTAACAATCCAGAAATCACCTCTGTAACCTTCTCAGGACTATGAGCATTTAATATAGATACCATTACGTAAGAATTGCAAAGGATTTGCAATACACAGTACTGCAAATGAGGCACTTTTAGTCAGACTGTGCTCCCAACTATCCATATTGCTGTAGTATTTACTTGGTTTTATATTCCTCTCCCAACAGAATAAAAAAAAGACAGCAATAGCCTTAATTTCAAAATCAAGGAGAGCTTCATATTGACATTTACACTAATTTTAAGCAACAGTATGTCAACATCTGTAAAACATCTAGCATCTTAGTAATTACTAGCAAGTAATGAAAATAATACCGCCATTTTCTACCCAAGGAACAAAACAGCACATGCAATTCTTTTGAGACAACTTTCACAAAGTCAGAACACAGACATTAGTCACTCATCTCTGTAACCAAAGGCTGCCTGAAAGTCTCAGTTTTCTAAACACAGTAGAATTAGACAGCTGGAAGTTTCTCTTTATTTATATTGGGACTATGAACTTCCACATCCACACCTCCAGTCAGTTCAATGCATAAGATTGCCTTGCAATTGAGGCACACATGGCCAACTATCTTCCTCACCCCGACCTTCTTTTCGAACCATACCACTCAAAATTTCCCAAGTCTAGCATTTGAAATTTGTCCATTAAGAGTTTAATTCCAGCTTTTTTTACCTGGCTCCTCAAACTGACAAATCCTTCAATCCTATGTGCCAGTCTAGTCCAGAGACTCCCTCCCTAAATGTCCCGGCCACAACATGACGGATTAGCACTAGTATTTTGTCTTTTTTTCCTCTCTCACCCCACATACCCCACCAAAAAAATGCATTTGTACCAGCATAAATAAGAAAAAAAAAATAAACAAGAGGTTTACATCAGTAGCCAGACAAGGAATATCTGACTGCAGCCTGCCTCACACTCAGAGTGAGATCAAAGGCTCTCATTACCTCAGAATGTACAAAATACACCTATCACAATGTACAAAAATATTCAAGTATTCTTTCCATCTGGTCTAACAGAAAATGCTTAATCTGGTTTGAACTGGATCTGTGATTATCTCTTTGCTTTTTTTAACCGGAGACAATAACACCTCTCAAAGCTTTTTTGAGGAGCCTCAATTATACAAATATTCAATTAAAGCACTGCTTCCTAATCTATAACTGACACCAGTGGTCAGGAGGTGGAAGATGAAGACTGAAGGGTAGGAAAAAAGGAAAGGAGGCATAATTTCAGTATCCATGATGGAGCTGAAATTGTGGCCAAGGAAGAGATAGCAAAGTCACTTGAGAAAAGGAAAATGCAATTTGGATATACTTGCTCTAAGTGGCAGAGAACCTAATTGTGTTCCTCAAACACTGAGGAAGAGCTTGTGAGTCACCAGTTCGATAACAATGCCCAAAATGTGATTCAATCCAGCTGTTTATTTTCAAAGGCACAAGCAAATAACATTAGAAGTTCAGAACCCATTACAGACCAAGGACTCTGTTCAGCCCCAGTGGTTTCAGAATATTTGCAGAGTAACACCATAATCTCACTGTTTCTCCACTCACCCACACGTCTAGAGACACACTTTGCAGGGTCTGGAATTTTAGCTAGTGGGTAGAAGGGTGCTGTGCCAAGACACTGCTTTGCAAGCAGCTGTAGGAGAACTTGTTAAGCTTTTTAACAGATCCTTGGCAGAGGATGACAACCAAGGGCTACAAACTTAGTCATTTTATCAAACTCCTCACTGCAAATAGAGAAGATCCCAAGCCAGGTGGAAACTCAAGCTTTTTATGGAATAAAATCAATCCTGCATGTAAACGCACAGGGGGATTTTTCTTTTTAATTGTCTCTATGAACCAAGAAGAGGAGCAATGAGAGAAAAAGTGAGAAGGAAATGAGTTAAAAATCATGTTAAAAGGCCATGTCAAATTGTTACACAAAGACAGTTCCCTAATCTTGCAAAAAAAAAAAAAAAAAAAAACAACAACAAAAAAAAATACACTTGCCACATAACAGACCAAGCTAGTATCAGTCTAGATTGAAAGCAGCAACACAGACATCATAATTATAGAAGTTCTGTTGTGCTTCATGAAAAACTTTTAAACAGGAACACCTAAAGATTTTTCAGAAAGTGGGGCAGGGAGGAGAAATACCTTGAGCAAAGCTAGAACAGACCAAAGTAACAAGTGGTAAGACAGTTTTCAAAACAATGCATACAAAGACAATGCAGTGTGTCAGCATGATTTAACTTAATTTCATGAATACTGTGAATATTGTGGTGGGGAAAACAACTGCAAAATAAAGAGAAAGGTCTTTCAGGGAGATGTTATGTTTTGGTTTACAGCCTTATACCTCTACACTGAGGCAGGTAGGCACATCCAGCATTCAAAACTAAGTATTTTCAACTAGAAATTAGCTCCCAAATCAAAACACAGCAGCTCACCATGTGTGCACTATCTTGCACAGCCATAGCCTAATCTGGTATAAACAGAGGATAAAAAGGAAGCACTAAAAATGGAACTTACATTTCATAATCAATGAAGGGAAAAAGCCTGACACTGCATAGTTGCCTCCAGCACCTGTTCTAGTATGGTCTTGTGCTGCTCTGAAATGCCAATGAACTCATGTAGTTGGGAATCCCTCCATAGTGGGAGAAAGTTTGCAACAGTTTCCCTACAGATGTTGCCACTGACAGGGCAAAAAGTCACATAGTGTTCTTCAGACAAGAGCTGTATCTTATAACCACCCTAAACCACTCTTTGGCAGTCCCAGATCCAGGAAATATTTCAGCAGCAATGTATTTTCTGTAAAAAATCCTTCATTTATTACACACACACATATACCTACATACACAAAATCGATAGCTATTTGTGAGGGAAGCATACATCCCTTACCATTTGCAAACCATATTTAGACAGCCTTCTAGGCTAAATGGTAAGATTCTGATCTCCTAAACCTAACCAGAAATAAAGCTTCTTTTCTTCCTTGCTATACGTTTGGTTTTTTTCTTTAATGCATGAAATTATTCTTTGAATTTACAATAGAGCATTCTACACTTCTGAAGTCAAACTGTCCAGAGTGACAGTCTTCCCTATCCTGTAGAGAGAATATGATAATCCACAGCTCAACACCAAATTCTTGATACACTGGGTACAACCCAAGGCTGAGTCAGAGAAAGCAGAAAAGTGGCACTTCTCACTTTTAACAAGTTCTCCTTTAACAAAAAATGAGGCTCAAAGCAGAAGCCAGCCTACATCCCTACACACTACTACAGTTTGATTTATAATGTGGTCTGAATAGCAGCCACCATAACCAATTCCCACTTACTGTTATTCTCCTCATAAATACAGTAATTTCACACTGATAAGCTGCACCTATTTCACTGAAGAATCGA
>VRYO01002772.1:59265536-59303406 GCA_009812075.1 Sialia sialis | reverse complement strand
AAACCCCTTGATCACTCTTTACTTTGTTGCACATGGATCCTCACTTTTTAAAAGCACGGCTTATTTATGGACAAATTCCATGGTCTTCCCGGCTACCCGGAAGTGCGGCTTGTGACCAGGTGTGGCTTATGCATGTGAAATTACTGTATTTTGTTTATGCCAGCCTCTCTGGAACTCCTTGTGGCATTTGACTTCATTTGAGCTGCTTGCAGGTGCAACACTGAATGAGGTTTGTGTATTCAGAGGCATCAGGCTGAGAAAGGTCCAACTTTCAGGAAAGGGGGAACAGAAGAGGAAGTGTTTACCAAATGCAGGACAGAGGTATAAAGCTGATGATTTTATGTTTTTGTACTAGAACTTAAAGCTAACAAACAGAATTTTCTACCTATGAAGTTTGAGGAATCAAAAATAAATAGCAACCCACAAAAGAGACCCATGTGTCTTAAAGAGACCGGTATGTCTTAAAATTTTACAGAAACAGTTCTCTAACTTGAAAATTAAGTAAGAATAATATTATTTAACACTTTTTACTCTTTTCAGAACAAAGCTTCTCATGAACAAGGTATTAATCTAATCCAAATTTCCTGAGGGCAGCCTGATTGTCTTTGAAATACATGCAGTGCTACAAGTGCACCTGTATTTGGACATCACTACTGTCACAGCTGTGTCCTCAGATGATACTTGGAAACATACAAACACATTCTGTTGAACACATTTATCAAACATGTTTATCTTAAAGTGCCATGAATTCAAAACAAAGATCGTATTCCTAACCAAGCCTTCTTGCTAACAGAGAAAAAAAAATGCACTACTTCTATATTCTTCCTAGAGAGAAAAGGAATGGCTTTTGCTATCAATAGCATGTTCTTCTAGTCTGCTGCCACTGCTAATATCCACGGACAGAATGAAGTGCCTCTTCTGAACAGTCCAGTCAGCATCAACACAGAGCTCTAGCACTAGTGAAGAAATAGATTTATAGTGGACAGGCTTAAATCAAAACTTCTTTAAAAAGACTGAATAAAAGGGACTGCATACAGCAGCCTCTCTTGTTCATCTCCAGATTAGTCAATTTAGCAGCAAACTCTGAATATTGACATTAATCTATATCTCTTTTCATAAAAAACAAATCTCATTACTTGTATGTACTTTTCCCCTCTCCTCTTGAATTATATTAGTAGATCATTTAAGCAAAAAAGTAAGTACCAGCTAAACAGATGCAAATACCTTAGATTTTAATTTCATGACGCTCAACTTGAGCTGCAAGTTCAGAGGTGCAAACTGACCATCAATTTTTCTGGTTCCATAATTCACTGCTGCCTGACAAAATCAAACACTCAACCAGACTGATAGTGACCAAAAATGGCCTTGATCAGCCTTTCTTTTCCTCAAAACTCAAGCCTGGTAAGCAAGATAGCTGTATTTTACAATACTGTCAGCCAACACAATAGCATTTATGAAGGCTAACTTCACTGAAAAACAGTTTATACATTAATTCTAGGAGTTAAGAGCCTGGAAAAGCTTTTATTTCAATTTCTAAACTACTGCAGTGATTCAAGAACTATGTAGAAGAACATACACCCTCCAGCTGTGGAAAGAAATAGGTGTGATCTGTGCTATGTAACACCTACACTTAACTCCTCCAGAAGCAAAGACAAGTGCAAGGTAGCATTTTAGTTTTCCCCTTTGTTACTCACCATCCAATTCTATCTTAATTGGCACCAAAATAAACTAAATTAATTTTCCCCAAGAGTATTTTGCCCATGGTGGTAACAGGTAAGTGATCTCCCTGGCTTTATCTCAACCCTGAAGCTTTTGATTTTATTTTCTCCCTCTGTCCTATCAAGGAGGGGCAGCAAGCAAGGAGCTGGAAGGGCAGACACCTGGCTAAGGTCAATCCATCACAGTACAGTAATGGAAACCATTGGCAGTCTGTCTTCACCATCCCCACACTATGCATGTGAGAAAGCTTTCAAAGGCTTCATCACAGCTTGGACGTATCAGGGCAACATAAAAGCCTTATTTATCCAGTAAAGTGTCAGAAACTCGGTATTTTTAGATAGATGTTCTACAGTTTTTAACACTCTGTACCTTTTTGAACCATATGGCATTAAAAAAAAATTTTTAAAAATCTCATCATTGTTCAGAGTAAGTGTCCAAAATGTGGACAAACATGAAGTCATGGATGATTGACTTAGAACTTCTGGATTTTTATGTAATACTGCTGTCTATATTTTGCATCAAAAGTGACAGATTGCATTTTCCTAGCTGATATTTCAAGGATTACCCCAAAAACTAAAAACAATGATACCATGACATCTTTCTACAAGCTTTCCAGAATTACTAAAAGCACTACAGCATTGCTAACTAACTACAAATCTCAATTCACAGCAGCTACTTAGCTATCAAGATAGTGGAAGAACAGTTTTCTGTGAAAGACTAGCACAGGTACAACTCCAAAAACAATGTGTAAGTATCCAGCACAAAAAGATCAATTCATCAATTTCATTTGCAAAGCAGGTATTTACTTTACTGTTCCCTTCAGTATTACAGTTTTTGTTATCCTCCTTCTACATGAAAGCACAGTGTGTTGAATTGTTACACCACAACACCTCTATCATGAGCTGTCAGTGAACAGTAAGGAGTTTTCCATAATTCCTTTAAGAGGTAATCCTCCCCTCTATTGCATCAAGTTTACAACACCATTAATACACATGGAACTAGCCAACCCAAAGAACAAAACAGCACACTACCTTCCATTCATTTCATGAGCAGCTTTGTAGTAGCCTTTCTGAAAAGATCAGCTGTACTTTCACCCAGTGCCAACAATAATATTCCAAAGGGCCAGCAGCATAGGGAACACAAAAGTTTTCTAACTTTGAAACAGTTAGGAGCATAACCTGATTTTTACTACAGCATGCAGCCACTAATAACCTACAAAGCTTACACTCTTGATAAGTAAATGTACAATTCATTCTTCTCTCATAAATTATTTCTTGTATCTTACTTCCTGTAAAAATTACCTCCTCTAGTTAAAAAACACATCCATCCCTGCTATTTTTAAAGGAGGCATACTACAGGTACAAAAAAATTACATACGTAATTGAGCATCATTGGTTTGAAATATCATGTTTATCCCACAGTACAGTTCAGGAAGTAACATATGCTAAAAAAACAGTTCACTATCACCAAAGGCAGTATTTCTACTCATCTCCTCATCTATCTGGGAATCTTACAAATTACTGACAAAACTTATCTAACCATTTGGTGAGCCCATTTCAGCCATATCAGAAAACAAACATTTTCTTTTTTTTGACCAGTTTAATTTTCTGTTCAGTAAGAAGTCAAAAGAGTACCATTTTTGGGTGAAGATGAAAAAAAGGCAAGAGCAGAATCACCCCATTCCAGCATCGCCCATCACAAAACAAAATCCACCCCCACAAAGTAATCTCTCTAAATAGATGCATGACTGTCATTTGCAGTATTTGTAGCATTAGAACTGCTCTCAAGTACATTGGAAAACTTTTTAAAAAACCAACAAAAAACAAAAACCACACGCTACATTCTCAGGCAGCTTGTGGACAGTTTTTAAGCTGACCTTTCAGTTACTTTCTGAAGATTGTAAACAAAATTAGAAATAGCAGTATCAGCTTTATCCCATTCCTCAGTCCACTTCCTTTAAACAAAGGCTTCAGCTGTAAACACACCAAGCATACCAAACAAAGACTCACTGCCAGGCCTCTCTCATAATAATATGCCTAGTTATAAAGTTAAATTTCACAAGGCTGGAACAGATTTAAGCCTTCACTGGAGGGTTGGACATTACCATTCTGTACACCTAAGATATCACTTTCAGTTTCATTTAATTCAAAACATTAAGACCTGCAAATTGTATAGACAGGTGATAAATCAAAGTTTTGTGACAGTATAGAAGCTGAAATACATTTTTATCATCACAATGAAAGTTTAAAAATGAACAGCTTAAAAGAAATTTAAAATTCATACCTTTTCTTGGAGGTAGTTCACCACTCTGTATTAATTCTGTTCCAGGATATACAATCTCTCCATCTTTTACCATTTCATTCCACAAGCCACATAATCCATCTCGTGTAAAAGCAAGCTGTTAAAAATAATACATTATATATAGTTACATACACTTTTCTCTCAAGGCAACTCAAGCTACCACTTAAAACACATCTGATTTTATTTATCATCCCAGAAGAAAGCAAACACATAAGAAAACCATCTCATTGGAAATGAAACTGTGTGTATGTATGACAGGGATTTAAATAATCTTCAGAATCTCTGATTGTCTAGATATGGCATTTTCAGGTGAAAAGTGCAAAAGGGTACATTTTAGATAGGTTCAAATCCAGCAGAATGAACTTTTTTTGGGTGACAAGCTCTCAGCAAAAGCACCTCAGAACTATCCACCCATTCAAGACGACATCAGTAGGGGCTGGGGGGCAGGGAGAGGGTGTGAGGTGTCCTTTTTTTATTCAAGAAAAGCTATTCAAACAAAGTCAAGCTGCATAAAATCTCAAGACAGAGAGGCATATACAGTCCCCTCGCCAACCAGCAGCTGAAGAGCTGGGCATCTTAACCAGAATGATGACATCAAGGCACAGATTTGTAAATGAATTCAGCCAGTTCAATCTGGTCCTGCTGTGCAAAGCATCTCTGACAACCCTCCCTCCTCTTTCCAACTGCTACAATGCCTCCTCTCCCATGAAGAATCAGATTATGGAATGGATCAAGCCTAAAACCAGCAGCACCCAGAGGAAGAGCAAAGGGCTGCCTCAGCCCAGGTCAGTTCTCAATACACTTTGTGTTTGAGAGGACAAATACTGGCAACAGAAAATAGACTCTGTTAGCTGGAACCACTCACAAAAGCACTGGCTGTAATACAAGTCTCCTAATGATTTAGGAATTTGGGTCTCCCTTGGAGAATCCTAATGACCAGGATAACTTTTCTACAGAGGTTGTTTTTACTTTACAAAACACTGCAAAACAGGTATTGACATCCAAAGTGAATTCCATAATAACCAAGCTGAGATTCACCTGTATAACATAAGGGGGAGGGCAGGATGTGAAATTGAAAAACAGAATACTTTCTGCATAATCTGAGAGGTGCAGTGTACCATATTTTTAAAAAACCCAAAACAAATAAAAAACATCACCAAAACAAATAAAAAATTTTAAAAATCCAAAACCAGCACCTGCTGAAGGCTTATTCAGAAGCATCTTTGTGTTACGTAACTAGCATTTAAATCCAAAGTGTTTGAGCTGAAAAGTAACACAAAGATGTGGCTTACAACAGCTGCCATTAAATATTTACCGCTACACAGAAGTCCACTTCTCTTGAGAAAATAGCTCAAAATAAAATACATTGTAATGATTAAGGATTACGAGTTTTAAGAGAAACATCCACCAGCAGGGAAGACACTTGCTGCTCCAGCTCATCTCAGTTTTTTTTTCTTTTAATACAAAAGACAAGTCACATGTTTTCATACCACCATAACACTAAATGAACATAGTCACTTCTTGACTTCATATTGCTTACTTCAGATATCCACTCCAACATGTATTAATCATTTCAGTAATTCTTCTTTCAGCATAAAATACGAGTTGACACATTGTACATGTCTGTCACTTACTACTGCCTTACTGGGGCAGAATCATGCAGTGTGAGCTAGACATTATTAATCTTATCTGTGATTTATCAATTCTAGAGCATCCGAATCAAATTCTGACCACGTTTTACTGAAAGGTAAAGTTCCTGTTCCTCAGTGTTAGAAAGCACAAAGAGCTTTTGCAAAGATTTGTTTTACATTTGGCTTCATTTTTTAAAAATTTGAATAATCAGAAGTTGCATTTCAACAATGAAAAAGATCATTCACCATTAACAGGTTTTCTTGATTGTTCCCAGTCTATGAATATTGCAACACTAAATTATGTTTGCTTTTTCCTTCTTTAGAGGTGGTCATATACTTTAGTAGGGCATCTGGGGAACTTACTTTTCGTAGTTTCTTTCTTGTGTAAAAAAGCAAAACAGCTGTTTCACCAATTTTGGTTCATAGAGTGGCGATAGATTATTTTTTTCAACTTCCACCTGTTAAATGCTAACCTATGGTAAAATACAAGCTTGAAAAATAGCAAGTGAGGCAAGTCCTCCAGATGGGTTGCATAATAAATTACAGCTTTCACAAATTAAAGATCTTTCTCTAATAAACTCTTTTTCACACACTTCACATTCTCTCAGATCACCTTGGGATGGAAAAATATTCTCACAGCCCAAAATCTAAATGTCTCCAGGCTTGAATGCCAGATTCTTCATAATGCAGCACTGATCTATTTCAGAAAATTTACTTATTACATTTGAAGGCATTCATACAAAGCAGAATCAGGAGCTGTTTTCTACACTTCAACCTCTAATCCTTTTACATGGCACAAAGTTCACTCAACTCTTTCATGCAACTAAAAACTGAAAGAGTAAACAAAATTTCTTTGGCCTTGGGTTTGGTTCAAAGCCTTATCAAAGTAATTTTCTTGGTATGTTGAAAAAAGATAGAGGAACCACCAAGGCTATGGGTCACAGAGTTCCACCTCCTCCTCCAAATACCACAAGTAGCTTTCAGATAAACAATTTTGCCTACTACTACTTAACATTTTGTCAGCAGTAAAAAGGGGAAGGGAAAAAGGAAACAAGTTTGAAAGTAAAGAAACACTGGATTGACTTCAGAGCAACAATGAAACCAATCAACTGAACAGATAATTAAGAAGCAGTATTTACAACCACATCTGTCATAACTGAGCATAACTTAATTTCAGCTGTAACAAAATGACTATTAATCTACCCCAACATTTAGCAGATATCTATATTTACTATATATATTAGCCAAAAGTGAAAGAAAAGTCAGAGTTTTTAAGTGAGAAATTATTTAAGCAGTTTTATTTTCATGATCTCTAAATTACATCATAATACAAAATTTTACAGCTCCTTTAAGAGAAATATCTCTTTTAGCCAACAGAAATGGGGAGGAGTGGTTGATACCAAAGAGGGTCTGACATCCAGACATGCTGACATCCAGAGGGCCCTTGGCAAGCTAGAGAGATGGGTTGACAGGAACCTCTTAAGTGGGGAGGAACAGCCTCAGGCACCAGTACAGGTCTAGTGCTGGGCTCAGTGTGAGAGATGCGGACAAAAAGGAGAGAGGCCCACAAAGAGCCATGAAAATGATTAAGGGACTGGAACACCCTTATTATGAGCAAAGGCAGAGAAAAAGGGCTTGGGAGGAAAGCATATATACATACACACACACATATATATATATACATATGCACACACATATATACACACATATTAAGTAAAATCTGAAGGGAAGGTGTAAAAAAGATGGATCCAGGCTTTGCTCAGTGACAGGACCAGAGGGAACTAGTGCGACCTAAAACACAAGAGCTTCCCTTTTACCACCCTTCTTGGAGATATACAGAAGACATTTAAACACAGACCTGGGCACTGGTCTCTAGGTGGCCCTGCTTGAACAAGGGAGTAGGACTAGATGACCTCCAGATGTCCCTTCCAATCTCAAACATTTGTGACCCTTTGAAACTTGCAGCTGAAAATAACACTTAAGTGTAGTAGAAGAGTGTCTGCTTCAACCGCCAAATCCAGCATTTTTTTCTTCCTACAGTACTTTATTACTTTCTTCCTTTGTTCCCACCAATATCTCTTGCATTCATTCATAGAGAGTCTACCAACGCATCTCAGTGTTGAAACTAGAGAACTAGAACTTTGTGCAGAACAAATCTGAAAAGATTTCTCTGGTTTCTGTTTTCAAAGAAATAAAAAGAAAAGAAAAGAAAGGTACTTCCACTAAATTATTTAAAGAATGTTCACAATGCAATTGGTGTACAGTGCAAGAGAAGAAAAACACACTTGGTGTCTTCATTGTTCCTGACATACTGGAGTTCCAAACACAAGTTTGCTACATGTGTTTTGTAAAGTCTCTCTCATTAGATTACTTGATTCATATGAACATCTTTCTCTCTAACCATTTAGTAACTTCATTTGTAAGTGTTTAAAAGGATGAACTTAAACTCAGTAAGTTAACAAAGTAAGAATAATGAAGCTTTCACTGAACTTTTGCAACTGGCAACAGTACCAGAGATGTACTCTGTAAATCTCCCCCTCAAGGTCCTGCTTGCCCCACCACTCACAAGCTTCCTTACAACGACCAGGACAACAGCAGCTCCATACTCCATTACTACTATCCACTGCCTTGCAACTTTGGCCCATGTTCTTAATCCTCCTACTCAGTCCCCCTGCTAAAAATCTTCCCTGTCCTTTCCCATGACATCTACTGACCTCTTCTCAATCCCCATCTCGTACACATCTCACCTCCAGAAACCCCAAGCCACTTCCATAGTTTGTCACACTTTGTCATCCTCAGACCATGTCTTGATCCCTGCATCTGAAAGCCACAGATCTCAACAAATCCATATTTCCCACATAGACCCAAGGCTCAGCCCTGCTCACTTATCCCAGACTAAAAACACAAAGGCCTAAGGAGACTTTAAAGTGAACTTCTACTGTAAACCGGCTGCCTCCGTTCTAATCTTTTGTTAATCTTATCTCTGCAGTAGAACTGTAATTTATTCTGTCTGGTACAACATCTGATTAAGTCCAAGGGGTATCCAGTTTAGTTGCTGACATATGCTGCTGTCAACCTCCAACAGGACTAGCAGTGAAATTCCCCTCCATCACCATCAACTCTAGACAGTAAGATACTGACATTAACATTTCCTTCCTTTTCAAGAAAATTTAATCTTGCAACTACAACTGGGTAAGCTCCTGAGAATTCTCAAAGCACTTCTACAATTTTGCTTTCAGTAAGTTATTTCAAGAATAATCAGCAGCTCTGATTTTGTTTTGAAGTCAACTATTTTAATTAGACAAACTCTATGTAGAACATTAGATTATGTTCTCAGCATGGCCTCATAAGCTTCCCTGCAGAAAGCATAGAAGCCTTCATAGAAGTTAACCTGAACTCAAGGAAAATGAAGCCAGGAAAATAAAATGACACAACAGGACAAGGATTAACTCAGGTAGGATTCCTAATTATAAAATTGCACTGGAAATTTAAGAAACTGACTTCATAACCACAGAAGATCAATATGGATTTAAAATATAAGCTACTTAAATAATCTTCACCTCAGAATAGCCAAGGGTAGTGGAGAATCTGTTCTTCTATTCAGTTATTTTTGCATTACTCACTGGCTGTATTTTAAAGACTACACGAAAAAACTTCTTGTTAGAAAAATATTTAAGCAAAAAACATTTTTAGCCTAGCAGTAGTGAAGAAAATCACAGAACAATAAGTCCTTTCCTAAGCCTCTTTTGTTTTTGCTTTTTTGAATCTATTCAATTAGTGTTTCCTTTTTCATTGTTGTCTTAGTATTTTGTCCTAGCTTCCTTCCTTCCCTGCTGAATGAAGCATGCCCTGAAACCACAGCTGCTTATCACACCTATGCAGAGCACAGTGCAGCATCACTAGACCTAAACACAGTGCTCAAAAGCTTGGAAAGCAAAGTCAAAAAGTTCAGCAGCCCCACATTACTTCAACAGATTTGGGGTTAAACTAGAAATGCCCCTATAATAGCAGGGTGCTGGTCTTCCACTTGCTAGAAAAGTTAACAGTTACTAGTCACACACAAAGAAAAATTACACAATTCCCTGAAACCAAGAAACTATGCATCTGAAGAATAGCTCTGTCTGAGCCCAAATATTTGTACCTATGTGTTAAATCTAATTTCTCAAACCTATCACGCCATATAAAGTGTTTGTCCATCCATTTGGAAATCGCTTATTTCTGAGATACAGCATTACTTCATTTCTACAATAACTTTTAAAAATTGCTATTGCAAAGTTCACTTCCTTTAAATACAAAGCAGTCCTCATTTGCGGTTTGCTTTAAGAACTTCCAAATAAGCCCTTCATTTTTTTCATCAGAAAATCAAAAAAAAAAGAAGAAGATTAACAGGAAAGCAACAAAATGGAGAATGCAACTTTTACCAACTTCTTGCTTTTAATAGCCAAGACATCATTTCTTTACATAATCTTCTCACAAGTAAAGACACTGACCTAAATGTTAGAAGAGTGGGATTTTCAAGAAAATCAAAATCACAAATGTAACTTTGAAGAACGGGTAAAAAGATTTCTAACCAATGCAACTCTTAAAGGTGGCTATTTCATTTTTAAAAACTCATTTTCATGTCTGTGGCAAAAGATAATGACAGAAATAGTCTGCAACCATGAACTCAATGAAAACGCCTCATACTCCTCTTGCAGGCAGCTTTTGCACCTTGACTGTTGCCTAAAGTTTTTCTCCACACAACAGGAAAATGAAAGTTTTTCCTTCTAATTCCTGCTATTAATCACAACAATTCTCCACAGGATCCAGAATAGGCGGCCTAATTAAACTCCATTTGAACACACACATGCATCCCATTAGCTCACAGCAATTCTAGTTTTTAGTTATTCATCCATCACTAATTAAAGGTCTCTGCATAAGATTCTAATTTAGTTGTTCAGTACATCTATTTAATCAGAATTATTTTAAGCACAGTTTGATTCTGCAAACTGGGTATTAGGTTTAAGTAAACAATTTAAATCTTCCCTTTTTATAATAAAGGATGTCTTCCTTAGGAACAGTCATTGAAACACAACTGCCCATTACACACAGTGCTATAAATGTGATGGTTTCTACTAGTAATACTCATCAATAGGTAGGTGTTTAAAATTTATTAATTCAAATATAAATAAAGAACTTAGAAATGGAAATAATACACGAATTTTTCAAGCAACTGTTTTAAGAATGACACATGAAAAAGTGGCCTGCACTAGAATCCACCTATTTTATAACTTCATAGGACTATTTTATTAATGGTGATGTTATACACATCCTACTGACATATGTCATAGGAGAACAATACTACATATTGTATACTGATTTTCTCATATTCAGCCTGATTTTTCAGCTGCTCTAACAGTTTGCTTTTTCAGGCAACATAGAGTATCTTATTTTGCTCCACCAAGAAATTTAGATTTAAGTAAAATAAATATTTCTGAGCACTTCAAAATTACACTATTAGCCATAAATCATTAAAATAATTACAAAATTTGTAAAAAGACATGCAGCAGGTAAAGGTTGGATTTGGATCTTCGTAGAGCAATTCGGCTTCCAAAAACAGTATTGTTCAGTTTCACAAAAATTAACGTAAGCAAAAAACATTGTGAAGATACAGTCCATTAACATTTCACACCACATCAGGTCATCTTGCAGGCCAGAGGCTCCCTGCTACAACAAAAGGACTTGTGCCTTTGATATTCACTTAAGAACAGTAATAACATGCTACATCACACTGCCTTTGTCTCGCAGCAGTAACATCCCAAAACTGTAGAAGAACACTTAAATTTGGCCTGGACACCAGATGCAACACAGTGACGCACACAGGTGATTAAACACAAGCCATGCTACAATCCACATGTCATTCTCTTCTTATGGTATTAATACCACAATATAATACTTATTAATGCAAACAGTAATAGAATACTGTGTATTACATTCATGCAACATCTTCTGGAGCTAAAACAGAAAAGAATACAATAATTTTCATAGAGATTTCATTGGTCTAATCTACAAAAACTCCCAGTTATCAAGTTTAAAGAACAAACTCTCCGACAAGTGACAAAGGAGAAAAGTTAAAAAAAAAATACTTTGGAGACTACTAGGCTACCAAACAAAAGCATTTTGCTTCCAATCCTAGCTATACACAGCAAATTTTGCAGCAGCAGAATTTATTTTAAAAAACTAATCAGTCTCTGTATGTCTCCCAAGGTAACTCCACAGAATAATTCAGAATAATTCTACAGGGACTGCCACCTACTCATTCTTGGACTGCAGTACACTGAGAAAATAAAAATGTAGCTGCAAAGTGAGGATTTCCAGGAGTTCCAATTCCAAACAATTTGTAGTCATCTTAATCCCTTTACATAAATTTAGTGTCTTCTTCAAACCTCTCATAGTACTGTGTTCACCTTTTCAACTCCAGCTGGCAGTCTCGTGAACACCAATAGAGCTCTTCTACAGCTGAGCCAGTAAAAGCTTGCACATTAAGAAATCTACATATTCGGTACACATGGAACTTAAAGGACCAAGACATAGGATTTATACCTATTAAAAAAATAACCACACACAGCTAGGTCATGCCAGTCAACCAGTAGGTAAAATAATCATTCATGTAGCAGAAAAATTCTCCAGAGCCCAAAACCACTTTCCTTTACAGAAGGCATCTACCATTTAATACATTAAAACATGCTACTCAAGATTCACATGCTCAATTTTTCAAAATACTGAACACACACATCCAATTAAGAGTTCCATGATGAGGACCTGTGTAATACTAAAAACAGGTAACCTAATAAGAAAATTATACCCAGGAGGCCTGGCTTGTCTTTAGATTCCAGAGAAGTGATGTTTGTGCCCAACAGATCACAAATGATTACTGTTCTCTTATTTCATTATTCTTATTATTCTGACTACAGCTTGATTGGAAGGGAAAAAAAAATTAAAAAATAAAAAAAGGAGTACTCTGGCAATTAAGAGTCTAACTTGTTATTACTCATAAAAAGCTTGTATAAGTAAGAGTATTTATTCATAGAAATATGCTGCAAATGAAGATTTTTATTATTAAAATGAATTCCTGTAACACATTAACTAAAGTACAATCTCATAAATCAAAAATATTTAGTTGCATCTAAACACACAGCCGAAAATAACCCTTAAAACTTTGGATGACAACTGAAACCCTCCTATCATAAATTTAAATAAATAGGAAAACAAAGGGATGAAGAAAAAAAGGCACTACAAAAAAGGAAAAATCTGATAAATCACATGAACAGTCACATTTTTCATCCTATATAATACAGAAAAGAAAAAAAAAAGCAATGCATAGTCAGCAGGTGTTGCAAACAAAGGTTGCCCCTTTTTCAGATAAATTTTCCTGTATTCAACAGTCTCTGAAGCAATATACTTGTAATCTAAAAGCCACCCTTCTGGAAACAAAAACATAATTCCATATTTCTTAATATGCTTATCTCCAAAATGTTGCATAGCATCTTTATTTACTACATTAGAGAAAACATTTAACTTTAGACTGAAACTTTTACTTTGGTAGGAACAAAAGATGAAAACAGAATTAACCTAGCCAAATCAAGAGCAAGCCCTGTCATTTCATAGCATTTACATTCAAGACCAACTAAATAATGGAACCTCTTGGGCTATATCTGTCACTTCTGATTCCAATTTATCTTGTTTGATGTAAAATACTGGGGAAAGGCTGCTTTCAAATCACAAGCACATGGGGAAAAATCCTTCCCTAACCATAAGAACAACTCAACTCAAGCATGTAGACTATCTGGGATAAAGTCACAAAGATGGAATTTTAAAGAGTTTTTCAGCAGCACTATTATTAACAGTAACAAAAGAACTTGGGCCATCCCAAAAAGAACTTCAGAGTTTTGAACTGAAACTTAGAAAGGTTATTCGAAGTAAGGGATCTATGTGCAACATCTGGATAAAGGAAGGCAAAGAGACAAGGACTTAATCCAGTTACCCATTTCATCTAAAACAAACATAACTGACCCAAACTACTCTATTTCTCTAGATTTTCCACTTATTCATAAAACGTGAATTGGGAAAACGTTAATATCCTCCTCCTCCCCTTGTCATGCAACTTTGCTAAATGAAGAAATCTAAGACAAAAGAAAACTTTCACCAGATACTGGCATATTTCAATGAAGATCACTTCCATTTCAACCTTGCACCTTTGACAAAAAAATTAATTCCCTTCAAAAGGACAAAATTTAAAGGAACCCTCTACCCATCATGCAAACAACTGTAGTAAAATCTAATTTGAATTCTTCAAAATATAAATTACATTTTCATTGCCTTCTGCTTCAGTTCTCATGTGATTAAAACTGCTAGCTGCTATGTAGGCAGAACATTTAGCAATAGCCTAAATAAGAATTTATAGTTCCAGCAGAAATGCCACATACTGTGCTAGGGGCTTTGACACTATGCATAAGATAACACAGATAATGTATACAGATAGCATATGTACAGAGCCCCGCTTATTTTAAAGCAGAAGAGACTGGACTGAAAATACAGATCCATTTGCAGCTCAAAATAACTCAGTATTTCTTTAAAACCACTAATAAATCAGCATACTCTGGAAAACCTATACACTATCTCAAGAGCTGCAGTCTTCCACTTGTCAGCTTTTTGGACCAAAAGCATCCTTGATCTGCACCTAAAAGGTCACAACGAGGTATGACCATCAAACTCCTTACCTGCAAGTCTGTCTTCAACCATTTGGAGTCAAACCTTGCTTGAGCAGATAGACAAAAAGAATCAGAAGACATGTTTCCTTCTTCAGCCTTCTCTCCAGGCTGGCTGAGCAGCCCAACCTGCTACAGAATGAGTGGAGGGAAAAGAAAATTTAAAACAAAAAAAATCCAAAAAAACAATCTAGCACATGAAGTAAACCACACAAGGTTATTTTGGCTCAGACTAGGACGGCTTACACTTGATCTTTAAAAATGCAGCATGAAGAAGGACCTCCCTCGTTCACATCCCCTGAATTCGCACGGGGAGAGGAACGCGCATTAGAAATACTACCTGAACCCAGAAAAAAGCCACCACATCCCTCCCCTATCACACCCGTGGGAAGGAAGCCTCCCTTCTGCTGCACTGAGCCACACCAAAGGCCTTAACGCTGCCCCTCATCCCCGTAAGTGGTGCATGAAATAAATAATTGATCGCAGATTACGCAAGCCGCAGGCCAACATAAAGCGATTATCAGGGTCACCCGCACCCCCTCCTCCCGAGGCGGCCGAGCCCGGGGGCTGCCCCTCAGCCGGGAGCATCCCACCCCCGCGCCCACATCCCGCTGTCACCGCCCCTGAGGGCCGCCAGCCGCGGCTCTCAGCAGGGCCAGCCCGGGCAGGGCGGCGGGAGACGCGGCCACAGCCCCGCCCGGGCAGCGCGGGCTGGCCGCACACGGCGCGGGGGCCGCGGCTGCGCTGCCTCCCCTCCCGCGGGGCTCCGGGGATGCGGAGCGGAGGCCGCGCTCGCCCGCCCGCCCGCCCGCCTACCACCGCTCCACGGCAATCCCGCCCCTGCCTCCCCGCTCCCCCGAGCCCGGCGCGGCTCTCACACTCACCGGGCAGCCGCGGCAGCGACGGCGGCTCCGGCTCTCGCTCCACCGCCGCCCGCTCGGCCCCGGGTAATCCTCGCCCCTCCTTCCCTCGCCCGCCCACCCCCCACCCCTCCGCCGGCGGAGCCGCTCGCCGGTCCCTCCCTCGCTCCTCCGCTACTGGAGACGGGGAGAGCTCGGCCCCCCGTACGCCAGCGGAGCTCCCTGCCAATCGGGGGAGCGGCGGGAGGCGGGACATCCTGTCCCGCAGCGGGCGGGGCGCGCCGGGGCCGCGGGCGGAACGGAGATCGCAGCATCCTTATGGCCGGGATGCAGAAATTAAATAAATAAATAAATAAAGGTTGTTTAAGTCATTGAGAGGCCATCTGAAAACTGTACTGTTGATTTCTAAAAAAAGTAGCTTTGCAATGTTTCAGACAAGGAAGGTAACGAATAGCAAACAGGATCACAGAGTGTGTAAGGTTGGAAGGGACCACACTGGGGCATCCGGTCCAGCCTCCCTGCTCAAGCAGGATAATCCTAGGGCACCCGGCACAGGACCATGTGTCTCTCCCTGGAGACATTCAGAGCCCACCCTGCTGCGTTCCTGTGTAACCTGCTCTAGGTGACCCTGCCCTTGCAGCGGTGTAGGACTGGATGACCTCCAAAGTCTTTGCCAACCCTAATAATACTGTGTCTCTGATTTTGTGTGCTGATGTTTCCTGGATATCTCCAATGAGGGAGACTCCACAACCCCTCTGCATAATCTGTTCCAGGGCAAGGTCATCCACACAGTAAAGAAACTCATGTTCAGGTGGACCTTCCTGTCATCAGTTTCTGCCCATTGCTGGTCTTGGAAGTAAAGACCAGTGCAAAGAAAACATCAGTAACTCCTCTGCGTCTTCTGTAACCAGGGAAGGAACAGAGGCTGAGAACAGTGAAGTGGTGCCACTACACAAGAAGGAATAAGGATACTGGGGAATAAAGTGTGAACTTGCTAATGGCAGGCAATGACAGGAGTCTGGAGGCAAATGTTGACTGATTGCTCCAGGGAGAAACTGCTCTGAGGCAAATAATTATCCTTCAGCTTAAGTTTGGTGGGGATGTATATTAGTAGTTTGAAATTCAAATTAACCAAAAGTCAAGTTTCTCACAATGCTTAGGCTCCTGTTCCCTGGCAGCTAAGGAATTAGGAATGTAGAGCAAGACTTGGCAGATGGGACTATTATTGGCTTTGGCCAACATGAAGCCACAGACTGAATGTCAATGAAATGCTAACAGAACTGCGACCATTTGCTGGCATTTAGGCAAAGGTACACAACATTTAGTTGTTATTATATAAGAAGCATTGTAATAAAACAAGGAATTTGATTCTCCGGGGCTTCATTTTCAAAGTGAAACATGCAACCATTACCTAACTGGTTAGCCTGCCACTTATCACAGACCTCTCTTAGATCAAGATATAGTAGGCACTTGAAATAAAATACTCCACAAAATTTCTGAAATGCCTCAAAATTTATATAAAAATATAGAAATACTCAATTTCCCCAAGTTATAGAAATTTTAAAACATGAGTTTTCAAAACCAGCAGTAATTTTCTTCGAAAAACCATCTCAAATGCCTACATCTTAGAGCATCAGGATGGGAAATACTTTACTCTTGTCTTACCTGGCAGGCTGAAAATGTAAGAAAGTACTCATATTGACATAATCCAGATAGGGATAAAAACTGCTTTGAAATGTAAGGATTAAAGGACAACAAAGCGGATGTCGTCATGGGAGTCTAATATAGGTCACCCAGCTAGGATGGCAACACTGATGAATTGTTATTTAAGGAACTAAGGGTCAACTCTAAATCAATCACCCTCATCCTTACGGGGGACTTCAATTTGCCAGATGTTAACTGGGAATACCAAAGAGCTTGTACAAACAGGTCCAGAAGATTCCTAAAAAACCCAGATGTTAACTTCTTGATACAGATATTACTGTAGCTGACTAGGAAAGGTGCCCTCCTTGATTTTTAATTTGCTAATTGAGAGGATGTCATGAGTGACGTGGTGATTGGTGGCTGTCTTGGCCACAGCAATCCCAAAGCAACCCAGTTTAAATTCTCTGTTGGCAGGAGGAAAAGTCCTATGAAAACTTCATCTCTGGATATGAGGAGAGCATACTTCAGGCTGCTCAGGGAACTAATCAGCATGGTCCCCTGTGGAAATGCTTTTGAAGGTGATGGCATCCATCAGTGTTTTCCCAATTTTCAAGAAGGGCAAGAGGCATGGCCCTGGTACATGTATGGAGCCCAATCTAAAAGGAATTATGAAAACTTGCTTGAAACCGCAGTGCCCACTGATTGTGCCTGCTGCTTGTTTAAATGATTTGCAAGTCATATCTAAATAAGATAATTTGCATATGCAACATTCACTGCAAGTTCTGGTTTGGCTTTTCAAGACGATCATCTTTAGATAGTCTACACTGATGTCCAGAAATTTTCTTACTTTTATTAAATTTAAAGGCAATAGCCTTTGCTGTAACTCCTGATGTGAAGAATTTGACAAGTACCCAACTATTCAACTCATTAGATTTGAATCACTGGACCAATTAGCAGGTACACACCCACTTCAACAAAAATCATATTTGGGTGCAGTAACCATGGAAATACAAAGCTAGAGATACTTATGAAGAATTTACGGATTATTTTGTATTTCCAGATTTAGATTTCACTTCTGATGAACATCTTTTTTCCATTTGAAATGCACTGTAATAGCATGGAGCAACATCAAATGGCATTTTTGACTATAAATATTTTTCAGAGAGAAAGCATGTCTGGTACAAGTATATCTATAATTGATTTGATAACATTATTAAAAATAATTTTATTTTTCAAATAATCAGAAAATTTGGAGTTTCAGGAACCTGCAGTTTGTCTTTATACAGAGCATTTGCAGTATTAAGTCTACCAATAGCTGTTACTCTGGTATTATTTACATGACAATGGTGAGCTGTATCACTTCAGACTGACCAAGGTAATGAAGGTGTGACAGACTTCAGAAGGCATGTTCAAGAGAAACTGTTGAAGTGTTACCACTCCAAGCCTTGTGCTTCACTCTCCTGATGCATATTTCCATCTAAAAGCAGGTTATATGATCCTGCAAATCAGTTCTCCAGGCATCATCCTTAGTGCTGCAGCTTGCTCAAACAACCTGCTTTACACTCAAGATAATAACTAAGTGGATCTGTTGGATTTTCAAATGCACAACCCAGTGAGATATTAGGAACAAATTCTTCCCTGTGAAAGTATTGAAGCACTAGCACAGGTTGCCCAGAGAAGCTGTGGATGCCCCATCCATGGAAGTGTTCAAGGCCAGGTTGGATGGAGCTCTGAGCAACCTGGTCTAGTGGTGTCCCTGCCCAAGGCAAGAGGTTTACAATGAATGACCTTTAAGATCTGCTCCAGCCCAAACCATTCTGTGATTCATGATGGCCTTGCCTTAGAGACACCAATGTGCTCAGAGAGCTGCAGCGCAGAAAGCTAATGAGGTAGAAGGAACTTCGGCTCTCTGCATTCACTACAAGTCTGTCTGTGGATGATACAATTCCTACACAGATATCTTCCCCTGGGCCCTGGAACTTAATATAATAGGTAAGTTCTCCTAGATACCAAGACCGAGCTAAATTCCTTAAGAATTTAGTCACTTTTCTAACACCATGGAAGATAATTGGTCAGAAATTAGTTTGTGTAATTGGTCAGTTCACCTTTAGAACTTTTGACTTAGATTGAATGCTATCCTTTGTGTAAACTTTTATTGGCTGTAGTTTGAATCCCCCTTGATGCTATAAATGTAGGTGCCTTCCCTTTGTCTCGGAGAGAATCCCTGCTTGACTCCCTTTGCATGAAATAAAGATTCTTGTGGAATGTGTCAAGTAAGGCCTCTGCTCTTTCTCTGCTGGCTGAATGTAAGCTGCTGAGAGTTAGCTGATCAGTACAGCACTCTTGTGTCCTGGTAAAACACCTACCAGAGACAAAAAGCAAGTTTACATCTCTCAAAATCTGTGCCCATCTTTCTTACTTCCTCTATAGAAATTGTTGGACATGGAAAAATCTAGTTTCCATGCTCAGATACAGTCACTCATTTACTTGTATCACTTCTAGACGTATTCTAGATCAATTCCTTCTTATTATAGATTAAAGCCAAAAATTAAAATATCAAAATGAAAGGCATACTAAAACCAAGGGGTCACATTTTCTTGTCCACTTCCTAGAATACCTACAAACAATACAGAGTACTTTAAAAATGTTAGGCTGTGGGCAGGAGACCTCTCTTTTATTGTAAATGTGGTAGCTACACCGCCTTCTACAAGAGGCAAAGTGCCGTAGAGGTGCATCTCTAGGATGTAGAGGAAAAATGGATGGGAATTGTGAAAACCACAGAAAGCTGAAGAAGGTAGGGTTGGTAGCATGAAGGGTACCCTCACCTCCATGCAGTTGGTACAGTCACCTCCAATTTGTAACGCTGTCAGGCCAGCCTAAGGAGGTGGGGAGGGACGTAGTTGAATGAAGCAAATCTATCCCAAGAATCTGAAGCAGAACAGGCAGAAGAAAGAGAAGTATCTGGACAATCTGGGCAGGGCCATATTTCTTTCTATTTTAGTTGTGAAAATGAGTTCATAAGTATTGGTAAGATCAGTCTCAAGAATTGAGGCAATTGTATTCTCAAGTAACTAAATGCAAAACTGTAAGAGCCAATGAACAAATGATGAGAACAATTTGGTTTTTAATATGAAAAAGGGACAAAAATAAGCAAGTGTGTTTATATAGGAATAGTATCTAGTCCTACCTGCAGGCCTTCCCAGTGTCAGCATGAAACCTTTACTAATGAATAATTATTTCAAATGTGTCTGCTCTAGGGAATCCATTCTAGCTATAACAGCAGTGGAATGTGGGGCATTTTTTGCCTCTCATTAGTGAATATCAAGAAGTGTTATGCATGTGAATGGGACACAAAACCATCTCTGTAAGAGCAGTGCCTAGCTGCTCACTGCTAGACAATGCCTGTTTTGTTTGTAATTTTTTTGTCAAGAGCCATTTGTGTTAAGCTGTCCCACTGAGTTTGGAAGCCTTTGTATATTATCATACACAAAACACAAAATCCAGTCCACTCCAAGCTTAAAACAAGTCTCAAAGTGTTCCCTGGCTTACTTCTGAAGGATAGAGGCTTTCTCAAAGAAAGTGAGAAATTTCTACTATCAGCCTTTATTATTTTAATATTCTCTGAGCTGAGCAGTTAGCCTAAATTTCAGTTTTATACAATTAAAAGCTCACAGCACAGTAAGGCCTATTATTTCTTTATTGTGTTATTTGCAAAGAATGTCATCAGTTCAAATTGGTCAATATCTATTATTATGCCAGTGCTTTCTGCAGGGGAAAACAGCACAGTAAGGACACAAGAGGATTCTCCTCCTTTCCCATATTCACTAGTATTTCTAAACAGCCACAGTAGTGCTTTCTACTAAGCATTTTCATTACTGAATAAGTATTATTTACTTAAGGAGAAGAATAACCAAACAAAGGAAGCAGCTTCCATGTTCAGAAACCCAAGCCTCTTGCAATCATTATCCTGCCTTTCCTCACACCTCCTCAGAACAATGAAACAAGATCTTCCATCTGTGTGCACAGCTTTCTGCTCCTTTCTCATTTTCAGTGGTAACAGCCCTTCTACTTCTCATCCATTTCTTAAATAGATCTCCATTCCAACCTATATCCTTTACATTCTTCCACGCTTCCAGGTGACTTCACTCCTACCTTTACCGGGCAATTGTGTAAGTTCTAGTGTGGAAACTGTGTTGTTTCTCCATTAAACAGAATTAGGTTAACCCCTCCCCATCTTTTGTTATTCCAGTTTAAAATGACAAATAATGCTTACAGTCAAAATTTTAGCAAGTTCTTCTCCTGTGACAACTTTTCTTTGTGAAAACAGTGTTGTGTGAATCACAGTATATTGCACAGCTGACACAGCTCAGTTGCAGAGGTGGTGTTGGAAAAGTAATTCAGAGTACAGAGGAGTGGGAAAAAAAGGGAGAAACTGTGACAATAAAGGCACATTTCCACATGTAGCTAATTAGAATTCATTGTTAATTACATTTTGCATAGTTAATAATTTTTAATATTATAGTGAATCCTGTCCTTATTCAAGCAAGCACTAACATTTTCATCAACTTCATTAAGCTCAGAAATTCAGCCTCATATAACCTTACTCATACATATAGCCTTACTCACACAACACTAACCATGCTAGATTTTAGTTTTCCAAAAAAACACAGGCCCAGAAGCTTGCTTTCCAGGTTATGTCTTCCATTAGAGAAGAAACGTTGTTTTGCTTCCCCCAGGCCAGACCCAGGGTTTCTATCCAAGGAGTCTCTTGCTTTACAGCCCAAACCAGTCTGATCAGATTTCATCCTACATCTCTAAATGCATCAACAGTAATGAATTCTCTGTGGCTCTTTGTGTTATTTCTTTAAATTATCAATTCAAAATAATGACTTCATTAAATATTTGAGATGCATGTTGTTCTCTGACTTGCAGAGTAGCTTTGGAAATGCCAGCTTCAGTATGCCCACTAGACAGATCTCCATGAGACTTTGGAAGCATACATCACACAGATATTCAGATATCCATTACAGACCTGTTGAAATTTAAAACATCTGGCATACAATAATGGATATGTCAGCAATTCGGATGGAAAAAAAACATATATATTTTTCATATACTAAAACATAGAATTCTCCATATACTAGAAAATAGCAACTTCCATCAACTGTCTATGATTTTCAAATTAAATAAAATTCTCAACTGAGAGCCAAGAAGAAAATGCATTTAAAAGCCTTTTCAATTACAGGAACATTCTGTATAAGATTAGCTAATAACACCATCTAAAGATTTATTACAGTGCTAAAGTATATTCATTAAACTGTTCACCTACAAATATTAGATTTGCAAATTGGTCAGGATGTAATTTAAAAGTCCACCCAAACAACAAGGAAATGCTAAGGCTGGTAAAAATCAACATTGTATTGCACTGGAAATTGAAATATATCATTACTGTTATACAAATCTATATATTGAGAGCAGAATGGAATATCATGGAAATAAATTATCAGTATTCAAATTTGCAAATTAACCCTTCAATGGACAATGCAACACAAGTGCTTCACAATCACTTAAAATGATAGGGGATGTTCAGTAGGCACTTTCAGCAGCAAAACCATTACAAATTTTGAGTTTAAACAAGAAAGTTGCAACTTTTTCCTAAGTTATTATGCAAAGCTAGGTCATTGCAGAAAACTTTGAACCAAAATGAAAGTGATTTGCCAAAATGAGAAAAAGCATCAAATCCATTTGATCTCAAAAATAAAAAAAGTCTCATGCCCTTTAATTATGGTGGGTGGCTGCAGTAGAAGGAAACTACTAGATAGAATGAGAGCCATAACCTTTAGCCAATAATCAGTGCATAAGATAAATTCTCCCAACATATAAGAAGGAAGTGGGATGCTAATTTTAATTCTTTCCATCTACTGAGTATTGAATTTCTCCTAATGCCTGGAAGGTGGCCAAAATGACTTTAGCTTTTATACATTGCTTAGTATATAGGGAAATCCTTTATGAATGTTGATAGGGAACCTTTACTCATTTCAGCAGGAAAGGAAGCAGTATTTTTATAAAGAATTTGTTGACCTAGAGCCATATGGTATCCTTTCATACAAAAATGCTTCATAAGGAAAAATGAACAAACTTACTTTAAAACAAAATAGAAAGTTAGGACAGGCTGATCTTTTGCCATGGCTACAGGGTGTTGGTAGGGGCATTAGCAGTGAAATAAAAAGGTCAAGGGCAGGTGGGTCAAAGCACAATCCCAGGTATAATGGCCAGGGTGGGGGAGGAGGGAAGGGAATGGAGGCAAATTCTTACGTCTGTCCTTTAATATTTTAAATAAATCCCAGCCCAAAACAACATCAGGCTACTTGTCTTAATTAATCAACCAACTGTCCACAGCTCTGTTAACAGAGAGGTAAAAACTGTTGTGGAGATTCTGTGTTGGGCTTCTCCAGCATGCCCCTTTTATAAAGGGAATGTTTTGCAGCTCTTCTGTGTTGCCAACCCCACTTACTACAATTTCAGGAACCTATTTTATCCTCAAGGGAGGATCGCATGATGTTTCAGATATGCTAATAATGTATATTGGGCGGTAAAGTTTGGGGTTGGGACGCCAACAATGTCAGTGATCTAAAATTAATGAGCTCAAACAGGAAGGAAAACAATCTACTGGGACAATGTGTGCTTCAGCTTGTTCCAGCACCAGGTCTTCTGTTGATTTGTGTTGCGTTGGCTGCAAGCACAATAAACTGTTGTAACCAACAGCATTTGCACCTGTTGTCTTTTGTGCTTTCAGTACAAAAGTATTAACATCACTAAACACTGCACAGTACCTGGGCCCATCATTTAATGCTTTCTTCAGAGCCATTGTTTTGCATCCCCTTTCAACCAGATCACAGATTTGTCATCAAATCACATCATTTCAACATGCCTGTTTTTTGAAAAAATCAGACTCAACATGCTAGTTATCAGTGTTTTTGAAAAATCAGACCTCCAATATTGTTACTGCCTTATTCATATTCCTTTGAAGAACATTAGAGGCTAGGAATCTGCTGCTATGAATCTTCTCATCTGTATCAATTTCAAATTACTGCTTTATTTGCAGACAGTATAGAAGATTTCAATAAACATTTCGGAAACCTTTGCTATAAGGTTGACTGACTGCACCTCTGTGATAGAAGGCTGTGATAGCCATGCTGTGGTGGGAGGACTACTGCTTTATCACAAAGCTCAGAGCCCTTCCTCTACAGCTTCCCTGCCACTCACACAAATGACCCCCAGTAATTGTGTGCACTTCTGGCTCTGTATACACATGCATTTCAAAACAAAAATCTCATCTTCCTTCCACCACCTGAAGACTGATTCCTGCTCCTATTTCTTTCCAGAGGGACTCTATCTTTCACCATAATCCATTAAAGGCAAGAGTGATTTTTAGTTTTTTGCCTTTGTCACTCATTCCATCAACCATTTTAATTACTGACGGCATTTTAAATTCTTTTAAGTAGCTTGATAATTCGCTTTTTTCTTTGATGCTATTATTTATTACCATAGCCTCAGGAGAACCTGAGAAAATCTAAACTGGCTTTGAAGGTAACATACTGCATTTGAAAAGAGAGCCAAAAGGTAAATCTTATTTTACAGCCTGTCACATTTATATTGAAATAGTTCTGATTCTGATATTAATGATGTTTGTTAATATCTTACTAATGTAAAATATGTCATAGGTAAAAAGATCACTATATTTTTATAAGTTCTTCAAATTGTGACCATCTTCCTTCCCATTTTGAGGACAAACAGCTGAAATCCAATTGAAATATGGAGTTGTATTTTCTTCTTTGAGAAGTACAACTGCAGACACAAAGTTTGACCTTAAGTAAATAAGTTAGAACTGATTACAGGGGTATAAACTAGATATAATTGGAGGTATGTCACTAAGATTATGCATATAAAATACAAAAATATCAAATATAATACTCTAGAAACATATAGTTTTATTATAATCAGTGTTACTGATCCACTTACACTATTGTAAAGTATGGGTAGGATTGATTTTAGCTAGCATTATTCATTTTAAGATACTCTTTTCAACTACTTCTAGTTCAGTTACAAATTATAGACACCTCAAGTGCAATTCATCCTCCCCCAAAGTGAGATGGAGGAATTGCACTGAGAAGTACAAGCACCTTCCTGCTCACTACACAAGAAAGGAAGACAGTGAAGTGAAATCTAAAGCAAGATTGTAAGGCTGAAAGAATGGACATATAC
The DNA here is from genome assembly GCA_009812075.1 of Sialia sialis. Lineage (NCBI taxonomy): Eukaryota > Metazoa > Chordata > Aves > Passeriformes > Turdidae > Sialia > Sialia sialis. Next base: position 59,278,239 of record VRYO01002772.1, on the reverse strand, counting down.
AGATGGTGCTCAGAGTAAACTCTTTTCTTGGTTCTTTTTGTGACCTTCAAGAAAAATACACAACATTTTCCTCCTTTTTTTCTTTTTTTTTTTTAATTACGAAAGAGGTCACAGGACTCTAATCTCATTTCTAAAATCAATTCTGATAATAAGTTAAATGCAGTCACTCCAGTTATGTTAGTCCTGTTACATTACATTACAGCTGGCTTACTACCAGGAAATTACAAACTAAATATAGTTAGCAATTCATATGTTGACTGTAAAGTTCTCTTTTCAAAAAATGCTAGTTCAAAATTGTCATTACAGCTTCTCTTCACTATCAGAATACTTTTTAGCAGAGAATTATGATTTAAATCTAATTTATTAACTTTAGACACTGCAACAAAAATATCACTACAAACACAATGCTTCTTGTTATATTAACTTCCCATTATTTAATAGTAAAATAACAAGCTATGATAATGTATTTCACATGTACATAAAAATTAGGAAAATAATTTAATTCCAAAATATAAGATGACAATATATTTAACAAAACAGTTAGTGAATCTAGTTGGGAACATAGTAAGACAAAAACATATCCTTTAAGCCTATAGAATCATAGAATAGCAAGACATTTTATGTTATTCTGAGGCTGGAAGGGATGCATAATGATAATCAAGTCCAACTATTCTCACAGGATTACCTAAAACTCAGCCATATGACTAACAGCATTGTCCAGACACTTCTTGAACTCTGACAGGCTTGGTGCCATCACCAATACTCTGGGAAGCTGGGTGTTTCAGTAGACAACTAGCAGTGGTGAACCTCTAGTGAAGAAGATGTTCCTGATGTCCAATCTAAACCTCCCCTGACTTCATTCCACTTCCTTGTGTGCTGTCACTGGTCACCAGAGAGGGGTCATCACCCATCCCTCTGCTGCCCTAATATCATCTCTTTCCTGAGACCTGCAAGCCAACATGAGCTTCACAAGGAGACACTGCTTATTGAAGTCTCTTCTACAGTGAGATTTTTCTCTAATGCTCCAGGCCTGAGTAAGAGCTCCAGAAACCTCTGTTTTACAAATTACTTTAGAATAGTAATTTAGGCTGTATTGTCCATTTTCATTGTCACTAACTGGTTAATTAATAGTAACTTGCTTCTATCCTTCCTTTTGGGTACCAGATACAGAAATTGTTCAGAATACAGTCCAGAAGGACGTCATGAAGTTCCTCCACCATTTAATGCAGTTATGTCACAAGAATACAGAGTAGATGAGAGAAAACTCCTCTATCATAGACTGAAGGCAAACTGAACTGGAAACAAAAGGGAAGAGCTAAGAGTCTGTCCATACAAATATTATTGCACATCAATCCATTCATGCCCTAATTTTTCACTTTTTACCAATTGTCCACAGTAATAGGGACAATGCTGGGGTAACATCCTTGACACTATGTGAATCCCCTGCATACAAGTGTAGTAATGTAGGAGACGCTGCACATACATGGTTGTATGTATTCTGGAAGATTTTTCATATACTAAGAAATTAATGTAAGTTTTAATTATCTTCAGCATTTTGGAAAACATATGTTACATCTGATTTTAGCATCTTTTGCTGTTCTGTGGAAGAGTCTCACACTGTCTCAGCTGTAAATTAGCTTCCCTGACTGTCTTAGCTGTAAATTATCCTGCCCTTGAGTCCAACAGGGGCAAAAGTAGCCAAGACTTTGGTTCTTTATAAGATGAGCAACAAACAGACCTCCAACTACTTTACATAACTGTCATAAGTGGCTTTGTGGATGATACTTTGAGTGGTCAAAACTACATATGGACAATAGTTTTGCATTTATGCAAACAGCTCTCATTTCAGTAGCTAACACAGCACTGACTCCTCTGCATGCAAGAAAGGCTTGCTGGCTGCTGACTCCAGTCAAGTGGCATTTCAGCAGCAATGAAGACATCTGATATAGCTTTAATATTTCACTACTCTAATTCAAAAACTAAATCAGTCCCAGTGCTTTCACAGCTGCTTGGTACATTGGATGTTTTGTTGATTAGTGATCACATAGGCAGACAATTTTGACAGACTGACTTTAAGTGATGCTTTGCCTTACTTCACTGGTATATAGCACCAGCTATTAAATCTACATGGCAGTCTTGCTAGCTTAGTTTAGCTGGAAAGAACTGCTACTGGGCTAAATTAAGTTAGAGTTTGAACCTTAAAGCATTAATGTCCATCAAAATGGACAATAGCAATGAATATGTCACTAATTCTAGTACATCTAAAATATTACTACAACAAAGTAAAGAATTATAATAATGGGAAAAGTACAAAATAAATAACCCTGGAAATGAAAATTATTTTGCATGTATTAATTCAGCTTTGCTGTTCAGCTTTTCAGAATCTTGTTTCAATACTGTGCTGATGATACAGAGTAAATATGATTTTTCACTGTAAGACATTTTTGCCTGTTATGCAAATATTACATTCAAATTTAGCTCTCAGAAGTATCCCATGTATTTTCTTGACACATCCATCCTGGACATGAGAAGAAATGAAAAATGGTGTCAAGTTAGTCTCCATTAACAGCCCAGTTGGTAACTAAAGTAATAAAAGATCTGTTTTTTCACTGATCAGTGCCTTTTGTAATGAAGGCATCTTGCAGAGCCATCTTTAGTACTTAAAAAATTCATCATCTAACTAAAGATTGCAACCCTTGTGCAGTTCTGATTTTCCACAAGACTATTAGAAAGCCATACAGACCACATAAATTCTATTTTCATCACTATAATGTATAGTAATTTGCTATGGATGTCTCCATAATAATATATCAATCATTTTTTGTTTGATTTTTAAAATTTGGTGCAATTCTGAGCTAATATTATATTTCCAGAGTTCTTCAATTTTGAAATACATTTTTGAAATATATTCAAAAGCCAATGTATAACCAGAGAGCACCAACAAGCCTAAGTACAGAAGAGACTGTACAGAAGAGAAAGTACTTGGATGAGATGTTATAGTCTCTGCCTTCAGAAGTCACATCATTCAAACCCTGCAAATTGCCCTATTGTACTGCTATGTTATAAATAAGTCTGGGAAAATTTTATTCTTGCATCTTTTGATTAGAAGTTCTCATAAATTACTTATTTTGCTAAAAATATTCACCAGGATTTACAGTATACTGTACAAGGAGGTGAATGACCTCCAGAGTATTTTGCAAAAAAGCAACTAAAAATTTCTGAGTTGCAGCAACCAAATGTCTGATTCTGAGACCTCGAGACTGCCAAAATTTTAAGCAAAGCCTATAATCTCAGTGTGAAAAAACATTTCAAGAAAAATCTCAGATTATCTCAATGAACTTGAAAATCCTCTCCTTTTTGTTTCTAGAACAGGTTTATTTGAGTTCAGAATCAATGTCTGGGAAAAGATCCAGGTATTTATGCGGCTGCTGCATTTGAAACTGTACAACAATTAGGTTTAACAGTTTTGCGTATTTTGGAACTCATCCACTTCACAATGGTGACATTGTGGAGATCAAGGACAGAAGAGGATGGTTTTTACCCACCCTACCATTATTGGAGAGAAGAAACATTTTAGGAGCTGCAGCACTGGCTTCATGCCATACAGATAAACAGATTTTTATTGCCAGTACTCTACCCTTATACTTAGAGGTGAAATTGCACTGCATCAGTTTTTTTAAGAACTGAACTAAATAAATATACATTGCAAAACACCTGTTAATTTCTAGAATACTTTGAATGAAACAAAAAAATTCCTTCTATAATTACCAAGGAATTACATTCCTTAATGTCAAGAAAGTAAGAGGTATGATGACTAGAACCCCATGTAAGTGGTTAATTCAGTGTCTGCCTTTCCAAGAGGCCTTCTGCCCCTCCATGGAAAAAGACCAGCTGAAGTGCTCACCTTGTGTATTTTTATTAGAAAGGGTCACAGTATAAATTTCCTGGAGTTCAAGTACGGCCACTTTTGCCTCTCTATTCAAGGCCTGTTTATACAATTTAAGGGAGGCTGGACTAGCGTCATGTCACATGATGCATCTGAATGTGTCCAGAGCCAAGACCCAATGACCTGCAGCATGGCCAGCAGGCTGGATAAATGTCACCTGGAAGCAGCCTGGAAGGCACAACTCTGGTGGGCTGAGTGTTCATTCACACAGTGGGAGAGGCTTGGGGGGCAGCAGGGACAGAACAGAGACACCCGCCAGCATTCCAGGCCAGAATACTGGGAGCTGGGATCAAGTGACTCAGGTACTCCAGCTCATGAGAGCAAAGATACTGTGGAAAACAGCAGAGTGGGAAGGAATAACATGAATCAAGAAATGGCAATGAACAACAGACTGTAGAACCAGAAAGGTTCTAAGCAGAAAAGGCTTATGTTGCAGATTCTAAAATGACACTAATAAAATACTTCAGTGCAACTAAGAATCAAAAGGAGATTGTGGATGTAATTGTTGTACTTCCCATTTGCAGAGGTGAACAAGAAAAAGCTCGCAAGATACAAGGGTTCCTCTTTATTGAATATTTTCTGATCAATTCCCAAAGTGTTACACTATTACCTTCCACATCTTAAATGAGCCTAACTTCTATAATTACAATACAATTATCGTGCATACAACTGTAGACCTTAATTTCTGAATTACTACATCATCCAGTCCAGTTTTTTCAGTATAGCATGTTTTTATGCTTTGAAGATCAAAAGCAATTGGCATAAAATATGTACCCAGTCTAGATCTCAAGCCATGTAGAATCAAAGAAGTATTAGAGGCTGAGTTTATCCTCCTCCATTCCCCAGGGATTTGACTGCTTGAGCCCCAGGCTGTGCAGCTGTCCAGCCTTCAACCAGAACTGTAAGAAGTCTCATTGGTGTGACCTTCTTCCCTCTAGAGATGCTTTCAAGATAAGACTCTTGTCCTTGGTCTCTGCCTAAGCTACATGACAGATCTACCGTGCCTAGTGCTTACCAGTGACCAGACCTTGACTTGCTGTCTTGATTTCCAGGCTTGATCTCAGACCTGAGTCATCATTTCAGATTTCTGATCTGCACTGTTGAAAGAACCTGGTTACCCTCACCCCTTGTCAGTGCAGTCACTCCAATACCTGTCCTGCTGCCACAGCTCTCTCCCCTTCCTTTGCTGGGCAGTTCACGGCTGGACCAGATCTTCCATTACTTTCCTTGGGCATTTGCTCCAGCAGTCATCACCTCTGCAAAACAAAATCAAAGAAATGCATTTTTTAAACTAATAACTACTTATTCTTACTGGCTTTCCTGCAGAACTGAAGAACATCAATGCCCCTGCACTGTGAGAAAGGGATTAGATGTTTTGATCAAATTGCTCTTTTATTTCCTGTAGGGATGTAAGGAAGTTCTTGAAGTTTTTCACTCTCAGACATTTCCTTTTATCTCTCAAATAATTTACAAGCTCTTTTCTACATTGTTAGCTTTTCAACATGCTTATAAAACATGAGCAGAGCAGCATCTCCTATCTCTTTATGTTATATGGAGCACATCATACAGAGATCCTGTTCTGTATCACATTGCCTGTTTCTGGAAGCCCTCTTTGCTCTGCCATATCAAGATTGCAAATTCAGTTGCTTGTTCACTGAGGTGCCCCATCCTTTTCACAGCAAACAATACACTTATCCTTCCTCTCCTTTCTCAGCTCCTACCCCCTTCCTTGCCTTTTTTATTCTTAGATCAAATTTGATGAAACCCCAATTATGCAACAGTCTTGGTTTCTCTGCCCAATGAGAGCAGGGCACTTGTGCTGTCCTTCTGTGTGATAAATGGTCAGAACAGCAGTGTTGCTTTAAAGTGGTGAAGAACTGATGAGGGTGATTGGGAAAACAAGCTCTAAGTTTGGTTTGTTGAGGAGACAAAGATGCACACAAAGACACTCTAATAAAGGTCAGAGGGCCCTACTGCTGCCTCAGTGCATGGAGGAAGAGGATCAAGGTGTTTATTCTCCCTCTTTTGTCAACTATAAATTTTGACCAAAAGTAACTGGCCCTCATTAAGCTCCATTAACATATTAACTTACACACTCCTTGAGATGCAAATGAAGGAGAACATGGGATGTGTCATGCATGTATGACCAAATAACACGTGATTGTTATATCCTACTGTGACAGACCAAAAATTATCGTATAAAAGGGGGGCTTCAGGGCAGAAAGGGTTGAAGAGGAAAAACATCTCTGTCTGCTCAAGGTCATTCAACAGACCATGTCTCTCCTCTTCTCCCATAGGGAAGCCTTTATGCAAGCTTTGCATCTCCAACTGCATTGGAACACAGCTGGGAATATTCATTTATACATACATAGTATTATTAGATCTTACTAATCTTTCTATGGCAACACATATGAATACTCACTAGTTGGTGCATTTATCACCCACCTGAACTTGCTTGCCTGGTGCTTCAATAAATTCATGAATCTGGAAAGTTCACAGTCCTTACTGAACTTAACAGACCCACAGTAATGCTATAGCAGTCTTTTTCCTGTTATTTTGCCTAGCATCAATGCAAATCCAACACACCTAGTTATACAAAAAGGGTAGATAAGATGTCCTAAGGCCAAACAAATGTTAAAACCTCATTCTTTCTATAATTTCCAAAGTGTATAACCAATGCAGAGATTGTCTCACATAACTTTGTAAGAATTAACTTAGACCTGCTAGTTCTAGAGTATCCATGGAAAGGTGATTCTGAAGACAGCCTAATTCCACATCTTTTGACTCCTAGAAGAGAAGGGATTTTAATGATACCATGAAGTCAGAGGAGCACTGCAGAAGGCAACCAGCAAAGTGGAACATGCACAGCTGTTGCATGGAACTGCTCACATAGGCTCTATGGAGTTGACAGACTGGAATTAAAGTCTGCAGCCCCAAAGGGCTGACCTTATGAAGTCTGCAAGACAATTCAGATAACCATTATATACCTAGATCTGCACTACTAACAGGTTGACACTATAAGGCTTGGGCACAAAGTCTTCAAAAGTTATAGGCAGAAAACTTCCAGAGCATGTCCTCTCTTTCCTACACACATTATGACATTTTTACGTAGGGAAAACTGGCTTGTGTAATATGCTACACAAGAGACATTGGGGCAGCCCTTAAGAGTTTGTTCTTCTTTGTTCCAGAGAAGATGGAAATAGTGCTGCTGCACTAGCCCCTCATTATGGCATAGCAGGAAAATACCTTACCTACTGGATAGAGACAGGGCTAATAGAGTTATCTACAACCATTGCTCAATATGACTTACAGTAATTGCACATGTATAAGTCGCACCTTTTTGACTGAAGTTTCGATCCTACCCCGGAAGTGCACCTTATCACCCGGTGCATCTTATATATGGACAAATTCCAGCAAATTGCCAACCTGGAAGTGCGAGCCAGGCGGGTGAGAAGCTGCTGTGGAGCCACTGCCTGGCAGGCAGGGAGCTGCTGCAGAGCCACTGCAGAGCCACTGCTCGGTGGGCGGAGGGCAGGCAGGGAGCTGCCATGGAGCCGCTGCCGGGCGGGCGGCGAGCCGGAGCCACTGGCAAGCAGGCAGCGAGTGGCCGGCGCTTTCGAGCAGCTCCCCACCAGCACTTTCAGGCGGCAAGGCTCAGCGCTTTCGGGCGGTGTGGGGAGCCACCGCCGCTGCCGAGTGGGCAGGGAGCCACGGCAGCTGTCACTGGGGGCAGGAGTGCCGGGGCCCATGGCACAGGGAGGGTGCCTGGGGCTGTGTTTAAAGGCTTTGCCGGTCTGTGAAAACTGTTTGCAAACTGAGCACCTGACAGCAAACCCCACGATCACGCGATTCTGTTATTAATTCGTTACTTTGTTGCACATGAATCCTGGCTTCCAAATAAACAAGGACTGCACCTTATAGACCGGTGCGCCTTATATATGGACAAATTCCATGGATTTCCCAGCTACCCGGAAGTGCGCCTTATAACCCAGTGTGCCTTATACATGTGAAATTACTATAGATGTTTTGGTCTCGATCACAATGAAAAATAGGTTGAAATTTTTCTTCAAATTAAAGAAGCTCAGCCTATTTCCCATCATCTTTCCACAATCCGTTCCACTTTATCAAAACACCCACACAATTATGCTTCAGACTGGTTTATTTCTTAATATTTCTTTCAGCCTCTCTAAGATACATTTCTGAATCAATGCCAGTACTAGCTGTCTTTCTAAGGAAATGAATTTAAGTCACATCATATCTTGTCCTCCTGCTTTTAATTCTGTATCTTGCTTTTTGGAGATATATATTTTTTTGTGACTGTTTTGAGACCTTAGTGTTTTCTTAGTGTAGATCTAGCTATTGTTCATCTTTCACCAGTCTTGTAACTGCAGCTGTTCCTGAAAAAGCTTTTAAGGGTTAATCGGAAAAGAACAGCCATTTATAATTACAGGATTCACATTGAACATTATCCTAGTAGCCTCAACCTAAAATTTTAGGCTAGATTCATCCTAAAATCATGTTTTATATAGTTTAAATATTCTTAATTACCATCAAAATTATCTTGAGTCCCTGAATTGGGAAATGGCTGGATCCACTTATGGCATGAAAGGCAAAGAAAATCAAGACCTTGCCTGCTGTTCCTGTGCCTGGCAGGCTGGCTGTGAAGATGACTCTAAGAGTGGCAAATATTTGTCCCAATATCACTCTGGAGCTGACTGGCCAACTTTTGTCCCACCTCAGATGGAAGGTCCTTTGTTCTCTGACTTGAAGAAGCTGCTGTGCTTTATCCTCAATTTTCATAAAGGGACAGAGCAGAGCACAGCACATGGCCTGCATTAGTCCCAGCCTGGCTGCTGCTCTGGGCACCTCTCATGCACCATTCTTGCTCCTTCACTCAACAGCTGTTGTACTGCAGAACATTGTCAGCCTTCTCAGATATTGCTCCTGCTTCATCACAGTAAAGACTGAGCCAAGAAATGCAATTATTGATTTATATGTAAGATACCACTATGAGCAGGAAAACAAATGATTCAGTGCCTCTAACAGCATCAGTCTTACTAAAATTGTTGCATGAGTTAAGTTTTACCTCCATCCTCTCACAGATAATCAGGTCCTTTTCTAGTCAAAAAAAGGAGATAATTATTCTAGATGGAAAAAAATCTACTTCAGTCTGTACTTGAATTGTAAGGAGAAAAAGGAAAAAAATGGAATTATGCAAAAGAAAAAAACGTTTTTCTTTCAAATAGGTGTCACTTCCATGTCATGTACTCACATAATAATTTTACAGGAACTGGATTTTTGGGTGGAAAGACTATTTGTGAGGAACAGGGAAAGGATGCTTGCCTGTGTTAATAGCAATTATCCTCAAGGTTTATTTTTCCAGGGGAGGAAAAGGCTATTAGAGACGTGTTTACCTATGAAAGCAAGGGCTGCTCTTCTAGACACCCTTTGTTCTCCCATATTGTGCTGCTAGGGACTCACCTGCCTGTGCTGGTTTTAGCTTCTCCTGTAGATAGACTCAGCCTCGCAAAGTTACATTCATTCTCCTTAGCACCAACTACTCATTTACTAAAAGCAAATCTCCTGCAAATCCTGCTACTCAAAAAGCAGGAGAGTGCTCCAGAAGAGAATTCAGCTTCAACATTTATGGACAGCAAAGGGTCCTTGAGCAGCAAGAGGATATTTCACTGTCACCTAATCTTGCCTGTCTTCAGTCTCCCATCTCCTTTCTGCTAACTTGTGCTTTGGGCTTCAAAGAAGGGTCTGAAGGAAGCCTGGACAAATGGAAATTCCCAGCTGACACTTCCTTGCTTTAGATGTTTTCCCCTTAGTCTTTAGGAGTAACAGGCTACACATATACTTGCACATAGGGTAATACTGTAATACTGTATATTTGATTCTTCTCAGTGTTTGATGCATCGCTTTTTTAAGCTTCAGCTTTGTTAACCCCACAGGTCTTCTGTTTAGCTTCTGTTAAGGTAGAAATAACAGAACAGTAATATTGCTAACAGTTAAATTCTCAGTACAGGAAACTGTATAAAAAAATAAGATCCCCTAATTTCAATTCAGTATCCCTTGGGTTGAGACTGAGAAGCTTGAGCTGAAGTGCATCATTCCAAGTCACGAGAAAGTGAAACAATTGTATGAAAGATTGCATAGCTGATTATTTTTTCAGCACAAACTAGACCATAAACATCTTGCATATTAGTAAGCACTTACACACAGTACCAAAAATTACCAGTTAAGAGCAACAACCTATCCTTTGAAACAGAGCAAAAGCCCCAGAGGCATCAAGCACTGTAAAGCCCTGAAGCTCTTTCAGTAGAGGAACAAGTAAATCCTTTGTTCTTCTCCAGATGTTTCTCTTCCCATGGATACATCTAAGGCTTTATCCCACCTGAACATCAATAATGTTTTCAACTCTATAATTTCACCAGTTATAATTCCAGTGGCTGAGCATTCCTGGAATAAACATGCCAAATGGCTTCTGTGTGCATCTTGTGTGATCACCCAGCCTCAGATCTGCCAGGTGAACTACATTAAAAAGACTTGGAAATCTGTCCTTTGAGCTGTGGGGTCTCTCCCATATCCCTGAAGTCTAAAAGCACCTCAGAGTCAGGATTTTTCCTAAGCAAGTGCAAGAGCACCCAAACAAAAGTGAGAACTCACTTCCATGACCCCTGAAGCATGGTTATGCGACTACCTTCTGTGGAGACAAACTCCCCATTTTGACCAGAGTTTCTTGCCCCTCTCCACAATTCCTTCAGCCTTGACTTGCTTTCTGCCCACTTTGCCTGCCAGTTCTTTCTGCTGGTACAGAACAGGAGCCAGTCCCTTCTGCCTTGCTGCCATAAGGACCAGCGTGATCAAAGCAACTGGGGATGAGGTAAGCAGACAGCTTTTCTCCCTGCTGCCCACTGACATGACCTTCTCATAGGTATATAACACACAGTACTCTCATGTTAAAGCACAGGCAAGCTAAAACTAATTCCATTACAGGGATACTACTTTATAGTCATAGTGGCATTCTCCACTTTCATCATCGCATAGCTCAAGATTAAAATATATCAAGATCTGTACAGCGATCAAAAATGTTTTAGACACCTCAGCCCTCCCTTGCCATAATGGATGGGAGGAAACCTACACACTGGTGTAATCACTCTGTATAGGTACAGCAAGCCATGTAGTACAGGTACAGCTGCTGGCCTAAGGAAGCTATTCTGAAATGGCTTAAAATGAGATTTGTCAGTGTTAGAGGCCAGCTCTTGCCTTTGTTCTGAAGGATTAAGTGAATTATCTCTCTGAAAGGAACATAAAGTATTCCTTTCACATATGCATTCAATAACCTATTTTTTGCCTATTTCATAAGAGCTGCCTGTGTATTTGAGCTTTCCAGTACCTTGCCCTTGAGTGAGCCATAATTTATAAAAATTCAGATTCATGCTGAGCAAGAAAGGGAAGAGGACCCTGGGAACCAAGGGCTGCAACCCTGAGAGCTTAAGGGATCCAGCTGATGGTTTGCAACAGATGGCTTACCTTATTATTTAAGGCATTAAAACAAGGGGTTAAGTATAGCACTGATGCTTTCCTATTTAAAAACCATCTTTCCCTCCAAAATGGTGGCCTACTGCCCAAGATTTCAGCATAGGACTGCTCTTCAGTGCAATCCATCCACCTATTTCCCTTGTGAGAGAGCTCCACATGGTGGGAGGAATGTGCACAGGAGCAACAAAAGCAAGTGATGCTGAGAAGAGAAAGCATTGCCCAAAATTTACTCTGCTATTCACTGATCAGTTTTTTGTGATAATATTGTCAGGCAAAAACCTCTAATCTTTCTTTTTTCAAAGAGAGTAGACTTATGATAACAACATTGTTTTATCTTAGTCTTCCCATGTGTAAGAGTCGGTACGAAGATTGCCTGAATTGCCTCACAATCATCGTCAGAGACTGAGATTTTGAGACCCCTCAGGACCCCACCTCTCATTGTGGAATTGCTGGCCTAGCTAAGGTGGATGCCAAGGGACTGTGTTGTGCCTCCCAATGCTACCTCCATGGTACACTGCTCTCCAGTGGAGTACTGGTTGTAGTGTTCAGCCCTGCATCTGATGCTCGAATCTGATTCTTGAAGCCACAGGCCCATGAACACAACAGTCCAGAAATCTTCCCACCTTTTGGCCAGCAGCCACTCGCCTTGAAACAGACTATAAAATTACCAGCCTCTGAAGAGACCCTCTGAGAACTCTTTCTCCCCAACGGATGGAAGACATCGACGGATGATCCAAGGACGACATCCCATCTGTTGGTAGCTATATCTCTCTTTCTCTCTCTCTCTCTCTCTCTCTCCCTTCTCTGCCCCGTCATCTCTCTCTCTCTCTCTCTCCCTTTTCTGCCTTGTATCTCTTTCTCTCCCTTACCATACCCTAAAACTGAGTTATTTACCCTCAATAAACTGCTTTGCTGCTTATTGCTGAACAAAACCTTGGTCGCTTGCTGTTGTCTTTTGCAGCCTGTGGTCAAACGAACCATCACGACCCCGCTCAGATGGTGCAGACAGTGACAGCATGCAGCACAGAAACGAGGAAGTAGAGAGCCAAGTCCAATCAGTCTGTTTAAATACAGACCCAGCTAAGCTGATGGTAAGTTTAGATGTCTTGGAACCATAGGCATGGATCAGCATCCAGAAACAGCTAAAACTGAAGCTAGTAAATGTGTTCATCTTGCTGAAGCAATGATTTACAGTAATTTCACAATTATAAG
>VRYO01002772.1:59254455-59264536 GCA_009812075.1 Sialia sialis | reverse complement strand
ATGCAGTTTCTAATGTCAGAATTACCCCATTTCACCCATTTCTCCTGACACTTTTTCTAGCTGCAGAACAGGCTCCATGGTACTCCACTCCAAGCTCTGGAAGACCTGCACTAAGTACCAAGGAGGAGCAGAAGCAGCAGAGCTACTCTATCAGGGCAGTAGTAGACTCCTATCCTTGTACAGGTTCAGTGATTCATAAGTTTATGACATATTATTGCTGTACCAGTATACACTTTCACTAGAGGGTCAAATAAAAATTGCATGGAAAGGCTAAATTTCGGGACTTCTTGTCTGAAACACCATTTTAAGCATAATTTGTCCCAACTTTCAATCAGACTATAAAAATATTCATGCTACTGTTAAGTTGTTGATTCACTTTGTAAGTGTTTCTTAAACTGAAGAAAAATAGTTTCACAGCAAGGACTTTGTTGATTTAATTCTAGCATATAGGTATAGGATCAAAGATAATTTCTGTGGCATAAAAGTTTAATAACCTATATTGATCTCCAGTTTCCTCTACATTTCCCTGCAGGAAACCTATTGCAGCAATATTTAAGGGTCTGACTAGAAAGGAGATAGAAAGCATAAAATTTCACCCTTTCAAAAACATTAGTCATTGGAACACAGGTAAGCAACCAAAAATACTTAGAGGAGTAGAATAGAAGAATAGTTTGAAGTTTGAAAACAAATCCTAGAACAAAAATCTACTAAAAAAACAGCAGAGAGGGAGTTCTGAAAGCTCAGATAAGGAGAGGGACTCTGACAAAATTTGAATAAGTGAAGACCAGTAGCCAAAATTACATTTTTCCTGGCTGTTATGTTTTCTACGAATGATGTAGATTGTCGTTGTTGTCATATGATGACAGGAGAGAGACCTAAGGCTCCCTCTGTTGGAAGGAGCACCACCAAGCATCATCCCAAAGGACAGTGAGAGCTTAACAATAGCAGTGCACTACAAGACTTACACCCAAGTAACTAATAGGCAATTCTGACAGGCTGGACACCTGCCAGGAGCAGACAGAGAAAGTGGGGAGATGATCCCTGTAATTTCTTCAGAGTGGACATCTGTTCTCCCAGGTTCCCTAGCTTTTTCCCTGGGAACCAGACAGGAGCACAACTTGGCCCCTACAGAGGTATTTCCTGTGACAAAGGAGAACCCCTGTCACATATGCAGACAGTGGCATTTGGGCATTCAGTTGTTGTCATGCTATTTTGGAACACAGAGAAGTGCCACTTTTTCCTCTGCAGTGTGGAAGAAGATGCACTGAGCCAGCAGTCCTCAGATAGCTTTTCTATATCCCACTCACCATAAGTTCTGGATTTTGGATGCTTCTCCCACGTAAGAGTTGTTCTTGCTTTGGATGGATGCAGGGCGAGCGCTGGCTGGAGTGCAGCAGGAAAGATGGCAAGCAGAGGGCAGAGGGAGAAGGGGACAAAGAAGACCCTGACAACCAGGCTGAGAATGGACTCAGGAGAAGGCTGTAACTGCTGCAAGCCACAGAGCCAAAGCAGTACCCCTGAGCAGGACAAGGAGACAACAGAAAAAGGCAGCTTTTCCCTGCAGCTCTCAAAATCCACTGATTGCCTCAGCCACACTTTTTTGGTGAAGCCTGTCTCTCACCCAAAGGAAGCCTTCTAAGCACTTTGCTCCCAGGTAATTTTCTTTCTTTCCTACCTCCTCTGTTCATCTTTCAGCAGCTCCCCAGATCCCTAGTGAAGGCTGTATTCCCCAGATCCCTAATGAAGCTTCCATTATCAGTTTGAGAATAGCTGTTCTAAAATGTCATGTCCTCTCCAAAGATCATAAACAGTAGCCCACAGCCCACCATCCAATTAATTAATTAAGATGTGCAGCTTTACTGAAGAAAATTGTTGTCAGGCAGTGAGAAAAGCAGCCAGGATAAGAAAAGCACACATAAAAAACCAAAACACACACACAAAAAAAAAAAAGGGAAAGTGTTGACTCATATTTGTTATTAACTCAAAGCCTCAAGAGAACAGTGCTGATTTGAAAGTTAGAAAACTGAGGAAAAAAACCTCAGAGGGCAGGTAGAAGACAACAACTCACTCTTCTGAGCATTCACCAAGGAATAGTTGCAGGGTACTCAAAAGCTGTAGGCACCTGCTTGCAATCCCCTGCACATGAAAAAAGATGCCCAAATATTGGTGAACCAGTAGAAAAAAAGGCTCATAGTCCAGATGGCACTTGAGTATGCCACTTCCTTGTCACCACACTACTGTTAGTAGGCCCACTTGCCCAAAATTAAATACTGAGAAGAGCTCAGTTCTGAATCTCAGAGCCTAACTGTAATGCATTAATTTCACAGTTCAGATCAGCAAGTGTTAACATGTATTTGCTTGAAGCACTACTGCAAATAGCAAGCTGCTTGTTTTCTTACCTGCTAGGAAAAAAAAAATTCCATCCACTTATTCTCAGCACCTCAGCATGGGGATCATTTCCTCGAGCCACTGTGTGGTGGTAGCCCCCCCTTGAGCAGCAATGCAAGCTATGGCTTCGATTATGCTATTATTGTTTTCCTCATTTAGATCAGTTGATTGCTCTTTGCTTTTTGAAGAAATTTTAACAAGCATGGCTAAAAGCCTTCCCTGCTCTAACATGACAGATGTTCCTGCACCTGTCCTTGTCCCTGAGTATAACAGGAGATGTTAACAAGAATGGCAGGAAGGGGAGGAGGAGCAAAACAAGCAAAACAAACAGAAAAAACAATGATTTATTTAAGATCTCAAAGAGAGAAGTATCCCAAATATTAATTTTGGGGGTTAGCAAAACTGAAGTCAGCCAAACAGAGTCCAAAAGGAACATTAAGGTAGAGAATGAGTCTGTTCCAGCTACTGTCTAAATGTCAGACAGGAGGGAGCTTCAGGCACTCCTGCTGTTCTATTGCTGAAGTAGCAATTATCTTATCTCCCTTTCACAGTGCTATTATGCAGGCAGTCTCATCTGAAGGAAAGATGACCTGAAATAAAATATTTAAAAATACTCTTTTGTTCACAGGTTCCTTTTTAAAAGTTCTGTTTCATTCTGTTTCCTTTTTTAAGTGACATTTATTTGACAAAGGAACCTCATCATTTCATTGATTTAAGATTTGATCATTAAACCCGAGACACTATTATCTATTATGGTCATCCACAACTCTCTACCATGAGATCTCATTTCAGCAGTGGTTATCATTAAAATCATAATTAAAATATTCTTAATCAGTAAAACTAGAGACAGTAAATAAAAGATCAGTCTATACATAGGAATCCTCTGTATCTCTCTGCAGTCTATACACAGGAAAACTTGCCCTGAAGGTTCCTGCAATATTTGCTGGACATCTCACATAGCCAGTAAACATTTCTCGGCACTTCAAAGTTAGTGACAGCTAAGCACAGAGATTCCTGTTCTCCAAGCTCATTCTGACAGTTTAGCACCTAATCCTTTTCTGCAAAAGTCAGTTGCTGTCAGTGCCAGTAATCCCAATCTCTATATATCCCAGATAAATACAACACTGTGACAATTATCAGTAGAACTGTGAGAGGGACCAAACCCTTTGGAGCAGGTATTTGAGGAAAAAAACATTATCAAATGAGTCCTTGAGACAGATTTATGTCAGAGAGCTTCAAATACCTACGTAGAATAGCTGAAATAAGAAGGAACTCACTCAATAATTTGGTTGTCCCACATCCCTTGTTCCTCATCTGCTAAGGACATGAAACATGACTTCCAGTTTCACCTAAGTAGTCAGCATTCCTGTCAGCTGCTTTGCATGAAGTTAGACTAAACTCAGCCCAAACATTTCAGTGATCGCTAAAACACCAATAATGTTAGGATCCATGATGTACAACAAGGCATTAATATTGACCTATCACATAAGAGGCTCTTTAACTACTATGAAAAATTACTTTTCAGCATGGATATTGACAGGATTTAGGGAAGATAAATAAATTTCCCTAGAAGGTGACAATACCATTTTGACCTTGCCTGAGATCTTGATGCCACATTTAATACAAATAAATAAAGCCTTATCTTGTTAAAAGGTGCATATGAGCATGTGCAATGATTGTGGCACAACACTGAGCATCGGCTGAGTAGAGTGAGATTAGCCTCATGCCAAATGGTTTCCTTCCAGCATAGGTCAATAACTACAACAGCTGGCTTTCATTATAACTCTTTAACCAGATGTTTTATATATTAAACTCTATTTTAAATATTAAATACTGTCCTGATTTCTGCTGGGATAGAATTAATTGTCTTTCAAGTAGCTGGTAAAACACTGTGTTTTGAATTTAGTATGAGAATGTTGATAACACACAAGTTTTTTAGTTCTTGCTAAGTAGTGTTGATACTAAGTCAAGGAATTTTCAGCTTCTCATGCACTGACAGTAAGAAGGCTGGAGGGCACAAGAAGTTGTGTGGGGATACAGCTGGGACAGATGCCCTAAACTGGCCAAAGGGATATCCCATACCACAGGGCAACATGTTCAGCATATAAACTGCTGGGGAGAGCTGGCCAAGGGTTCTTGCCCAGGACATGACTGGGCATTGTTCAGCAAGGGGTGAGCAATTGCAACACCTCTTCTAGATATTATCATCATCTCCATCATCATAATTTTCTTCCTTTCTGTCCCATTAAACTGTCCTTATCTCAACCCATGAGTTTTCTCACTTTTACTCTTCTGATCCTCTTTCCCACCCCAGCTATGTGGTTCTTTGTTGCTGGATGGGGTTAAACCACAAAAAATATTAATTACTGCAGTAGATGTGTCTGCAGCTGCCCTGATCTGTAGCAAATAATAGAAAGCCTCTTTCCATCATACATTGTCTGGTAGACTCTCCCTAGGTACAGTTTGCATCAGCTTATAGTAATTTCTTCATCTAGAACTCTGTTTAGGCCATTAGGTGGGAATCCCAGCATCTCAGCGTTGTTCTCCCAGAGCAGACAGACTGCTTCTCTGCACTCCCAGATGTAATGGTGAGTGAGGCTGCAGATGTAGCTTTGCTGCTGGGAAGGTATATATTTATTAAATAGAATATATAATTATTGTCCCATACTGTAAACACCTGGAGCTAAATAACTGGGTCCCAGGGGTGCAATGGCTTTACAGTTTGCAAATGCATGGTCAGTGAAAGTGAAGCTTCAAGAGGAAAGTAGTTAAATAGAGTCCATTTTCATGGTATCCTTTTGTTTGGTTTGAAGGAAAGAAATCCAGTTCAGATACACTGCAATGCATTTTTAGTTTGCCAACAAGATTGAACAGTGAAACCCCATTCAAAAACACATACATAAAAATAAAATTTATCATGACATTCCAGCTTCAGAGTACAGTATGTACTCAAGGGTACAAAGATTGATCTCTGAACAGGTAGCTGACTGCAATATTCCTTGAGGGGTTTGTTAGAAAAGATGTTTTGCTGAAGAACAATGTAGTAGAAAATCCATACATACATTGTTGGAACTACCCAGCAAGTCTTACTTGATTAACAGGAGTGCCTCCAATGCTCCTCCCTTGAGAGAATTTTAATTCTTCAAAACTCTAAGGTATACCCTATAATGCAGTTTTTACTCATGCAATTCAGCAGCTCACCAGCTTAATAGCAAGAGACTTCCACCACATGTGATTCAATGATAACTACACTTAATTTAGGTATGCAGCTTACAAAGCAAAAAAGATCACCATGTCAAAGCAAATAACATACAGACACCTGTAAGCCTGAATCAAGGGCCAGAACTCCCTTTATCTGAAACAGAAGTATAATATGTCTATTTAACAGACAAGGTATGGGAAAGACAGGCCAATTCTTCTCATGAGAGATTGCAATAAAGCTGGGGGGGCGGCGGGGGGTGCCGGGGCAGGGCAGATTTTAAGGTGATTGTGATGGCCATGGCTTGGAAGCCCAGTTCTAAAGGCTCATGCTAAAATATTGTGCTTTCACCACACTCCTGATACAGGAGGAAATGGAGCTGGATCTACATATGCCATACTCATCACATTAAGATTGTGTAATCAACTTTGGGAAATCAGCATAGAAAAGAATGTCCTGGTCAGAGTTTGCAATTGATGTAGGTGAACTGTAATATCTGCTACAGGATTAACTGGGAAATCTCTGCTTTCTTCTGTGTTCCCTAGTCATAGAGGATTCCAGAAGTTTCTGCAGAGCAAATGTGAGCAGACATGACATTAATTAATGTGGATTCTCTGCAGCATGATCACATACACTTATCAGAACTAGCTATCTCACTTCTGCCTGCTGTGTAAAGGACAGGTTCTCTCTCTCTGAACTGTTTTCCTCACAGAAAAGCTGAAATGGTATGGTCTGTTCACAGTAGTCTTGCCATACTTCCTGTTGTCAATAACTTAAAATGAGGCTTGTCCTGACTCTTCAGGATGCTGAAGTTCTCCAAACCCCCAGAACTATGGGGGTCATTTAGCAGAGAAGTTGTTTTCCATGGGCAAAAGTGGCAGCAAGCTTCCATTACTCATTCAGACACGACTTCTGGAATTGCACATCACTAACAAGCTTCCTTGCATCAACCTTGGACCCTTTGAAAAATGAAATCACCCCTCACTTTTCTGCTGAAGACTGCAGTTACTTGATTTGCAGCCTGCTGTCCTGTCCTTGAAGAGAGCTGGTATACACTGAGGGCTACCTTTCCTCTTGTAACTCATAGGACAGAGACACCACAGAAGCTTGAGTGAGTTCAGTATTGAAGATAGAAGGCAGCACTTCACTGCAGTCCTAGACAGTCAAATTCGGACATCAAGGCTGAGCTTAACTTTTAGTTCCAGCTGCAGAGAAGCCAGTCTTGTGGCCACCGTTAACAGTGCAGTAGAACTCAGTACTACAATTTCATTTCACAAAGATCACTCTGGACTTTAAAAGCCCAAATGTGGGCCCAAAGACTCAGGTGAAGTCCTTGTTAATGAAATAGAGAGCCAAAAAGCTGACAGGACCCATCTTTGCAGAGCAATACCTTTCAGCAGGCTTCCATTCATTCTCCCATCTGTACACAGATGGATGCCCACAGCAAATTAAGGGCTGGACTGCAACAAAGGTTCAAGTCCCTTCCTTTCCAGAGCAGGACCACCCGTACCAGTGATGTCCCACTTGTACCAAAGCCACTTTTTATTCCTCCAAGCAACTGATCAAGAATGCCTATAAAGGAATTTTAGGGTTTTTTTTGTGGCCTAGGTTCAGTGGATCATTACACAAGTCTTCATGGAACTGTCCTTACTCTGGTTTTTGGTTCTCAAGAGCTAGAAAAGCAGCATTGTTGCTGTCTTCTTGCTGTTTAGTTTGCAATCTCAGTTCCTACTGCCTCAGTTGCTGGCACAGTGGATCTTTATAGTGCTTCTGCCAAGGAGATTTACTGCTGTTGCTTCAGGGTCTGATCGAGCTGTTGGTAAACTTCCATCCTGCTCTCCCAGCGATTTTATAAGGAGTTTCAGATTATCTTCTGGGCTCAGTTACTGTATTTTCATTCTATGCCAGACACAGAATTATCTGATTTTCCTTTAGCCTTGACAAAACTGCCCAACAACTGATTTAATTAAAAAAAATTTGGTACATAAACCAAACATAACAGAGGAATCCAAGACATTACAGAGGAAGCAATACATTCCTTTAGATCAGGCGCAAGCATTTTTCTTCCCCCTAAAACCAGGGAAAAACCATTCTCATCAGAAAAGGTCCATTGCCCCTGCAAAAAAAACCCCAAAACAAAACAAAAACAAAAAACCAACAACAAAAAACAAAAACAAAACAAAAAACCAAACCAAAACAACAAAACAAAACAAAACAAAAAAAACAAAAAAAACCAAAAAAAACCCAAACAAACAAACAAAAAAAAAACAAACAGAAAAAAAACAAAAAAAACCAAAAAAAAAACACCTACCAACTTTGCTCAGTCACTTCTAACTCCAACTTACCTCAATCACTCATCCCTTCCTTTGGACAGGAGACTTAGGAAAGTCTAATAAATACTCCTACCTCTTGGCTGATCCTAAATACCCATGCCAAAGGAGGGAATCAGAGATTTTTGGAGGAAATGCCACATAAATCTGAGGTTCCTCCTATGCAATTTGTGTGTTCATGAGACATCAAGCTGATATGACATCAGTAATACTGAGCATTCCAAGGTCAGAGCCAAACTAACCCAAAACCTCTTATTTTGCAATGCACAATGACACAGCTAGGGCAGGAGGAATTATGCTATCGGAATAAAACTCAGGTCCAGAAGACTAGATGGACCTAAGGAGTTTACACGTGGTAGATGTATGTAATAGTTTAAAAAAGATCATCCTATTTCCATTCAAATTATAGCAGCTGTTTTCATTGAGGTACTTTTATGTCTTGGTCCAAACTGTTTGTAAACTTAGTAAGGCAGATATTGGGTGAATTCAGGCTGTTTTCTCAAGATATTTGCAAATTTAATATTTATCACTACTATACATATTATTTTAGTTTTTGACTAATCCTTAGGAACACTACACCTATTACATGGCAAGTGCAAGAGTAACAAACTGAATAAGGCAGATTAAGTATGTTAAAATTATCTATGCAAATACATACTATGGAAAGGCATATATAAGATTTATAAATAGGATATTGCATTTATAAGCAATATATTAAAATTACATGGCTGGAGTGAAATGGACTGTTTCCATGAAATCTCTGGTACCTCTTTTTGTCTTGGTTCAACCACACCAGAGAGAAATTTTGAGTATAAAAATTGCCAGGTTTGAGATGTTTAGAAACTTGCCTGATAATTAGATGCAATGACTGTTAAATATATATAATTTTTCCACTGTGCAAGCATAAATTACTTCTTGTAATAATTTTTTTCTGTACATGTTACTAGGCTGTATATAGATCAGAAATGGGTATTTATAATTAGCCTGTATTTGTCTTCACCTCTATCTTTGTTTCCAAGGGTTGCTATGGATAACTGTTCTTCCACCTCCTGTGTACTCATTTTGCAGGTCTTGTGAGTCTCACAAGGATGAATTCTCTCTTCCCTCACATTCAGTATTGATACAATGACCTGATGAAACAACCTAGGTGAAAATATGAAGTACTTACTACTGCAGTATTACATATCTTGCCATTAAACCTTAAAAGATCATCACAGTGCTCCGGTGACTTCCTAGGACAGCTGCCTCAAGCAGTGCAGGCAAACCAAGAAATATGCAGACAAGAGAAGTATTCCCAGGAGTTTGCTTCTTCTCTAAATTCATATTTCCTGGGAATGCCAAAATATATGCTAAGAATCATGCCCAATTGCAAAATTACAAAAATACCCATCTTCATTTACATTAAGCCAAGGTACTGTAACTCATTTCCTTAGACGGATGTTGCTACAGGAATCCATTACGGATTGATTTATCTCAACATATATCTGGAAATGGTAAGAACTGCAGTGAGATACCTGCTACAAAATATTTCTGCTGAGCAAGGGAGATTACTTGCAGCTCAGCACTTCATCTTTGAGAGACTGAGTTCTCTCGGAGACATCTGAGACCCTGTGATGGCTCAGCTGCATTGCTACCAGAGGGATCTCCAGCATTCTCTGCCATGGCAGGATGACTTATATTCTGTCCACCCAGAACCTGGAAAGTGTTGAATGTGAGCTGAGAGAGGAGGTTCATAAATGTGAGAATCTGACCTTGCTCTGTGCCATTAGAAGAGACGGAACTTTTTCCTGGACATAAAAGCAGATTCTTGGGTTTACTGCAGGAATGATTGAGGATCCCCCAGTTTTCAGGCCATGTGCATGAGTCCTGGCAGAGGCCAAGCTTTCCCAGTGTGCAGGCACACACAGTGCCTGAGCTCTGCCCCTCACCCTGACCTGACACGGTGGATGGAGCCGCAGCTCCAGGTGACAGTGGCAGCTGCGATGGCACCCGTGACCCCAGCCCGGCCCTGCCGCAGCAACGGCGAATGTTAGCAACCCCACGGGAAAGCGATGGCGCTGGAAAGAAGCGCTGCTTCACGCCAGAAACACTGGCCCGGCAGGACTCGTCTGTCCTGCAGAACATCTCCTCCTGCACGTCTTCTCGCACCCCTCTGTCTCTCCGT
>VRYO01002772.1:59171238-59253455 GCA_009812075.1 Sialia sialis | reverse complement strand
AGCCGCCGCGCCTGCAGCTCTGGGCGGGGCCATGCGGATGGCGGTCGGTGCGGCAGCGGGCGAGGGGGCAGCGCAGAGCCCCGGACCCGCCGCCGTGTCGCTGGGCTTGAGCGTGGCCGTGGTCTCCAGCCTGGTGAACGGCTCCACCTTCGTCCTGCAGAAGAAGGGGATCGTGCGGGCCCGCGGGAGAGGTAGGGGCCCGGCGCTGCGGTGGGAGCGCCCCTCCCGGGGCTTCCCGGCCTCCCTCCGCGCCCCCGTTATCGTCCCGCGGTGCGGGGCTCGGTCCCGGCTCCCCTCGCTCGCCCCGCAGCCCTTCCCCGCGCTGCGGCGGCGGCCGGCCCGGAGCGAAGGGCGGGGGGGCTGCAGAGACACCCTGCCCGCCCCGTGGGGCAAGGAGAACGGGCACCCTGGGCTGTGTCAAAGCCTGTGTCGGGGAGTGGCCGTGGCGCCTGGTGTGGGGACACCTCCCCGGGGGATCCGTCTTAAGATTGGCACCTTAAGCGTGTTTGCCATCGGAGGTGCATGGGTGGATGGAGGCGCAAGGGAGGTGATAGATGAGCGGAGAGGCGGCAGGTGGAGCAGTCAGGATGTGTTAGCGCTGGGATTGTTAACTGCGCACCAGCAACAGCTTCCCGATGTGCGGTCAGCGCGCTGGGCTGTCAGGCTGTCTTACAGCGCTTGAGTGTTGTACGCACTCCTGTCCATACACAGGTTCTTCTTTTTCATGTACTTGGGGGACTTCACCACCAGTTTCTGCGACTTATGATAGTTTCTTGCCATGAGCTCCAGCGCATTTGTCACTTGTTTATTCCACCTTTTCCACAGACATGCACAAGTTGTATCAGTCACAGAAACGGTGGTTTCTGATTTTCGAGATAGTAACATGAAATTATTTATTTCTTATATTTTTAATATTGAATTCCTATGCCACATTATTATTTCGTGAGGTGAACATATTCAGGAACTGACTGTGCTGTCTAGACAGTTTAGCCAAAACAAAGCTGTAAATTCACAAGTGTCAAGATCTACTGTATTTTATTTTGAAACTGGAGCTCCCCAGAGCATGCAGCTGAGCAGCATTTGCTAGTTGTATCTTCATGCTTTGAATATAGGAAAATGCAATTTTTATAAAAATACTTGGTTTTAGTATTATGCTTTTATGTAAGGGGAAGACTGTAAGCACAGGTTGTGTGATGCCTTTGAATTGTGTTTCTGTGGTCAATAGCTATTTGTTTTTGTAGGTGATGACTTTGTTTGAGCATGTGCCCATAAATTCTAGGAACTCTTTTTTATGAAAAATCCTTTTTAGTTCCAGGACAAGATATTTTCTCTGTATATGTTGCACACTGTAAATATGTACATATAGAAATAATATACAAATAATTTATATATCTATATTTTACTTGTATTTCCATTGCTGGCTGCATCTAGCATGTTCAGGGTGAATGCAGTGGAGCAAAGCAAGCTTGGAACTATGTTACTACAACCTGGCAGCCCGATCTAAAAAGTTTTTTTTTTTTGCTTTTTCTGCAATGACCTTACATTTTAGGGCATCAGAAGAACTTTTTGTTTTGCAAGCATAGTCTCCCTTTCCCTCCAAGATGGCTGTAACTCATTTTGATTGTCCACAGAGAGATCAGGTTTGCATCATAAATACAGACTTTTTTTTTTTTTTTTTTTTTGTAAGGGAAACAATGAGAAAACACAAGAGAAAAATAATTTAGCATCCCAAGGCAGCTGGAAGAAGTTTCCATTTTGAGTGTACTTACTCCTGAAAAGCTTTCAGTGGAGCACTGGGTTAAGTGAGTGATGGGTGTGTGCCTGTTTTCTCAATGCTAGCAGCTGTAAAATTTCCTGTTTTGAAGATTTTATTGGTGTTTGTACATCTGGCTGGGCATTTTGTAGTTCTTGCTGTTGGCATACTCCGTGAGGAGGCATCCAGGAAAATACCCCATACCCCAATACTCTATTTTGTATTATGAAGCAGTAGGAGCTGCAAGTCTGAGATGGCCAGTGTCAAATGATGTCTTTTTTCCATTGTCTTCTGCAGGTGTTATATAATTAACAAGGAGGCACTTCAAGTCTCTTCTGCCTTCTCTCTTGAATCAATTATATAGTATTGATGTAATTAGCAATCCTTGTCTAGTTAGAAACAGCAGTGGGAGACAAATATTTTGCAAAGTTACCTTACTTGAGTCAATATTTTCTATAATTTCTGCCCCAACAGTGTTTTTATTTTATATGCAATAACAAAAGTCTAAAAAATTACTACTCCCACTCTAAAGCTGGCCATTTCCATTAGTCATATTTCATATCTCTGTTCAATTGTATAGTGTGATTTCCATGTGCTTAATACTTTGTATGTCTCCAGAGTTAGTGATGACTGTGTTCTTCCATTTGGGATTTCAGACTGGGTACAATATTGCCTACCTCTCCAGCAGCTTTTGAGAGAGCATCTTCCCAATGAATGCAGAGCTGTATTGCTAGAAAGAGGAGCAAAATATAGGAGCATAACTTGATGCCAAGGTTGTGCTCAGAGAAGGCGATACTTTAATTTAGGAAATGGTCATGAGCCTTGATGTTCTACAGAAGCAGAACTTCTGTAGTGCACAGGCTCCACCTGGGCACATCCCGAGGCAAGAGTTTATAATCTGACAGTGAAAATAATCATCCTTCAGTTTGGGAAGACTAAGGACAATGCAGAGTTTTTACTCCTGTCTGAAAATATGTCAGGAATTGAGAGGCTTCAGTTGTAGCACTTTCCAATGCTTAAATGAAGGTGGATTGGGCGACACCATGGTCCTGCCAAACCTTTATGCCAAAATAATTTCTCAGCTACAATTTTTCCTATACAATTTCACTGAGGTTGCATTAGCAAACTAACTGAGCCAAAACACGTTCTGTTTCCATAGGTTTACAGTTCTCCTAGAAGTGGTTCTAATTTGTATGTTTAAATGTCACCCTCAGAAGCATTTGGTGACATTTTGGATGCTTTTCTACACAATACTGCATTAGTGTCACATAGGTACTTCAGACTGGAGACCAGAACTTCTGACAGACACATTGTCTTAAGAAGGTTTTACTTGGAAACATAAG
This sequence comes from Sialia sialis, assembly GCA_009812075.1. Lineage (NCBI taxonomy): Eukaryota > Metazoa > Chordata > Aves > Passeriformes > Turdidae > Sialia > Sialia sialis. Next base: position 59,250,359 of record VRYO01002772.1, on the reverse strand, counting down.
CCAAATCCAAAATTGTTAAAATTGTTCTTCTTTTTTTTTTTTTTTTTAATCACACATTCAGTTGCCCTGAAGAATAGGTTGAAGATGAAAGTCCCTAATAACTGAGAAATAATGTTGTTTCATAGTTCAAGTATATTGATTTCGTATTTTTCTAAATACATTTTCCTATGCTTTCAGGTACTTCGTACTTAACTGATATAGTATGGTGGTCGGGCACTATTGCAAGTAAGTATCTTAAAAATTTTTAATTTTTTTTTTTTTTACGAGAGCTTTGCTTAAATGGTGATAGGAGACATCAGGAAATCTGTGTTTTCATCTTGAATCTAACACTCCCTTGTCATGAAATTTCCATCCCTAGAAATACCCCACTTTTAGTAAACTCTTACCATGGCTACCATGTCTGGTGGTGTTTGCAAAGAGCTGGGACAAACATGAGTCAGACATCTTTTCACATTTCCAAACCATTTGGTACTTGCAGCCCTTGGCAGCCACACACTGCTCTGGGTTCCTACATGGTTTGTGTCTCTTTATTGCACTGGCCAGTTCAGCTTTTAATAAAAGTCAAAGCTGAATTAAAAATTGTTGCTCTGTACAAAAGGGGTCATTGAGCACATATTATATTTTAGATCAGAAAGCATTTAACCAGCCTCAATTGAAAAAAGAAACCAACAAAACTCTTTTGGTTTCTACTTCAACAGATACTGTTTCAGTTTTGCTTTTAATCTGCAAGATTAATGCAAAGCCTTCTGTGGTACTGATATGAGATCAGTGTAATTTTACCCTTAATATCTTTGCAACTCTGCTAACACCAAGTTCATTCTCTGGTGTGAATCAGAAGCATGGGGAGCAACTAGCTTTCTCCTCTTACATATCAGCCCTAGTTCTACCCACAAGCTTAGAATCATACCCCACTTTTAGACTCTAATCCAGCCTTTTGTGAATTATTTGGAAAGTTTCTGAGAAGTGTATGAGTTCCATTGTGCCCCTGGTTTTGTGGCAGCAAGGTAGGTCTGATTTTTGGTTTTGTTGTCTTAAAGCTATGCAAAAGGAATGAAAACTGATAGATCCCATTGAAGGACAAAGCTCACAGCAAGTGTAGAAGCCAACAGAGCTTCAGAAGAAAAGTCTTCAGCTGATTTAACATGCGTTTAAGTAGCTGTTTGACAGCTTCCTCCTCTGACAAGATCACTACTTCCTAAGTAGAAATACATCTGTGTATCAGTCCCTGTTTATCACTTCTGAGGCTCCCATCTATAATCTCTAAGCAGAAGGAGTTAAAAAGGGAGGTTTTATTACAGGACTTACCTTGGTGAATCAGAGAAAACAATTTCATGCTTAAAAGAGCTGACTGAACTGAACGAAGGCAAAACAACTGAAGGGAATGGTATCAGTTGTCTTCTTTCCAGTAGCTAGATGCAGGTATTTCAAAACAAAACCTTAATAGCTTTTCCGAGGAACTGAACAAGAAGAATTGCTTGTGGATATTATAGAATGGCAGCACAGTCACAAACAGCAATGGCAAGGGCCAGGTTGGCATCTATGGGATACAGAGGAAGGTGCTATGGGATACAGAGAAAGGTTTGGAGAAAAGATGGTAATTGTGGAATTAGCAATACCCCCAGCTATCTGTTTTTACTGATGACAGCTGACGTAATTTTCCCAAGCGGAGACTTTGGAGTTTGGATGGTTAACAAAACCCACATAAACTCTGTCAACTTGTTCTCGTGATATTTGTTCAGATGGTGAATAAGTGTTTCTGTGTTGGCATGCTGACTCAGCATTATGCTGCCCAGCTGTTTGGGGACCCTGGGATCCACTGGATTACTGAAGACTTCAGAGGAAGGGCTGCAGATTCTGCTAAGGCACTTTTCCTTACTCTGTAGTCAAAAGAGTGATTGCAGCATGTGTACAGGTATTTCAATGAGCATTAAACTAATTAATTGGCTAATTAATTAGTTTCAGTGCAGGTTTTGATAGCAGCATAGATGTAGCTGTTTTTTGTAGTGAAAACATCTTCATTAGTGTTGTATTACAGAAGGGGAGTACACTTGTGAAGTGCATCTCCTGTTTGTCACCACAGATTGGGCTGTATTTCACATTGCATAGCAGAGTTGGAGCCCCTGACCTGGTCTTTAAAATGAAACTAGGTTGGAAGATGAATTCTAGGAACATACTTAATGCATGTGAGCTGCAAATAAATTTTAAGTTAGTCTGAAATAAACCTTCTGACATGCCTAGGATAGATATCTTTTGCTGTACAGGTCTACTCCTGGTCTCCATGCTAATGGAGACATGCCAGTGTGCATCAAGTTTTTGTTGCGGTAACTTCAAGGTACATATCATATTAAAAGCTTGGGGTACCTTCAAGAATGAAGTCATATCTTGACTTGCAGCACTGATGTATCTCATGAGGAATTTCTGTTCAGAGAGGACTGAATAGGTTGCCAGCAAAGGTCCTCAATATCAGGTAGATGGTAACAATTACCGAGATTCTTTTTTTTAATTGGTGTTAACTAGTCCTGGTCTGTCATTTGTGGTGGTTAGGGACTGTTACTACTACTCCATGGTGATATGGAAAACCTCCAGTAAGTTCAGTTGCCTTACAATATGTTCCATTTGACTGAAGCTTCAGAGATCTACTTTATAGATTGATGTTGGTGCCATCTGTTAAGAGTGCTTCCAACCGAAACTTAAGACACCTGACCTCATAAAAAAGCAACCTTTTGTCCAAGTCACTTGGAAATGTATGTAATCTGCAGAAATGGAGAGTGCCAGCTGTGCCCTATTCTCCATTCAAGATCTGCTCCAATGCCTTCAGCTGCCTTGAAGATAATGCCAGAGTTGTCACATAGGTCTCCAAACAGCCTGAGGCTGATAACCCAGTTACTCTGTTCTGAGGGACAGGCAGACCACCTCTGTCTCTTGTGCCTTAGAAATGCTGCTCATCAGTTTCTCACTCCTGCGCCTAAGAGAAAGTCTGAGTGAATTTAATTAGTATAATTTTGCCACACTCCGCAGTTTTGCAAGTTTGTTTGTCTCCTTCATGTTTCCTGTAGGTTACACAGGTCTTCGGCTCTACTGATAATGTGAGCTAAATTGGTAAATTAATTATTGTTTGCAGAGTGCTTTGCAGATGTGAAAAACTGGATGATGGTAACAATATTTGATAGTTGAGGGCAGTGCCAGCCTGAGCATAAAGACATCTTGGATTCTTGAAATGTTTTTAAATGCTGATAATGGCTTTTAACAGCAGCTGGATATTTGAGCTGTGTGTAATTTGTGCTCAATCTCAAGCTTCTTGCCAGTTGCAACAGACCCTTTAACTATGCGGGTATGTTGACCTGTTATAAACTTGCCAGCACTTGCAAAACTATCCAGGTTTTATTTTTTGATGGAAAACTTGAATACATGAACTGTTATCACCGCAGTGATGTGCAGTACTGTGGTATAGCTTGGAATTTGCTTTTACTGAAGGAAAGAAAAATAAGATTGAGGCTGTTACTGTGGCTTGCCAGGCATGTTCTTTTTACAATTTTCAGGAATGACTTTAGATGTTAGATAGTGTTATGAAAACTTAATGTAGTGTATCGAAGAGCCCTTATGCATGTGCTTAGTGTTTCAGTAGGAGATTCCTCAGCACTGTCTTTATTTCCCCCCATTTTATGTGAATGCACATTCTAAAGATGAAATCATGGATTATATATACTTTTACCCCTCCTCATGCAAATATTTGAGTGTAATACTGAGACTATAATAAATATTTAACTAAGAGAAGTTACAAATGAGATTATTTACTGTGTCCACTTGGATACTCTTCCGTGGCAAATATAAAACAAATACAAAACTATAGAAAAATTCTATCCTTTTTGTTTACGTGCAAAATTAACAGAACTAAGCAAATTGTAACATCTGTTTTCCAGTTAGGTCAGTCTTTCCCAAACAGTATTGGGCAAGATTTGATTGCTTATTTTTACAAAGGGGCTTAAAGGCTTATTTCTGGTTCTCTTGACAGTGGCACTGGGTCAAATAGGGAATTTCTTGGCCTACACTGCAGTCCCAACTGTGCTAGTGACGCCCTTGGGAGCTCTTGGCGTTCCATTTGGGTAAGAGTTTGCTTTTCTTGTTCTTATCTGGATGTCTTTACTACTTAATAAAATGTCAGATGGACTTAGTGCTCACTGGAGGTCCACTGAGAAATGTCAGACTTATGGCTGCTCGTGATGTGTCATAATGTCACCTATTCCTGTTTTCCCCAGGAAAGCTGGGCAGTGGTGAAGAAGGGTTTTCCTGAGTATCTTCTGCTTTTAGATCTCACTGTGATTTCTCAGCAGATAAACTTTTTTGTTTTCTCCCTTCTCTGTGGTTGTTCTGGACTTTTCTGCCTATTGTCTTGTTCACAGTTCCCTTACTATGTAGATCTTTCCTTTTGTCTCGTGGTCTTTCTCTACCTGCTATCCAAAGTCCACATGTATTTATTGATGCTGATTTCATTTCATTGAATCTGGCCTCTTTCCAAGGAGGAAAACTCAAGGGAGTTCCTTGCATATGCATGCCCCCAGCTTCTTAGAAGTTACGTTTGTGGGAGGTACAGAAAAGGCAGTGACTTTAAGGAATTTAATGTGTAATTAATGTTTTGTGAATACATGAACTACAGTTGTGGAACTACTGCAGTAAAAAAGGACAACTCTTGGAAGACAAAGCTGTGCATTGCCTTGAGATTTCTCTGTTGCCTGCTGAATTGTGACTGCAGTGGTCATCTGCTTCAGAGTGTAAATGGGATTGCTTCATGTCTGTCTTTAGTTCTGTTACTATGAAGCACACTGATGGTGCTCCAAGTACCACCTATTATTTTATCCTGTTATAAGGCTACGTAATTTTGCTTACTTTGGTCAGCTACATGTCTGAGCTGAGCCCTGGGATCATCGTAACCAAAGGTCACTTCTATCTTGTGACTGCTTAACACCTCTAAAATGGGGCTTTGTGACTGCTCACCAAATTGGTAATGGGTAGATGTCTGCCTTAGGCATCAGGTGTCTGGTTTGGGGTGGTGGGTATTGAGGGAGTGATGTGATTTTGTTTTTTGGAATGTTGTGGCTAGGAGTTTTGTTGGGGGTTTTTTCCTAAAGTGAGATGTCAAAGATTGAGTAAAACTGCAAATGGATGAATCTTTCCTCAGATAAGTCAGAAATACATTTTGAGAATTTATCAATATTTGATAGTATTCCTTTAAAAGGGAGATTCAGATAGCACAGCACATTATTAACAGGATGTAGTCAAACTTCTGTTTTTCTTCCTCTTTTCAAAGGTCCATCTTAGCTTCTTACCTACTGAAAGAGAAACTGAACATTCTTGGCAAGCTGGGATGTTTGCTGAGCTGTGCTGGGTCTGTTGTTCTCATTATCCATTCCCCGAAGTCTGAGAGTGTAACGACTCAGGCTGAGCTTGAAGAGAAGCTCACAAATCCAGGTAGTTTGTTTTTTCATTAATTCATTATGATTTCCTGAGGTTGAGCAGGAACACACTTGTGGAAGAGACTTACTACTTCTGCCATGTAGGGAAATTGACTTATGAAGAAATCTTGGCATGACAGAGGCAAACCATTACAAGTTTTATGTAAGAAAATTGTGCCCTGCTCTTCTTAGGACTTGTAATATTTATTGGGACATGTGTGCAGAAAGGAAAACATGGGTACTTTTGAATACAATATCCTGCACAGCAAGCTCAGAACAATGTCTGGTTGAACTTGTAATTTTATAGCATTATGAAAAACTGTATCTTGCTATTTAGAGATGAAAAGTATAAATCTAGGCTCTCAATTTAAGTTGTTTTACACAAGACAAAAAAATACTCTTTCTTCTCTCCTTTATTTTCCACGTTGTTTTAATTAAAAATTTATGCTAAATACCAGTTATGTTCCCAGATTTCTTTGCACAATAAAGGTATGTAGAAATAGGCTGTTGAGACATATGCTGAAATGCCTGTTCTTTCTCACCAGCTGCTGGAGGACACATGCTGGTACTAATATGTTCCAGGACAATTTTCATTTTTTCTTGCTTAAGAGCTAAACTGCCAACTATTGTTTTTCTTGTATTTGCTTTAAGTGAGAGAAACTCAAACCTAAGAACATCAGCTATTCAAAAAATCTGCAAACAAAGAAAAGAAAAACAAATACCTTGGTCTCAGTTTACCATTTAAATATGAACCAAATGCATTGGTTATATATTTCTTTAAAACTCTAAAGCATGAAATGTCTTTCACTGATCTTACATGTGTACTGTAAATATAATGCATATACGATGTAAATAATATGGCCTCACGTTTATTCTAACTGTCCCTACTCATGTGCTCACTTTAGTGGGATCTAACTTTATGTTTAAGCTGCTTGCTGGATCCACACACTGCCTTAATTAACTGTTTATGAATGAGGTGTTACCCTTCTGTCTGTCATAGGAGACTTTAAGGAGTACAATCCTAATGGAAAAGAGAAGATTTTATAAAGCCATCTGAAATCCATTTCAAATGTGCCACACTGTGTAATTTTCTACATGGTTTTTTCTTTTTCCCAAAGAACATGACAGTATCATCATTCGTGGATGCCAGTATTTCTGGAAGCTCATTGATTTGGATCTATCTTCAATAGCAAATCTTAATTGTGATGTATACATGAAAGTCAGTGCTAGGACATGGTTTGCCTGCTAAAATCTTTAGAAGACCAAGAGTTCTCATCTTGATATTTTCTTGTTTCCTTTTTGTTTTCCAGTTTTCGTGGGTTATCTCTGCATAGTGCTGCTAATGCTTCTGCTGCTTATCTTCTGGATAGCTCCAGCTCATGGACCTACTAATATTATGGTTTACATCAGTATTTGCTCTCTCTTGGGCAGTTTCACTGTTCCCAGCACAAAAGGCATTGGGCTGGCTGCTCAAGATATCTTTCACAATAACCCATCAAGTCAAAGGGCTCTGTACCTCTGTCTGGTACTTCTAGCAGTATTAGGATGTAGCATTATCATTCAGTTCAGATACATCAATAAGGCACTGGAGTGTTTTGACTCCTCTGTGTTTGGTGCCATCTACTACGTTGTGTTTACTACCCTAGTCCTGCTGGCTTCAGCCATCCTTTTCAGGGAATGGAGTAATGTAGGAGTTGTAGATTTTTTGGGCATGGCTTGTGGATTCACCACAGTGTCTATTGGAATTGTTCTTATACAGGTCTTCAAGGAATTCAACTTCAATATTGGAGATTTAAACAAACCTAACATGAAGACAGATTAAAATACTTTTGAGAGGAAACTGGATGGCTCAGGGAAGGATGCAGAGGGGTTCATTTCTAGGTCACTGTTTCAAATAGGATTCAGGTTGGTAACTACCCTGTGACAATTTGGTGGCCTATATGAAATGAATTGGAGGCCTCCATCCAGTTTCAAAGGAACAGCTGTCCCATGTAACCCAATAAATGACCTTAATTGGAACTACTGATTGAGTCAGCATAGAGACCGATGTATTTCCTCGCTGTAAAAGGTAGTCAGAAAAGATTTGTGAATATTCTGACAGACTTGTGTGAAAGCTTATATTGTCTTCTGAGGTACCATTTCTGTGGGCAGAGGACATCAGTTTCTAATGCTCTCAATCTGATACCTTTCATCATAAGTGATGTATACCTTAAAATAAGGGGGTGAAAGTAAGTGGAACAATCTCAGTATAGCAATGTCTTCACCGTCAAGGCTGTGAATTCTCAGACAAATGTTGGTTGGATCATGGACTGCAGATTTGTTCTTTTTAGTGACTGTCTTGGCAACTTTTTCTGCCATGCGGTGAAGACACAGGGGAGTTTTAAACTGAATTCTTTATACAGAGCAGTGGACCCTTAAATATCTTTCACTAATTACTTATCAGCTCATGGTAGTGTCCAGGTATGCATTTTTCTTTGTAACTTACATACATTAAAACATACTGCATTCATCTGAGAGTTTTTAATTGTGAGCAAGTAGAAAGACTGAAGGATGTGGAAATGATGCACAGACTGATTGCCTACATGGTGGCTTATTTGTAAGCAGCTCAGAACTGTTTCAGTGCCTTTGCAATCAAAAAATACTGCATAATTGTGAATGTATTTGTTTCAGATGGCCTATACTGGTCTAATAATTCAATTTCACTGTCTACAGTATTGGGCTGTATTCAAATTCTAAACACACAAAGCATCTAGAAGGACCATATGTTTTTGGAAAAATTTACAAACCTAAACAGCAACCCCTGGATGCCTTGACAGCTTCTGAGAAACTCGTAGTCCTAATGGGAAGAGGAGTGTTGGAATCAGTCCAGGATACCTTTATTTTAGTTTAATGACTAAAATAGAGACTATTTTGTGAAACCGTTAATAAATAGGGACCACCAAAAAAAATAAATTTAAGAGAGAGAAGAGCATAAGATTTCTTATAGCTCAAAAAAGATGTCTGATATTCTTATAATGTGGGAAAAGGACGTTAAGACTGAAAAAATCTAAAGCATTCAGAGAGCTGAATTTTAAGTAATTGACAGGGACATACATTCAGATCAGTAATTCATAGACTTGTATGAACAGTTCCGCTGTAATATTTTGGCAAGCAGTACAGACAGCTTAAGCTACGATGGGAATGACTCCGAACAGCTCAGTTTAAACCATTTAGAGAATATTGATATATTAAAGAATGAAATAGTTAATTTCATGGTCTACTTATATTTGATAGTGAAAACATCATGAGTTAAAAAGTTGAAAGCTTGAAAAGCAATGAATGTTTGTTTCCATATAACTGCAAAATGGAAGAGTACAGTGGAACTCAACATCTCTAAATCAGAACATCCCCCAAGAAAACAAAATCCCAATGTAATTACAAGACAGTACTTGAGAAAATTCACAACACTTTATCAAGAAATCATGAATGTACCTTTGTAGCTGCCTGACAGGAACATGGACATTGATTAGTGGTGAGTAATACTGTCTGCTCTTGTGATGTTTTTTGTTGACCTGAATTGAGGTCTCCTTAAAACTCAGCAGCCTCTGTTTTGATTTAAAGTGAATGTTGTAAGCCCTAGTAATGGCAGCAATAATTGCAAAAGTGAATCCAAAAGATTTCATGTTCTGAAGGGACTGTTCTGAGGGAGTAAGAGGCCTACTATGTTATTTGCAAGCTTGTTTTAAATGCAGGGAATGGCTCTGAGTTGGCAGAAATGTTACAGTAACTGGGTGTCTTAATGAAATAGAGTAGCACTAGCAGAGAAAAGATCATAATTTTCAAATATTGTGCAAGGTTTTTAGAAAGTTTGAGAATTGTAGATGAGTGTAATTGGGCTATGTAATCTGGTTAAACTAGCCTCTGTCCATTATTGACTGGAAGATGGTATCTTGGTTCTCAACAAACTCTTATATTTTGTTATTTTAATTCCCTTTTTTTTGATTGAATTTGGAAAAGTAAGTTAGTACAGGTTACAAGACCTGTACTAACCTACTTTTTAAAACAATGTTACCTGTTTTCTGAAGCACTCAAGTTGTCTTTTCAAAATTCAGCTTCAGAGTTCATGAGCTGTATATTGGTTTTATATTAGCCTTTAATCTCTGAAGACTTCTATGAATATCTTTAGGTCAGAATGGAAATTATTGTGGTTTCATCTTATTCTTCCTTTAGCCAAATATGTTTGTCTTGGTTGGGTTTAAAATTAATTCTTGATTATTTATAAAGTGCCTGTCCTACTACATTAGAAGCATATGCAAGTTATTAGTGAGTATTTGATTCCAAATAACTTGATTGCCCTGTCTAAACCATGACATTTTCTGCACCACACGAAGTTTACTTGGTAAGTGCTCACTGTGCAGAGGAAGAATAAAGTAGCAACCATGTTCTGTGATCCTCTGACAGTCGTAACCACTGATAAATGTCAGCACAGTTTTCTTCTCCCCAGCTGCTCATCCTCTGTGATGAGCTTTCTAAAAATGTCTAATTAACCTTGATTATTAAAACAAAGATGTCAAAAGCCAGCACATAAGGTGAAATAAATTCTTGTGGCCTTGCACATCATTTGTATCTGCAGCCTTTTACTTCCTGAATGCTAAGTAACTGAAAGCTTTATTTTTGCTACTTAGTTCAGCGTGTAGCAGTATTCTTTCAACTTCTGCTGTACCTGGATCTGGTTCAGTTCTAACTTTGGAAATACATTAGCATTTTCTGTTGTCACTGTTGATGTGATTCTTTCCCCCTCCATCCTACACCCTTCTCTTTCTAGGTGTCCTACCTTTTTTTAGTCCCGTTGCTTTTCTGATTTAAAAGAAGGCACTGTTGAAGTTTAATTTTAGCTGTTCCCTCTTTTTTCCCCCACCCCTTTGACAAGTAAATACTTTGGATAAGACAGATATCTAGAGTTCCATCATCTCAGGGAGCAAATGTGCATAGTTGTCTCCTGAGCTCTGACATCCCTCGTGGGTCTGCCCTTCTCATGTTCTCATTGTGTTATATCCATTGATGGCTGCAAGCCAGGTGACTTCAGTTCAGATTCCAAAGTAGAAGTGGGAGAGGCTAAGCATCCAAAAAGTGAACTCATTGCTGTGGTAGAATGCAAATCCATACAAAAAGCACTTCACTCTGTGTGTCTGACTTCTATGATACTTGTCAAACATATTTACTAGGTACTCACTTGAGGATAGCTCTTTGATCATTATCCCTTCAGTGTATGGAGGATTTGCATTTGTCAGTCACAATCTCTATTAGGTGTCAAACACAAAAATCCCTCAAATGTTCAGTAGGAGAATAGAAACCTTTTTGATACAACCAAAAACCCACATTTGTTACACCTTAAAATACTTGTGTAAAAAATAAAAATATCTAAAGTTATCTGCTGTATTGACTTTCTGGGATTCTGTATGTGTAAATAGAGTCTATTTATTAGTGAGCTGCAACTAACATTAATAAGAACCTGTCATATCACTGTTTGACAAGTGAGGCTTCCTATTGATAATATTGATTTATGTCGGAACATAGGTGTTTTTCTGAAGTAATTAGCACTGAAAAATCGAAACACTGGATTAAGTTGTTGAGACTAGAGAGTGAGGTATAGCTTTCATTTTATTTAAAAAAATGCAGAGTTTGTATTTGAAGAAAATTGGGGGTTAATAAATAGGGGGTGTTTTAAATGGGAAGTTGTTTGCACATTGTAGCCCCCCTCACATTATTGTTTCATAAATATAAGACATCAAGGATTCTACAGATATTCCCTGATTGTCTTGAGATGGTGTAACTGCTAAAGTTTTATTGTTAAATCAGGCATTATCAAATGTTTATCTGTTTCCAGTTATCTTTGTAATAATTTTTGGTGCTATTTGTGGGCTTACAGAATGCAGAATTTTAATGTGTACTTTGTTAGGCACCAATGTTGTCAACAGTTTCATTACTAGTACCCAAGTGTATCAGACAGCAATGTTGAAATGTTAGGGATTAAGAAATTTCTTTTTAAAAGTTGCAAATAAGTTTGGGGTTCCTTTATTTGTGTTGGGTCCTTCCATGTCCACATCCCTCCCCAGACAGTTGCTCTATAGAGTGGAAAATATTACACAAAAGGAGTATTTTTAAGTCAGGGGTTTTTTTAGCTGTGGAACTTTCTTTTTTTCTTTTTCTTTTTTTTTTTTTTTTTTTTTTTTACTTTTATTTTTTTTTCCTGGAATGTAAAAAGTAGTTCTAATGGGATATAGGGAAAAGGTAGTTGGCAACAAAATACAATGTCAGGTTTGGTTGCTTCAATGCTCTTGCAATATAGCTACTACAGATTACATAAAAACAGTTTATTTTATTAGCTTCCAAATAATGTATATATAAATTTGTTAATGGCTTATAAGTCAAGCTTACTCTCTTTGCTTTTTAAAAAATAGTTATAGGCATGTTGTATTTGCCTTGTGTAAATTATAAAAGGCTATTTATTAAGTTTTCTGATAATTTCTGATATTAACCTGTATTGTTTTAAAATAAATGATTTATTTCTAGCCCAATGCTTGTTTTGTGACTCATTTTTAGCAAATGGGGTCGGGGGAGATAAAGTTTCCCACACACTGCTTTGCAGGCTAATTCCAATTGAAAAGCCTGAACTATTTCCATTATCCTTCCACAAAATAGTAGCTTTGCTTTTAATCAGAATAGTAGGTTCTTGCATGGAGGCTCAGTTGTCCTATACCAGTATCTACCAGCAGGCTGTAGTCCTAATGTCTTCATTGGACTGAAGTTTGCTCATGGGTGGAATGAAAACTGGGGCTTAAGTCATTTCAAACTGTGTATTCAGGCTCAGTGTTCTGTTCCTGCATTGCTGCATTGGTTACTTGCTAGAGCTACTATTTCAAGATTTACTGCTCCACAGTTGGGTGCACACCAAGTGGCAACAGCTATAAAGTCTATGTCACCAGTCTAATTTACTGTCTGTCATAATAGCTCTCTGTAGAAGAATTGCTTGGAAAATTACAGTGACTGCCCATCTCATGCTTCATCTGGAATTCCTAGATTCTCATATCTGGCAAATATATAACTTTGTGTGTGTTAGATTTTGGTTGGCTGGGGTTTTTTTTAATGGTGAGATTTATGATAAAGAACTTCATTCTGTGTATTTGTGTTTTAGGGGATGCATTGATATTGCCAGTCAAAATTCAGTTATCTTTAAACAAGGAAACTAGCTCCTCAATAATATTAAATGCATGCAGTGGAAAAGATGGATATGGATTTTTTTATTGCAATTTTGTTTTTAAAGGTATTGATGATACTTATGCAATGTACAAAGACAGACCAGAAACCTCGAAAGGTTTTCACTTCTGCATGCAGCATCTCTTTAAGTAGGCAGGAGTCTGTATGTTGTTAGCAAGATAATATCCTTGTCTTGTGCTTCTCAGGACCAAGGCCTCTAAGGCAGCAGCACTGTGGTAAAGGCAAATGTGCCATTTACATCACTGGTATTGTTGAAAGTTTGGGACATAATCAACCCTAAGCATATCTATCTCAGCAACACAGTTCATATTGGAAGAGCTTTAAAGACAAAAATCTCATTGTGTCAAAAGAAAAAATATTCCTGTTGATTTTTGCGAGGATTTTTCTACAAATTTAGGTCCTAAGTAGAGTCCCTTAAGTTCCTTGTGACACTGTAGATGTTGTACAAGTAGATTCACAGATGTGGTTTCTTTGTTCTGCTCAGCTGTCTTCACAAAGCACAGAAGTGGCCAAGACCCTGTTAGAGCTTCCTGAGGTTGTACAGGTGTATTTTTGCTCTTTGCCCTCTTTAAACTTTACTAGAAGTTTATACACATAGATACTAAGCCCTAAAAAATCATGTCCCTAGCCATGCAGAAGGACCTTCACTGACCTTTCTCATGAAATTCCTTGGGCACAGGGATGGTTTGTACACCTGAATTGCCCAATGAGAATGGGTTAATTTAGGCAGATTACCACCATTCTCATGCTTGGAGTTCTTGCCAGATACTCAGCAAACAGGCATGAAATACTGTGCTGTTGTAAATTACTATGAGATAGTTTGAGTATTTTCTGTTACTGAGTACAACCCTTGGCTTTGAAATAAATACTTAATGTGCCAAATTTTATGCCAAATTGAAAGCACTTGAATTTGTACTTTGAACAGATGTCTGTATGTTAAGAGAACTAGCAGCTGAAAAAACACGAGAGGGGATTGACAGAACAACTGAAGTTCCACACGCATCTAAAATGTTTAGAGGAATCCAGTTAATACTTTCAGGTATTTATTCATTATAGTTTTAGGTTGGTTGAGAGGTGTTTTTGAAGAAAGGAGAGCAGAGGGAGACAAGAGGGGAAAGGGAAGACTAAATTGACTTGCTTCCGACATTACTCTTAATTCAGGAATATGTACACATGCACATTATCAGCATTTGGCATGATCACAGGCATAGGAAATTCTTTAGCTCCTTTAAACTTTGAACCTAGCTATCAGTATTTAGATGCTTCTGTTTATACTATACTGGTTTAGATGGTATAGGTTTTAATTTTTAAATCTGTTTGAGAAACCATTTTTACCAGCTGTTAACTTTTTCAGACTTCACAGTTTTGGTATCTTGGTAAAACACAGAAAAGCCAGTGTCCTACTGTGTCTTTACTTAGGTAATGACTTTAAATTGCTTAGCAGTTCTTTTATCTTAAAGTATGTTTTATATACACACACACACACACACACATATAACACTATTTTGTAAATGCAAAGTTCATGTCAAGAATACTAGATTAGTTTTCTATTGGGGAATGGAATGTTGCCTTGGAGAATAAAATAGGCCTAACATCCATGTACTTCGAGTGGTGTAGAAATTTAGTTTTTGTGACAGAGTGAGGGACCATTTTTAATGAGACATAACACAGCAGGTAATGTGGAGTGGCTTTGTTATGAATATCCTGCAAGAGAAAGCCAACATTGGTTTGCTTCCAGGTGTAGCAAAAATGAAGCAGCTGCTTGTGCAGACTGGGATAATATCGACACAAATCCTGAGAAGACTAAAAAAAAATAGGAACTGCTGTCACTAAGGGATATGACAAAACTGTCTTGAGTTTAAAGAGGCAGAGCTGCATCTTCCATGTGGAGGTATTATAGCACAGGTATTTTGGCAGTTCAGACTTAATGTTACAAGGCAGCTGTGTAAAACATACTCGGAGATAGAAGTTCTTTGGTTTATTCAAGACTGAGCTTGACATTTGTTATGACTGTTTCAAAGACTCCTTGCTGTGTGCAGAAGACAAATATTTGTCTAACTATATTATCCATTTACTTTGCATGAGATTAAAGCAATTTGCATAAAGCACGTGCTGAGAGTGGGTGACCTGGATTAAATCGATTCATTAACCACTCCCTTTACCTGGCCCAGTAAAATCTCTCTCCCTTACGGCAAACAGCTTGTGTGTATTTCAGCCTGCAAAAGAGAAGGCATCGAGGTGACCGAATTGCAGCCTTCCAGTATCTGAAGGAAACTTAGAGGAAAGATAGGACAAGACTATTTATGGTAGTGACAGGGCAGGAGGGAATGGTATCCAAGTGACAGAGGGTATGTTTTAGATTTGGTATTAAGAAAAATTCCATACTATGAGGGTGAGGAGGAGCTGAAGGGCAGTAGTGGCTGTCTCATCTCTGGAAGTGGTCAAGGCCAGGCTGGATGGGGCTTTGAGCTAGTCGAGTCGAAGGTCTCCCTGTCCACGACGGATGTGTTGAAATTGGATGATCTTCAGACCCAAACCATTCTGTGATTTTGTGTGGGTGTAAAACGTGCGCGGCGCGGATGCCGGCAGAGGCGGGTGCCGGGAATGCCTTAGCCCGGCTGCAGGGCGGCCGTATGCCGGTGGCGGTGTGCCGGGAGCAGCCGTGGCATGAATGCCGCCGGCCCGAGGCAGGCGGGGCTGCGGGAAGAGCGATGTGCCCCGCGGCGGGCGGGGCTCAGGGCCGGGCCGCGCCCCTTCCGGCGGCCGCTGCCGGAACCGCGGAGCGGAGGGGGCGGACGGGCCCGGGACACCGCTTGGCCTTGCGCTGCCGCTGCCGGTCCCGTCCCGTCCCCTCATGGCGCTGGAGCGCACGGGCACCGGCCCCTCCCGCCGCCCGCTCCGGCCGCCCCCGCCCCCGTCTCCTCTCGAGTCGCCGCTCCCGGCGGGGATGTGAGAGGGGCCGTGGCCGCAGGTAACGGCGGGGAGAGGCGGGGAGGGGGCCTGGCCGGCCCCTCGGGGGCGGGGGAAGGCGGGGCTGCTTCCCGCGGAGCGCTCGGCGCAAGGCCCCGGGTGCCGGGGGCTGCGGGTGAGGAGCGGGCGGGCCGGGGGGCGCTGGGCGCGGGGCTCCGGGCCTTGGCTCCGGCTGTGCGAGCCCAAGGGTGGCTTCTCCGTAGTGGGAAACTTGTGGTCTGCTTTGAGAAGGCCGAGACGAAAAGCTCTGAATTGGCTGTTTGCGGGATTCTCCCACCAGGCAGAGGTATCCAGGTACGGTGTGCTGGGTCTGCCCGTGCTCCGGAGCCGCTCTCCCCGTATTGGCGTGTGGTTAACCAGCGTGCTAGACCGGCTCGCTTTCGTTTGGTCCAGGGCTGAATTATCCGAGGCTGAGGCTTGTGAGCCTGATTTCAGAGCACATTCGGCAGAAACTCAGAGGCTTGGTGCATCACTTTGACGTGAAAAAAGTAATCCTAGCTTTGCATTGTAGTTCGTTGTTGTCTTAAGCTGACTAGGGGAGGTTTAGGTTGGATATTAGGAGGAATTTCTTCACAGGCAGGGTGATGAGATGTTGGAATGAGTTGACCAGGGAGGTTCCTGGTGGAGTCACTGTCCTCGGAGCTGTTTAGGAAAAGACTGGACGTGGCGCTCAATGACAAGGTGATGGTTGGGTCATAGGTGTGACTCCATCTCACATCCCTTTTCCAGCCTAGTTGATTCTGTGATTCAGAGTGAAGATTTTTGTTCTTTCATACGCTGTGAAGATGTTGCTTGGATCTGACTACTTCATCCCTGGTTTTTTCCCCCAATCTTTTTCAAGCAGTCAATTTTATTTCACTACAATGTCTTTAATGTTGTTTGTACTGAAAACATGGTGAATGTAAGTCATTGTGGTTCTAGCTTAATGTCTTTGATGTGCCTCGTTGTATACAGTTAGGGTTTTCCCCCCAGAAGCTAACAGCTTCACTGATAGAAAATTATTCAATGAGGTTTTGTTGGTATCAATGTATTTAGAATTCAGTGTCACACTAGTTCTGCTTTTGTTAAAGTACTTGATTCTCATGATGAAATCCTGATGACAAGAAGGCAGGTTATAACATGTTATCAGTCATGTCAAAGGATTAGCCATGACTAATGTTTAAATTGGACTTTAACTTCCTGAATGACCTTAAATATGAAACTGCCCATATTAAATACCAAAGGTGGAACTTCAGTGACCCTGTGCTGGTTATTCCTCCCACGAGAGTGGAGGTGCAGCAAAGATGAAGCAAGTCTTATCTTGAATCTATTTTGATAACTTTCCATGAAAACAGTCAATGCTGTATCAGTTACAAAGCACTGTCTGTAGTTTGTATTCAGTTAATGAATAACACTGTTTTAGTGAAGATACTTTTGAACTTTATGCAAAAGTGCTTTAATTAAAGGTCATTTTTTAATAGAATAACTATAAGTAGCTCACACAAAGAATATGTTTTTAAATGTGGCATTTTTTTCTTTCCTCGTAGGTTCATAAAATGGAGTGCTTGTTGCTTTTGCTTTATAAATAGAAATCTCCTGTAAAGAATTTTCCCTATAGTTTATCTAAACCTTTTCAAATAGACACCTTTAGGATAGTTAAGGTACGTTTTTCTTTCTGAGCACATGATAGTGCCTCTATCATTATATATATATGCATATATATATATAACATGAATATGATTTTAGCTTGCCTCTGTGCATAATGTAAATGAATATGTGTATAAGTTTGGGCAGTCTTTAACTTTGACAGAACTGGAAAACTGTATCCTGTATTGGGGCAAATGTGCAGTATGAAATTGAACGTATTTTTTCTTAAACAGTGTGTACCGAATCTGTAGGTACTGTGTGCATCCATCTTGGCCTTTTAAAGGTGCAGGTTGAACTCTTTTATCTTAATGCTCTGTTGTGTCTGTCCTCCAGTGTTCTCTTTATACCTGTGTAAAAGATATGTTTGTGAGTGGATGGAATGTGACTGAGGAAGGCTTGAATTTAATAATTAGGTATATTTGGGGGGTTTTAGAAATCTTACTAAGAATATTTCTGTGTTCATACTCCCCACTGCCCCAGTGTTCTGTGTCTCCAAAGGAGGGCTGCAAAGGTGGTGAGGGGGCTAGAGGGGAAGCTGTATGAGCAGCACCTGAGAGCACTTGGTCTGTTCATGTGGAGCAGAAGACACTGAGGGGAGACCTCATCATGGTCTACAGCTTCCTCATGAGGGGCAGTGCAGGGGCAGGCACTCATCTCTTCTCTCTGGGGATCAGTGACAGGACCCAAGGGAACGGCGTGAAGCTGTGTCAGGGGAGGTTGAGGTTGGGTATTAGGAAAATGTTCCTCCCCCAGAGGATGGTTGGCGCTGGAGTAGGCTCCCCAGGGCAGTGTTCACAGCACCAGCCTGACAAAATTTAAACCTGTGTGTGTTCAGGTGCATGGTGGGTTTCTTGGGGCTGTCCTGTGCAGGGCCAGGAGCTGGGCTTGATGATTCTTGTGGGTGCCTTTCGACTCAGTGTATTCTGTGATTCTATATAAACATACTCTGAAAATGCACCATACCAAAGCCAATAATTTAAACTTGATATTAGTTATCTGGCAATAAGTTACAGAATGAAACTGAAAGAATTAGGGAAGTATTTTAGTTCAGCTTTAATACAGTACCTTCTAAAGAATATCTTAGATCACAAGTTAGTTTCTTCAATTTGTGAAGTGAAAAGCAAAGGGATGAAATAACTACAGCTTCAGGCAAGATGTATCTAAGGAAGATCAAATCTAAAATCACACTGATTTGTTATTCAAGTGTTTCTAAAATGAAAATCCTCTTCCTTTTTAAAGCATAGATGGAGATTGTAAAGTCTCGTGTGTCATGCATGAAAATTAAGTCAGCTTGAAATAATGGACATAATTTTTTGCCAGATTCTTAGCATGCCAATTAATGTTACTTTTAATTTCCGTTTTAGAAACCTAACTTCAAAATACTTAAGAAGTGAATGCCTCTGAGTTTTGGAACAAAATTGGTATGTATAATGAACCTTCTACAGGCTCATCACCAAACATTTGGATTTCTGTTTTGTTCGGGAATGTTTTCTTCATGTGGTTTTATGCTTGTGGAAAGGAAGAAGGGATCACATAATAGCCAACATGACATGTAATAGTCAATGCGTATTTGTTAAAGCAACTTGTTGATTCAACCCTCTTTTCTTCCATGACAAGCTTTATGGCTAGAAGGATATTAAATAGGTGCTTAATTCCAATGTTAGAAACATAAAACATCTCATGGAGCTCTTGTAAATGAGCAGCATTGACGGTAGAATACCACAGAACAGTTCAAAAGATGCAGAATGGCTGTACCTACAGTATTATTGTCTTGCCAAAGCAGGCTTTTGTTTAAAAGTCTTCCATTACGTCTGAATCTTTGGCTGTTTAATGTTATTGATCTGGCTCAAAAGACAAAAGAAATAATCTATAACATTGGGCAGGGAAGGATTACCAGTGCGTAACCTTGGTTGAATGTTTTCAGGAAACGTTTCTGAAAAAGGAGATGCTTTTAATAGGAGTAAATGGAAGATATTACACTCAGGCAGGAGTAATTTGCTATACAAGTGCAGGAGCTTATACTAATAGAGAAGTTGAAAATGAGTCAACAGTAGGTGACTGCAAAAAAAGGCTAAAAATCCACCTGATTTGGATGTTTAAAAAGAAATATGATCTACCACTGTATTGCAGAAGTGGTAATAACTCAAGCTAAAGTACTGTATGCAGCTCTGAAAATTTCACTTAAAAAGAGCTTTTGGGAAAGAACCCAGAAGGTGGCACAGCAGGCAGTACCAAGCACCTAACCTGCAGAGTAATGTTGATATGTGGATGCAAAGATAAAGAGACTTGTATCTTTTTTCTAGCAATGGGATTTGGTAGTGAAAGTGAAGATTATTAGATAATGAGAGTTCCTAATGGCATCATGTTTGTGAAGTTTCCTTTGCAAGTAGTTCATGGGAGAAGCTTGGCTGAATTATCTATAATGAGGAGCAGCAGTGAATTATGCAGTACATGGCAAAGAGTTGAAGTATATTGTCTGTTAAGGACAATTTTGCTTAATGGCATCATCCTGTTCATAGTTGAAAAGAACAGGTTTTAGAAAAGATTCTTGAATTTAAATAATTTAGCATATATTTAGAATATTTCTTGTCTTTTAAGACTGTCTACTGAACTCTAGAGGGCTTGTGGCCAAGTAAGCGAAGTTGGAACAATATACCATATCTGCCTTTCCCAGCTCTACTTATTGCTTCCATACAACATACAGCTCATGGAAGTGATACTGATTTTCTTTACTGGTAACTCCCACATTCTTACTTATGCTTATCTGCTTTTAAATGTAAAATATTACTTTTTCTCATTACACCACTTTTAATGTTTCTGAATATTTGAAGAGCTCACTTGCTGCAATAAATGTAACAACTTTTGAGCACTGTGTTTGTGCTGCTTTTGAGAGAAAAGGACTTCTGAGCGAAGCAAGGAAGTGTTATCCTGTGTTTTAGACAAGATAGTCTGTATCTTGCTAACATTTGTGATACATTTGGTTACATCTTGAGAATAAGCGAAACAACTTCCTGGCTGGTCTGGATTTGCTTATCTCCCACAGTTTTTGTTGGCTTTTTTTTTTTTTTTTCTTTTTGGATTTTGATTTTCTGCATTCCTCCCTATCTGAAAACCTTCAAATCCAGTTCTCTGTGTGGTCTGTCATTGCACCATTGGGCACTGAGAGTTATGACTCATGAAACCAGCACATCCACGGGCAATTCATTAATGAGTGGCTCATGGAGGCATGATAGATGTTGTAACTTCTGTGAATATGAGAGTCTCAGCCCTACTTTAATTCTCTGAAATCAGAGCAGGAAACTAGTACTCCCCCATAACACTGCTGGTCTTGAGTGGATGAAGTGTTCTATGTGTTAAAATCAGCTGTGAACTTGATTAGAGAACCTTTGCAGAACTACTTGACTGCCAGCTTTATTTAACTCCTACATTTTCTGGCTTTCCTCTGTTTATAACCTAGTAGTGGCCCTGGCTGCTGGAATGCAACAGCTCTGGCACGTCCCAAGGCAGGAACATGAGAGGTGTTATTTATTCTAGAAACTGCTCACTTCATGGCATTTTCTTTTCCCATGCCCATAAATAATTTTTATTGATTATGAGCATGCATTATTTCTTCTTTTATTAAATGTTATTACAGTCTGATTTCCCAAAGTGTAAAACTTCCAGTGCCAGGTACTGCTTTGACCTTGCACATGTCAGTTCTACATGTGCAAATTATATCTGTGCTGTATACAGAGGGATGCAGATCTCTTCAGAGGGAAGCTGGGTCCACCATGACTGTGTGACATTTGCATGCAACTGTAGACATCTGAATAAACCTTAGGTGGAAATAAGTCAGTCCAGCCCAAGCAGAAATGGGACTGGCTATGTCTGTGAAGACAAATAAAGTTGATAGGAAGAGCTAGCAGTAATTTATCTGAATTTTTGTAATTTAAGTGGTTGAGATTTGGGTCACTTATAAGGTTAACAAAGTGGTTGACAGGGCACTTCAGTGTTTTTGGGACAGCAGGGAAAGTAGAAATAATTGATTTTGAAATGTAACATCCTTTTCAGGTTTAAATTTGTAAAATTACCTGTGAGCACACAAGTTTCCTCATTCTTCTGCAATCAAATTCTTCCTCTGCAGCAAAGAAAAGCAGCCTGTGCTTCTAGCTTGTTTCTGGAATGCAGTGGGTGGAAGGTGTCAGGATGGGACTAACTGATGCTCTTTTCCTCTGTCAGTGTAGTGAAGGTATGCAAGCCAGGGAGAGAAGAAAATGGGAAAAAAATGGCTTTACTAATCTGGAGAGCTCTCCTTTAGTAAAAAGCTGCACCAGTAAAAATAGCCCATTAGCAATAGTAGCTAAAGTAGCAACTGTTGAAAAAACCAGTAAAATATAAAGCTTAGCAAAACCAGCCCCTCCTTCCTCAGGTGATGCTATACCACTGTCACATTTTACACCAGCTGGAGTGGGGAGAACATTCTTAGCTCCATTACCTGAACAGTGTGCCTTACACCTGCTGGAACAGATGGTAGAGAGAACAGTTGCAGAAGTCTTGTCTTTTCCTTGCATTAAAAACTTCTTCAGGGGACTGAAAGTCTTGTTTGAATTCAAAACCAGGATGGTATTTTATGCAGTTGGTGAGGTGGCTGGGTTGGGTCTGTCACGCACCGATGATTTGTCTTTCTTGGTTTTGATTGTTGGTTTTGTACCATGCAAGAATCTAGTTTCTTTTTAAAAGTTTCTAGAAAGTGAAAGCACTCTCTTGTAGGTCATTTACTTAGTTTCTTCTACAAAATAAGATATTAAAAATTGCTGTGCAATGATTAAGGGAAGTGCATTTGAGAATTTTGAACTGTGGCTCATGCAGTATTTTTAGCGGTGCTATTGTTTTCCTTTATTTTTTTCCTTTATTTTTTCACAGCCTAACTGGATGCAAGTAACTGTTCAGTTTTAATGCTAACCTACCAGTAGCTCTCTGTCAGGTTTTCCTATAGGTGTAGCAAATTAATCAAAGTTGAAAGCATAAAACTACAGGGAAAAGTAATACTGAAAGGTGGTTCATACAAGTATGGGGAACTGTGTAAAATAAATTAACAAAAGCCTTATTTCTTGCCAGATTTTCCTGTTAAAGAGTAATTGCACGTGCATGTATGTGAAGTTTGTTTGTTTTGTGAGGATGGCTATGTGATTAAACATCCTTCTAATATTCTCTTTCATTTTTCTAGGGAGTTTATATGGAAGAAATGCTGCAACTGTTCTCAAACTCTGTTGCAGACTGATTTCAATGTAAGTAATTTTTTGATCAATATCATCAGTTACATGGTGTGCCAGACACAGGTTTGCTTATTCAACGAAAAGAAAAATAAATGACATGTTTGTAAAATTTCCCTAAAGTTTCTCATAGAATTTTTATTTGTTTTTATATGCCATGTCAGAAACCCCTCCTTCTCTGTGTTCAGACTTGTTAGTTACTCATCCTCAGTGCAAGTTTACACATGCTTCAGATTACCTGTTTTTTTGTTAACCACTCTTAGTAGAGGCCACTTGCAGGACAACCAGTCACATGAGCTGTTGAGGATTTCCCTATACAGCACCTATTTCTACCAGCTTAATTCTGATGTGTTTCTTTTGCTCATGTTTCAGTGTTGCATCATTTTTCATTGGGTAACAGAAGTTCTGCTCCTCATTCATCAATGTGACAGTGTTTAGTAGTTTACGAGATGAGCCAAACTCGTGGGAAGTATGACTTCTGTATTGGTCTGGTGTTGGCTATGAGTTCCAGCATTTTCATTGGAGGAAGTTTCATCCTGAAAAAGAAAGGTCTCCTCCGGTTAGCAAGGAAGGGCTCCATGAGAGCAGGTAAATACATCTTTTAATAAAGTGCTGATGTTCAGTCTACGCTGTTTAAAAGAAGATTACTTCTGTTCATTAGTTCATTAAACTAATGATCTTGTTTTGACTTTTTTGGGTTTTTGTTACATGTAGATGAAACCTAAAACAGAGAGCTGGTGTGTTTTTTCTCTGGTGTCAGATACCCTTAACTCTGTGTGTGACACATGCTATTTAATGCATATGTAATGCCCACTGGGGACACTTTTCAAAGGATTCCTTTGTGTGTCAGTTAAGTCTAAATTGTACTTGCAAATTGAACTTGCAAGCAGCACTCTTTAACTATGTCTGTGCTCCTGAATGAGTGAATTTAAGAGTGTTAACCATGTTTGTTTGTCAGGAGATTGTTTTCAAAAACTAAAAATCACGTGTAGTAACTGAGTGTGATGAGTAGTGTGCCTCAAGGGTTGATACTGGAAGCAATGCTATTAAATATCCTCATCAATGATACAGACAGTGGGATTGACTGAGTGCTGGCAGTAGGATTGTGGATCACACCCACCTGAGGGGGGCAGTTCATGCCCTAGAGAGAAGGAAGTGGCACCCAGATGGACAGGGATGGGCTTGAGGAGTGGGTTTGTGCAAAAACCTCATGAGGTTCAACAGCAACCAGAACAAGGTGCTGCACCCGTGTCAGGGCAACCTCTGGTATCAGCACAAGGCTGGGTGATGGACAGATGGAGAGCAGCCCTGCCCAGAAGGGCCTGGGGATGCTGGTGCATGAAAGGCTGGACATGACCCAGCAGTGTGCACTCAGCCAGAGAGCCAAACGTATCCAAATCAGGTGTGACCAGCAGGGCAAAGGAGAGGATTCTGCCTCTCTGCTCCACTCTGGTGAGACCCCACCTGCAGTGCTGCATTCAGCTCCAGGATCCCCAGCGTGGGAATGACATGGACCTGTTGAAGCAAATCCAGAGAATGGCCATGATAACCATCAGAGGGACAGAACATTTCTATGAGGGATTGATTGACAGAGTTGTGATTGTTCAGCCTAAAGAAAAGGGTCTTGGGACACCTTATAGCACCTTCCAATACCTAAAGGGGGCTTTTAAAAATGAGAGGTTTTTTTTGGTTTTTGTTTTGGTTTTTTTGGTGGTTTTTTTGTTTTGTTTTTGTTGTTGTTGTTGTTGTTTTTGTTTTGTTTTGTTTTGTTTTGTTTTTACCATGGCCTGTATTGACAGGACAAGGGGCAACGTTTTTGAATTAAAGAAGATAGATTTAGGTAGGATAGTTGCAGCATCCTCAGATGATTCAGAAGGTTGACTATGAATTTTTTTATTCAGTACCTGTCATCTTTGCTTCTAAAAGATGGTTGATCTTGAGATACAGAATTCATGCCCCCTGGTTTGGAATGAGAAAATGTGATGTTTGCACATGTAATCAGCCACATAAAATCCATGCACAATTTCTGCAGAGTAGCACTCCTAGTAAGAGACATAATCTAGTTTTTTATGTAATTTCAGTGATTTGAAAGAACTGTTTCTCAGGGTAATACATACATGATCATCAGTGCCATTTTTAACACAAAAGAAATAAAATAACTGGTTATCAAAATCAGCTGTAGGAGGCACATCAGAAATTGAAGATGCTTTGATTTCAACCCTTCTACTTAGCGAGTCTAAGTATCAAAAGGCTGCTCATGTTTTTAAGGGCAGGGGTTGCAAAAATTATTTTATATCATGGCAGTGGTATTAGTGAAATAGCCAATATTTTTAGTTTTTAGTGGAATAGCCACTGTTCCTTCAATTTTAGGTCAAGGTGGTCATGCATACCTTAAGGAATGGCTGTGGTGGGCTGGACTTCTTTCAAGTAAGTATCAAAAGTTACTCATCTACATGTCAAAAACACAATTTGCATTGTATAATTTCAATAAATAACTGTGCCACAGATGGCAGCATGGTTACAAAAAAGGGAACAAGACTGAGATTCTATAATACATGGTAATGTTACCTGGAAATTTGATGGATGAAGATCTAATGATTTTAATATAACTTCTCTCACACCAGAAGTTCTTCCTTTAATGTAACTGCCCTCTTTGTGTAGTGGGACTAGGCAGACGTTGGTTTTGTATGTGCTACCCATATGCATTCTGCTTTTTGTCTTAGCAGAGAAGTGCTTACATATATAGAATTTCTTGAAGGGAAGCATATTTTGGGATTATGCCTGTTTTCTGGTTTTTTTTGGTTTTTTTTCTCATTGCTTGAACTCTCAATTTACTGTCTGTATTCAGGTAACTATGGTTTACCGTATGCGCTGTGCTATATCCTGCTATTGCAGATTTCTCTATGCAAAACTTCATGAGTCAAGCTGTCAGGCTGGGCTACAGCACAGACACTAAAATAAAACACCTTCTGATTTGGTAGAATTTCTAGTAACTGTTGTAGTTCCACGGCCTGCTTTTAAAATTTAGTAGTGGGGAAGAGGGGCAGGGATGTGTTCCGCTAGTACTGTTAGCTGAATGCTATCCTTCGAATTTTCCATTGTTCCCTTGCTGCATGTTTGTGTCTATGTGAACACTTGCCCTGTGTCAGAGGTTTGTTGTATGAGACAGCTTAACTCCTGGGTTTTAATTCCCGTTCCTCTGCAGTGGGAGCTGGAGAAGTAGCGAACTTTGCTGCCTATGCTTTTGCACCAGCTACGTTAGTGACTCCTCTAGGAGCTCTCAGTGTTCTTGTAAGGTAAGAAACACTAACAGAAAGCAGGGTGACTTGAGGGAGGAAAGTAAAACATTTCTTTAGAAATATGTCACTGAGCTGTGCTGTAATAAATGGGCTTTGCTCTTCACAATAGAGTGTTTATAAGCATCAGGAATAACTTTTAATTTTCTCCAAATACATAATGGCTATTATATCAATAAAAGGGTTCTAGAAATGCACCTACATGGCCATCTCTGAAAAGCTGTTGTCTTCTGCATTTCAAAAATATAGTGAGCAGAGCAGTATTTTAATTTCTAAGTAAAGATTTTTGTCTTTTTAAAATTATTTTTGCAAGTTCTTAGAGATAGCATTTCTTTGGCAGGCAGCATAAAAAGGTTGTAGGCAGAGATGCCAAATATTATCAGGTCGTTCTGTCCACAGCAAGTATCTCAAGATAGAAAATAGCTGTTTTTAAGCTGCAGATTGTATATGCAAGTGACTTGTACAGTCTAAACAACCTGTAACTTGAGCAAATGAACATTACTAATCTCATGTTTGTTGGTGCCTTTTTTATATCTTAGTGCCATTCTGTCATCCTTCTTTTTAAATGAAAAACTTAATTTACATGGAAAAATAGGATGTTTGTTAAGTATACTGGGATCAACTGTGATGGTAATTCATGCTCCACAAGAGGAAGAAGTAGAAACTTTGGATGAAATGTCCCACAAACTAGGTGATCCAGGTAAGAAAATGCTGGCTTGATATGTACACAGCCCATTATCAACCTTCATTTTATAGTTTCATTACTGCTGCTTTCAGGTTCCAGTAAGATGGCCTGTGTCTGCTTCATGTAGACATGTTGTCCAAATGAAGTAGAGATTTGAATTCTCTAACATAATTCCATAGGGAACTTTGCATGCCAATGAACTTGTCTGGCCTTGAATAAAATGTCTTGATGGCAACCACTGAGGCAACTTCATTTAAACAAATGCAGCAGCACAGGTGGATAAAACTTCTATAAATGTTGATTGAAGTGTTTAATTTCTAAGTACAACTTTGAGTTATCCTTAAAATGAAAAGGTAGATGTTGTAATATCTGCTGAGAAGTGAAGTCCTACAGATGAACTGGTATGCCTGCGTGGAAGATGATGCACTCAGAAATGCACATCTGCAAAACAGTATTTATACAGTGGCAATTCTCATCTTAAATATGAGGAAATGGCCAGCAGAGAGATTAAAAAGCTGTTCTTGAGGAGTGACTTGATCATTGGAAACCTGCTAATGAATACAGCCACCTGCCCAAACTTACCTCCTATAAAAGACTCAATTCAGACTCAGGCCTGTGTCCAGTGGCATCTACATCAGTGAGTCTGAGTGTAAGGCAGTTTAGTAATCTAATCCTGTAGTAGTCTTGCCTATAGACTTGTGAAGGTAATACAGCATGCCTGAGGTACGTCCTTTGTTTTGGCTAGCTCACTCTAAACCCACTCTGTGATGTTGGAAGAATAATGAGAAACATCTTGAACTCTTCTGTTTAAGCTGAATCGGTGCCATTGTTAATTAGGATTTTCACTGCACCTCAAAGATAAATACCCCTGCTTCTGACAGAGTCTGTAAGTAACAAGTGTGTCCATTAGTGTCCATAAATAACAAGATTTTTTTTTCCCCCCTACCGCAGGTTTTGTGGTCTTCGCAACGCTCGTTGTCATTGTGTCTTTAATTCTCATATGTGTGGTGGGACCTCGCCATGGACAGACCAACATTCTCGTGTACATAACAATTTGCTCTGTAATTGGAGCCTTATCAGTCTCCTGTGTCAAAGGTCTGGGCATTGCTATAAAGGAGCTTTTTGCAGGAAAACCAGTGCTGAAACATCCCTTGTCTTGGATTCTGCTGCTAAGCCTTACTGTCTGTGTGAGCACGCAGATCAACTATTTAAACAGGGCTCTGGATATATTCAACACTTCAATAGTGACTCCAATATATTATGTAATCTTTACAACATCTGTTTTAACTTGTTCTGCCATCCTTTTCAAGGAATGGCAACACATGGCGGCTGATGACATTATCGGCACCTTCAGTGGCTTCCTGACTATTATTGTGGGGATCTTTTTATTGCATGCCTTCAAAGATGTTAACTTCACCCTAGCAAACCTGCCCGTCTCTCTGCGGAAGGATGATAGAGCAGCAAATGGCACTTTGCTGAGCACATATGACAGCTTTAATGATGATGAAGAAAGTTCTGCCTGCCTAGGTGAAATGCAATCCACTGAGAGTCTCTCAGCCAGGAGAAATGGAAGCCTGTCAGCCTTTTGAAAATATCTACATGTTACTTAAGAAAAGAACAATTCTGTAACCCTGGAATTTTTTTTTCTGCTGTGAAATGTCTGAGCTTGTCTGGAAATTCATGTACTTTTTAACAGTATGTATAGACAATCGTTGATTTTTGAGTTCAGTTAGTTTGGATAAAGAACACTGAAATGTTTATTTGCCTTATTTTTACTTTAAAAAGTACTAAAATGACCTCAGACCACAACTGGTTTTGTTGCTTAAGTTATGTGTAAATACTTTCATTTCATTCTTCTGTTTTTAAGATGTATTGCACTAATTACAATTTTATCAAAAATAAATGGCTTTATTTCTGCATTGGTGGTAAAAAGGTTGCAGCAAACCTGGATCCTTTGTACTTGTGCCCTGACTCACTATGGAGTGACTGTAACCATATTGAAACAGGAGCTGCAGCAACTACTCCTGTCCTAGTTTGTAAAAGGGAAAAGGGAAGGCTACAACCAAGCACAACTGATCCTTTGAAAATACTGCTTAGGTAAAGTTGTATACAAAACCTGCTGGATTTGCATCAAAAAAACCCCAACTTTGCCAAATCAGAGTAACTGGCTGTCAGAAGCAGGAAGGCAGGAGTTTGTGCTGTGTGGATTGGTGAGCTGGTTGCTCCTGCCATGACAAGAAGGAAGGATCTGAATCATTACTAGTAGCCAAAGAAGCTGTTCCCTCCTCTGTAAGAGAGGTCAGACCTGTTCCATGTTCCTGATGTTACAGCTTGAACTCACAGAATTGCTATTTTGTTTGCAGCAGCAGGGGCACTGGCTGCAACACTGAAGTTTTCAAAAAGACTCAAAAAAGAAAGAAAGAAAAACCAAACACATTGCTTAAAGAAAAAAAAAAAAAAAGAGGGGTGAGGCAGGTAGGTGGTAATTCACTTCTCTAAAGGCAGAAAATAAAAATTAGGGAAAAAGATTTTATAAGAACTTTCTACCACGTAGGTGAAAAATGCAAATACTTGGGACAGAGTCTAATAGTTACTGGTGGATGTTGTCAGGTTTAGAGCTTCGTGTTTAAGAGAAATTAAGATTTTTCCTAGAACAGAAAAAAATCCAAGTTACCACCTATGAAACAAAATTCTGCTGCCTTCCTTTGCTATGTGTCATAACGTACAGGAGGGGTGAAGGTGTCAAACAAGAAAATGGTTTTTTATAAGAAGTATTTGGAAATGAAAAAGTTACACCTTTTGTGCACCTTGCTGCATTTTTCTTTTTAGATATGAAAGGTTATACAGGCAAAGAATATTATCCTTTAAAAAAAAATAATAAAAATTTACATTATGAAAATGGGAAGCTAATATCTCCTAGGAATAATGTCTGAATTGTCTTAAACATTTTTTCCCTCAGTGATCATAAAGTATGTATTTAATAGCAGTTTTAAGATGTTAAGAGACCAATTCTCTTACTGCTGAAAGTTAATTGGTAAGAACTAGAAATTATTCACATAATGATTAGTTATTTTTTAATAGTCCTAAACAAAAAAACAGGCTTTATTAATTAACCATTTCTGCACCAGTGCTGAGCCAAAGCCTCAGGTGTGTGAGACTTCCTTAAACCAATGATGCCAGCAAATTAGGAAAGTTGTGAATTCGCTTAACTGAAGGCATCTGGCTGACCGAAAGTCTTCTGTGAACTAAAAGACAGTCTCTTAAAGAAAATCATCTGTTAAACAACTTGTAAAAGAAATCCTAAAACAAGCTGGTGTAACAAAGCACAAGTGCTTCTGATTTCTGTCTCCCACACACTGGGCAGCCTTATGTGCACTGTGACCACGACAGACACCACTCCAGAATGGCAACTCTCAAACACAGATGTCCTAGGAAAACCTGTGATTGTGGGAACTTGCCTGGAAAAATCTCCATCCTGCTTTGCTGAGGAAATTTCTGTTAATTTTTTCCTCAAAATCTAGTTCTCTGCCACTCCAATACCTACATTTCCTCACTTCCTGTGTACCTCTTCTGTCAGATGCTCATTTCTGCCCACTATTGGAATCAATTCCATGGCTGGGAAGCACCTGGAAAGAGCTGAGCAAGAGAAAAGATGTGCTGTAACATAACCATGAACTAGTAAGAGGGAAGAAAGAAAAACAGGTTCTCAAGGGGATGCATTCTTGGTTTCACACTATAGGTCAGAAACACTAACCAAGTAACATCTCCATAAATCCATATCCTGAGTAAAACATGCAATTATCTGTCTGTGTCTGTTCAGGCCATTTTAACATCTTGCTTAGGGCTGATGCCAAAGCCAGATGACAAACTCTGAGAGGATCCTGGAGTAAGCAAGCAGGAGTTAATACTTTTGGCTGAATGGTTTGCTTTAAAATTCAACTTCTACAGTTGCAAAAATTTACAATTTTACTGATGCGGTGTTTGCATTATACAGCAACTGTAATTTAACAAATACTTTCCATAATAAATTATGATTAACATCATTAGAGTTTATGTACTGGGATAGATTACACCTGATCACTGTAGTCAAGATTCTCATAAACAATAATTCCTCATCACTTGTAAACGTGTTTGGGTGCACAGGTATGTATTGCAAACCAAAATATAAACTGTATTAGAAGCTCTCATTAGGAAAAAAGTAAACAGTCCCCATTCTAATCAAACTTCCACCTTTTAAAAAGATCAGAATCCTATCAGTCACCTCCATGTTAAATAACTTTAAAACAAACACTTTAAATAGCCTTCATTTCCATAATTACTGATCTCTGAGAATAGTTTTGCAAAGAGGAAAAAGAATCAACAGACTAAAAAATTATTCACAAAGCACCAGCAGTTTGTTTTGTTTTGTTGTTTTCTCTCTTTTTTTTTAATAAAGGCAAATTAAGCAATTAAGGCTCTAGTACAAACAATTATGCATTGATTTCTAAAAATTTTTTCTACAGAACCGTTTTTTATCCTCCACAGCCATTATTTCTATAGCTTCAGGGAAAAATTATACCAGTCCAGTCTAAAATGGCCACCTCAGGACAGCAATGCAAAGAGATTTCAAAAATCTTACAGGTTTTTAATCAAAGTGTATAAAATTTTAGTCTAGAAAAATAAGTATGGATTGTATACAGTTACTGTGCTTGGAGACTGGAGAGAACAGTGTGCCACTCCAATGGCACAGGCATACTGAAAAATGCAGATGAGGGCATTCTTTAAAACTGTTGGTGTGGGGTTTGTTTCTTGCTTTTTTTCCTCACACTTTTAGCCTAAAGAGGTGCAAAAAGTATTGTTAGGTGAGAATCTAGTTGCTGGCAAGGGACTGATGAATTGGTGGCTGGAAGCAGCGCACGTGTTCCACGGGTGTGCTCTCTCCATCACCAGACTTCAAATACTTGTCCAAAATAGCAATTATTTCATCATTCAGAATCTGGAACTTGCGAATTCTCTCAACCATTTTCTTCAAAGGCTGCAAACATCAAAAGGACACAGGGATTAGCTTTGGATATAAAAAGCCTCAGCCAGAAAAGCAGCAAATGCTGTTACCTCACCTCTCCCAGCAATATTACAAATGTTTCCCTTGCACTGCTAATCCAGTGAAAATACAAGGTGCATTTTGGTTTTTGACAGTGCTGCTTTGGGTACAAAGAAGCTCAATTTACAGCAACCTTGTCATTTTGGGGATGAACATATATTAATATGGAAGGCATTAAGAAAATCTCATATATTTGTGAATTCTGCTTGACTGGTCTTCCAACTCCAGCTTTAATCTTTTGTTTCTGAAAATCCTGGTGCCCTCATTTTCAGCAATTCATTCTTAAAAAAGGATTGCCACATCTACACAGCATCTGAGTACAAACAGTTCTGCGTTGTTGTCTTTATTACTACAGCAAATGCAGATGTTTTCAACTCACCACATTCTTGATAACCTCATCTTTGCCATCGTGCTTTTGAACTTTCAACAGGTGGTAGCAGAAATCCAACACATCAAAGCGCCGCTGCTGCCCCAGAAGCACGATGATCATACAGCCAGCCCAGTGCAAGCCGTCCCCAAAGCACTGCCTGGAAGAGGAAACACACCACAGAGCAGGTTACAATTACATCTTGAAAACACAGTCACAGCAAACACTCAGTAATCAGTCATGATGCTAAATAATAAATACATTAGCCACTCATCTAGAAAGCAAACGTTTTGGTATATTGATTATCATTGGAGATATCACAAGCAATTCAAATAGATGCTTAACAAAAAGAACAGAACTCTTCTCATTTAATTTCACATAACAGAGTTACTCAAAATACATTTACTCCCCATTAGGTTCCTGTGGCATTACATTTCATTTTCAGTGGAAACTATGCTTGCAAAGAAAACAAAGAACAAATTCAACACCACTGTGCTCCTTTAGGCTGTAGGCATGAAAGGAAGCAAATGTCCTATGCTGTTTTCTAATTGCTCAGTAAAAAGCATGTAACAGCTCAACAACTTTTCAAAATAAGGATATTCTCAAAACCAGCAAAACCAAGAACAAACAACAGTTCCTGGTTAACTCATGTTCATCATGTTAAATTCCAAGTGTTCATTCCTGCTCTTAATTCAGACAGAATGCTTGTTAAAGTAGATGAACAAATATTGTGCTATTTTGTTTAAGCTGCGTGTCCATAGGGGTAGGACCCCTATTGAAAGACACGTGCCAGGGCCTGTTTGTCACAGGATAATTCATTATACACTGGCAACACCTAAAATAGAGGGCTGTTTTCACTGCAGATACAATAGTATCTGTGTTGGTGGCTGATGAGCCCTGGCGGTGATGGCAGCACTTCTCCCTGGTTTTGCACCAAGCCCTGGCAGACAGACACACGAACACCCCGGTTCCAGCCCCGCTGCCATGGCAGGACAAGCCAAGCTCTGTTGCCCACAGGGGCACTGCAGGCAGCTGGCAGCACATACTCCACAGTGAACTCATGTGTTCCCACGGGGATGCAGTAGACGAACTGCATTGCACTCCAGAGGCGATGGAATTCCACACACTCATCCACGTGCATCACCCCGTTGCTGGGTAGGGGCCCGCGCCAGATGGGATCGTCCAGGAAGGAGCGGATCCTCGTCAGGATAACCTCGAACATGGACAGGCCGCAGCACAGGCGTTCTTTGGTCAGCAGGTCCCCTTCCCTTGCGATTGCAATTTGCTGAAGCGGAGACAAACAAAGCGCCAAATCCTGGTAAAACCCACTTCGCAGCAAAATTTTATTTTAAAAAATAAATATGATACATTTTTTAGTTTTGCGTGGTTTATTCTTGGAGAAACATCATCTGACTTGAAAGTGATGTCAGACACTGCTAACCTGGGGATCAGATCAGTGGAAAAACATTCAGAGAAAACTGTAAAATCCTTTGTGTAACACTAACTGCAGTAATGCTAGTCCTGGATTTATATCAGGGAAGTTTAAAGAATTCTTTGTCTGAATGGAGGCAGAAAGCAAAACCAGAGTTCAGTGCTCTGCTGAGCTCCTGCGTGTGCTCTCCTGCACACCTCCCTCAGCTGCTGCAGTTAGAGATGAGAAAGCTCCGAAGAGGAGCACCGACAGGCTCAGACAAAATCCACAGGAGTCAGTGCTGCTTGTGCTCGTCCCAGCTTGTGCCATCAACAGACAGCCCTCTCCTACTGCAGCAGCACCTACTGAACTGCAGCACCTATGACAAAAGCAGTCACCCCTGAACTCTGCATCAGGGCATTCAGCTCTTACTTTCTACTATTCACATCTCAACCACTAGTAAACTGCTAAGGTTAGCAGGGCCTTAATGCACCCTCACACCAGGAGAAAGGGGAACAGTGCTGAAGCTGCAAAGACAGTTCAATAATGTTCTCTTTGGTCATCGTTTCCAGGAGAGCTCAACTCAAAGGATAGCTCATTTTCCAAGTGTATTTAAGGGGCTGAAAGAGTGACAAAATATTTTAAAAATATATGTACATGTACACAAGAAAACTAATTGCTTCTGGTGGAATTCACAGGAGGAGGTCCCAGCCTGGACCTTACTCTGGGAGGACATCCTATGATACACATACCAATTAGCATTTTACCCCAAAATGTGTGACTTCTGCCCCAGCCTCAAATGTTTAAAACTTCTAAGCATTAACAGCTTTACCAAATTCATGAATCTAAAACAAATAATTTGTGTGATCAAGCTGGATGTGCAGGTTGAAGTTCTGACAGAGCAGAGCGATCAGGACAGGCCTTCTGATGCTCAGAGATTTCTTGAATTGCCTCTGACACAAATGAGAAAGATTACCTGGGGTGTGCCAAGTCTTTCAATGAGAGGAACCAAATGTAGTGAAGCATATTTTGATTCCAGTCTCTTCATTTTAGCATCAAGTCTTTCACCCTCTGAAAGAAAAGAAAAAAAGTGAAGAGAACAACCATAAATTGCAATTAACCAATAGAATTCTTATTTTACCACAATCTTTATTCAATGAGGGTAGTCCAGTTCTTTTTAGACAATTTAAATATTAAACAGCTGGTTAATCTTCAATGCACTTTTAGAGAAATACAATATTTTAAAACGCTACATTACATGTGCAAACAAAAAGAAGGATTTGTAATAGCGTACATTTAATTAACTAAATTCAAGGAAGAATATAAGGCTCTGTTTTGCTGCTGCTGCCAAGATATTTGACCCCCCACTTGTCTAAGTTGTCTTTATGCATAAAATGTTTGTCTCCAGAAAGTGAGGTAAAATGCGTATGGATTCTTGTGTATAGCAAGGCTAAAAAGCAGCTGACACTTCCTCAACACTGGCAAGTAGAAAATGTTCTCTGGCAAATGGGAAAATACCATCTACAATGGTCTGGTTAGTTTTGTGCAGAGATGCAAGTAGCTACCATGAGCTTAGAAATATTCTCAGAGTTTTGTAGCTGATGAGATTCCTCCAAGCAGAACAAATCAGCGTCTCCAGGGACCATCTTTATTTACTTACTTGCTGACGGACTCCCTACATCCCATTTAACTGACAATTTTATAAGCTAAACAGCAGCTTCAAAAAAGCCTCTCACTATATCCAGAAAGCAGGATAATACTGCCCTGGGCATCCATCCTGCTTTCCCTGTCATGGCATTCCTCCTCTTACCCTTGTAATTTGCACAGAGCATTGCCAGGAAACATTTGTTTTTTCAGCCAGGCAAACAGGCTGGATCTGATACTTGTGTCCTGTAATTACCATCACTGTGGTAAAGGGTGGCTGGAGGTGGTTACCAAAACCACAGCAGCAGGAAGGGAAAGGGGAAAGCATTACCCAAGGAAGGCATTTTCACTTTGCCGATACCTTTGACGTGAACCCTGGGCAGGATGTTTTGGAATGGCGCTGCGTGCAATAGGTCACACACTTCCTCTAGAGACTGGGACAGAAAGAAAACGAGAGGCATTTAGGACAGAAGCACCAATCCCCAAACTACAGCAGACCAGGACAGCGGGATTCCAAATGCAGGCCGATGTCGCTGCAGGAACACCAGAGGGCAGCCAGCCTCTGTCACCACGGCAGGGAGCTGCTCCCAGCCCTGCCTCTCCCCATGGATCACTCCCAAAGACTATCTCACCAGGTTACTCTGAGCTCCCAAATAAACTCCAGCAACTCCCCTCCCACCCTCAGCTGGCAGCTCATAAAGGACAGGGTATTTATTAAATAAACTAATGCAGAATGAGTAATTTCGGTGGGAAAGTGGCAGACAGCTCAGGAACAGACAAAAAGGGGAAGAAGATGACTCACTGCTTGGTTATTTTTACCAGAGCCACAACCCACTATCCTAATGGGAGCTTATCGTGGTGGGAGTGTCTCCCTGCCAGGCAGGCTGAGGCATATAACAGCAGAGAATCTTGTCTTAGGAAGTGTTTTACATCTTTAGGGACAGGGGAAAGGAAGACAGATGTCTCCTGTTTCTTTGCTCCTGTGCATACACACAGGGAAAACGCAGAGATGACCAGTAACAGATGCATGACCTTGCTATGACCCTCTGCTCATTTTTGAAGCAGAGACCCTACTAATTTGTAATCCTCAACACTAATTTGGAAAAGTGGATTATTATCCATACTCTTAGCAAGGCTAAGGTGCTGGGGCTGGGGCTCATGTGCCTTTTCCAGGTCTAATTCCTTGATGTCAGCCAGGGAATGCATGAGTTAGGCAGTCAGGATGAACAGGACCTACCCACTACCATAGATATGCTCAGAATTACACTTTGCACTGTGCTAAAGTTTAGATTAGTTATGGGGGATAACCACAAGGGAAAAATACTGAAATACATGACAGGATATGGGGGCCTGACTCAGGACAAAACAAGAGAGGCAGGGAGCACAGATGTATGGCTGGAAAGGGTAACCTTGGTGGTGTCCCAAGTAAGGTACCTCCATGCTGGTGTCACTCTGGTACTCCCTCAATCCTCCCAGGATGGAGTGAAGGTCCTTTCCTGCCTGGCCTATTACCACACACCCACTCAGCCTGAATCCAAACTAATCCAGCTCCTCATTCTGGTTTGGCTGTGCCATTATGGACTACAGGCTTGCTGCTTGTCACCCAGCCCTACAATTACAGTAATTCCACACGTATACGGTGTACATTTTTGACTGAAGTTTTGATCTGAAACCAGAAGTGCGCCTTATATATGGACAAAGTTCGGAAATTTGCCAACCCGGAAATGCGAGCTGCGCGTCCAGCCCCCTCCCGCCACGTGGCACGGCGTGGGCACGCCTCCCCGCCGCACGGTGCGGCACAGCAGCCGGTGCCAGGGGCAGGAGTGCCAGGGCCTGCGGCATCGGGAGGGCACCTGGGGCTGTTTAAAGGCTTCGCTGATCTGTGAAAACTGTTTGCAAATTGAGAATCTGACAGTATTCTGTTACTAATTCGTTACTTTGTTGCGCACAGATCCCCGCTTTTTTTTAAAAAATATGTGCCTTATACGTCGGTGCGCCTCGTATATGGACAAAGTACGGAAAATTGCCGACAACCCGGGAGTGCACCTTATACTCCGGTGCGCCTTATACGCGTGACATTACTGTACTCTGCCATGAGCGAGGGATCCTCTAACGCCATAAGCAGGAACCCTGAGGAACAGCATGTCTTCATTACCTTATCTAACACCAGCAGCTTTAATACAGCCTAGAGAAGCCTTCTGTAAGGGTTTATTTTTGTCCAACAGCAGGCCCCCAGCCAGCTTGCTGAGGAAATGACGTGGCTGCTTTGCATTCAGCAAAGATCTCTGTGTGCTGCCCAACCTCAGCCAGCACCGTGAGCTTGCACAGCCTGGGCAGGGTGCCTGTATGCACAGCAGGAAGAGACCCCCCCGCCACCCAACATTCAGCAGCACTATGCAGGTAAAGAAAGGGAAGCCAGCACACCTGTTGCTGTTCTGATCTATTATCAATGCCCATCTTTTCTCTGTAAGCACCCAGAACAAATAAGTTACAGGTTTGGGCATCTTGTTTGAACAGCAAATAGTAATAACATGGAAGAAGGGTGGGAAAAGGAAACTGGAGGTAGGGATAATGACCGATTGTAGCACTGTGCCCTCAGCACTGGGTGGGTTTACATAGTCTAAGGTAGACTCCAGATATATCAGAAGCAGCTGGAAGACTGACACACTTCGCAGTTTCGTTCAAGCTAAGACAGATGAGTGAAATTCTGCACCACTGTCAGCCATTCAAGCAGCAAGGAGGATGTCCAAGGATGTCCACGTTAACCTCCTGATGTTTCAGACCTCAGCAGGAAAGGAATACAGTACCAGATGCACAACTCACTGACAGAGTGGCCACACTGTGACTGGCTGCAGGAATGCCATATGTGATTATAATTTATGGTTAAAATTGCAATGTCAGATCCTCAGGTACCATGCAAGAGGCAATGTCTCTCACCCAGCAAAGTCAGGCATCACTGTATCTAACAGACAAGAAAGCCCCTGCAAGACTCTTAAGAGATGAGTGCAGGAACTGTTTCTACCCATCTGCCCATCAGTAACAGCAAATTCACAGATTTCAACCTTGTTATTGATGACGTAAGTAACAAAAAATATGAGAGTACATTTTGAGAGACAGATGGATTTTAAGCTAGCACAGCAGGCACCTACCAGACTCTGTTCAATGAGGAGGCAAAACAGGACAGCATTTCCCACTTCCCGTAAATTCTGGAAGCAGACAGTCTTCAGTTCTGCATATTCAACAATGTCCTTCAACTGATGGTGAAAAAACTCTAAGATACCTGAAATCAGAAGAGAAGTGAAAAAAAAAAAGTCTCAGGAGCCAGAACGGAATCTAGTGATGACCAGGCACACTGTTACCTCAGGAAAGCAGATAAAAGATACTGGCCATGTGAGTAAGAGTCATAGAGATCAGGATTAATTTAAATTTCTGCTTCAAAAGCCTTTTTTTCAGCTAGTTTGTCTATTCAAAGGTTGCACAGATGTGCATCCATACACTGTTTGAGAATATAAATAACCAAGGGCACAGGTTTAGAGTTCCCTCTCCATGTATCAGCACAAGAGATTTTATCTCCAGATGTGCAGCCTAGAGGAAACTGAAAGGAGAAGCATTTAAATGCATTAAAACTCAGAGATTATGAAGTGCTAAGCCAGTGCACTGACCTTTTTAAGTGGATAAACCATGCAAAGTGGAGTGCCTAACTTTTCATTCCTGGAAAAGGGAGCCAGTATAAGAGGTAAGAAAAAAATACCCAGAAGCTGGAAGAGGGACTCAAGCTCTCATCTGCTGTAAGTCCTGTTTCAGCCACCATGCCCCAACCTGCTGCACCACTGACATACTCAATTCACAGCTGCTATTTTCATGGATGACAGAGCCAGCAAGGAGCAGAGAGCTCAAATACAGGGAAGAAGGGTAGTGTCAGGCTGTGACTCTGACAGTGCCAGTTTCTGTCAAAGTTTTGCAAAAGCTGTTAAAAAACAGCTAAAATTATGATTTCCAAACCCACATAATTCACATAAACATGTGTCTTTTCCATAAAACTTCTGCTAAACAACGGTGATGCGTTAACATGCTGGTGGACCTCCAGCTCCTTGCCCTCCAACCCCAGAAAGGCTGCACAGTCCCGTGGTTAGAGAGAAGCCCGGGAAACCACAGGCTCAGCAGCTTCTGCAGAGACCCAGTCTGGTTACATTTAAGAGGTTAAAGCCATTTACAGGATGGGAGAGGAAGAGCAGAGAACTACAGTAGGTCAGACAGCTCTTCAGCTTTTTACAAGTTAATGCTTAGCAGGATTTCTCCAGCTTTCTGCACAAGCCTGTCCTTTCTAAAAAGCCATCAAAAACACTTGACTGAGAAGGAGATGCATAATAAAAAGCTTTTAAATCAAATGCTGCACTTGGCAGTTCATTTCCATTACACCAAATCAAGCCAGATAAATGTCCACCCAACTGCATCTAAAGCAATTGAGAGAAGACAAGGAAAGAGAACACAGATGCCCTTCAGCACCTTCCCATGATTTTCTTTGACACAATTGATGAACACTTCTCATGCAGATCATACTTGGCTATCTACCCAGTGAGGCAATGGCTGGAGAGAGCACACAAACATGAAATCCAGACTGCAGCCCATCTCTTCCAAGGAAATTCCTGAAGTTGAGCAGAGGAACTTGACAACGTACAATGAAGGAAAGAATTACGTAGGTAACCCACACACTTCTACAGAAAGCCTCATATTATTAAAATTAGTAACACAAAACACCAGTAAAGTGCAAGATGAGAGGATGCATGGATGGCTGTGTTACATGTCAAACAACTGTCAATAGAAAATTAACAGTAAATGAGTGCTCCCACATATATTCACTGGAAGTGAATTTTAAGTCTAACTTTAGTATTTTGGTGGCTTGAGAGAAAAACAGAACTGAAAAACTGATGGAGAAGGGTTAGACACACCAAGTGCTTGCTGAGCTTAATTATTCCAAGGTAACACATTTACAACTAGCTGAAAAGCAACCAATGGCCAGCACATCACCAATTCCCACCTTCCCACAATACAGGGACTGTGGAATGGAAAAGCTGTGGGAAAGGCTGTCAGTGTTCATTGAACACTGCAGGATACCAGCCAGTCACAATCCCCAGGTGTGTGAAGAGCAGGGAACATTTGTGTTTGCCATTTAAACATGCCTGCCCACCATGGCAATGAGATGCTGCAGTGCTGAATACTGGAGCTCTCATTTTAAAAATGTGACTGAAAAAGTTGAAAAATTTTCCCAAAAAAGTTTTTGATACTAGGAAGAAAATGAGAAGTTAGGGAACTGAAATCAGCTTTATCATGAACCCCCAGTGTGTTTTAGTTACACATCCTAGTATTTCTTTTGTGCTTCTTAATGAAAGGATTTCCACATCTAGAAAGTCTTCTAAGGAGTCAAATACTTTCCTCGTTCCAAGATTTTCTGCAAACAAAAGTCTGATGCATTATCCTGGACTTAAGTCTGTGCCATAGAGGAAATCAAACTACAACATTTACCAGTGTTTCTGGTCTTATGATCTGTGTCATATACACAGATATTGATGGTGAACCAATAGAAGGCCTGGAAGACTCCCTGAAACACCATGAGGAGCTGTAGACTTCTCAATAGGGTCACCATGGAGAGAAAGCACTATCTGAGCAAACAGGATATTGGTGACATGCATGGCTATGGGACATGCTCTTCCCTTTAGCTTGGATGGTGGGTGGAGAGCAGCTTGGTGAGCAACAGAAGCTGAGCAAGAACATCAAGGAAGATTCTGCTGCTGCAATATGGAAACAACTATTGGTCATGACAGGGATGGAAAAGAGTAGGGTTTTCAGACTCCACTCAATCCCCTACCCAGCCTGTGGATTTTATGGGGAGTTTCAGAAAAAAGGCTGACATCTGGAATGATGAGAAATATTTTTCATGGGCAGTGAAATCCCGAGAATAACCCATGTCACCTAAAGCAAATATAAAGGAGGAGAATGGCACAGAGAGAAACCAGGAGCAGCACAGAGAACTGTGATCAGAAACAAAAGACTCATATGAAAGTGTGACTGAAACCAAAATGAGACATTAAGTCCACCCAAAAGCCACAGGATAGTAAAAGTCAAAGAGGCTTGAGGCTCATACCATAAAAATCACTTTCTGTCTTTTACAGTCACTCCAGGTGACAGAGCTCTTCTCAAAGTCCTTAACAAATTTCCTTATTTCTTCACTCAAAGCCCCAGTCTCCATATACAGATAAATAAATATGCACACCCACACACATTCATGAACAAATTGTGATATTATTTTGAAAATCTGACAGTCAGTATTTAGCATGCAGGTGTTCCAAATGCTGCCATCATTAGTGTACTTCTTCCCTTTGGATCAAGAGCTTGAATTACCAGCAAAACAGAAGAAAGTTTACAGAGCTACACAGGCTATTTCTGATGAAAGAACTATCTGCTCTCCAGTGGAGTCCTGTGGCAGAAATGCATCATCATGTTTTCATTAACGTTTGAGCAATGCCATTCCAAATTGCACTTCTGTGCACAGTACACAGATGTGTATTTTTATGAAAGACTATGCATGCCTACCAAAGTCCTGGGAAAAGAACAAGTGTCTTAGGAAAATTAATTTCACTTAACTGCCTGCAACGTTCCTTCTTCTTCTTCTAATTTTGTTTGTGGGTGGAATTCATAAGTTACTGAATTAGTTATATATACACAAAACTTTGCAAGGTAAATGAATCAAGGTTTTTTGCTCCTCCTCTCCAAAAAAGAGTTTTAATTAAATCCCTCTATTCCTGCAGATGGAACAATATTAGGTGTCATAATAATTGATTATATAATCTCAGTTTCTGATTTACACAGATGTCAGCAGAAGCAAAGACTGTTGATATAGAATAGATTCAGTAAAGTACAGAGGATTAGTAAAGAATTAGGTTCCCTCTCTTCTTCCGAAATCCTGTCTCAACAGCACTCAAACAGCAGATGCCAAGTTTTAGCTGTGCAGTCTGTACACTGATTAATTTAGGAAGTCAGAGCAAATCAACACATGCAATTCAAAGCTGGCTGGATTCCTTCACTTTGGTCACTTTTCATGTCTCAATTCACACCTACAGATTGAAATCAAACATGTTCCAGAGCTTATAACAATTCTGGTACCTAAAAGATTAGGACACAAATGAGCTATAAATTCTAGAACTGAATTTCTGACTACAAACTGGATCTTGATTATAATTCTTGGTCTAGTTGTGTTTTGGGTTATTTTCTGCAAAGAACTGAGCTATTATCAAATAACATCCACTAATCTGCACCCAAGAAACTGGGTGCAATTTAGTTTATGTTCACTTTCATAGAGATCTTCAAATGCTGCAACCAAACAATTCTCTGGCTTACAAGAGACATTGTTAACTCTGCATATCAACAGTACTGCCATACATTCCTTTCAATGGAAATATTCATCAAGTTCAAGCATATACATGTATCCAGGAATTATGACCTGGGATAACATGTGCTTTGTCCTGCACCAGCTTTGAGTGTTCCATTTCTTTGGTTTGGTTAGGTTTTTTATAAAGAAGAAACATGGAAATGTTACACAATTTGGCTACTTTCTCACGAAGCTTATATCTTGCTAAGGTCATTGATCTTTTATAAAGTTTAGTTTGGAGGGGTGGTATACCGTTGACAAAAGCCTCATCTCACACCAGAGCTGATAAACTACTTTTCCTCATGGGTATTCAATGACACTTCAGAGTGGCAGGATACTTATTCATTAAAAGCAGAAATTACAGTAATTTCACGATTATAAGCGGCCAAAAAAAAGTGCGGCTTATATTCAGGTGCAGCTTATATATGGACAAATCCTGTGGACTACCGGGAGGCGTGGCTCATAATCAGGTGCATTTTATAACTGTGAAATTACTGTACATGTTCAAATACTCAAAAAAACAGCAGAAGAATCCAAGATGAAATTTCAAGCTTAAACTTTTACAAGGAAAATATTCCTTTAAGAGCTTTAGCAACTTTAAAAGGTCCCTTTAAAAATCTTTATGCTTAATGTATTTTTAGACAAATATTTTTACGACTACAAGATGAACAAGTTCCCCACTGCTTTAGACTGTTCCTATGGAAACAAATCCATTGGCAAAGAGGAGTCCTGAACAATTTTGATGCCACTGTCTGTACCCTGCTCCTTTTAGCAGCAATAAATCACATTTAGAAATCCACAAGTCTAGAAGGCTAAATATGTAGGGGCCAAAGAATTGCAGTCAGTAGAGTCCACACAAAACTCTCCAAATGAAAAATCTGAAGTGCATGAAGGAGCTACAGGCTTACTTACTGAATGTGCTTAAATCAGTTTGCACATGGAGAATGGAGACAGGAAATTAATTCTGAATTAATAAATGCATATTACTTCAAGATAGATGAGACTCTACATACTTCATCTAAAGGCTGGAATCACAGTTTTGGTTCTGTATATGTAGGTTGTCCCAATTATAAAGAAGTTAATAAACGATTTGTTATGAAAGAACAGAAGCAGCACACAGACATACCCCATATCACTCAGGCTTACTACTACAACTAACAACTTCTAAGGAAGCTTTTGGAGGCAGAGGAGGGAACAGACAACAGTTGGTGTGTATTGGCTTGCATTTTCTGTGACTAAACACATAAACAAGGTGTGGCAAAGGCTGCTGAAGAGGAGAATTTAGCACAGAAACGGGAGGACAGTAACTCGAACTTCGAGCTTGCCCTTCTACAGTCTGGCAGCTCTTCTCCAGATGAAGGCTAAAATCTACAGCACATCCTCATCACAGAGAACATTTCCAGCCAGCGCTGGTCCAAGGGCAGACAGCTCCATGATGGGAGGTGTCAGAGAGCAAAAGGCAGTTTTTCTCTATTGTGAGTGAGTGATGAAGGTGTCCTGATCTTCCACAAACCTCTTCTGTCTGGTGACTTGGAAAGAAAAGGGAGTGACGGCATGACCATGCTATAAAGGCTGTCCCTGCATTTCTTGGAAGAGACTCTCCAGGGGGCTATTATGTGTCCTCTGCTAGAAATAGTTAGGAACAGGAAAACTATATATGTTAGGACAAAACCTGACAGGAACAGGAGCAGTAAAGGAGTGGAGAATCAGGAGCGGTTTTGAGACCCAGTCCAATTCTAAAATGAAGTATGATATTCCATTGTGAAACTAAGAGTTGCTTTGATCTCTTGCTACCGTAAGCATCTACACAAATGGCATTTCTTTTGGAAGAATAAATATGAGGTCAAAACAGTTTGTTATCATTGCACCAGTAAAGTTCTGCCTTTCCTATAGGATGGATTGTCTTTCAACCTTAAGAGAAAGGTTTCTCCTAAAATCCCTGGGCATCTCCTGCCAAATATTTAGCCCTTGCAAGCCAGGATTTCTGGCAAGCTTCCTAGTGTGACCTGTAGCATCACAGATCCTGGTGATGCATTATCTATATTTGAGAATACCTAATGGGTTTGCGGTCAGACATTAATGAATGGCTAAAAGCCTCAGAGAGATTATTTTTATACTCCTAACTACCATGATTCATCCATTTCTATGCTCCAGGGAGAAAAACAGGAAGGAAACACTTAGTAAGACCTCAATTTCGTTTAACATTGGTAATGAACGTCAAGCAAGCTGTGGGAAGCAGAAAAAACCCAACTTCATTCCAGCTGGAGTGGCATTTAATAAAACGAAGTGACTCTGGAAAAATAAACTCAGGAGGTGGGTGGCACATGGAAGGACTAATTTGTGTTAATTAGAAGTTGTGAAGGAGGAATATTTTGAAGGGGAAAGCAGATTCAGAATTTCAGTGAACAATGTGATAAGTACTAATTAGTCAATTATTTCTCCCGAGTGGCA
The DNA here is from genome assembly GCA_009812075.1 of Sialia sialis. Lineage (NCBI taxonomy): Eukaryota > Metazoa > Chordata > Aves > Passeriformes > Turdidae > Sialia > Sialia sialis. The sequence goes on along the minus strand of VRYO01002772.1, from coordinate 59,205,444 downwards.
AGCAGCTTTCAATGCCATTTCTTCTTCTGCAACTGTCACACCTCCTGTCGAGAGGCTAAGATGCACCCCACACAAGCCTCAGACATAACTATTCTGGCAGGACCAGTTTGCCTCCCAGCAGAATAACTTCTTTCATCTTGCATTTGATGAGGGCAAAGGAAAAGGGAACAGAGGCTGCTCCAGAGAACTGGGTTATCTAAATTAGACATTTAAACAGAAAAATGTGAAAGGCTAACTTGCTGAGGCAAAAGCTCAACACACTTATGAGAAAGACGAGAAACAGAAACTATGGTGGACATCCCAGCTCAAGATCAATTACGTCATAAGGCTGTCGCTATACAGATTGTCATCCTTTTATCCTACATGCAGAAGTCTTAAAAATTCATTAATTACTTTCAGAAAGCACAGCACTCTATGATTCTTCTTATGAGGGGGGAAAAAAAAGAAACAAAAAACCAAAGCCAGGCTAAAACTGATTATCAGGAGAAAAAGGAGGGAGGAAAAGATAGGTATGAGAGATTCAGAAGATAGTGGTTAGTACCACCTTATTAAGGCTGCTAAGTTAACATCAAACACAAACTAACCTGGAGAACCATACTCATGTCTTGGTAACCTACAGATCTTAGGCATCACTTCCATTAGGGTCTTGACATACTGAAGAATGGTCCCCTGCAGCTAAGAGAAAACAGATTTTTGTAAACACGTCAGAGCTGCTGAACTATGAAACTTTACATCAAACTGCATGCAAACTGTACATGAACTGAAGCAGCTCTAAAAATCTTGCATTTAATTCTGCCAGTCATCATCTTTAAAAAGGTAACTTTTTCAAATGTTTGGATTTCCCATGGCATTAGCCACCTTTGCTACAAGAAGAGTGGCACAAAAGCTAAGGCCAGCAAGGTAAAAAAGGAAAGCATGTTTTTCTCTTACAAACTCTTTACTGTCTAACTAACTTTTAGGTTTTTGATTAAAAAGTTGCATTTGAATGCTTTCAAAACCATTCAAAAAGCATCCAAATGTGTTCAAAAACAACATGAAAAAAGCCCTTAAGATCAGGAATGACTGCAACAGCCCAAACTGGTTCTTCTGGACATACCAGCTGAGATGGTTCCAGCCTCCAGTCAGCCTGTCTTCCTACCACTAGACACCTCTCTCTTTTCTGTCCCCTTATATCTGAGCATCTGCATCAGGCATTGGCAGTATATCCTCCCCCAGGCCTTTCAACCTTTATAAGCGCCAAGTATTCAATGCCACCTTAATGAATTGAGACAATTAACCACTAAGTTATAAAAAAAACAGCTCATAGAATACAGCAAACCAATACTTGACACTCAAACCCTGAAAAATACAAGTGTTTTCCTCTTTCCCTGAAGATTAAATTACAGCACCTTTTCAAGCAGAATTCACCCTTTCTAGAACACCAAAAACACACTTAGTACATTGTGGGAATCACTGTAAACAAACTGCCAAATGTGTCAAGTGCCTGAAGTATGATTATGAATACCACAGCTTTCCCTGGTACAGTTGGATTATTTTGGCAGCATGCTCCTACAAGCAACAGGGAGGAAAATATAATTTCTTTGTCTTAAATTAACTGCAATGAACTATGGCTGTATATATAGATTCTACCAGTACAGCAAACAGCCAGCACCCAGTTACAAAGGCCCTTTCCAATACAGGATATCCAGGCTGTGTGGATAATATCTTCAAAACTGGCCTAAGCAGCCCTACTGATGAAGCACAGAGGTTAAACTCCTGTTGTTAAGGAGTCATCTATCAGTGATGTCATCATTGAGAGCCCTGAAGTTAGGTGCCAGGCAGAAAGCACACTACAGCTGTTCTCAAAAAGTATCAAGGAAGTGAATGTAGAGCACAATCTTTAAGTTGAAATCAACTGATTTAAAATACTCATACTTTTCCAGAGCCTATCCAGGCCCTAACACCTCTGGTCACTACAAATTAAATATCAAATTAAATTTCATGATTGTAAGCCGCACCTTTTTCATTGAAGAATAAAGCCTACCCCAATAGTGCAGCTAATCATCAGGTGCGGCTTATCTATGGACAATTTCTGGCGAAATGCCAGACCGGAAGTGCGAGCCGGCCATGGAGAGAGCTGCCATGGAGCCGCAGCCAGGCAGGCAGGGGGCAGGTGGGGAGCGGGCTTCAGGAGGCGGCGGGGGAGCGGTGCCGGCAGCGGGCAGGGGAGCGCTGCCATGCAGCGCCGCAGCTTGGGGCTGCCTCGCGGCACCGGGGCCGCCGCTGCAGCCGAGCAGGCGGGGAGCTGGAGCCGGTTTCGTGCAGTGAGGTGGCGGCAGCGGGCGGCCGGCTTCAAGCGCGTGGCAAGGGGGCGAACCGCCAGCTTCGCGCGGCGAGGGGAGCTGCGGCCGAGCAGGCAGGGGCCGCGGCAGCCAGCGCCGGGGATGGGAGTGCCGGGGCCCACGGCATGGCGAGGGTGCCAAGGCTGCATTTAAAGGCTTCGCCGGTCTGTGAAAACTGTTTGCAAATTGAGCAACTTGACAGCAAACTCCGCAATCTCGTGATTCTGTTACAAACTCATTACTTTGTTGCACATGGATCCTTGCTTTAAAAGTAAAATAATAAAATAAAAATGCGGCTTATCAACTGGTGTGGCTTATTTATGGACAAATTCCGTGGTCTTCCCAGCTACCCAGATGTGTGGCTTATAATCGGGTGCAGCTTATAATTGTGAAATTACTGTAACCCCAATGAAGAGTCCAATGTTTTCAAAACATTGGTCAGGGCACCAAGGCACTTCTTTCTATTGCTCACACAAGACATTGAGTCCTGTCAAGCACAGCTTATATCAAATTTCAATGGCAGTTTTTTAAAATTATTTTTATCAAAGATCTCACTTTCACTTTGCTTTTGCTGAGACATTTCCTGTAAGAAACCATTTGGACTAACAGAAAAACAAAGACAATTAGCATACCAAGCTCTTGACAACTTTCAGCAATTCCTCCATCACCACAGCAATGCCCTGATATCCAAGAAGTCTACAAATTACTTTAAAGTGAGGAGGACCAACAAAATTCCTGTAGTTGCTGTAAATGCTGGAATATGCCAAATTCAACGCCTAAAACAAGAAAACAGATAAGATTAATGAAAATTTTGTCTGCCTGCATCTCAACAATAATGTAATTTAAATGTCATTTTAAAGCACATTAAAACTGAAATAAAAACTTTGTATCTCACTGGAAGAAGTTTAAAAACACAGTTTCTCTTTTGTAAGGCAGGAACTTCAACAAAAATCTCTCTATTAGCAAGACAAATTTGTGAGCCCTTTTTTTTCAAGTAGATATCTTCTATTTATCATTTATAATGCCACAAACACTTTCTCTTTTGTACTTTTTTGTTTACACAAGCATATAAGGGTAAAAAGTAGACAGTGTCATGTTGAAATCCCTGAATTTAAAGCACAGCTTCTATTCCTTTATCTTCCATTTTATGCACAAAACATCTTAAAATAAATTACTTCAATTTTCTGTTCATAACAGGTGTTTTATGTCTCTGAGTACTCAACTACAAAAGTCTTCTGCAGTTATTGCTCTCTGCAACTAATTAACAAGGATCTTTCTTTTACAAACCCCTTCGCTGTACACAAGTTCAAAGCAAATCTAAGTCTGGGATGTAATCTCATGGAAATTCTTCAAGACTTGTATAAACAGGACCAGGTGCTTTGCCATATTTATTTCTATGAAAGTGAACACACTGTACAGACTGATGTGAAGTGGGGATTTAGGAACTGTTTGCTGAAGCTGCAGATTAAACAGGGTTGGCTAACTTAGCATCCTTCATTTCTGAAATCCAATTTTAGCAGGAATCTTGGGCACCTTTCATACAGAAGGGACTGTTTCCTTTAGTTTTTTGCAGTTTCATTCTAATACACACATGGAAAACAGCACACTGTTAAACTTTCAGCTTCACACACAGCTGTAACAGAACATTCCCTTCAATGCAGATCCTGCCCTAACTACCCACGCAAGTCAAGACCAGATGCTGTAAATACATGGCATTAACCTAGCTGGAATTCAATTTAGAAAACTCTACCCTGTTCTTGAAGGATTTTATTCTCATAAAAGGACTTAAAAATCATCTTTTGAAGCAACCAGAATAGAATATGAACATTTTTATTTATGTTGTATGTCTCTAGATAAACACCAGTTTCCAACTGAGGCCTTAGAAATTTAAAAATTCTAGATGCAAACTAAAATAAACACTTGGATGATTATTAGAATCCTAGTACACAACACAGTCCTGATATTGCATCAGAGCTGGCTAAAAGGCCAAACTCCAGTTGTGTCCCACCAGGGAACAGCCTAAACCTGCATCCCTCTAGTGCAACCTATTTCCATAGCTCAACACATACAAAAATAAGGTCTGGGGCAAAGACAACTGAGAGAACTGGTAAAACATATGTGCAATGAATGTCCTGATAAACTAAGGATTTGTACAATTGCCCCTAAAAGATGAGATTTCATTTTTTGTTTTTGGTGTTTCCAATCAGATAGGTTTGCTACAATAAACATGTCAGAACTATCTATTTCAGCTACAGCACAAGAATAATTTTATTTTATGGGTTAAAACCTTTTACTGCCATGAGGTTAAGGGGAGGGAACCTCTCTTCACATAGCAGGAATTTGTCATAGAAAAGCAAGCCCTAAAAACATGATTTTGGTATTTAAAAGCTTGCCAATACATAATAAGCCAGTCAATCTAAAAATACATCTTACATGTAAAATTCATGGGGAAGTACCTGAAATTTACAGCCCACCTGTAAATGTTGGATTTGTGCATCTTTCTAAATTGCTACAAGGGGTTTAGAAAACAACATTACACACCAATACCATTTCCCCTCCCGCCCCCAGTGAGACACAAAAGCATAAAATCCTTAGGGAAGAAGCCACTAACTAGAGGGGGGTGGAGGTGGAAAGGGAGGGAAGGGAAGTTGCTGTTCATTATTTTTGAAGCTATACTTGCTCCCTCCCCTACTTAAATTTAAAAAAAAAGACAGAGTTGGTAGTTGCTGATGTCATCAAAGTGCTAACATTAATCACTCACAGCATCACTGGTCCACACACAAGAGTATATAACAGGGATGCTCAGGCAGCATTCTGCCAAGGGAAGGCAAGCAAGAGAGGGGGGAAAAGACATTATTTTTTTTTCTCCTGTGTGGTCTTTGAAAAGCAGGGCAACAGCATCTTTAGACAAGATGTGCTCTTGCAGGAATTTAAGTGGAAGAAACAAAGAAACCATGCCACCAGCAGCATCGGAGAAAAAAACTGGAATCACCAAGCAATGAGAAAATTCAGTCCAGAGAATTTGAGAAGAAGAAAAAGCAAACTGGCAAACAGAGATCACTCAGGAAATAATTCAAGTAGAAACGGATACTAAAAATTTGGTGTTTGTAACATTTTCACAGCAGCATCACTATAAAGAAATTGTGTTCTGGAATTTCTGTCAGGGAGTGACGGTAAGTACTGACTTTATGATCCATAAAACATCAGATGGCTTTTCCAAACATTTACATGTCATTAATTGTGTGTTTCTTAATAACTGATGGTTTGCAACAATAGAAATGTATTCTTGTTATTTAATTATAGTTCATTCTACTTACAAAATGCTATGAGGATTAAACTATTGAAACTATTGTTCCTAGGCTGTGTTAGAAAGTGTTCTATGAAAAAATACATTATAATTTTAAATAATAAGGATCTACCAGCTGAACAGAAGGTAACTGAGCAAGTAAAAGCTCTGATGTCAGTAATTCACCCTATTTTAATATCTGCAGTAGTTGGGTAGATGTCAAAATGTGTCTGTCTGGTAAGTTTATCTGATAGCAAACTCAGTTCCTTTATATTGTTGCTGTATTAAAAAGGGTGCATTTACCAGAGAATTAGCAGAGCAGCATCTACCCAGATCAGTCATACATTGTTTTTACATTGTCATGAAAATAAACCTACATCTTTTTCTTTCCACTTCCCAATAAGTATAATACAAAAGCCTTGAGCAAGAATTCTCATACAAAAACAGGCACAGAATTCTTACTATTAATGTAACGTCACAATCTGAATACCATTAAAAAATATCCCATAAAATATACATTTTCCCAGTCTCTCATCTAGCATAAAATACAAGTATTACAGAATAATTTCAGAATATATAATGAGCAAATAATGTATATATATATAATGAGCTTTTTTCCTCAGGAGAATGTTCAATAATTAATTACTATTTATCCAGGAAATATAACATTTTAAAATTGATCTTAAAATAAAAATTAGAGTTAATTTTCACAATGAAATACTGTTACTGCCATGGGCATTTACAGTCATAAAAAAAGTGAGAAACTTTCAAAGTGGAAAAAAACTTCCACGAGTACCACTGGAAACTGACAATCAAAGGAATCAGATTAAATTGCTGAGGTAAGCTCTTTCTCAAAAGTTACCATCACAACAGTAAAAGCATAAAACCCAAGCCAAACAAATGAAAATACCCACTGGTTGTTATTATATATTCTTTAATACATGTGTTTAGAGAAATTGCAGAAAATAAGTGTTTTCCTTTCAGTATTTATAGTGGTTACACAATACTGAGAATCTCAAAATACTGGCAGATTTTCTAATTTGAATTGAGGATGAGGAGGAATATAAATTCAGGGCAAAGAGACCATGGGATTACATGAAATGACTTAGAACAGCAAAGAGCATTAGTAATTTTTAAAAATCCCCACTATCTATCCAGAAGGTAGGCTACAGTGAAAGCTGTATTTCACTAAGCTTGACAAAGCTTTTCCAAGAGGCTGACTATCATCAAGACTAAACACTGTGATACTGACACCACCAATGTACAGTGCTCAGAGCCACTGCCGCAGTGTAGCTGCAGTGGCTACAGATGTGCAACTTAACAGCAAAACACAGAGAGCATCACAGAGTCACAGAACAGTGGCTTGGAAGTGGCTTAAAGATCACCTAGTTCCAACACCCCTGCCACAGACAGGGACACCTTCCACAGCTTCTCCAGCAGCCCATTCAAGTGCCTCACAGTAAAGAATTTCTTCCTAATAACTTATTTAAATATACCCTCTTTAAGCCTAAAGTCATTCCTCTTTGTCCTATCACTACCTGTGTGTATAAAAGCCCCTCTCCAGCTGTATTGCTGTATCTAGCTGTATCTAGACACCAGAAGGTAAGATCTCCCTTAAGCCTTCCCTTTTCCAGGCTGAACAGCCTCAATTCTCTCAGCCTATCTTCACAGGGAAGGTGCTCCTATGCGAACTTAGGAATAAGAAACTAACGTAAGCTATTGGAGATAAAATAATATGTAGTCATGTTTTCACATACTTTAGTTTTTCAACTCATTGTGACTGGCAAAAATAAGAACTTGTGGATGGTAAAGGCATTTATTCTTCTATATCAACTCCTGCCTACTCCTCTTGCCACTTAACAAAAGGTGCAAAATACACAGACTAGAGAAAAAAACAACTGCTGCATTTTTTTACAAGTGAAAAAGTGAAATGAAGTGATTCCCCAACTTAGAATTCTGCAAAAATTCACCATCTCTCAAGATATAACTAGTCACTTGTACAGGCAGCAGCTCTGGTAGAATTTCTCTAAGTTTATGTTTACCCTTTCACTTGGAAGAGAAATACACATTTTAAAACACCCCAAACTTCATGAACTTTCATTCCCATTTTTACACTGAAGTACCAAGGATGAGAGCATACTTTCCTAACAAACTCCATTCCTCATTACAGAGCACTACAATTAAGACCCAAACAACATCCTCAGTGCTGCAGCTTCTCCAAAGAACATCTTCCCTTTCTACAGGGAGATCAGCATCAAGAGAGACAGAAAACTCCCAAGCAACATCCTGATGGGAATAACTGTGCAAAACATCACTGGAAGCACAGCAATGGTAATTTGGCCAAAAATGGCCGGTTGTGTCGACAGCTTTTACAGCATCATGTACCACCCTAATTGGAACAGCATGCTATCCAGCTACTCCAGAAAGAGCTTTCAGAAGGAAGAGAGGGTGCCCACCACTCGCTCCTCCTTTGTTGTTGAAAACCTGACTCCCCTCACAACCTACATCATGTGTGTGACCTGCCAGTCCGCAAACCCCTCCAGTGACCAGTGCAGAGTTTTTAACACACTGGAACGAGACGCGGCATCAGCAAGCAACACCAAGAAAGAGCTGGCACTGGGCATCTGGCTGACCAGCAGTGTCCTGCTCCTCATCATTGCTGCAGTCCTGCTCTATGGCTGCCTGCATCTCCTGTGCCGCAGGAGACGTGAGCGTTTGCAAGAGCGGAACGGGACCTCCAAACAACTGCATGAGGAGCCATGGACCAAAAGCGTGGCGCACACCTCGGATGAGTTCAGCAGGCAGAGCCAGCAGACACAGGATGCTGAGGAAAAGCATCCAGGTGGCATCCAGCTGGCCACAATCATAGAGAATCCCTCAGTGCGCAATGAGCCCATCGTGCTATCTTCTAAAAGTCAGGAACGAGTTCCAGTAACAGGACAGCACTCAGCTGTAAATTCCATCCACGAGAAGGTTTTTGCTACATAAGGTACCTGAGCTACTTCAAACACATCACATGCACTGCTGGTGCTCACAACAGGGAGCTCTGACTGCTGGCCACAGCATTCCTGGCTGATGTCACACTCCTTTCCAACAGCCTGTATGCAAAGGTTCACTAAGAATGCAAAGTGCCCTAGAAGTGAGCACTTTAGCCATCCTCCAGTATTTAAAAATTAAGCATGTAGCAGGTAATTGGTTTATATTCCAAGGGGATGTTTTAATTTCTTTAGTCTAAAACTGCAAACAAATATAAAAAGTAATCAAAGTGACCAAAAGAATTTTTGTTAACTAGCATGAATAAAACTGAAAAGGAATTTTCAGATGGCAACTGGAACATATACACAGAGTGCAGTGGTTTACCCCGACAATCCCAGCTGCTTCCCAAAACACACACTACAACACTACTACACTCAGACAACACACTTCACTGCCCAGGGTGTTGTCCATCCCTGCCATCTGCACTGAGGTCAGTCTCAGAATGTAAGATAAACTCATCAGGGTTAATTGTATTCTCTAATCTGTCTTATTTTCCCTTAGTATAAATACATACAAGATACTGATTTGTAAGGACACGTCTAATTAAGGAAATATTCTGGGTTATCACATTTTGCACTCTTCTGTTCTCACCAGCTACCTTCTGCTCCATGGGCCAGTGACTGAGGAAATGGAATTCAGAGATGCAGCTCCTGGCCCTTTCTTTTCTCATTCCCTTTCAGTTTTAATGATAACATGCATTAATCAGCTGCAAATTCCTTTCCAATTGCACAGTACGTTATGTGTAATGAAAGGGGACAAAATAGTAAAAACATGCCAAAACGCATTTTATTTTTGTAACAAGAAAACCTGCTGATCATCTCACTCTGCCTTGAGCTTCATGGCAAAGTGCCAAGGTCCTTCAGACAGAAATCTGTTCACCCTCACAACATGACAAGTGTCATTTGATTTACTTGTATAAGTCACCCTGTTTAAAACCTCTTAAGTGCATTTGTGTTCCATAAAAACATAATAAATCTTAGTATTGCTGTATGTTATGCCTAAAAAAAGAAAGGTGCACTGTGACTGCAGGCACTTAATTGCTCTTGGTATGAACGTATGTGTGAGGTCAGCTCTCTCTGACACAGCTCAGTTCTACCACTGAAGGCTGGGGAACTTCTGGCTGGGCAGCTGCCATCCCTCTCCCCCAGGTCCTGGAAGCTAAGTGGGGGGATACCATTTTGGCAGGAGCTCTCCCCATGAATATTTCACAGCAGGTAGTGGATCTTATCAGCAACTCTATTTTGACAACAATTCCCATGACTTGTGAAGTGCATCACGTCTCAAGAGTGCTAGGGAGAAGCTGGCATAAGTGTGATGAATCTTCTTTACTTTTTTTTTGAGTAGGATAAGCATGACACACAGAAACGTTTGCTGAACGGGGGCGAGTATGACTTTCAGAAAACACTTCAAAAAGCATTTTTATTGTGTGAAGTTAGCAATAACATGTTAGTAATAACACCTGCTGCAGAGCTCTTCCTCCAGCTGACATGTTTTCCTTTGTCTTGCACATCAGTCTCAAATAAACTGTGAGAATAACAGTTCACTGCTGTTTCAAATGATGGTGTTACGTGAAATAGGCACTGAAACACCCCCACCAGAGCACGAAGCCAACACAACAGGTTTACTGCCAAAAAGGGGTGCCTGGGTAGTGAGGACAGAAAATATGCTTTAAAATTATCTTGTCATCAAATTAACAGTAACACTTCTTTGATTAGGTTTTCATAAAAAAAGAGATTATTTTAATATTGAAGGGATGAAGCCAAGAGACACACAGTCAATCTCTGCCAACATTTTGGGCTCTTTGAAACCTGTTTGCTTCCCTGCATGTCCATGTCTTTATGCGGATTTTAAGGCAGTTCAATACATACATATAACACATTTAATGTTATATACACATGTAAATGCCATACTGAGAACAAGGAGCAGTTCAGTCAAAGCAGTTCCAAGGCAGTTAATCTATTATGTTTTGTTATTTGTAAACAAACGACATGCCTATATCCAACTGAGAAGGCAAAGTGCTACCATGGAAGTGCTTCCCAAGGGATTTACCTTCTCTAAACATCAAACCATTCCACCCACAGAGTTTACTATGCACTACTGAGATAAACATTTATATCATCTCACAAGCAATGGACCATCTCGCACCTGCTGCAAATGAGCAACTCATGCCGAGTGTCATCTGTTTTCTGCTCTAGTTTTGAAAAACTCATGTCATCACATGCTCACAGAGCTTCATGATTCTTTGTTTCTTGCTGAGAAAGTTTTATTACAGATTAATTCAGGTTCATTCAGGCAATTCTGTATTAGATTTGATAATTCACCATTCAATATCAACAGTCATCGAGTACAGGGCAAATATTCTAAATTATTCCCAAACTGATAACAAGTTGCAACATAATGCAAACTGATCTTAATTTGTGCAGCAGAGGTAGATACAAAACATTTTATATTTACAGTGAAAAGTACCTTTCAAACATGTATTTTTCACAAAATAAGTGAGTTAGCAAATACAAAGTGCTGGAGACATGAAGCCATGACAATATTTGGGAAATGTTGTATAAGACAAGAAGGAAAGCCCTGGTCTACACAATCTTTATAAGACCAGTATTTCATTAACATGCAAAGTTAGCTCAAGTCCCCAGGAAATATATTTTCTTATATGTATATTATAAAATATTTAACACATTCACCCCATGTTGCTAAATTCCAGCCTGCTAACATTAGTATCATTAGTATCATACTTCACCTGAGTAAAGGGGTTTCAATGATCATGCTCAACCAAACTTTTGGAATAATCCAGCTCACTTAAAAGGCTAATGAGCTTTTGCAGGCTGGCTCCTTCCCACCTGATCACTCTGCTTCCATACCAACCAGAAGAAGTAAGTAGTGTCTGTGGGTTTTTGTTTTGCTAATTACATGAAGATACCACTCAGAAAACTTTACTACAACTCTCTAGTCTAAGTATCAAGACACATTAACATAGAACAGATGCTTTGATCAATTTAGAAATAACTGGGAATATGTGAATGCTTTGAGATACAAACAAAAACTTTCTTTAGTTACTCCTGTAGCAGTGCAGCCTCTATAATGCAAGAATTCCTGTTACTGGCTATATAAAGTAGAAATGTTAAAAAACTCAGTTCAGATATCCCCAATTTCAAAATACATTCAACTCAAGAATAAAAAAATACTCTTGTTGCAATTTAAACCTACAGAAAGTCATTTTCTAATATAGGCCTACCTAGTTATGAAATTTGCCCCAGAAATACAAGTAAGACCTCCCTGCCTTGATTGCTCCTGCTCATATAGAAAAATAATCAAGAATTCTGAACATGCATAGTTCTCAGTATGAAGATTATTAAACTCATTTTAATAATGTAACCTGACTGATAAAAAAAAGTGTTCCCTAGTTAATCTTCTGTCACTCACCCCACTGTATCATCACTTAGATAAATTAAGTTAGCAATCTCTGTGAAATTCAGTCAGGTTTTTGCTCTACACTGCATCTGGTCAGTTCCTAAAATAGTAAGGAACACAATAACTCTGATGTAAGAAAATTCCACTTTCCTATAATTTACTGTTCTTTTTTGGAGTACAATTACATAAAACTCTATTTACAGGACCAGACAGTCAGCTGTTACATTCCACAAAAAGACATGTGAATCCTTTTCCGCCTCCTTTACATTTTAAAGGCAGTAAAATTTTACAAATGCCGCAGATATTTCAGCACTGAAATTTGTAACTGCTGAGATATCTGAAAACCTAAATTACAGGGTTGAAATTTCACCGTACAATAGAAAATGAGAGTAAGACAAAGACTAATTATGTTCATATTTATGTGGGAATTAGATACTAAGAGTAGCCACCCATAACTTACAGCAGACCTGAATAAATTAGACATATAATTGAGTACATATTTTAAATATTTTTAAATAATAATAAATTATTTTAAGCTTTTTTATTGTCCATCCTCTAATTTAATCCTTATATTTTCATTTCTCTTTTCCATACTTCAGCTTGCCACCTAGATATTCAAGAAAAATTGCAAAACTTAGAGTGACACCTTGTCACATAGTCTCAAATTACTTGCTGAAGATAGATAGCACTGCTGGTTTTTACTGATGTTTGAGGTAGATCAATATTTCTGACTAGATATTAAAAATGCAAATATACCTTAATGCACTATGGCTTTAACCTGAGTCATTCAGACTCAGGTAATAATTATGAGGAATAAGTAAATAAATCTGCAGTGATCAGGGAGAACAAATTTATTACACATGAGCATAGAATTGATCATGTGAGTACAGGCTAACTTTCCTCACTTGGGTAGCTGTTCTCTTGCACCAACCACTCTTCCAACTTGTCACCTACACAAGCTCCTTTCCAACCTCACTACTGGGGATTGCCATAGGGACAGAATAGGTGAGTATGCACATCATGTACCCTTCTACTAAGAGCTTGCATAAACCTTCCAACCACCTAATTGCAAAGCAAGAAACATGATGCTAATACAGAAGATGAGATAGCCAAAATACCAAGATCATCACAATGAGTTTGTGGCTCTTGGGTTTTAGATTTCAAAGAAAAACTGCATTTTTAAAAAAAAATAAATGAAGCGATTTGGTATGTGACAGTTTAAGATGAGCAGAATCCATATTCCTTTTAAGTCAGACAAAATCTGAAGCAGTTTTTCCTGTATATTCCCTTTTCTTCTGTCATCACAGTCTTCATCACTGGAACAAGGGAGAGCTGCACCCAAGATAGGCTCTTGTTCTCACTTCACCAGATGAGTAATTAATCTTAACTTTGAGTCTGCTCTGCCACTATAAGCAACTGAACAATGCAAGGTGTTTAAGAGAAGGGCTTGCTTTTAGCTCTCTCAGGTAAGACTAACCACCAGACTAATCAACTGCACTTTGGCTGACACATATGGTGAGCTTTACAGCAAAGTCTTAAACAAAGTGTATGTTCAATTTAAAATACACACAAAATGTATTTCAGTCCATTTCTAATAACTTTCATATACTGTAGTTTCTATAATTTAAAATGATACCTTTAAACATTAACAAACCATAAAGATAAAGGGAATGAAATCCAACCTTTGATCCATAGAGATACTGTGGCTGTGCATTAGGCTGCTTATCACGCTGAAACTCCTGAGAAAATGGCAGCACGGTCCGAACAAATCTATATAAAAAAAATAAAAAAAGAATTCATTATTTTTACTTAGGTGAGCAGGTGTGCACCTAATGCACCCTACCCTGAAGAAGATTGCCTTTGTCTGCATATACAATCAAAGCCAGACCAGCAGCCTTTCAGCCTCAGTAGAAACTGGGGAAGCACACAGCCTAAAGTGCCCAAAACCACAGACACAAATCATATTTCAGTTCAACAATTATTGTTCTTCCCATGGCGTGCAGGTTCCCAAAATATTCCTCACCTCCACTCTAGCCCAGGCCAGCAAATAGGAAAGTAACTAACAAAGTTGCAATAGCCTCTCATAGGGCTAAGGAAACTCCTTGTGCTTGCAAAATTAAGTCCTTGAGAAAGAAGTACACCTTCAAAGAAGAACATGATATTTCTGTTTAATGTTTCGGAGCTTTCTTCCCCTCCAAAATTCACATCAGGAGAAATATGTTACATTGTTACCTTTTTAAAAAGTCATGAGGAAGAGTATAATCCTCGCAGCAAAATCAGCGCGTCAAAAGTTTGATCATACTTCAGTGTGAGCGTATATCAATACAAATCACGCTTAGCTTTACCTTTGCATACTGTTAAGAGGATAGCAAGAGAGCTACAAAGGTATGGAGCACTGCCAAAGACAGGAACCACCAATCCATTCACAACTGAGCACACCAGAGACTGAAGGACTATTCCCAGTCCTCTTGTGAACAAGCAGCACAAATCTCCCCTCTTGATGTTCCTTGTTAATTGTGTAATGCACATTTGGCAGCACCATAGTTTTAGTGCAGGAAAAAGTTAATCAATATCTACGACAATTCTGATTCTCCTTAATTTCATTAAACAGAGGAAAATTACTGGGGGATGTACGTTTACAAGCTGGATGGCTACTTTATTTTTTTGCCGTGACTAAAATGGATTTATTGATAAATGGTGCAAAGCTGTATATACCCAGCAAAGAGGGAAAATAGCTATTAAAGAAGTGTGCATCAAATGACTGTATAGTATCAGGCTGGTCTGAGTGATACCTAAGCAAAACAAATGTATCTAGGAAAATGTTTCAGTATAAAAAATTTGCCTTACATTACAATATCATAATGTACAATTATGTCTTGATTTTTTTTTGTTTAAAGTATTTACATTTCATCAACACAAAAAATTAATTATTCGTTATTAATTCTTCCAAGAAAGAACAGAGACATTCTATTTTTAATATATCCATCTTCTAGCTAAAAACAGCCATGCTAATTAAAAATTGTTTCACCCAGACAAATATAAATTGTATCATGTTGCTTACAATTACTTCCCCCTGTACTTCTGAATCACTCTTGTGAGGACCTTCAGAATAATATTTTCTGCATTTTTAACCTTCTCAAAAATAGGTACAGCTACTTGCTCATGTACAGTTTAGCCACTCTTCCCAAAAATACTTGCACTTGCTGTAGTCCAGAAAGAATTTGCATTTAGAGCTTTTGAGGAAAAACACCTTATTTATATGCATTATTTTTGACACTATATACTATATTTAGATCTTCCTATATTTCTATTTCCTCAGTTTACATGTTTCTCCCCTTCTCTCTCACTTACAGAGAAACTGAAAACTCTCCTTGGAGAGAGATTACTTGAATCTGTATTCTGCAGACACTTCATTAATGAGTTTACCAGAGATGATGCAAACATTTGATGGAATTCAAAGTAATCCGCAATGTGTGCAGAATGCCAGATTATTCTCTCTTTTTTTTCCTCTCCAAATCCCATTCCTTTTTAAACTTGACATAAATTTTCAAGCCCTAAGAGAATCTCTAAAATGAAACCATAAGAGATGCCATGTCTCTTGAAATAAGACTGGGTTTCAGTGTGCAGCTGTATTTGGCAAGAGCAGATTCATTACCACTAAATTAAAACACTCACAAGGAAAAGAGTATTTGAACATGTAAGTGGGTGCATCCCATGACTCTGGAAGCTGTAACTATAATTCTTAGACTTTTCAAAAGCTTGTTGTGTGCATATATTTCAATTACAATATAATTAGTGTTTGGGAGCAAATCAGTCAGTGCAAGTAAATGTTCAAGTACCTCTCGTGTGTTTCCCAGTGTTCCTCTGCAAGCTTGGGGGTTTCTCCATCTCTAATGCTTCAGAATAGTAGCAAAATAGTCTTAAAAGTTTTCTTAAAAGTCTTGAAGCAAACACATTTGCTTATACTTTCTTGAGTGAAAGAGGCCAAGAGAGGAAGAAAGAGTAAGGAAATAGGGGCAACAGATAACATTCACTTGTTAAGTTATGGAGTGCATCATCCTAGAAGGTATGTGACTAATCCCAACATATCATTCAGGTAAATATTAGAAATTTCTTCCCTAAAAACTAAGGACTATATGAAAATCTTACAGTTCAACACCATCTACTGCTCTTCAAATTTCGTTAATGTCCACTTGTGTGTGTGTGCTTTTTTTCTGACATTCTGCTGGTTAGCTTCCTCCTGCTCCTCCTCCAAGGAAGAGGAACATGTCTTTGAAGGACTAAAGCTCTTTGAATATCAAAGCTAAAGCTATGCAAACCTTTACTTTCCCCTGGATACTGACTGGTTACAGGTTTCAGCACACTCCAAGATAATCAGTTTCATTTTTAATCAGTGTTGATTATCTCACAGCAATTTATCCATTTTAATCAGAACAGGTTGTAAGCAGTCAAAGTAGATTAAGCAGATGAAAAGCCTTCTGGCTTACCAAAGCTTTGCAAGTGAATTGCCAGAGGACAACATGAGCCTCACAACAAGCAAGTATTTTAGGGATCAAATGATTTAATATTAGTTTTTCCGTGATGCCTACTAGGAAGGAGTTCATAGCGAGCACTTCACAAACTAATCTAAATGATTCTATGATTTTAATTGTTATAATCTATTTAAGGAGATAAGTGAAAGAGACCACTTTGGTCAATGCCTTGTAGGCACCAGTCAGATGAACCTCATTCATAAACTTTCTGAGCTTCGTCTTAGAGTAGTAAGACAGTCTTCCCTCCCTGACAGGCTTCCCTCCCTACTCCTACAGAAAGTGTTCCTCTGCACTTCCCTGTCTAATTGGTATGAACACTTTTTGCTTCCAGCATTCTCAAATTAGTTTGTCCTGTCTAGAAGAACTAACAGTAGCCCTACACCTCCTCTCAGTGAACACTACATCTGACTTACCCTTCTTAAACACGGACGCTAAGATGGAGAGAACAGAGAAAAATGCAAGGAAAACAGTGCATGAGAGAGCAACAGATCTACCAATCCATTGCTGTCACTTCTCCTTTTGGCAGAAAGACCCTGGTTGGTTGCTTGTTTTTTTCAGGAGGGGAAAGGTAATTGACTACAGTCACCCCTACTTTGCATGAGTTGATATCCCCCACACCATTTGGCTCTTTGTAGCAGAAACTAGATGTTTTTCACTGCTACTTTTCAGGTTAGCTCCAGCAGTATCTGCAAGGGCTGAAAATTTTTCTGTACAGTGACTGTCAGAGTATATGCAATACAAGAAGACACAGCTGCTCTCTTGTGAAAATCAGTCTCAAAAGCAGTGTGAGAGAGAGCAAGATTGGAAAAGGAAGCGGGAGAGGCAGGCAGGAAGAGTGAAAAATAAAAAGCTTTTTGTTCCTTCTGTGACAAATCTGTATCCTTGGAAGAAACATGTCATATTACATTTGGAAGAGTGCTATGCACATGAATTTATACTAGACAACACAGATTTGGGTAATGTGTTAAAGGAGATGGAACCATTAGTTTGACTACTGTCTCCAAAAGCTTGTATCATTTGTGTCAAGAAAGCACAGAAAATCTTCAATTCAAATAAATATAAGGCTGCCTCACACTTGCTCCTCTCTTAGTCCTTAATACAAAACAAGCTGTCAAGGAAGGAAAAGACCAGCTCAGAAACAGTAAAGAAAATAAGGCAGAAAATGGGACACTGTAGACAGTGGAAAAGGAACAAAGACAAAAATGTGGAAGCTGTATTTGAGTAATTTAAATCTAGATAACCTCATATGCTTGAGCATCATCCAAAGATTTGTTTTCTTTCTTTCATGATGGTCAACAGGTGGATTAAAAACTCCCTTGGATTTCACTGCTAAGGCCCATCTACAAAGGTCCCCTCACTCATCTCCTCATTCTTTCTCCACAAACTGTTGTCCCTGAGTTTGTGCAGCTGGCCAGCATTAATGAGACTAAATTTCAGATAAATGGCAACTCCAATTATTAAATTGCTGAATCTTTTAATAGCAGCCTCACTGTTTAATCTCAGTACCTTATCAAATATAAACAAAAATTTCCTAAGTCCCAAATAATTCAACATGCAACGTGTTTCAGCACTTCTACATGAAGAGCTTTAGCTTTTGAACTAAACCTGCAGGGTTCTAAATAGCTGAACTCTTTTACAGATATATGAAATTATCACGTTCAAGCATCCTTGGGAAAAGAGCTTCAAAAGGTACTGGAAATAAGGTAATCTGACCAAAACAGTAACTTTAAAAGAAGAACCCTTATACCGGTCAAACAAAAGAAGACAAGCCACAAGTATGACACATTTTCTGGGAACTTTGCCGCAGCCCCTCACACCACCGCATAACCTCTCTGCTTTTCATCATTATTATTTCTCTTTCTTCCAGCTTTAATAGCTACTTTTCTTCCCTTGTTTAGATCTAACCTTCATGCAAGACATTACCTATCAAGAGTCAAACATTAAACCAGCATCTCTCATACAGCTCCTCTCTGTGTACTCCTGTGTTTGCACTCAATAATGTGTACACTTGAATGCAGAGAGAGTGCATCAATTTAAAGTTCATGCTAACAGCAAGGCAGTAATGAACATGCTTAAGGACTATAAAAAGGCCAAAAACTTCCTGTTCTCTCTCTCACCAAAAATATCAAAGGGCATTGTATAGCATGTGACACATATACATTAATTCTCTCCACACTGCCGCTTTTGACTGAAACCAAAACACTTCTGCAATGAAATCAGACACATGGTACACATACTGCCTAAGATCTGGCTCCCTTTAACATCTCCTAAATTAATTATCCTGAATTAATTACCCAACAAGCCGCCTAACTCAATTCTTGTGTAAAACTTTAAAAACAGACAAACAACAGTGCTACAGGATCCTGCTAATGTCCTTGGCACCTCACACTCACTTCACAAGCGCTGTGGTCTGCAATACATCAGCCCTTGTTGCCAGGATGAACATAGACTAAACTGTACTACTACTGAATGTCTTTCAATAAAGCTGATGGGTGGAAGAGCATTTCATCAAGATTTTTATATGATTCTTAATACAGGACACTAAATATTCTGATATTGATTTCCAGATACATTAACCACACAGAAACTCCCCTGGAAATGCATTCAACTTCCCTGTGCAAACAGATTCTGTAACAGAAGTTTCTCGGGTAAAGCTTAGCCACAAAAAAAACAGTCGGGTTTTTTTTTTCTTTCCTTTGCAGACAGAATCTTGGATCTAAAATACAACATAATCATCACAGAACATGTCAGACAAGGAAAGCTCTCCAAGGAGACAGTAAAAGATGAGAACAGGCTTCCTCCTCTTCCTACAGCTCAATATTCATTATCACTTTACTGTCACTTCACAGGGCTTTAACCAAAACCTGAGTAAAGACTAAAAGTAACACAAATCCTAAAAACAGCACACGAGCAGGATGCATAGATATGCAAAATCTTGAGCACTATGCTTCCTCCTCATTCAAACTTTAGATCCTACCTTCCTCCTTCTATTTCCATTACTCACTCTCCTTAAAAGCTGCAATTGCAGTTTGCAGTGAATACTGAACTCTTCCTTTCTCCAGGAAGCAATCATTTTCTTCACATTAGCATAGAATCAGGGATATAATTTTATTTCCGTCATCTCACACTCAAAGATCCTGTTTCAAAATACCTTCAAAATACCTTAGCAGTGTTTTGACACACTCTGTTTTTCAGCATATTAAAACTACATCATCAAAATGCCAGAATTTGGATGCTGTGGTTCCATTTGCCTTCTATTGTGGACAAATAACAGGCTTTCATACCTTTAACAGTACTTGGTAAAATGACTCATGCTGCTTCATTTCCAGTAAAGCCTTAGAAGTGGAAAACACTAAATGAATGGAGATGAACTTGTCAGCACTTGCTAGGAAGGAAGTTGCACAAGGGTGGTAGAATAAATAAAAAGATGCAAATGAAAAAGCTGCCTTGCTAACCTGTTAGTAGATCCATTGTAGCAGTAGTTTGGAAGGAAATCATAATTGAGTTCCCAAAAGACGTGAAGAGTGATTCTGCCATAAGGGGCTGAAACATTGTGGTTGGCTTCTCTGAACATGGCATCAAAGCTGTCCAAGGTCATGTATCTACTCAGAAGCTTGTGAGTCATTTTGTTTATCTCTATCAAGCCATCCAGCTCCTACGAAAAAAAAGGGGAAAGAAAGAGAGTGATGCATTTAATAAAGTGGAGAAACTGAACAAAGTACATAAATAACCTTGAGGGAAGAGAAGACTAAAAAGAAATCAAAATGAACAATTGATTTTCTCTCAGTCTCTTACTTTGACAATAAGGGCTGGAAAGAATCAGTATTCTTGGGATTGTTTCTTAAACCTTCTGAGACGTTAAGGGTATTCAGATGCAGATGGGTCTCAAACACAGATCTGTACCAACAATTCCTCCGCTGAGCAAAACTTAAAACTCCAACATTTAAATGGGGTCAGACATAGGCCAAAAGCACCTTTCTGCATTTCCTACTTTACAAGCAATCACAAAGTAATTTCTGCTCAGTAGAGTAACTGGTGGACTATTGTAGTGGTAATGTTAGGAATAACATCACATCTACCATAGATCCTTCTCATGGTCTACTCCAGTGAAAGATGTACCAAGACGCAATAAAAGACCAGATCAGACATTTACAAATGTTGTGAAGGTATCCTCAAAATCACTAGCTGCAGGCTACATGACTATACACAAGTACTGCATTTCATAGGGTTTCTCCTATTGACAAGAAATTTCCAGTATCTGTTCTGGCAATTACTTTTAAAATAATATAAAATAAATTAACTCAATATCTGAGATCAGACACTGAAAACACCAAATGCAAACACAACCTTCATGTCCAAAAAATCCAAGCACTGCTTTTGAAGATTATTGTGCAATGACCTACTGAAGACATATCCAGTGGCTTTTCCTAGCTGTGTATCAAACTACTACTATCTTCCCATAAAGTGCCCTCTGATTTAAGAGACCCATATTTCAAAGGCATTTTAAACCTGTGAGCAAGTTAGTTCAAGGAAAAAAAAAAAATTACAATTATTACTACAGAATTAAGTTAATTCCAGTTTGAGGGAGGAAAAAAAAGCTCAGTCTTTTAAATACCTTAATTTCATTTATTTAGCTTGAAAAAATGCAGAAATTACAGATTACTTAATCTATTAGGAGTAGTTTCTTGCTGAGGAAACCAACCAGTTTTCAACAGAAAATATTTTGCAAAACACAAGAAAAAAACCCACCAGAAAGCCCAAACAAAACAAAGCAGCCAAAAAAAAAAAGGAGGAGCATGGTAAAGGGACAACCCCTAGTTCTGTCACTTTCTTACTCAAAGAATGAGAACCTGCAACCTAAGGAACACATCATTGATGAAAACGACATTTCAATAATTCAAAGTTATAAAACCAACTATTCAGAAGTCAAGGGGCTCTACGGCCTCAGTATTTGATTTCTCTTCAGCAAAGAATGAAATTAAACCAATATAGTTAAGTGCACGACAAATGTCACTGGTGAAAAATCTTATTACAGAAAGAACAGTAAACTCTTTTGCACAATTTAAAATTTATTTTTCATTCCTGCAGAACTGAATGTGCCTGATATTTCTCTTGCTGACAGTATGTATACTTGTCAAATTCCTGCTGTCTTGAAAGCAAATTTGGTTTTTAGCATTTTAATCAGGAAACTAACTCAAAAGGACACCTCAATATTGCACAGATGCTCTTCTTTCATAGGCACAGTCAGATCTCATTCCTCCACAAAAAAAATTATTTTTGTCATGCTACAAAACCAAGCTGGCTGAATAAATAAACAAATTTTGATTCTACCAAGCACAAGCCTGTTTTTTTTGATATGCAGTTTATCCATAAGCATAGGCAGAAGTGGGAGCTTACAAAAATTCAAATCACAAGGTGATTGCTTTCCTTGTCTTCTCACAGCTCCAACAAGTACACACCTTCTCTACACTTTACTCCCAAGGCCCTTAACTGCAGTAGGTTTGGGGTTTTTTCACCTCAACTGCTGTGTCAGTGATCTGGCAAAACAGCAAGACAACACTCACCACAATGGAGGTCAAATCCTCGCTTTCAAAGCGGCCGATGGCCAGTTCCATCGAGCGGTACATGGCTGCTGAAATGCGCTGAGTGATCAGGCGGTTCAGGTCTATGGACCTGCCAAGGAGCTAGGAAAAAACAAAGGAAAACAGGCTGGGAGGTTTTGAACTGACAGCCATGTAACAAGACAAAACTGTACAAGGACTATGAGACTCCACAGATTAACAGACTCTCACTTTGTGAACTTGCATCCCAAACACACTGAAACAAAGCAGATGGACAAAATTTATAAATTCATGAGCAAATGTGGTACTACAATTTGCATCCCAATTCTCACAAAAAAAAGAAGTAAAAGTACACATTGCATCTACATTTAAGTACTTATATCAGCACTTTATGCTTCCATGACATTGTGCCAACAACATACTAAACACTGGTGAAAGACATTACTAGAAAGACAACACTACCACCCATGGTATTCCTATTTGGCTTGTGTTTTCTTTACTGCAACAGACATTTTTATTAAAATGGGATCTTTTAATGTTTTTTTCTTAATTTACACCTTCATGTGACAAAAAAGCAGATTTCAAATACTCAGTTATGCTACTGAGATGACAGAACATGTAGCACAAAGTGAGTTTTGTCTACCTACATAAATCAACATGACTGGAAAGTTGCCAAGCAACTCAAATAGAACACGGTAGGAGTTAACTCACTTGAACATGTCTCTGTTTCAGCAGTGTCTCGTAGCGGTTGGACTGCAGCAGCTGAATGGTTGCTCCCTGGTTCTTGCACTCTGAACGCAGTCGTTTATCCAGAAGCAGGCTGTGAAGAAAGGAAGACAATGCTTCAGGTATACTAAACAGCAAAGCACAGCAGAAAAGTGTGAAGAAAAGCTCTCATAGTGGAAGGAATAGCTACCTGCCAGCCATTGCCTTGTAGTATGCAAATATTTGGTCTGCCAGCTTGTAGACAAATTGGTCAAAACACAGGTTTACCTTGGGGAGAAAAAATATCGTATGTTTAGAGATACTTAAAATTTTAAAAAGAGTTTATCTAAGATCTCCCACTGTTTATCAAACATAGTCAAGAAAGTTCATAGATCCAAATTTCCCAGTACAAGAGAAGATGTCATTCAATTTTCAGCATTAATGTGCAGCAATTTTGCACAGGTCTACAGGTGTCCTCACAACATATCACCCAACCAGTTACTCATCTTCTGGTTGCTCTTCTCAGTTTTTCTGCTATCGCCAGCTGTTCTGAATTTCTTACAAATGCCTTGTCCTTTAGCATGATTTTCACATTCAGGGACAGATTCTTTTTCTCCAGTAGATAAGGTTACTTTACCTCTGCCTCAATTTCATCATAGAGGAACTGCTTCTTAAATTTGGTAAGTGCATAATGAGCGCTGTCATTATAAAGGTCCAAAGAATACAGAACATACCTGCAAGAAAAATAATAAAGCATGAGAGTTACATATATATATATAAATCATGATTCTTTAGGATGGTGCAGTCAAGATGTAAACCAGTCAATATTGTAATTCACAAGTAGTTCATTAAAGCAGGATCTTTTTCAGTTTATATAAAAAGGATCCTGATTCTTCCTTTAAGAAAATATTTGCTAGCTCAAGAAAAGGTGTAGATATGTTTGAAGTCTAAAATTTGTTTTCTAGATGTAGCTGTCCATCAAAATGAAGCTGGACTTTTACCACTATGCATTATGTTTGACATCTTTGGAGAATAAGTAAGGAGAGCTCAAGGAGCAAAATATGTAGCGAGTGCAATGATACCTATATGAAAGGTTTAGCACTTGAATTACTTCAAAAGCAAAACTTAGAGAATCTGAAAATGGGCAAATACAAGACAAAAATTTTATTAATGTTTAGAATATCTTTTCAATGACTACTTGTTAAAACCAATTAAAGCAGCAACATTATAATGAGGAATGGCAATCATGAAGAATAATCATTCAGTGGAAGAGTACAAACAGGTCTTACTCCATCATTGATGCCTCTTTTGTCTCCAAAATATGATCTGTCAAAATCCACGGCATGGACATCTCAATGGGAAACTGGATTCTTCTGCCCATGGTCAGCTCTAAGAAGAATTCCCTGAACCACAGCTGGGACAGATCACAGCATTGCTGCAGGGTTTCTTTCAGAATAAATAAGGGAGAATTACACTTCTTATAGAAATACATCGGGTACAATACAACCGTAATTCTGATGATGCAATGCAAAACAAAAAAAAGCAGGTGCAAGTCACTAGAGCTGTACATAGGCCAAATAATCTAAAGCAAATTCAAAATGTAAAGCCCCTCTTTTCATAAGAGTTTTGAACTCCTCACTGGCCCCCAAGGTGGTGCTTTATAGAAAAAAAAGGAGTGGAAATGGACAAGACTATCAGGTAATCATAAAAACTGTGTACACCAGCAAAAAGGGATTTCTAGTTCAATTTCTCATCTGGGGGCTGAGAAAGCCATATACTGAATTTGGGAAGCAGCAAATGAAGGAGGCAAAATTGCACTAGAACTACCAGTACCATCCCTCCCCTATGGAGGACTGAATTGCTCCACATGTTCCTGTTGATTAGATGGGCAGGAAATGACAGACAGACATATGAAATAGGATTAAAACAAGCTTCTAAGGATCTGTCAAGGGCCCAGAGGTGCGCTTCCCACCTCTCCAGAAAACACTTGGTACAATCCTTCTTTTCCCAAAGATTTGTGAACTAAAACAGGAACGAACTTTTTACACCAAAACCTTCTGAAGACCTTTTGCGGCGCTGTTCCCCAGCAGCACTACGACTGATATTAACAGGCTCCCCCTTCTCCAAGAGTAAAGGAGACCGGTAGCAAAACAAAAATGAAAGACAACACAGCATGGTGATGACAAGGACTAGGTACACTCAATGTCAGTAGGTGAATTCTTTAGGACAGCATGTTTCCGATTACAATTAACTGAATAGTAAGAGTAGTGAAATGACATCAAATTTACCACAACAGAGAATTTGTTTCCTCTGTACTTAAAACAAAAACAAAAAGTCTCCCAAAACACAAAAAACTACTTCCTTTGAAAAATTTCAATGTGTATAGGCTTATTGTTTATATAAGTACATACATAAAAAAAATAGAAAAGGGAGGTAACAATATGAAATTTGACGCATTAGAAACAAACGTACAACAAGTCAAAAATCCCACCACAGTGCTAAGTACCATCTCAGAAAAAGTTTGGACAGAGCAAGGCTTTTGATAAATAAACCAAAGGTTAAGTTGACTTAGGCAATCGGAAACATTTTCCAGGTCGTGTTAGAGGTGTTAGGACATGCTAAGCTGGACACTGATCATCTACATATCTTACCACTGAAATTTATCAAATGAGTGTAGAAGAAAGACTCGCGATGGAATTTTTCTATGTCCAATATGGTGGGCCCCTCAAGGCTACTTCTCAAGGTTTTCTTGGAACCACTTTTGTCAGCAATGAGGGACTCTAACATAGTTCTCACCATGTAAAGCTGTATCGTTAAAGGAAACAATTATGGTGGAAAGGGGAGGGGGGAAAAAAGGAAAATACACATGGTACATTAGTTGAGCAACACTGAGAATTACTATCAGTAAGCGACTGCTCCACTTCAAACTGAAAACTGGCACTGTGTGGATGAAAGCCTTTGAGGCAAGAGGAACAGGTGCAACACTAGCCTACACACCAGCACAAATGCCTACCCATGACAAGGGGACCTCCACTGACACTCAGCAGCAGACCACTTGCAGTGGAACAGTTCATATCACCACAAAAAGTAAAAGTAATAAGTAATGTCTTACCACCAAAGTTTAAAAGAGGCGGATAGATGTAGGACTGCCTCAGAAACTTGTGTGTCACATGCAATAGCTTTTCCAATCCCAGAGACTTGAGCTGCTTCAACAGCTCAGCAGAGTTTAAGGACTCTGTCATAGTGCGAACCATGAAGAGCTAAAAACCAACAGACAGGGGCAGGCAGGGGAAGAGAATCCATTAATAAAAACACATGGGTAAATAAGGAATGGGAAAGAGAAGCATAGAAAACGTGTTAGTTTGTTAAAAATGAAAAGCAGCACAGTAAGCATGCAGAGGAGGTCATACAGAAAGGTTGTTCAGAATAATCACTGCGAGCTGGAGCTCCCTCAAGCAAAGGGAAAGTTCCCATTCATTTCAGAGGATGCTCAAAGAGCCATTAGCTTATCAAATGATTTAGAAAAGATTTCCAGGTAGCACCAATTACCCATTTTAGAGCTGCATAAAAGTGAGAAAAACCCATATAAAATGGATATATTTGACCTCTTGCCTTCTTGTCAACCCAGACAGACAAGTATGCCAGCCCAAGAATAGAAAAAGCAGACAGAGCCACATACTCTAAACAGCCTGTTGCAGTGAAGCATAGCCCTTAAAGCACAGGGGAAGCAAATTGGTGGTGATATTTAACCTTATCTTTCACCCCAGGAAATCAGAAATCAAAAGAATTTTTCTGCAATTATCAGAACAAAATCTTCATTAAACCAATCTTATGACAAATTAAGCAACTTTTTATTACCCAAAATTATTAATCATATGTGCTCTCTTTCCCACAGATTTTAGGTATTAAAAGACTGTTTTCATAAACCACAGTAGCCTTCAATTTTTCACCCCAAGTGCTCAGTACCTCATTTTCTCAGATGAGCTATGAATATCAGATCATACACTCTCCAAAGAAATCCATAAATGAAATAAAAAACTACACGGAGGTAACAAGAATGAGCATCTAGGTATGGGATTTTGATGACTACCACAGAAAACATTTGAAATATCTCATTTTAATGGCAGCAGCAGACAGATTCTAGGGACGAGATTTATCATTCACTGAACACTGTGAGTGATTTTGTCAGAAGTAATATACTTTCCCATATTTTAACACACATTCATTTATATTTTAAACGTATTCTAGAACTACTAGACATCTACTGAATAGTGTGATTTAGGAAAAAAAATTTCACCAGTCATACCAGACATAAAGTCAGCCTTGAATCAGTCAAGAAACAATTCAAATAGCTCAAAAATATTATTTAAAAAACGTTAGGAGCTCAATGAGAAAATATTTGCTCCCAGCAAATTAAATTAAAGAGACTGAACACTTAGAAAAATTATGTATCAGAGTATAAAATTACAGCAATCCAGGCAGAGGATCTTGGTTAAGTGCATATAATTTTGCAAAAATAAATCAGAGTAGATTTTTAGCATCGAAAAAAGACTGCAATAAAACCTGCAATTTTAAAATAGTTAAGGACAGAAAGAAAACACCTCATGCAATAATTGTTGACAGGTATGAAAACCACCAGACAGGAAAATACCTGAGTGCTGGAGGGTCCAACTGCACGTCTTGGGACTTTGATGTCAAAACCACTTTTGGGGTCCTTCTCTCCCCTTAGAGCTGGGTCGTTGAATGGCTCGTGACCTGCTTCCCAGTCACACACTGTCTTCCTTATGGCCTGCAAAACACTGAACACAATTCCCACAGCTTCAGACTGCAGTGCATCCAGGTGCCCTGACAGAGCACTTTACTTCTTTGAAGTATTCTTCCATGAACATAGAAACTTTGCAACAGCATTAAGGAGCTCAAGAACAAAGAATTTCACCAATGTCTTCAAGCATGACACATCACAAAACCACTCCATGATGTTTATCAGAAAAGGTAGTCTAGAGCCCTTAAAGAAAATCTAGTTCCAACTTTCCCCCTGCCAAAGGCAGGGACACCTTTCACCACATCAGGTTGCTCAGATCCTCATTCAACCTGACCTTGAACACTTCCAGGGATGGGGCATCCACAACTTCTCTGGGCAACCTGTTACAGTGCTTCATTATCCTCCAAATAAAGGATTTCTTCCTAATACCTAATCTAAACCTGCCTTCCTCTGTCAGTAACAAAACTGCCCGTGTCCTCTAACTATCTGTCTGCATAAAAAGTCCTTCTCCCTCTTTGTCATAAGCCCCTCTAAGGTTCTGGAAAGTTGTAATAAGGCCTTCCAGAGGCTTCCTTCCTCCAGGTTGAATCACCCCAGCTCTCCCAGCCTGTCTTCCTACCAGAAGTGTTCCAGCCCCCTGATCATCTTCATGGCCTCTGGACTCTTTCTAACAGGTCCACATCTTTATTGTGTTGAGGACCCCAGAGCTGGATCAACCAAACCACATTCATACTAACACGAATACATATTCACTATGAATTCAATTAATACTCAATCCAAATAAAGCAGATTATTAACCAAATTAAAGAGAGACAATGGTGGCTTGAAAAAGCTGAATTCCTGTTTCCAGAAGAAATTCAGATTCCAGAATTAAGCTGAAATTTATACAAACAGCTCCATACTTTTAGCTCCAAATACTAAACTGGAACTCAGATACTTGCCACAAACACAGTCAGAAGTATCCTGTGGCATGCTGAATGATCAAGAAAATGTCTCATCCCAAACCTGAGCAGGTATGAAAGGAATATTTTTCTATTTCATTAAAATCCTGTGACAAAAAGACTCTCCCTATAAATCTGATAATATAAAGCAATTAATTTATTTTTAGCTTATGATGATATTTTTGTGGTAGTCAGAGCATTTAGCAGCAGCCTAATTAGCTAAGGACTTTCACCTCTAAGAGCTTTGCAATGAAATGTGGGAGTAAACAAACGATAAACAAGTCAAGATTAAAAGCAAAACATTAGGGACAAAAAAAATAAGGTCAGGAAATGTCACTAATCTGTGTGGACAGATGGAGCACTGGAAGTGTAAGGCTAATAAGCCAAAAGCAGCAAAAGCTGAGAAATGAGACAGAATGCTAAGAGAGGGAGAGAGAAGAGAGAGTGGGATAAACATGAGACACAAGGAAAAGAAACACTGCAATGATTAAGTGGCCAGAGAAACCTTTCTTCAAAACACAAACACTAATCTTGCTTTCAGTAATACTCTGTATGTATTTTCTCAAAATACAAATGAACAACAGGGAACACAAGACTTCCTAAAGTAGTCCTAAGAGGCTCGGGATAGCCTGGACTCCTGCTGCAGCCATGCTTGCAGCCATTCATTCTTAACTTCAGACCTCTACAATTTCCAATTCATACCCAACTAAGCTAACCACAAATGCCAGACAGATTGGGAGCACAGGCTTAGAGAGGTAGAATTTAACATCTGTGCAATTCTGCAACTAATCTATTAAGGTCTGGAGGAAAAAACACAGAAAAACATGAAAACAGTAATGCTACCTCTGAATGACATTTTTCTTCTTTTTAATGGCTTGTCTTAATGGCTCCCTAAGCGTGACCTGGGCAAAGTCCTGAAGAGCTGCATAAATTGTATGACGAATGGCATGATTGAAAACACTTTCCATTCGTCCCATCAGCACCTGAAGACCTTTGATCATGGCAATCACCTGCAAAATAAAACCCCACATAAATGTATTTTTCTTATTCTTATTTTCTTATTCTCATTTTTAAATGAGAACAAAAAAGAGTTACAAAAAAAGGATAGATTTGCTGTGCTTCTCCTATATACTGAATGGGGGAACACATGCTGTTTCAGAGCCAGGACAGGGCAGGCTGTCTTTTTGCACTGGATATGCAAAATGCTTATAGAGAATGTTCTCTTTTGTATAGAATTAATCTTTGGAAAATCCCTATAGAAAAACATTTATCTTACCTCAACCAAAGCAAACTTCTCTTCACTAGTATAATTGTATCTTGTTGCTCTTTCATACTCTTCTGCATTGTCAGGACAATCTTTATTAGAATATTTGTCTGTTGGGTGAACCAGCTTCCACGAGTACTGCAGTTCACAAGGCAGAAGAGGGAGAAAAAAAGATGGGGGGAACAAAAAGAAACAAAAATGCCTGAGAAACACAAAACACAGCTGGACACAAATAACATGCTTTGAAAAATACTGCAGTGTTTTAATGAGTATTTAAAGAATAGTATTTGGTAATATGTTCAAACTTTGCATAAATTCTGAAACTACTATCTGGTGGAAATGTCAAACAATAATTTTCCTAAAAACTCTTCCTGAAAACCAGTGATTCTGTATTATTCCAAAGAAATGCAACTCAAACTCAACAGGTCTTAAGGATATTTTTTCACTGTGCAAATGTTAACACAGGCAAAAGTTTCTTCTCTGCTTCACATATGAGAAACACAGAAAGAATGTAAGAAAAAAATCCATCAAACCCACACACAAAAAGAGGAGCTTTCTACTTGATGAAATAGTCACATTTAGATTTCAAAACAACCAGAAAACTACAGGTTTGGGTTGTTAGGAGTTTTTCGGGAGGGAAGGTTCATTTTTATGTTTAATAGGCTGAAAGGTGTGGAAATAGCTGTATTATCTGTGACAATATGATCTGCACAGCATGCACTCCTCTTAAATACTGCTTTTTCAGTAATTGCAAGCACAGCTCAAAATGTTCCTGAATAGCATCAGGCTGGCCTAATATCCATCAGGGTACATCAAGTGAAAAATCCTAGTCCCATTTAAATACAATTTTCTTACTGTTTGAGTTCATCACAAAGTAAAATCTGGTTGACACCACCTTAGTATAAATGTTAGATTACAGAGCAATACAAATTTACCTACTATAACAGATTAACAGCACTGATTCACCTATGGGAAAGGGGAGCATCACACCCTGCAATCTGAATGCTACAAAGAGGATACTAGGGAAATGATTAAACAAAGAGTAAGAAAATTAGAAACAGAGCTACAAATGAGAGACTTCCTTCAGAGATATAATAAAATAGGAAAATTTTCACTGTGAAGAGACCCTGGATGCAGCAACTCATGATAACAGAAAGGGTACGAGTCTAGGAGCTGCAGAGGCAAGGAACAGATGACAGCAACCTCTCTTAAGAAAAGAACAAGATTTTCACCATTAAATACACTGTGGATTTAAACAGACATAGGATAATACAGGGAAAAGCATGACTCATCTACTGGCTTTTAAAAAGAGGCAGTTAAAAATAAAAATGAGAGAGAAAATTGGTTCGCCAGCTATGCCCACTGTGACTGCATTGGAGTTACATAGTGCAAATTATTTCATGCTGAGACATCTGAGGCAGAAGAGGAGCAAGTCTGGCTTCTCTCATATAGCAAGTCACATTTCAACCCTTCCTAGGACATGCTTTGGTTCAGCTAAGGCACACAGCTTTTATCCAATGTCTGCAGCACAAGGACTCCTGCATCCTCCTCTTCAATTTCTGCCTTAAGCAGCTTCTTACTGGAAAAAAAGCTCATTCACTTTTCTAACCGGCATCTGTTTTTAAAACACACTATTACAATACAGAGAGACAACTCAGCACATTCTTTATTCCCCCTCCCTCATCTCCTCTCACATTTTCCTTTTCCTACAGTTTCCTTTTCACCAAAAGCCCAATCTAAAGTCAAGGGGAGGCCTTCCATCCATTTTTGTGTGTTAAAACCATACATGCTTCAATTTACTCAGCAGTGATGTCTAAACACAGCCAGTTGGAGCTGTTCTGTCACCTGCTTGGTGACTGCATGTCAGCACAGATGTTTCTGACAATATAATTTTAAGCAATGTTTAGAAGGAAATTATGAAGACTTAGTCTACAAAATGTTTGTATCAAGAGTGACATTAAAACATCTGGTGAAGGTTCACAGGTGACAGTCTATCCATTACATAGAACAAGTTGAATGTACTGTGTGAGCTACAAGCTATTGGGTCTTCAAAGCAGCAACATTACTCCTAGACTCTGAGAACTTCATGTGCCAGCCTCTAGGAATGAGGTTTGAAGCAGAAGGAGAAAAGGAGTGAAGGAAGAAGGAAGAAGAAAACTAAGGGAACAAGATTCTTGTTGTGTCCGTTCCAACTCAGGATATTCCGTGATCGTTTGTAAACACAACATGCATTTTTCAACCTAGTAAAGCAAAGTGAGTTTATTCTGTCTAATCTCACCAAGCCACCTCTTTTTCATCTGGTTTTATTTCCCATGTTACATACCACTTCCATGACATGGGCACTCCACTGGGAGAGAAGCTGCAGGCCTTGGAGAGAGAGATCAAACAGCTTCCGATATTCCGCATCTGTTTTTTGAGCTTCCTGTCGACCGGACCCAGTCACCACCTAGACATTATTAAAAAAAAAAAACCAAAGAAATCCACCCAAATACACATGCTGTATTCAGCATCCACAGCCAAATTTCTAAATTGACTGAAGCACTAAAACAGCATCATATACAAACACCTGCTTTACCATCTAGCATCAGATTTTTCTTCTAGAGACTTATGAAATTTCACAGATTTTGGTCAAGGAAGATGGAAATCACCCGTAATGACCTAATGACCACAATATTGTTGCAGATGAATTCAAGATATCAATTACATACAATATACATAGTTATTTGTTGTCTCTATTTACCATATATGTATGAGTGTGTGTATATATATGTATTTCTGTATCCTTTTACTAATCTCTTAAATTAGTTTAAATTGTTACAAGCACCTGTTTGGAGTAAGGACTAGACAACATATTCTAAATGAGACATCCCAAAATTTCTAGGATAAATCTGAGATACATGGAGAGAAAGAGGCAGAAGAACGTTAGAGTTTGTATGATGTGTCATTATTATGTTAAATTTAAATAGTGCAAATATAATTCAGGGAATGGGGATTAGACCTGCAGACAGCTTTTCTTGACTCAGGTGGCCAAGCTTTGTCATTTTGCTAGCCAGAGATTTACCTGCTTTTCAGATACTTAATAATAACTGTTAATGGGTGATGTGCAATTTGCACATGTAGTGCTAACCCCACTCACCTCACTGTTGCTGTAACGAGCCAGTTCAGATATGAAACGCATATGGTCTTCTCTGATTTGGATCATCTGCTCACAAATATTATACTGGGGACTGCTGCTGGAAGATGTGCATGTCCATCTGGTTCAGAAGACAAAAAATAAAACCCCACCTAAATCAGTTTTGACAATAAACAGCACAACTGATACTGCAAAGAAAGATTCGCAATGCATTGCTTTTTTTTTTTTTTTCTTCTTTTTGCACATTTTCCTTCTCTGTTGTTTGAGACTTTTCCTCTCTTCACCTCTACCCCTGCACAAGCCATTAGTGATGAACTGCCCTTCTGAGTTCAAATAGCATTTCTTTCAAGTCTTAAGAAAAAAAACCCCAGTGTCTGTTTTGGGAGTTTTTTGTTTTTTGAAAGCTGCTGCTATGAAATACGAACCAGCATCTCTCTTCAAGGGCACTCAGGAAGAAGACTAAAAAGGATTAAAAGATAGGGCAGAAGTACAGGTATAGGCTATAAGATACATCTAGCCACCTGCAGATATTTTTTGTTTCTTATTGTTGAACTATGAAGAGTGTATAGTGTCCCAGCTATAAAAACGGCATTATCAAGTACTATTAACATGTTACAAAGAGGCACACAAAAAACATGCTACCAAGAATGTCATGTTAAGTAGCCTCATATTTTTAGTAGCTCACTAGGCCCATTGCCATTGATTTTCTCTTAGCAATTACATGCAAGTTATGTGGTTTTTTTTCTGCAGGAATTAAAATGCAAAGCAGAACATTCTAAATTCATGTAACTGCATGGAGGCAAGGTCTTGCAGGAGCACAGAAAGGTTCACTAAAACAAAGCAATAACAAAAAAACATGGACCCATTAATGCAACAACTGGCTGCATTTTCCCACCATTTTGCTGTGCTGCACACCTAGTCAAAAAAAAAATAGGGCGGATACAAATTAAGTTTCTGCTCCATGTACAATGTACACATGCCTATTCACCCATGCACTACTACTGCTCACCTTTCTTAGTAAAATCCTTCATTTCTTTTAAAGAAAGTTTCATATTAAAAAGAAAAAATATAAACTAAATTAGTGTAAGATAAAATTCATTTCTTCCAACCCAAGTGATAAGAAATGTCAGATATAAGAATGAGCTCAGCAGCATAGACAGGTTTTAAATCATGTTTCTCTACTTGTATCCATTACATGAATTACATTAATAGTGAAGTACCCACACGAAAAACATGATGAAAATCCTA
>VRYO01002772.1:59157688-59170238 GCA_009812075.1 Sialia sialis | reverse complement strand
ATAATCGTGAAATTACTGTAATTACAAGAGACCCATGGACTAACTAACAGGTGAGTATAAAAATATACTCCAAGGCTCAGATCTTCCCCATCCCAGATGCTCCACTCTGTTTCTTTCTCCTTCCTACCTGGATTTATTTTCCTCATAATGGGCACTGGTCTTAATGTATCTTGCAAGTTCAATCTGCATGTCACCAAACAGTGGGACAACCTGCAACTGCTGTACACAGGAAACAAATCAGATTAAATAAATTAGCAACACAAATTGTAGTGAAAGCAAACCATTGTTTACCCATATTATAACCTAAGGTGATCTTTTTTATATTTAAATGTATTTAAAATGCAAGAGAAACTACCTTTAAAATCACATCTTGACCAACCTTAAAGTACTTGTCTATCTTGGCTAAATTTATCCTTTTCTTTGCATCCAACTTATAGATGTTACTGACACTTCCATCCATCAAGTATAATCCAAAGCCCATCACCTGAAAAAGGAAAAAAATTAAGCCTTCCACAAAAGGAACTCAGAAGTAAAAACCTGTTGGTCTGTTCTTCATATAATTTTAAAAGTAACATTTTAAAACTAGTCCTGAAACACCCAAACTCCTTTGAACAGAATGTATTTTCAAATACATACATTTCTGTAATATTCTTTTTCACCTGTATTAGCAGTTTTTACATTAACATTACCTTTAAAAGATGCTGCTTGTTTGCATAAAGGTTTAGCATAAAAATACCAAAATCTCACTGAAACGAGAGTCTGGCTATTTTTAGAGCTTTTCTTTTCACTTCCATTTTATTCAAATTCTGTACATGCAAACCAATTCGGTAACAGTTTAGAGTTAACATCTCTGAGTGACTGCTTTTCTGGCTTTCAGTGCCTCTCTGAATTATACACACAAGAGCTCAGAAGCATCCAATAAAAAAATCTAACTACATTTTGCCCAAGGTATTTAATTAACATGAGGTTAGAAATTTTATCAGGAAAAGGTTCCAGAGGGTGGTTGAGCACTGGAACAGCTCCCCAGGGCAGTGGTGAGAGCACCAGCTTGACAGAGTTCAAGAAGTGTTTGGACAACACTCTCAGGCACATGGTGTGACCCTTGGGGATGGTGCAGTGCGGAGTCAGGAGTTGGACTCTATGATCTTTGTGGGTCCCTCCCAATTCAGCATATTCTGTGATTCTATTTAGTATTTACAGGAGGCAAGCAGAGCGACTTACTGCATCCTAAGCATCTGTAATGAACAAAAGGCCTAAATACAAAAGTCACACTAGGCACCCTTGTAAACAGAACATAAAGAGTTCATGTGTGGTTTTAGAAAACCTTCATTTACCCCTAATAAACAGAACTCTTCAAAAGTTAAACATTGAAGTGACTCAAAATATTTGTCATTAAGCAAATTTTTACCTCTTACTCTCTATCTTTTCTTCTACTGCAAGACATGCAGCTGATAATACCAGCCACATCTCACACTGCCCAGCACCCTCTTATTACAGGTACACACTCCAGCTAACTAAATCGACTTATTAATCCTAATTTCAAGATACATGTTCCCTGAAATATTTGATACACAGCCTCACTTCCAAAAGTGTTTGAAACAGTCTTGCCATGTATCTAAAATAAAATGCAGTAGTTCCTTTCTGCTGTCATTATACTTCATAGAAACACAATTCCGTAGAATTGGATACAGCTCAAATGGGTCAACTTCGATTTATAAAACACAAAAATGGATTAAAAGCTTTCAAATAATTTCAGCATGTAATACAACAAAAAGACAATGATGGGGAAAAGCAGTAATTTGAATTATTTGCTTAATCTGGTTCCTTTTAATAAAACAGAAACAACTAGAAACAATCTGGAATTCAGACACCTGTGGCCTGCCTCAACATTCTTTTTTTAATATTGTACCCAAAACAAAACCTACTTTCAAAAGCATATGTTTCTCACTGGGTGTCAGATACATTTTGTTTTCATAGTAGTCCACACACAAATTCACAATATCTGCAAGCAGCTCTTCATAGCCAACAATCACCTCCAACTGCTGCTGCAAAGACTGGAGGAAAAAATAAAAAGAAGCATATTAGTTAACTAGTTACACTGACTGGGAAAAAAGTTACTACCAAACTGTAAGAGCTTTAATACTTTTGCAAAGCATAAGGTAAGTTGCAAGAAGATAATTCAAGCTTACTTGTGTAATCTTGTTGTGGTTGGCAAGGAACATGGAAAGGTTCTGAGACTCTTGAATGGACTGAGGATCTGCCATTTTCCGCAGGAACTGAGCAGCTCTTTTTAAAAAAGAAGAAAAACTGCATTTCCCTTGGCCAGGACTGTTTGTAAGTAAATCTAACTCCTCAAAAAAAATTAAAAGTTCACTAGAAGAGAGAGATGAACTTAATTTATCCAAAATAAACTGGTTTACTATCTCAAATTCCTCACTACACCCCTACTTAAAAGACCCAAAAAAACAGAAATGAAAAAATATTGGCTATATCCTTCAACTGGGGGCAGCTGTGGCTCTATAGATCCAAACCACTCAACAACCCAGGAAAAGTCAGTTTTCCAGAAAACAAGAGTTTGACCTCCAGCAACACACTCCAAAGAAAAAGACAGGCAAACCAAGTAAGTTTAAGAGGTCTCCAGGCACAACAACAACTACAATAGGTGGAGGTAGAAACTAAATCTCACATAAGTAGAAGCAACAGAGATAAATTTGGCTAGTCATTGACTGAATAGTTTTCTCCATGCAAGACCACAGATGCTAGAGCTAGTATAAAGGCTGTCTTGCCCTGCTGCTCTGACCACTGCGTTCAACAGAAGATACCTGACACCATCTGGTGGCTCAAGTACAAAATTTGGCCACAGGTATCTCACCCCCTCCCTTCCCTGCTATACCTGCAATCACAATGATTTTGAACAACAAAGCTGAAATATGTTAAGAACAAGTATAACTCTCAGCTAAAAATGTCAGAAGTGGATGCCAAGAACAGAATAGATCAGAATAGGATTAGCACAAGTGACCAGAAAGCCAGCTTCCTCTCCAACTTAGAAACAGAAGCTTTACTGAACAAAGTATATGCATCACATTTAGCATACACCAAGACATAAGCATCTGACAGCTTGGCATTAAAGGCAGAAAAACCTTTTGCTGCTGGAAGAACAGCACAAAGAAAACAGATGTACCCAACTGCCTAACTGCAATCAAGCCATCCCTAGTTTCAAGGTAGCTTGTCCCAAGCATGCAGAGACTATTTTGAAGAAAAAGCTGTCAGAAAAAAAGCAACTGCTGCCATCTCGTGGGAGGCCTGAATCCTGACAGCAAAGCCAGGTCCCGCTGCCCCTTGCACTTACCGCTTGTAGGCTGAGTGGTCGTTCTTCACACTGCACTTCATGTTTTTCAACTCATCCAACACGGCAAACATGTTGATGAATTTGCCCAGTGTGATCAGATAGGCTTCAGACACAAAGTCCTTCCTTCTCTCTGCGTGGCACAAGCGTCTCACCTCCCCACAAAACCGTTCAATTGCGTTTCTCTAACGGGGGAGGGGAAAGACAGAAAAACAGGGAGAAAAAGCCATGACATTTCCAGGGAAAAAGTTTCATCATATACCTAGAGCTGGTCCAGTGAAAAGCTCCAGTGAAGCAGAAAAATATTTAAAGCACGCAAAACTAGTAAGGCATGAGTACAGGCCTCTCAGGTCCTCCTCTGTGTACCTGATGTGTGGTACAAGTGTCACCAGTGATTTTTGCCACCAATCTTGCCTGACACAAGAGCTAAAGTTCTTCTTTGCAGATAAAAGTAACTAAAAGTACAAATAAAGAATAGGGCAAGAGATAATGTTTTTTGAACTAAAAGCGGGTCAGTTTAGACTGGATATAAGGAATAAGTTTTTTTACAATGAGGTGGTGAGGCACTGGAGCTGGTTGCCCAGAAAAACTGTGGATGCCCCATCCCTGAGAGTGTTCATGGCCAGGTTAGATGGGGCTTCGAGCAACCTGATCCAGTCAAAAATATCAATTTTTCACTGCAGGGTAACCACCTTAATTATATGATTTTCAAGACTTTTTCCAACTCAAACTATTCTGTGATTCTATGAAAGTTTAAAATCCCTCAGAAAAAAGGGATTTTATGCTCTTTAGTGAGGAAGTATATATGAATTAAAAGCCAAATTATAGGAAAGCTCCCTTCAAACAAACAAAAATCCACAGCACACTGTACATGCCAGCTCTCTTAAGTCATCCTGGCACATGCTTATTTGAGGGCTTATTTCCAAGTGCAGACCAGGGCCATTTCAGATGGAGATTACAAATACGAAAAAGACCGCAACTTCAAATGAAAAAGGGAATCTGCTCTGACTTTAGAGGTCTAATCTGCTTGAATGAAAGGAGACTGAATGAAATGTAAAGTTTCCTGCTGTCTTCCCCAAGCGGAGGTCTTACTGAGTGCAAACAATCTCCTCCTTTCTGCGTGCTCCAGGCCCCACAGGCTCTAGTTGCTCCATCTCTGAATAATGCCTGGAAACATCCTGAGTCCATTGAAATAGATGGCAAGCTGCCAGGAGGGAGGAGCAGGCAAGACATACTGCTATTCACCAGCTCGGGTTGCTGGCAGGTCACAACAACTGGGTTAGCTTGCCTCAGTTATGAATCACCACAGCAAAGTTGCACCTGCTGCTCTGCTGTTGTGGATCCCTCATTCCTCAGCAAACGGTTTTTGTGCTGTTCTTATTATACAAGTGAAACAGATTATATTTCTATTTCCTTTCTTCCTAAAGTGACTGATCTTTGTCCCCATGTGCTGCAGTAACTTTTGATTTTATGTTGAAAGCCTTAATGGAGATTGACTCAAATTTTTAGGATAGGCCTTAAAAATTCTGCCCTTCTGTGAGAGAATACAATGTGTTTTTTCTAACATATAGTGCCTAGGTTCAGTACCTGAGCACACAATACTAATTATACAAAGCAGAAGTATAAAATTACAAGCCTACTGAAAAATTTTGTTCCCATTCCTTTTACCTGAAAGTACATAAAATTCATCAGTTTTGTGACTTCTGGCTCCAGAACTTCCACCGTTTTCTCATAAATTTCTACTCTGTTAGGCTGCTCGTTGCACTTGACCTGTGGATAATTAAAGAGGTTGTTATACCTGGAACTTTGCTTGATAAAGTCTCAGCAACTAAGATCTTGAGAAAATGCATTATCATCCTAAACAGACAAACTTAAAGACAAAAATTTTAAGGTTTGGTAATCCCATGCTAATCTTCTAAGCTTTATTGTGTATAGAAAAACCCAAAACAATCTAAGATTTTCCTATTACTTTACAGCAAGTAATTTAGTTGTCAAACATATCTGTAGTGTGTGTAGGGTGTAACCTTTCACATTAAGCCACTTTCTCAAAATCGTGCACTAAAATAGGACCAGAACTATAAATTAAAACAGGTTACCTGGCCTCCACTCTAAATATTTAAACCACAAGATAAGCCATCCTTGCATTTCAGTATAAAAATAACTGCGCTACAAATTCGTGAAAAAGGAAGGAGTCAACTCATGGTAATAACTGTGTTCAGTTTTCTGATGCCTCTCAATATTCTTCCCACCCAACTCCTGTATAGCCACTCCCAGACACTTGAAGCTGACTTATGCCCTATTTACAGCAGGGATTTTTTTGTATAAAGATCAAGAAAGCACTGTGCAGTTCTGACCTTTAGAAAGTGGCTGTCTTGGAGTAGTAGTGTCTAGAAACTTCCATGTTTAACCTGAATATTGTTACATTCTATGCAACCTGGTTTGAATTTAAAAATTAATCTGGGGTGTGGGAAGAGTCCATTCTCTTAAATGGAAAGTTGACCTCAAGCAGATCCCACAATCAAACATCTTCCTTTCAAAGCACATTACCCCTATATTACCCTTGAACCAAAAAGTAAGACTGACACAAATCCTATGAGGTACTGCTATGAATGCCTTATAAAAATAATAAAGTACAACTGGTCCCCAAGTGCTAAAAGACACTGTTCTATGGCATGCCCAGCTAAACAATTCAGGAATCAAAGCAGACTCCACTGTGGATCTCACTGACAAATCTCTTTCTGTGTAACTCCATACTAAAACAAGACAGAAATTCCCATGCTGCATAACAGTAGAGTTTTCATCCATTACCTGGGGAATCGCTCTTGAGCAGCTTCTCCACGTGTATAACATGATTGCATATTCCTGACCTTCTTCTAACATTTCATTCTGTAGGGAAAACACCCAATACAATTAGGAATTGTTATACAAAAGGATTATATCCATGTGTCTTTTGTCATTCCAAGCCTTCATCCAAATAAACCTATTATCAGAATGTATATGTACAAACACACATATATTGCATGCTGAATGATACAAAATCAATTATGATCTCCCCAGATCAGACTGGTTTCTTCCCAAAACTAATGACACTGTGATCTATAAGAATAAATTAAAATACTAATCTTGGGGTAGGGGTGGGTGATGATTACTCTTCCTGGTAAACTCAGGGACCCCAGGTGGAATGCTCAAGGATGAAAGAGTCAGCACATCCACAGCAACTTTTTACATGGCAAAGGAAAGGTACAACAATATCCAAACAATCAAAACAGGTAAAGGAGTAAAAGCAGATTGATGTAAACATAGATAATTTTCAGTACCCTGTACCCAGATGCTTTATCTGCCCATTCCACCATTTGTGAACTGACCTCTAGAATTATAAAATGTATTATTCCTAATTTTCCAAGAATGCCATGAAGGCAACTATCAACATTAGCTGCTCAAGAGGAAAGGCAATGTAAAAGAATTTTTAGGAAGTGTGTTTGAAAAAAAAGAAAAAAGCCACACACTATTTCATTTTACCTCCTCCTGGAAGTGTTGTAGGTACCATAATTCTTACAATGAACTGCAAGACCCATTCCCCTCCTTTTATTCTACGTAATACAAAAAGTGTGTATTGGAACACCTACTTACCATGCTAGAATGGACTGTAGCTTGCTCAATATATCTTGCAATACCAGTGACAAATGCATTTCTGTCTTCAAAATTAGTGTTGAAGTTTGGCTGCAGAGAAAGGAAAAATGGAATTAAGTCTTCTGTAGCAGCATCTCTCCTATGAAGAAAAACTGAGAACCTGGCATTTTTCAGCCTGGAGAAAGAAGGCTCTGTAAGACCTTATGGCAACATCCAGGATCTAAATGGGTCTTGCAAGAGAGGTGGAGAGGAACTTTGTACAGTAGGATGTAGTGAAAGGACAAATGGGAGTGGATTCAAACTAAGAGCAGGTTTAGATTTCAGCAAGCAAGAAATTATTGACTGTGAGGGTGGTGAGGCACTGGAACAGGTTGCTCAGAGAAGCTGTGGTTTAATCATCCCTGGAAGTCTTCAAGGCCAGGCTGGAAGGGGCTTTGAGCAACCTGGTCTAGTGGAAGGGGTTCCTGCCCATGACAGAGGGGTTGGACTAGATGATCTCTAAAGTCCCTTCCAATCCAAACCATACCATGGTTTTAGGAAAAGAATTTTAATGTATATTGCCAATAAAACACACTTTGGTTTTGGGCAAAACATACTCT
Source organism: Sialia sialis (assembly GCA_009812075.1). Classification (NCBI taxonomy): domain Eukaryota; kingdom Metazoa; phylum Chordata; class Aves; order Passeriformes; family Turdidae; genus Sialia; species Sialia sialis. The sequence continues at coordinate 59,162,663 of VRYO01002772.1, read as the reverse complement.
TTCTTAACAGCACTGGGAAATGGAAAAACTTTTTCCTATCATGAGAAAATACCTGGTAAAGAAGAGATGATGGTGGGGGCTCAATACATGGTTGCTGATCTGGCAACGGTAATTCCTCCAAGAGATCTACATTGGACAAAGCATCCTCCAGAGTTACTTGAGCAGTCATTTTGCACCTGGTTAGAAAATACATACATACATACATACATATAGCTATGCAGATGTATACACATGATATAACTTTATATGTGTTACTACATAGACAGAAAGCAAATGAGTAACATGAAGAGCAGGCAACTATTTATACTGTGGGAAATGGGAAGTTTCCCTTCAACCAAAACAGAAGGGAAACAGTCAAACAGAAACTCAGTTGATTTTCAAATACAAGTTCAAATAAAACTTTTGAGTTTTGTCCCTATTTTCAGGACTTGAGAAATGTTTCTCCTCCCCCACTGCTGGACACCAACCAGAAATACACCAAAAATACTGGAAAGGATGATTCTAACATCAGTTTTTAGCCAATGTGCTTTCAAAAATTTATGCATTACAGATTCTACAACCACATCATCTTGAGGAGACCAGGCTGTCAAAAGGTGCCAGCAGTCACCAGTGTTTTATGTCCTAGGACATCCAGATCTGCTTTGGGTAGTTGATGCTAGACCCCTCAGGACCATGGAAATCTCCATAAACCTTTGACTGCTACCACTGCCTAGGTTTTGAACAAAGGAAAGCAATGCGAAGAAATCTGGGCCATCTGTGACCAGTGGCCAAGTACTGGAACAGGCTGCCCAGAGAAACTGTAGAGTCTCTTCCACCAGAACTTTTCAAGAAGTGTCTGCTGCAATCCTGTGCCATGCACTCCAGGATGACTCTAGTAGGGAGGTTGGAACAGATGAACCACTGAAGTCCTTCCCAACCTTACCGATTCTGGGATGATGTGAAAATTCAGGAAGAAAACATGGGGTGGAACAACTCAGCCATCCATTTTTATATAATGATGTACTCATTCTCCTTAGTGGAGTGAAAAAGTATTGATTATTAAGGTAGTATCTCCAACCAAGATGTCTCTATTATTTTGCAAGTTATCTTCCCCCATTTACCAGAGAAAAACCATACTCCTACAGTGCAAGAAGCAGCTGAGCACTGCCCTCAGCTCTAACCAGGAGTAAAGGAACACTGAGCACCCACATCCCAGAGGAGCAGTATCCTACTTGGCAAGGAACTGTGGACCTGTTCCATTCCCACATACAGTGAGGGTACAAGCAGATCCCAAGGCAGCTTTGACAAAAACTCACTGCAAGACAGCTGGTACGGGCTGGTGATCCCACCACTCACTGCACTTTTATTGGCCGGCCAGAAACACCCCCTCACTTTCTCTTGCCTAATTATAGATACCTGGAGAAAGATCCACAAAAGTAGCATCTTTACCTCCAAGAAAGGGCTCAGGTGACAAAAAAGAACAGAACCAGAACCTAAACTCAAGGAGAGAAACCAACCAGGAGTGATTACTCGTCTATCTCCAGAGACCAATCGTGTTCCAAGCCATTGCTGCAAAGCTATTGTACCACATACGGAGAGAGCTTGCCAAGACTTTATAAACAACAATCAACAAAAAGATTCAGAGGTCTGTTTCTTCTTGAATGCCCAACACAAACCTTGTTCACAGCCTGAGAATATCAGTCTTTGTTAAAATAAATAAATAAACCAGTGCTCATATTGTGTAATTTGTGATCCTTGTCAAAAAGTGGATGAAGGACTGGACTGACAGGAGTGCTGGCTGGTTAACCTGTGCCAAGACGTTTGCCCAAAACCTGCCTACACCCAGATCAAGCTCCAACACAAGAACCACAATTATTTTCAAATTAGAGAGCAGCAAAGAACATGGTGTCCTCCCTTCAATAAATCAATACATGCCAAAAAAAATTCCATGGCTGGGCAAAAGTCCTGTGAGGAGGTCAGACTGAACAGTTTTTACCCTGGAGGAAATTCAGCTGCCAAGAAGTCAGAACATCTACAGGTGAGTCTATATCTATAGGCACTTTATATATAGAGAGTGAATATCTATAAATCAAGCTTTAGCTAAAAAAGAAAACAGATTAAGTGAGAGGCTCCTTCCAACTTGAAACTTTTCTTGCTCTTAGCCTTCCTGTCAGAGTAGAAACACCCAGTGTGCAGCTGCTCTGGGATGTGCCAGGGGTGGGATCAATGGGCCCATAGCCCTCTCTCCCACTGGACAGGCAAATGGCTCCAAGATGCACCACAAAAAATGTTCTAAAACCCACACTATGTTCAAACTGTAAGACATTAGACTGTGGATTTGTTTTGAATACTTACAAGATAATTTAAAAATAGAACCCAAAATCCCAGTTGAATTACAATGCCATCTACTTAATAGCACAGGTCTGGGAACCCTCACTAACAAGCCAGGGGCAGAAGTAAGAAACAAAAGCTTCTCGCTGCCCTCTGGGTTGTGAAAAGAAACACGGGAAGGAACATTTTTTTAAGTCCTTCAACGTTATTTCCCAAAGATCAGCATTTTTCAAAGCAGGAAAACAAAAGGCAGTGGGCACAGACAGTTGTAAATGTCCTCATGTTCTGAGGTTGCTCGCTGACAGCTCCGCTTTGCAATTCTGCCAAAGGTATCCACATGTCTGGTGTTTCCTTGGCCAAGTTCAATGTCCCTGTCCTCCAGCCTTTGCACTCCAGTATCTAGCAAGACATGAAAGAGGAAGCAGCTCCTTCCTGCCCAGCTCTGACATATTTGCAAACGTTGCAAGGCTGTTATTCACATTTCCCCTCTGCCCCCTCAGAAGTGAGCAGAGGAGTTTTGACAACAGCAATGGCAGGAGACAGCTGGAACTGGTTCAGGGGTTTTCTCTTTTTCTTTATCTTTGTTGATAAAACAAGCGCCAAAAGACAACAGCTGTTTCTCATGTACAGTGATGAAGACAGGCAAAACCAGAATTTTTTTTCCCCCGAAGCTCAGAAAAATTAACTTAAGAAAAGCTAAAATTCCCAAGACACAAGATTGGATAGCTTTGCCTCTTTAAGAGTCATGAGTTTTTAAAAGATTAAACTACTGGGCAGGAGAGCTAATATTTTACCAGATTCCTTTACAACTAAGAACATAAGAAACTTCAAAGACCTACTTTAAAGATAAGTTTGATTAGGAGTTTACATAAATGAGAATGGACTAAAATGCTGTAGTCATACTCATCATTATAGTTGTATGAGGACATTTACCCAAACTGAGAATTTTTTCTTACTAAATTCCTCCAAAGCTGTGTTTTCAGTTCAGTATTCACATGAGACTTCCCAGGACAGCTTTTCTCAGAAGACATGTAAGCATTACTTCTGAAATAATACTTTTCTTTTAGGTATTTTTGGATTATGACCCATCCTTAAAGCACTAAAGTAAAAATGCATAAACAAGAACATCTTTTCCTGGTTGTACACAACTTAATTAGTGAACATTCAACATTCATGATTTGACATTCTCCCTTGAGGAGAGAGAATCGCATGTATCAGGAAGCTATTTTGCTAAATTTTGGTATTTGATGAGCACACACAGCTTTCTAAGCAGGGGAGAGCAACGGCTGTGCAGATTCTCAGTTCCTTTTTCTGGATTTCAAAGCAAGAAAATCCCTGTCTCAAAACGAATTGAGCCTCACAGTACCAAGTCCCACCATGTCCAAGGATCAAGAGATATCAGTCCCAGGGTTTGGGGATTTTTAGCATCTTAGTGTAAGGCCACAGACTAGCTTAAACTAGGATATTCCTTATTTTTTCAGTTCTGAAGGAGATGAGCACCACATGGGCCTGATCTGCTCAGAAGAGTTCATGCTGTGGAGGTGCTCACTGAGCTGCCTCTCACATTTTGTCCATCAAAAAAAAAAAAATCAAGCCAAAAAAAGGAGACTCCTCTAGCATTCTTTACATTTTGATTTAACTTCAGAACTGGACTATTATTCTTGAAAATATCCACCAAAAAAGAGCTGGCAACCTTTTTAAAATATCATAATTCTGCACCATTGCTCTCAGCCATGCACGGTAAGCAGCATCCTGCTAACAACATTGCTTTGGTATTTATAGGAGATGATTGTCAGTCCTAGTAGAGATAACCATTTCCACGTCTTCATCCTTATAGAATAAAGTCTAAGTCTGTGCAAAAGGTCTATATTCTTAATTCCAAGCATATCAGAAAACAGCCAGCATGCAACTCTCAGTCATGCTCTTTTGGGCCTCCTGAAGCTTGAGATTATTTAGAAGAAAACATGAAAAGGAGCAAAATTTTGGGGACAGTGTTTCGGACAAAAAAAAAAAAAAAAAAAAGAAAAGAAAACTGACCAGAAGAAATAATAAGAACTATAGAAGGTAAGGACTGAGAAAGCAGAGAATAGAGCATTAATTTCAGAATCACTGTGAGAGAAAGGACTGCTGGAGCTATTCTGTTCTCAAACTCAGAGGTTAAAAAAATCCCCCAAATTCTACAGAGTTAAGTATCAAGCTTTTAAGCTTTCTTTCAGTGACAGAGTTAAGCAGGACTCAGCCTACAAATAGCTAAAACAGGAAAAAATATGCTTAATGATACTTGTATCATAGTTCTCATACATGTTCACCAGCAGGGCAGACAATCCAACAGATATAACTTGTAGCTAGCAAACAAGTTAAAAAATAAATAAATGAGGGTAAAGCAAATGAACTTAGGTAACTGTACCCTTATTAAGATCTTCTTATAAGTGTAGAAATTATCACAGTTCCTCTTTAGCCTCTGGCCAAGGCTTCCCAGAAATGTCCTCTAACGGTCTTATGAATCTATCCAGCTGATTTCCAAAAAGATATTGATCCCCAACACAAAAGTTCTACCTCAAATAACTGGGTTCAATGATATCTACTTACTGGTGAAAAATAAAGCCCTTCACCACAAAAGTTATCAGATGGAATATTATGGCTGTGTAGGACAAAATAGGGAGAT
>VRYO01002772.1:59123884-59156688 GCA_009812075.1 Sialia sialis | reverse complement strand
TGGCTGCCACGGCTCCCCGCCTGCTCAGCAGCGGTGGCGGCTCCCCGCGCCGCTCAAAAGAGGTGGCTTGCTGCCTTGCCGGGCGAAGCCGGCGGCGGCTTGCCACCCACTCACCAGCGGCTCTGGCTCGCCTCCCGCGGCTCCCCGGCAGCTCCCCATCTGGCCGGCTCGCACTTCCAGGTTGGCATTTCGCTGGACTTTGTCCATAAATAAGCTGCACCTGGTGACTAGCCGCACTTCCAGGATCAGCTCAATTCTTCGGTGAAATAGATGCAGCTTATCAGTGTGAAATTACTGTACACATGCCATTTAAATTATTTTCAAACTGTCATTATCACCTGTACTAAGACTGTCAAGTGAAGATTCCCACAGAAAACTGATACAGTATAATTCAGTCCTTTAGTTATAAACATCAAGGTAGAGAATATCAAGCTACAGTGAATGCCAACTTTTCTTCAGAAGATTTAGACAGAGCAAACAGAAGCATTTACTTTATGACAATTCTTGCTTTATGTTATGGAAGTTGAAATAACAATGTTAAATTTCCCTGAAATAAACACAAGTAATTAAAATCTAAATCCCACAGCTGACAGGCACATTCTTCCTTTGCATCATTCACCCAAAGGTTTGACACCCTGAGGAGATCTAAGCACCCTCATTTTGAAATCTCTAAGGATTTATCCTCACACAACCATCAGAGCAGTAAGACAGCAGGCTTCCCTCTTGAAGCACGGTGGATTGCAGCAGGTTTCCAGGTGTTTTTTGCTGTCAGTTCCTTACAGTATATTTTCTGGTACATTGCTGAATACTGGAAAGATCAGACAGTGGACACAACTCTGTCTATTGCTATCACATGCTCATCTTGAATCCTGAAAACTAAACTTCCATGGAAAATGAAAGATGGGTTTTGCTGATATCACAGCAGGGGAAAGATCTGAGTGAGCAATCGATGCTGTGGATGATAACTTTTCCCCAACACCAGTATCACACATGGATATGCAGCAACCAACCTCACCACGCAGAGCTAACAAGGCTCATCTTATTTAACCAACAGCTCAGCTGTTCAGCGATGATGATTTCCTTCCAACAAAAATAAAAGCATAAAAGAGACAGTGATGCAAAGGAACACACTTTCTTCAGCTAAACTTCAGATGAACTAGCCGGACATCCCCACCAGCCTGAGAGCAAAGACTGGGTCTTTGTTCAGCTGGGTCTTTGTGCTGCAGCAGGCTAGTAAGGGTAGATTAAAATGTGTTGGATTAAATGAATTTCCTTGAATTCCCTCATTCATCCCACTTTTCAGACTGACTCTGAAAGAGGATGTAAACTAAGGCATGTCTCATCTGCTCCTGAACAAACCTCCTCATGGCAGTAACAGCAGAGCAAACCTCTCCCGGAGTTCTGTACTCTTCAGAGCAGCCCAGCTTCTGCTGCCCTTTTGTACAGACCCTCTCCCTCCTTGCCCCAAAAGACACATCCATCCCAGCACCTCTGACAGCACCTGGCCAGGCATGTGGGAAGAGCTGAATGTGCAAAGATTTGAGTTACTGCTGAATCTCAGGGTGAGAAGAGTCAGAGGAATATCAGTATTGATCTTACATCACCATTCTTGATACCATGCTGCACACTATACCAGTATCTTAAATGCACCTCTGAAAGGGAAAACAAACAAACAAAAAAAATTTCTCCGCATCTTTTAACTTCATGTAAGTCAGCTCACAGAAAACTGAGTTTAAATGTAGCATGCATCCATTCAAAGTGCAGATGGTTACATTTCAAACAGCCTGAAACAGCTCAGGAAAAACACAGCCTACCGTCATCAAACTGCAGGGCAAGTTCCCAGCCCTGGAGAAGAGTTTGGGGCCCCTGGACACAAAGGGTTGGATCAGCAGTTCTGGGCTGTAGCTGGCAGCCAGGGGCCTTGCACTATGCTCTGAGCTGGGATCAGCAAAGCCTGACCCGCTCAAGCAGAGTTTCTCTCTCTTTCCCCACGGCAGGAGAAGTCACTACAGAATATTCAGACTGTGAGTGGGACAAGCAGATGTGCTCAGCAGACCCCACCTCCAGCTGCACCCAGGACAGTGTAAGCCCTAGAAACCAGCATAAGTCCAACAGCAATAAAACACATACAAATACTAGCTCGAGAATGCAGCCCAAGGAAGCAGAGGTGTTTTGGGGCATCCAGGGAATTGGTTTTGTTAAGAGCATTCTCTACGTAACCCAAAAAAGCTCTCCAACACTGCAATTTTAAGTGGAAAATAATTATTTCATATTAAAAATATGGAGAGGGATCATGCCAAAGTGTGAGTTAATGAAGGTGGAGTTTCAATGATAAAAAATTGATGGAATGCAGAATTTTTTTAATATTTTCTGACTTTGCAGATGAAAATAGTGTTTCATTTGACAGAAAAATTAGGTTGGGAGGGGATGCCCTATGCCTTTTTGCAGTCCATGGGACATATTTTGTTTTTAAGTAGATGCATTTCATCTCCAAGTGCTTGTACACGTTCCAAAGCTCAAAATAAGACAAAGAGGAAGTATGTCTGAACTTCAAACAGCAACTTCCTTTGACATTGCCTCTCTTCTTTCCTAAGTCTGCAAAAGCAGAATCTTTGAATCTTAAATTAAAATACAGTATCATGGACACTGAAGATTAAAGTTGCCATGCAATCCATTAATTGAACTATGTATCCCCATGAGTGATTTTGCCTAAAATAAATGATTATATATTGACATACATATTAATAAAGAATTGAAATTTGTTTTGCATAAATGAATAAATCAAAGATTACCCTGCTTAAAAGGACAGAATTCTGTGATGAAAATCAGGAAAAATTTATGTGCTGCAGTTAAAGAGGGAAAAGAGAAGCTACTATTTACAAAAAAATGTGAAGAAAAAAGAAGCAAAGATATTCCACAGTCCACACAGTGAAGGAAAGAAATTCAAATGAAAGTATATTTAAAAAGGTGATTGACTGGCCTGCTGAACTGGGGTCTTCAGGACCAACCTCAGTAAACTCCACAGCAATTGACAACATTCCCACAACAGAATTGATCAGCAGAACAGCAGAAGTTTTATCCCTATAGCATCACAACATTTTCAGGTTTCTTCTGTCCCATTGTGCCATTTTTCTACGCTACTGGATTGCAGAAAATCAATTCTTTTTTCTATTATGAAAATTTGGTTCAATATTCTGTGTAATGTTCCTATTCAATTTAAACCATGAGATTCCAATCACAAAGGGTCCTTGTAACAGAAAGAGAACAAAAGGAATGTATTTTCTCTTTCAGGAACAGCACAGCACAGAAAATATTCCTTTTTATTTTAAGCCTCCAAGAACTCTCTCAAAAACTCCCTTTTAGTTCTATTCTAATTAAATTTCAAACTCAGCCTTTCAACTGCTTAGCTATCAACTCAGACTGAGCAGAAAACATTTTAACACACTGATAGGTAAAGTACTTCAGAGAACAGCAACACGATGGATCTCCTCTGTTTGAATGCTCTTTTCCTGTGCTCTGGACAGCACAATCTGCCTTTTTGCCAAGCGGATCAGCCTAAGATGCTCCTTTTGGGACTGGAGCTCCTTTCCGTTCCTAAGCAACAGATTTGCATAAGCTGAAGGAGCAAAAAAAAATGCTTTTCACATCATTTACTGGCCTGCCTGATTAAAGTAGAAGACAGAAGAAAGCAAATAGCGGCTGACAGTCCTTTGTGCAAGAGATTTGACATACTGTTAAGCTTTCAAAAATACAAGTGCAAATGGAATTTAGAAAAAAGGCTTAAGACATGAAAAAGAGAAAAACATTCCAGCAGTGTATTATCCCATCTAAACATCATAGCGAGTCCCAGAAGAACGGCCATATAATAGAGATAACTAATTTAATATTAGACTCCTATAGGATGATGCGGCTCACAATAACTGCAGGCTTCCAAAAGCAAGCACAGACTGGGGGAAGAAAATCAGGCCAACAGCATGGATTTTTATTTTCTCAGCTTCCTAAATCAAATATTCTTTGCGTTTAATCACATGTGAATTTTTCACACAATCTGCACTGCTACTGTCCAGGCTGCAGAGAAACATCCCAAGAAGCAATCCCATCTCTTTACATAAGCAATGCCTGTGCAAGCAAAGTTCAAGTGTTCAATGATACACCAGACTTATCATTTGGAAAACCGAGTTCTGGGCAGTATCAGTAAGCCGCAGCAGCACCATTAATGCAATGTAAAAGCCACACTTCAGTGAGTCAGTACTGTTCCTCCCACAGAATAATCAAGGTCACAAGGACAGCACTGCAAAGGATGCTGTCATGGAGCTGAAATGACTTGCTGACACACTGACCACCAGGACTCAGAGGACAATTGGTTATGCTTGTCAAGTAACTTCCCTTTCAATATCCTGGATTAAAGCAAGCACTTTCCAACAAAGGGAAGGTCTGACACTACTATCAGCACAACAGGTTAGGAATGAGGGAGTCTCAGGCTCTTTGGATGAAGCCTAGATCATGACTGGTGAGTCATGGTAGTCCAGAATTGCCTTTCCTGATGCCTGCCACCACGTGTATGTCTACAAACTACTCCTTTTAACAGCATCAGTAAGAAAACTCTCCCACAACTAGAGAACAAAGTGCAACCTCAGCACTCCTGTATCACAGCACCAGGCTTGAGTCACTATATTTTTGCTTGCAAGGCACCACAAGAGCAGATTTATCTTTTCCTGCCATGTTAGCAGCCAGCAGGAGCATATGGATGAGCACATACTAATTCTACAGCAGCAGCATCTACAGTGGATGATGATGCTGCAGCAACAACGAGGTATTTTGAAGGCCAGTACTATGTATCTGCAACATCATTCCACATCTTGAAGCTTTGGAAGAGATATACAACTTCCTGATGTTAAAATATAGGGTGAAACATTATCCCTCTGTAGGAAGCTCAAGCAGAGGACACAAACACACTTCAAAGACAAAAAATTAATTCTGCTTGTTCCACTTTTTTTATTTGAGAATCCATTGTGCTGGATTGTGATGGGAGAAGCCTAAGCTTCCAAAATTTCATCCAAAAGTATCCCACTCAGATGAACAAGGAGGGAGGGCCTGTCTCTGAAGTTTATCCTGCAGCATGCAACCTCCCTCTGCAATGGCACTTGTGCTACAAGTATTCACAAGAAGTGTTTTGTTTCGTTTGCTTTATCTGTGAAACTAAGTCTGAAGCCCAAGATATGTCACAAATGTAAAATTTTAAAAAAATCTGCTGTTGATGGGGCTAGATGGCTGAGAGGGTTTGTGCTGATTTACTAGTTAATTCACACAGAACTGAGTTAGCTCTGAGTGAACAAACTAATGTACAGAATGAATCCACTTCTGCAATATTTGGCCTCTCTTCAGAATGCAATGAAGTTAGAGATTTAAGCATTACTTCATTTTAGGTTAGGTGTGCTGAGATCTGTCTTGCTACACTTACTTGCCTTACCCTATTAATATTCTCTGGTATTACACCTTTGAATTGCGCCATTTCACCTTCCTGATCAACTCCCTCTCCGCCTTCTCTTTTTTGCATTCTTTTCCTCTCACCCAGTTCACTCCTCCATACCACTTTTTAATCTTCTCAGTTTGCTGTCATTTTTGCATTCTGCTGATGCTGCTCTCTCCTGCAGCTGTTCTCCACAAGCATTTCTTCTGTTCTTGTCCCTGATCCTGCTGCTGCACGGGTGGTAGGAAGCAATGCTGCACAGCTTTGAAAGAGCTTAGCACAGAAGCTAAGCACCAAAGCACAACACAGCATGTGAAAACTACAACTACAGGTGTGAAAAGCCCTTTCATTTCTTAGCAAAGGTAACACTCCCACTGTGAACATAGTGCAAAGAATGAGAAAGGGAGCAGTAAAAGCAATAACCACCCCAGAAAGGAAAGCAAGTTCACATGGAATTAGCCTGGCATGGCTCAGGATGGAGTCTTCCACCACGGATTGCTCATACCCTCTCAGCATGGGTTTCAGTGGTTGCCCTTGGTGTCGGGTGCAGAGTGGGCACACCTGTGTACATGGGCTGAAAGGAGCTGCGCATGGGGAGCTAAGCATGCCAGTGGATGGAGGACGGTCATGTTACAGGTAAAAGAGATGAGCCTCAAAGATGGAAAGACAAGAGCCTGGAATCTTTAGATTTCCATCTGAGCAACAACACAACCCTTCAGCCTTAGACAAACTGTTTATTTAGACTCATAGAACGGCTTTAGTTGAAAAGGACCTTAAAGACCATACAGTTTGTCCCCCCTGCCATGGGCAGGGACACCTTCCACTAGACCAGGTTGCTCAAAGCGCCGTCAAACCTGGCCTTGAACACTTCCAGGGACGGAGCATCCACAGCTTCTCTGGGCAACCTGTTCCAGTACCTTGCCACCCTCACAGTCAAGTATTTTTTCCATATCTTTTAGCTAGATTTCATCTCTTTCAGTTTGAACCCATTATTTCTTCCTATCACTACAGTTCCTGATAAAGCATGTGAGTTCTGTACTTTATTTCACAAGACTGGAGAGAAATAAAGAAAAACAACACTGTTTCCTCGGGGGAGGGAGGATTGCACTCTGTTCCTTAGCCCAGTTACACAGATGGCTGCTCCAGGGTCAGTCTTACAGCTTCTCAGGGGAGCCCGCTTGGTAACACCCCCTGCCTGTGGAGGGACACCCACGCAGCACTGCTGGGGGCAGCTGTCCAGGCAGGGGCAGCCCCTCAGGTCTCCCTTCCACAGTGTCTATGCATTTTGCATCCAGCTCCATCTTACATATGTCTCTCAATGACACAACAGACATTATTTATATCCAGTGGGCTTTTTCTATGCAAGCCTGCAGCTGAAGCTCTGGCTTCAGTGCTACCTTAGTTTGAGTTTAAAAATTGAGTTTAAAAATTGAAAGAGGATATCTGCAGTGATTCCCATTCCTTCTCTATACTTGTAGGTACTTGGTAAGTAAACAATACAACGCTCTCCACTTTCACTTGAAAAAAAATTACACAGCTTCATCTGAAAACTAAGTTGGAAGATGTTTAAAGCAAATTTGTACTATCCATGCTTAAAAGCAGTTTTTTATTTATTATCTAAATCAGTACAATAATTATACACAACTTTGCAAAATTTTTATAAAGGAAACAAAAACATCCCCAAACCAACAGGTTTAAGAAGGTGTTAAAAAATATCTACCACTATGTGGATTTCTGTGAGAAGAGAGTGAATCACACAAGAAGTAAATCATGATTTAATAGTTCTCTTAAAAACAACTAAGGAAATAGTACAGGACAGAATAGAAAATAAAAATAAATAAATTATAGTTTCTTAAGCCCTCTTTTTCCTCAGAAGGAGCTCATTACCTGTAGCATTTTATACAGTTTCAGTGAAAATTCATCCAAAGCTTTACTTCAGGTATCACCTGACAAGCATTCACATCTGTCTTGAGCCATGTGTCATGACAGTTTGCCTGAACTTCACACTCAGAATCTATAATTCAGTGTACTCTCCTTATTGATTTTACATCACTGAACCCACTTAAAATAATTTGAGTTATACCGAAAGAAGGCTATAAATAGCTTCAGGTCAACCACATTTTTATTTCCTGTCAACAAAGTGTCCATGTCCCTATCAGAATTAAAGTGAAATACAGAACACATTTTTATCTAGACCCTGGAAACACATCTCTTGTACAGGTGTAGTGTATAAAGCAAGCATCTCCAAAAGCACTTGGTGTCATTTGCACAGCTGAAATCACTACTCAGCATCTGAATTTTTGAGACTCATGTCCCAACATAAAACCAAGTATGGTTTTTAAATCTATTTGTTTCTAAAATCAAAAGCATCATTTAATTTTTTCTTTTACTTTAGAATAAAGTAATTCATAAGAACATTACTGAGACTCAACCCTGCTAATCATTTGCTGAGAGTGTCATCTCTCTGCAAATGAGTCTATACACTGCTTGAATTCTTAAGATGCCTTTCAGTGGAGGGAGAAGAAGGAGGAGTGGCATTTTTTTCCACCAAATGAGTAATTATTGGGTTTAAAAAGTTTATTTATCACTCTGTTACCTCCTGATCAACACTGCCAGAAAGCAGACCTGCAAAAATCAGCCATGTGTAAGGCATGCTGAAAGGCAGACTGTTAAACTGAGAAAATCTCCCAGTATCTGGCTCAAGCAAAGACAAGTCACACAACTTTATCGCACAAATACCCCACCCCCACTCTGTAAGCTGGGAGCACTCACAAACTGGGAAAAGGAGGGCACCACAGCCTGTTGCCCTGACACTTAGATCTGATGAAAGCAAAAACAGAAGTGCTAATTCCACAAGTGTCACGCAATCACTTGAATAAGAAAAGCTTTAGTAAAGTTAACAGATAGACAGTCCATTCTTGTGGGGGACACTCACTTTAAGCTCTGCCTAGGCCAGAGCACCTGTCCTGGCAACACACACACAGAGAATCACAGAACCACCACATAGCTGAAGAACTACCATGTTCACCTTTACTTCTCTGTAGCAACTGGTTAAGAGTACAGCAGGGACCTCACAGCATGCCTAAGAGCTGCAAATCTACAGCAGACCACAGCTGGCTAAGTCCCACACAGTGGGGGTACCCAGCAGCCAGCTAATTTAACAGTGACGGGATTTCCACCCTGAGAGTCCTCCCTGAGCTCACCATCAGACTGATACCTTGCTGGGATCCCTTCCAGCAGGAGCTGAGGTCTGGCAGAATGAAACAGGTACAGAAAATGTGGAGAAGGGACACAGAAGCAGCACATAAGCGCTGCTCCTCAAGAGCAGGGATCACGGCTATCTCCCAGCTGGGAAAGATTGAAGAGATGGGCTCCCTCTACAACACCACCCCAGATCTGGGCTCAGCTTGGCTGCCCACAACCTCAATCACCTCTCCCACAATGGTCTTTCCGCAGAAAGGCTACACAGCTATAAATTCACTTGCTGCCTGCTAATGGTCAGCCTGAGGGAAAGGGGGTTTCTTCTGAGACAGCAAATGCCTGATGATTATTTCTGTCATACCAACCTGTACCACAAGTCTAGTTCTTACAGTTTAAGTCCAAAATATCCACTTTTCTCCCAAAACATTAAAGTGTGTGAATACAGGATTTTCTTCACAAATATACACATTTACAGACATAATAGAGGTAGACAGAAAACAGTACATACTGACACAGAGAAAAATCTTTTAAGTCTTATGAAGAAAACAAGCTTCAGGAATTTTGCCAGTGCCTTTACAAGAGATAAGGAGCTACCCAAAATATCATAAAACATGTTTGGTGCCAAGTGATAGAAAGATTAACTGCTATTTTGCAACCTCTGTCTTCTTGTAGCAAGCCTCATCAATGCATCATACATTAATTTTACCACCAGAAAGGTAGTGATGTGGATTAATGGAATTATGTTTTAACAAAGCAAATCAATACGCACTCTGTTATCAGTATTACACAGCAAAGTGTGCCCCCAAGCCCTACTAATGTCAGCTCCTAAGGACAGACGTGCAGTAAAGAATCCTGAACTGACGTATGTAGCTTAAAATGTAAAGCACCATTACCAAGCTCTCTGTGCGTTTTTGTAGATATACAGTCATATTTCACAATGTTGAAATGTCCTTCTTTCATTTTACTGTTTCAGTTCTGCATAAAAACCAGGAAAAGGATAGGGGGCTTTTACTTGCTGTATATACAGATAACAGTGTAGCCAAAAAGTAGCAAGATCACCTCCAAGAGTAAAGTCTGCCAGAGGCCACTTGTAACAAGGTATAAGACTGATGAAAAATTTACAGTTCTGTTACATTTACTCCCCCCTCTTTGCCTTTTTCCCCGAGAACTTTCACAGGCAAGCTCAGGACTGTTTAGATGAATCACAATCCCACGCGCATGGATGGATCCACCCCAACCACTTCACTCATGCCCGCGTTGTGCCAAGCTCCTGCAGCATCCCTAGGTAAACAAGTGCTTAACTTGCTTCAAGCATAACTGCTTATTAAGTTGGGGCTTGCCATAGTAGCTGCAGTTATTTTAAAATGTATAAACAGTGGAAATTCAGAAGCCCACACAGTCACTGTTTCGAGAGGAGTGAAGTCAATCGCACAGCTCACTTCCGACTCAGCAGGGTAAAACCTGCTGCCCAGCATTCAAGTTTATTTTACTTGTTGGTACAGCAATGGAACCACTTGAAGAACGTGCCCAGAGAACACAGGGCAAAAACTGTAAAATGAAACCCACTTGATATGCACATAAATAGGCATGGAAATTATATTAAAATTGATTTTCTCTTGTGGAGCACTGTAAGCAGTTAGAGCAGCCTTCAGACCAGAGGATGAATACAACTGTTTCCACAAAAAAACAGCTTTGTGGACATATTTTGTTCCATCTTTTTGTTCCAACCTTGCAGCTCAATTCCAACCACTCTGAATTTTCTACCTCAAACTGGATATCTTGGAAATCTTCAAGAAACAAATTTAAAAATAAAAATCAGTTGGCCTTAGGAACAAGCCACCTTCCAAAGCAATTCTCTCGCAGAATGCATAAACAAAGCACTAAACAAAACTTAAGGAGGATATCAGACAAACATCTAACATGAAACACATAGCTGTTACAGATTTCTAGTAATTACTTAATCATGCAAAAAAGTCAGCATAATGGACCAAAAGAATCTGTTGGTTTAAGCCCAGAGGACAATTTCCACTTAAGGTAAACTGAAGAAACAAGAATTTTGTTAAGGAATACTTTGAATATTACAGGTACATCACTAAAGGACTATGAGCTTTTTTTATAATTCACACATTCAGAAGTTACAAACTGAAAAGTCTGAATTGTTCCTGGAACATTCCCTTTCTTATAAAATTTAAATTAAAAAAATTTAAACAACTTAGATAATTTTACTCCGGTTAAGTTTGAATGCTGTGATATCTATTACGGGAAAAATTTTAAATTAGCAGAGCTGAGCATATTTCAAACTCCACTCCAGTCTCCAAATCAAGACCCTCAAAAGAAACTGAAAAACCCAAGACCTGCAAACAAAACAAAGTCTTTCCCTATCTTCAAGCAGGGATGTTGGGGGGTGGGAGTATTTGGGTCTTTTTCTAAGACTCGGAGATGTTTATACTCAGAATACATAAACTAGCTGCGACAATCTGAAAACCAAAGTACATTAGAGACATTCCATCAAGTACATAGTCCTTATTAAAATAAATAAATAAATAAATCTAAGCCAAGCAAGCTTTGATGATACTGGGGTTAAGCCTTCTCAGTGCTGTACAGACTTCTTCCAAATTCCTCCTCCTCCCTTCTGGCAGCTACAGAAACAACTGGCTGCCTACACCAGCCAGACTTCACAGACCAGTTGCCTGGGAAAGCTTATAGAGAAGTTTTAACACTAGTGTAAAGAAAGCTTTTACACTAGAACTGGAGAAACTTCGTGTTTACAGAAGTTGAAAAAGTTTTTTAAAAGTAAAAGTAGGATTTAAATTAATTCAAGAATCAGAACTTAATTAAGGAGTAGCAATGCTTTTTCAATCATATAGCTCAGACATTCTCTGAATATAAAACAGTTTAGGTACAATTAATAAAAACATAATTCAGAGATTGCCAAATTGCATTACACTATTATTAGAAATTCAATTTTTAAGGAAACACTGCCCAACAATATTGCATATGTACATGTTCAGTAAGTTTATTATAATAAAGTTCTGTCAAATAAGTAACTGGAATGCAATAAGGACTGGAGTTGCTCATTAGCCTAAGCTTTCCATTTCCCACAGTTTACAGAAAAGGCTAGTATGACCTTCTAATTAAGAAGAAATTCCTCCAGCTAGCTTTCCTCCTCCTCCAATACACGCTCTCCAGCCAGCACTTCAGGCAGACTGGCTACATCCCACAAAGACAACTTCCTCCCAACAGCCTTCCTGGCACAAACAACCATTTATGCATCTAAATGCTACTCCGACCTGCCATCAAACAGCGCAGGAGTAAAATCAGGGCAACAAGAGACTACTGAAAGCAAAAAATCAGCAGAGACGTTGCTGAACTACAGGAATGCTCAAAAGATGAATTGCATGTCGTTGCCTTCACCTTTGCTCATAAGAGAGGAGGCATGGGGTGGCAAACCATCCATCGGGGGATTTTCAAGCTTACAGTGTTGCTGTCATTACAGCATAGTTATTTTTATCAGATAATTTTCAGGTTCCTCCTGAGGAAGTTATTCCACGTCCTTAGACAGACACTACAGATTACCTCCCTCTGAAGAGGGAGATGAATCTGCATAGAGTTACTTTTTATTTTTCCCCCATCTAGCCCACTCTAAGACAGCCTGGGAGGCAGAACTCTGACCACTCAGGTGCTGCAGACGCACAGGCCACGGATGAGAGAGAACAAGGTAAACCATCCACCCAGAAATAAAAACCGGGAATGGCTTTTCGGTAACCCGCCCCGCCTGAGGGCACGGCCGGCTGCCCGCTGCCCACAGCGCCCGGCCATGGCTCCGCACGGCCCTTCCCGCCGCGGCCCCGGCACCGCCCGAGCAGCGGGACCCCCGCCGCAGCCCCCAGCTCCGGGCGGCCAAACACACCCCGAATGTGGGTACGGGGCTCACGGTTACCAGCGAGGGGGAGCGGCGGGGGCGCCCGGCCCCGCAGACCAAGAGCTCCAATTCGGGGAAGGGGCGAAGGCGCCCGGGCGGGCCCGGGAAGCGCTGCTCACCCGCTCTCCGCCGGCTCCCGGGAGCGGCGCTGCCCGGCGGTGGGAGGAGCCCGTCTGTCTGTCTGTCTGTCCGCTCGCCCGCCCGCCCGGGGGCTCCGCTCGGCCCGGCCGCCGAGGGTCGCGTCGGCCCGGCGGCTCCGCTCCTGGGCCGCGCCTGGCAGGGAGTTTCCTGTGTGAGTCACTTCAGCCGGGAGTCGCGCAGGGAAACACCCTTCCTGCCGCTCCAGCTCCTCCTCCTCCTCCCTCCGCCTCATCCCAAACCTGCCTCCCCTGCCCGCCCCCGGCAGGCTCCGGCTCCGGCTCCTCCTCTCCCGGGAAGCCGGGAATAATCCCTGAGCTGCCACAGGCGGCGGAGCTGCATCCCGGACTGGCTCTTTGCTTTTAATGAAAGCGACTTTTTCTGTGCTCTGTACAAGGGGCAATCTGTCTCTCGGAACACAAATCTACGCCCAGGACGACCGTGGCCACTCGTACCAACCCCAGACGGTGCCATCCGGCGCCCGCCCCAGAACCACCGCAGAGAAAAGCAGCGCCCCAGGGCAACCGGGCTCGGTACTAACGCGTCACTGGCGGGGCTTCCCACTTCACAGCCTTGCTGCCACGGCGAGGGAAAAGCAGCAGCCGTAAGGATGAAAAAACTAGCCTTAAAAAAATCAAAAGGGATCGCGTGGGAAACCCCTTTAAACATCCTGCAGAGGATGCCACATAGCCGTGGTGTTTGTATCCGAAATAACCACACTTCATTAAAACCATAAAAAACAGGCAGGTTGCTGTTTGATAACCTCCCACTTCAATTTTTCTGTAAACGACACCAAACACACGTACTTTCTCATTTTTAAGTTTTCTTACTTTTTCCATGCAGTGTTCTCCAACTGAAGTTCAGCTTCACTTGTTTGTTCAAGATTCCATTAAATAAAATTGACACTGCACCACAAAGTCAAACTGCTCGTTCTGTTTTCGTGGAAGCCTGTACAAATTGCTCTTTCCAGCCACTATTTTATGGCAGAGGGAATCCACAAACTACCCCACGAAGGGAATAGTCACCTGAGAGGAAGGGAACTTCCAAACTGTTTTTCATCAACACCTTTTTGTCTGTGTATTTGTCTGCTTTAAGTTGCATCCAACATTTTATTTACTCTTGAAAACCCTCTCTAATCATAATCAAACTGCACACTGTTGCATAGCAAGCACTTATAAGTCTCTGTTTTCAATAGCTGTTCAGGGGACACTGTGCTATTAATGGTTTCTGTGCTGAGAACAGAATAATTAGTGCTTTACTTCAATTATTGGTTGTTGGATTTTTCCCCAAAAGTTTGCACTGCCTTTTTGTGATATTTTTGTAATAGCATCTACAAGAAAGTCTGTGAAGAGTGGGGATAAGGTGCTAGACTCCCACTTTTCATTATTTCAAGTATGATCTAATCCAATTATTCCACCTTTTCCATATCATCAATGATTTCCACAGCTTGTGGAGAAGTTATGCATCGTTGCAAAATGTTATCGTTACCATTTCATCATATCACAGACACATCTTCATAGCCATGTTTTTTTCCAAGTACTGCAACCCAATTTTTTTCTATGAAGCAATTAATTTTCTAGGCTGCTATTCTTCTCTGTCTGTATCTATTCATAAACATTTTGAGTGCATATACCAAATTAATTAATTTCAGTTCATTTCAACCATCACAGCTCCTTATCAGCCTAACTTCTTAACCCAGCTCAAGCAAAAGTGTAAAATACAACCAGAGGTGGATGCTTCCAGAGACACCTGATTGTCTCTAGTGCCATCCATCCTATGCCCTTTTCTGCAAACTCTGCTTGGGATGAGGAGCTTTAAGTAAATCACTCACCTTTGTAAAGCGGGATTAGTTTTGTTTTCTTGTCCTGAGCAAGCGCAAATTCAGAACAGCCTTGTCTTAATGCAACCACTCGGCACACATCAGCAATGAGACATCTGTTACCGGGCCACAACACAGCAGCAAGGACAGCAAAGTCGAACGCTCCCCATGAGATCTGATCAACAGCAGCTTGCCCTCACATGGGCAATATTTCATAGTCTTCCAGTCTGTCCCAAGCAAGACCACCACTGTGGCTTCCCTACGTGCTGAAAGCCAGCTAATGCCAGCAGGAGCAGCTGCTTTGTATGAAAGCAAGACTGCCAACCAACACCATCCTGTCCAGGAAACAACAGCTTGTCCTAACGATTGGCAGATGCCCCAGATCTTGCTATCTCCATCTAAATAACTGAATGAGCAAAGGAGCTGCTTCCCCACTGCTGGGGCAATCTGACTTTTATTAGCATTCCTATACACCAGCTTTTAACAACCCATAAGGTCATATAAAAAAAGTAGATGATGGTATACAGCTACTCCAGCTACTCAAGATTTGTGTTGGGTTTTTTTCCTATTATTTGATATAGGAATTAGATGACAATCACATTTTACCATCTGAGTATCTATGGTCTCATGTAACATGTGGCATGCCAATCACAACCATTTTAAGTGAGCCCACCTAATACCATTGCAGACACCTGAGTTAATTCTATAATGCCCCCACACCTCCCTGCTCTTTAGTGGAACTTAAGTATTGTAATGACAGTATTTGATTTAAAATGTTCAGCAGGTCTCCATGACCTTCTTCTCCCTTTACCGTATTCGCCCTTCTCAATTATCCCTGCCACACTGAACACAGGCCTTCTAGATGTAGCTGAAGATACATGTACTTACAATCAAGCCACTGATATTCCTAGCCTCTAGAAATTAGGTATGTTTTTTATCAGGCTAGACTAAATGACCGTTTGAGATACTTTCTTGGGTGGAATTTATTTTAACCTGATTTTAACCCATGCCTGTCAATAATCTTTAGGAAGATCTGCAACAGTAATGTATCATGCTCCTGGCAATTTATGTACCCTGTACCTAAACCACACAAGTATCAAATAACAGAGTAGTAACCAGCTTAATGCAATCTTCTGAAGACTGGATAAAGCCTTGGTTCAAGGCACTATGCTACAGGACAGCCACAGATGTACTTCCTGAATTCCAGCTAATTTCACATTATTTTTAGCTTTATTCTTTGGGCTTTTAAGTATTTATCCAAAGGCAATGAAATAATCTTTTCCAGGAGCCCACAGGATTACACAGAAGAGTTTCACTCCACAGCAGCCTGAAAACTTCATCAGGAATCTCATGGTTCTGCCACTGGGTGTCTACTATGTCTAAGATGGTGATGTTACTCTCTAGTTTTGCAGATACTTTGGTGTTTAAGCTTAACAACATATCCAGCTATTACTTTAATTTTTCTTACCTGCTGAGTTCAGAGATTTTTCATTCTCATAAAGAATGCAGGAAACTGTCATGACCTGACATAGAAAGGTATTTACGAAATCATGATAGGCAATGGTCCTGATGGCCTCAAGAACAGGACAGCAGCAAGACGCTACAGCAGCCAGCAAATACCAATGCAATTAGTGAGGAAAAGGTTTTTCTCTAAGTGCAAAGTAGTACAAGAGAAAAGCTGAGAAACTTCAAAATCTTTAGTAAGTAAGATTAAAAGGCACGCTGGAGGATTTTTTTATATTTTTAATCAGCCTTTAATTTAGCACTGCTATCTTTAATCCATGCTCCCATGGAAACCATCTGATCAGCAACTGGTTGCTAACTTTTTTTATACCAAGAGTTTGACACAAACAATGGTCCTCAAGGACCTAGTGGTTAATTAGGGGTTATTAAAACTAAACAGCAGAGAAAGCACTGGAGAATCTATTAAATCAGTGCTAAAATGTGGCCTAGAGATAACAGACGGCCACAGGAAAAAACAAGGAGAAGGCAAAAAAGCAACAAGTCAGATAAGGGCTTCTATGCTGCAACTTTGCCAAGACTGCACCCAGAAGTTAACGAGAACAAATAAAGGTAGAAATAAAATTGTAAAATTATGAAATTTCCCAAAAAAATGTATGGCCCCTTAGAAGCTTAGAAAGTTCTGCTTCTATATGCCTTGCTGGGTGTTTGTTTCATGCTTTCCTTTAGCTAAACCTGACAATTCACAAAACAATAGACTATGATGGAAGTCCTTTGAATCTATACATACATAGAATAGATTACATGACTTTCCTAACATCTCCAAAATTGCTTATTTGAAATTCCAGAAGTACAAGTAAAACATATTTAAATGTTGGGTCTCCTCTAACAAAGAAGAAAAGTATCCAAAAGTTAAGATTCTAATCAATTCAGAAATAACTGACAAAAAACAGGAATTTGAAAGCAAGGTCAAAAAATGTCCAAAAGGAATGGATTCAGGACAGAATCCAAGTAACAACACTGACATGTAAAGAAAACAGAAAATGTTACAAGGAAATCTGAGTAAATATATAGCTAAAATACCCCATATCTCACATAAAATCCTTTTTTCCTCCAAACCAGTAAATTACCATTTTAACAACTGCCAGGGAACCGATGGAAAGATCCTAGTGCCATCACAGGGCATGCACACTCAATGACAGGACTTGATTTTTTTTTGTCTGTGGCTCTGAAGAAAAAAGAATGCCATAAGATCTACTCATTGAAGGGAATTCGTCAGCCAAGTGTTACTGACACACAGAAAATTAAACACTGAGAATGTCCATGACTAAAATCAGTAAAAACGTTTCCAGAGTCAGACTTTCCACTGTGTTTTTGTGATGAGAGATGAGCAAATCTTGGAAGATGGCTGAATAAACAGTATGCAGGCATCATTTTTCTAGTGCACAGAAGTCTCTCTGCAGAATGCAACATTAATTCCTAAGCAGGAAATTGGGTGAAACAGCAAAATCTTTCACTTGCACAGGGTCTTTCACATAAAATAAGTAAAACTGGCAAATGGATTTACCAGGAATTATCGTTTCAACAATATGAAGAACTGATTTTTCTCTCCCATATCTAGCTAATATTATCCATGAAAACAGGTAATGAATGAAAGGCTATGAAAAGGCTAGGAAAAGTAGGAATTTCATTGAAGGAAATCACTGTATAGGAAGCAGAAATAAAGCAAACACAGATAGTTCAAAAAGCACAGAGTACAAGACATACTCAAAAAGTAATGAACCAGTGCACAGAAGTGCTGAACTTCCAAGTATGTGCTTTAAAACCCTTAGTATGCTACTCAATTTTACTCTGAGTAAGAAAGTTACTAAACAATACACTGTCTCTGCTAGCAATAAATAAATAATCTGAAATCTTAAAAATGAGAACCAGTCACGGTAAACTAGAAGTACAAATTACTTTTGTTAATAGGTGTCCACCTACTGCAAAAAACATCCACTTGGAAAACTGTGTCATGTGGTAGCAAAGGACAATACAAACATACTGTTCTTTAAAGCAAAACCTTCACTCAGTCAAACGAAGAACATGATACAGGGCAGCAGAAACTTTCTCAGTGTTATACTTGAAAAAAAAAAATTATTTTCCTCAAAACATTTTATAGCTATAAATTTGAAGAAACTTGAGATATTCTGTTCAATCACAAACAAAAATATTCACTTTCATATAGAGTAATATTAATTTACAGCTGAAAGAAAAAGTTTTATAATGAGCCACATTAGAAGCCTGGAAAGGTTGACCTGGAAAGGAGACTAAAGGAGCAAAAGGAATAAAATCGGTATTTATTGAAAGGATACACCTTGGGCAGTGCAAGAGCCTGGCTGGTGCTACACTCAAGTGGAATCCACATTCACATATTTGGGTTAATTGTCCAACTATACCTTCAGGATATGAAGTCTCAACCCTTGGCTTGCCCCTCTCCCTTCGCCGTTGTTTATGCTTTTTGGGTAAAGGCTGTCCTTGATTCTTTAGCTGGGAAGGGACTATTTTGTTTAACTCCCCTGTGAAGGGAATTTACTAACACCTAACATAAAGTTTCAGAGTTACATACCAAGCAGCAGAGAGTCTGAAAAATATATAAGCTAAAACCCAAGACATCAGTCTCAGTAGTAATATACACTTCATTTAAGAAACACCTCTCAAACCTTAAGTTACTGACTGAATTTCAGCAGAAACACACACAACAATGAAATTCTAATTATCAAATCTTTTATTTATTCAAAAAAATCATTAGGTAAATAGCTATGATTGATTTTATCTTTTTTTAATGCAGGTGTACTGATGCCAGAATTCCAGAGAAACTTTAATGGGGAGGAGACAGGGCAAGTCATGTCATGCAGAACAAGTTCCACATTTATTTTTGTCCAGAAATGTACCCTTCTGTAGCACAATCAACTGCTTTACAGGAGATCAGCTATTAGATGTAAAAGTTTGCTTGCAAAAGGCATAGAAGAAGGACAACGGTCAAGTCATATCTGACCACGTTTGAAACATCTCAACAATCCAATTGTTAAAACTAATACATTACACACTGTCATCTTAATCCTACTTAAACTGACCAGAGTTACCACTAAAATTAGTAAGCATTTCAACATTTAACATAAAAAATACTCGTGTTTCATGTTCTGCTATAATCCATTTGGATAATCTTGTATTTTTTACATCAGCTTCTTGTAACAGCCATCTTAAAGATTTCTTAAGAACCACTAAACGAAGAAGATGAATGCTTCTTAGCCATTTTACAAAGGAAAAAAGGCCAAAAATTAACTCAACCAACCTTCTAAACACCAAGATTTGAGTCATATCACACCACACTGCCCTGTGACCTATTCACAGCTGAAAAATTAATGGAAAATGTAAACCATCAATTACTCATAATTAAAGAAAAAAAAATTTTCATTTTTTCAGCATGAAATAGATTTAATGTATTTTCAAGTAAGATTGTTTACATGGAATGAATTGTACACTATACATGTTTTTTGATGTTGAAGCATATACACACACTGCCACAACAAACACTCTTAAATACTTGTCCATTATTTACATTTTAAAATATTTTACACAGCTCCAAAACACCGGCATCATTTACCTATATACATTTTAAACTGGAGTGCAAAATGCTTACAGTTCTTTACCATACGAATTTCAACATAAATCCTGCTCAGTTCTTCCTTACTTCAATGGAAGTGGGTGTTAACTTTGTTCCATGCCAGCCATCAGTGACAAAGCTAAAGATTCCACTGTGAAACAAACCAGAAACAATTAGTTAATATTTGCATTTCCAGCACTTTAAATAGATTTATTGCACTATTTAATTCTGTCCTTTAATAGGAAGATAGCAGTTTACTCCTTAAATTGAAGTACTTTGGGACTTCAGACAGACATTTTGTAAGTCTCTGACAGCTTAGATAGTATTCATCATCAGCTACCCCTTAGTCATTTCACGTGGTAACAACTGGTAAGAAATTCGATCCTTTGTTTCAAATACTGAATATTGTTGTATATATAAAAAAAAAAAAAAGTTGTGTAGGTTTATATATAGCAAGCCATTCTAAAGGAGGGTTCTGCAAACAAACTCTTGTAGATCTGAGTAGCAGTCACGGCAGATACTGCCTGTTTTAGACACAGACTCATTTAGATTGGGAAAGACCTATAAAATAATGAAGTACAAACATTAACCTAAGACTGCCCAGTTCACCACTAAGTCATGTCTCCTAGATGTAGGCACATCTACAGGTGGTGTAGAAACCTGGGAGAACATCCATTTGCATCCCAGCTAACCCTGATGCCCCAGAACCTCAGTGAGCAGTTGCCCCCCTAACTCAAACTGGCAATGATTAACAATTTAAGCTCACACCAGGTTGTAAGTGGACGCATAGATATGTCATCCTCTGCTGTTTCTACTGCCAAGGCAGTAACTTCCAAACAGATGGGCAGAGCCAAGAGCCCAGTGCAGTTGCAGCTGAGGCACCATAACACTAAAATCTTCTCTGCTCAAGCTATATCACAGTTGTCATTCCCAACATCAACAAAAAGAATGCTCCTCTATGGCCCCAGAACTTAGTTTCATTAGTTTAGAAAACTGTTTGTCACTTGCTTGGCTACACACCTTCCCCTCATCAAGTAAACAGATAAACTGAAGATAGCTGTCACAGAAAAGCTTGGCACAAATACTCTAAAAAATAATGACTTTAACTTAGTAAGAGGTAAGTCTTGGTGTCCCTCTGTGCATAACTCACAAAATGAGATTACGTGAAATGTGCCAACAAACATTAGAACAGATTAATACATAAACACATTCCTAGCACACTTTCCTAAGTGCAGGTATTTGAAAAGCCTTATGTACTTACAATGGGGAAAAGAGCCTCGACAGACAGCTTTGTTGAGAACAGTTACAAGAAACATGTGACAGTTTTTAAAATCAGATTCCATCTTCTCTATGGATTCCATCCTACAAAACAGTTTAACAGAGGAATGCTTAACAGACCAGCCCCTATGTCATCTTCAAAATATGACTAAAATTTCACAATAACTTTAAAAAGTACTCTTTACATAGAATTCTGTCTTTAACTTAAAATACTTCAGTTACGCCTGCATATGCTACTTCGAAAAAACAAAGGGAATTTTGACAGGAGCACCTGAGCACCATCAAAGGGGCATTAATGATTTCCTCATCATTTTAGAAATCTCTGCAGTGACTTGGAGGAGCTGTGTGATTCTAACTGACACCTATCAATCCTACACAGGTTTGTAAGCAAGAGAGCCTTTCCTGGTCCTTACTGCTTTAGAGGTCCTTGGGGACCTACACAGTCAGTAAAACAGGGACATCCACACTGCTTTACTCTCCAGTAATCTCTTGAATTCCACTTTGGACTCTGTCAGCTAGCATTCACCAGTGAAGGGAGAAGACATAGTTCACAACAGTAATTTCTTTCCTTTCTCCTCTCTCCCAAGAAGATAGAGATGACACCAGCTATGACTTTTTCCCGCCACATGCAACGGCATGCAACCACATGCCCTGAGTTTCAGTCTTTATCAACAGCACTCACAAATAATTTCCGACCCTCTGAATGAGAAAACCACTCCAAAAATAGCAACTTCCTAATGTCACAGGAGAGTGGGATCTAAGTTTTAGGTAGCATCTGTGCCAAAGAAAATTAGTCCTGAAAAATATGAAGTAAGCCAGTCCACACCAGCTGGCTTCAGGATCATACATCAACTTCTGAGTGTTTGACATAGCCTTGGAGACTTGCCCAGTACTATTCATCCTCAAAGCAGCAGGTTGCACAAACAGAAGCGCAAATGGGGAAAGGAGTGGCTGCTGGCTGCAAAAAGGGATCTGGGGGTGCTGGTCAACAAGAACTCAACAGAAGTGAGCAGGCAGGATGCCCAAGCTGCCAGGAAACCAAATCCCGCCCTGGGTGCATCAAACACAGCAAAGCCAGATGGACAAAGGAGGTGACTGCCCCGCCGTATTCAGCATCAGCGCAGCCTCTACTGGAGGTGAAGTTCTAGGCACAGAATCATACTCAGAGCTGCAAAATTATGACCATGTTGAATTTTATGTATGTGTACTTACTTCCAAGCCCCTAAACCAGCTTGCCAACGGTCTGCAAACATCAGTACTAAATTTAACACTTTCATTATAGCTTCCTTCACAAAGCTCACCTAAAATAATTAAAACACAAGGAGTAAGTCAGAAATTGATTGTTAAACATAGTAGTTTTCACTATTACATTGCAATACAAAGGTTTCACATGGCATTTAATCTGACTTGTAAAAACAATCTCCTAAGTACAATATGATTCTTCCAAAGTGAAGATGTTTGTATCTGTTCTCCAATTCATTTCCCAGCTGACTATTTGGATGTGGATTTTACACAGACAATATGTGGGATAAAAGGTTACAAGGTTATCCAGGTACCTCCATTCCCTGACATCCCACTCTGTATAATCTTCCTAACATTAACAAGCCTCAGTTCAAAACCTCCCATCTTCTAGAAACAAACATGTTGTACCAAATATAAAGAATTCAATTTCATCCTCTTTCCTTGATAGAATTGAGCTAAGAACAGCAAGGGAAACTGTGTGAAAAGCTACCACTTCCTCAAGAGTACCTATATATATTGCTTGGTATGTATGCTGCGAAACAGCTTAATTAGTACAAAATTACTTTCTTGTCCTGGTAACTCAATACATCAAATAAACTAATTTTTTACCCACCTTTTCTCTCAGTAAGCAACGATCATGAATCGTAGATAGATATCTGTAATGAATCTTTATCAACTGATCTAAATCTTTGGCTTCTTCTACCTGATGCTGAAACTCCAAGCCTGTACTGTGGAGAATCTTAAAAAGAAGACCAAAGTTATTAAATTCAATGCTTCACACAAGTAATTATGACTCTCTTCCAATATGTTTTTAAAGAGCCTGAAATTGCATGAATCATTTGCTCTTCCCTCTCAAATTTTAGGATTAGCCTCCAAATTACCATCAATAGCAAAAATTTCAAGCTCTTCTCATAACTACACAGCAATATTCCTCACATAAATAGATATACTGCCACTACACAAGGGC
The DNA here is from genome assembly GCA_009812075.1 of Sialia sialis. Lineage (NCBI taxonomy): Eukaryota > Metazoa > Chordata > Aves > Passeriformes > Turdidae > Sialia > Sialia sialis. The sequence goes on along the minus strand of VRYO01002772.1, from coordinate 59,133,544 downwards.
ACAATGACTATCCCCAGAGGGGCTGAACTGGAGCATAAAGTAATTTTAGGCAATAATAGAGCAGATATAGAGCAAATATGTATCATTGCCTTTGTATTTGGAAAGTCATGTATACACTTGGTATTGGAGATTTTCGAGAAGAATCCATCTAGCTAAAATACCCATTGTAACATTTTTATAAGCGTAACAGCTCTTAAGTTACAGCTTACAGAAGCATTTTTACATTACTGTGCTTAAGACATCAAGCACTGGGAGAAACAGACAAAAGAATCAGCAATACCCAAAGATCAATCAAATGCATGTAGAACTTTTAAAGCATTTTTAGAATTACTGATTTAAAATGGCCAAGTTGAAACTGAAATATGTGCAGAAAGGACATTATATTTATATTTTGCTTTTTTTTGGGGGGGGAAGTTTAGGTTTTAAAGGAAAATGAATACTGCATCTCCAGTTACACACTCCTAATATAAATGAAATTGTAATATAAGACAAACCCTAGTCATGATGTAGTTGTGCAGGCTGTTGACAAAATGCATGAGTTTCACTCTTAAGAGGAACATGCGATGAATTTGTTGTTTTATACTTTCTTTTTGTGGTCCAAATACAGGAAGCGTTCCTTGTTCTAATGAAGTTCCTTCCTTAACCTGTGAGTTTTCTGCAGCAGAGACGAGTTCTTAAAAGAAAATAAAACAGAATTTTAAAAAAGCAAGAGTGTTGCACTTTTTGGGAAAAGACTTAACCAAAAGGACATACCCATAAAGTTCAAACAGTAAAAACCCACATACTTTTAGGAAGATAATTACTTAGCTAATGTGCAAAATACAGATGAATCCATCAACTTTCTAATTTATTTTGCTAAGATATGAAGTCTATATCCACTTTACAGGGATAAAGTGGGGACAGGAACAGTATAAACATCAACTTGGTGAAGGAAATACTAAAAAACGTCTTTCTATAATCACCCAACAGTTCACTGTTTCAATCTCAAATAGAGTATTTTTTTATCTTGTTTTCTTAACTCGTCTGCAAAGTATTAATCATAAAAGGACTATACATAAACATTAGGCTGTAGTAGACAGACTTTCTTTCAACAGCAAAGTCTGTAGAATGAAGTAACAAGTTTCCAGTATAACTAACTAGACTTGAATCAAAGAGACAAAGGGAATGCATGAATGGAGCTGTCCCTGAGGCTGAAAAGAAGTGAAAAACACACTCAGCTTAATACACTTAATTTGTGACACTAACAGAGATTATTTATAGAATGAATCAAAATTCTAACTACTTTATCTACTTACTGCAGAAAGCAGAACACTAATCATATCCTTAGACCACAAAACAGAGTATCTTTCATTGAAGAAGTATCTTACCATCAAATCGTAGAACATCTAGACTATACTTGGCCCACTTTATTTGCAGTAAGAGCAGAAAAACTTGATTGTAAATTTTTTGGCATTCTAAGCTTATAACTATATCCACCGGCCAAGGAACCTAGTAGGAGGAAAGGATAATAGAGATAGAAAATATAAGTCACTTTAATACAACAATCTGTTCTAGAAATAAGAATTGCAGCAATTTTAACTCATTACCTTGTAACTCAACGTCAAACCATCTAAGGTGTGGACAGGAAGTTTTTTCTTTGCTGTATCAACAATTTCAAATGATATTGACAACCTATGCAAAGAAATAAGTAATGTAATTTGTGAGAATCTGTTTTAAATTACTAGTTAATTTCATTAATTTCTATTTCTCACTGCTAACCACTAACTGTCTGGTTAAATCTGGAGGACTTGGGTAGGAAAGAGGTCAACAGCTCTGAACTTCATTAAAACACATTATTTTAATAAGTACACAATAATTAGTATAGTGCTATGCAAGTTAAGTACATTAATACAGCTAAGTGTGAAAGAAACATAACTAAAGCATGTTTTACACTTTACCTTGCACTGTCCTCTGGATAGCGTTGTCCAACTGCTTCTTGTAGGTGAACATTTAAGAAAGCAACATTCTGCCAAGTTTCCTTTTCTCTAATTTTGTCAAAAATAGATGTATAGAAGTCATACATGGTATCTCCAGCTTCAAGTAAGAAAAAATTTCTCATTGCCTGCAAATATTCTACAAGCCTGAACAGGAGAAAGATAACATTTCCTGAGTTTCACATCATACAAGTGAATGCAAAATACAACTGTTACAGAAACAAAAATCTTTAAAACCCTTTACAGCAAAAACTCAGTATTGAATACAAACATAACAAAGTATATAGTGAGTCCTTTGTTTAACTAAGGCATTTTTCCCTGTAAGCTTTAACAGCTCCAGTAACTCGACTGGAAGCTATCCCACAGGCTAGGTAATTCTCAGAAACAGCATAGTTTGGAAATCCTGTCCCTCTCCCTAAAATGAATCTAAAATGACAACCCTACCAAGAAATACTGTTTGAAATAATATCCCACCAAACATCCACTGATGACAAATGACAGCATTCCTGTTGATTCAAGCTAGACCACGCTTTCACCCAATTTGTCATGTCAGATTCCCCTTTTCTCTTTGATGACATTTATAGCCGTTTATCAAACTGGAGTAGAAACACAACATAGAATTGCTTCTTTTAGTGATTATATACCACTGGTAATCAAAAAACAAAGTTAAGGAAAAATAAATGTACTTTCTTACCTATAATCCTTCTTTAGAGTTTGCATCAAATTACCACAGCATTCCAAGTACTGTTTGTCTATGTGAGGATAAAGACAAGACCTCAGTGTCAGTTCAAAAGTCTGGCAGGTCACAGATTCTGAGGATCTATCCACACAGACATCCCCACCAGTAAACTTCTCATGAAAGTCACTCTGTTCCAAATATAATCTTCAAAATAAAACAAGATACTTAGGGAAGAAGGCTCATTATTCATATAAGGTATAAAACAATGTCATACCTTCAAAGATTTCAATCAAATTTGGGTCCTCTGAAATATATGGTGCAGGGGTAATACAAGCTGATTATAAGCACAGCATGTATCCAGCCTATAAAGTAATCCATCATACTGTTTGTGTATCATCACACTTAAGAGTATCACAGAGGACAGCACTCTACAATCACATAACTGCTTAAGGCGTACTTCTGAAAAACATCAATATTATACAGCTTACTAAACAAACCCACTTTGACAGGAACTTTTAGAACTGTCCTGTGCATATACAGCACTCAGATGAGCTTCCCAGGAAAGAAAAATAAAATTAAAGTAACTAAGTAAAAATCCAACCAATAACCACAAGACAAACAAACAAACCGGAAAAAAAACCTAACCAAAAACCACCCCACACATGAAGAACTGGTTTGAGGCATCTTAATTATGGGGTCCCTACATCTATAATATGATGGGAAGAAAGTATCTGTGGTCTAGATTTGGCAAGTTTAATTGTTTTCATACAGAAAGCATCAGATTATTGTAATATTTTATAAAAAGCTAGTTGCCAGTTGTAACCACTCTAAGAGGAAGTCCAGCTCACAGCAGCTATTGCCCGGATAGACTGAATAAGCTGGATTTTGAATTAATGTAGCAATTTTGGCAACTAAAATAGTCCAAATAAACAAGGCAAATAAAGTCCTATGCATGATTTCATTAAAACAAGTTCCTCCTTTTTTAATGTTTGAAGACATGTAAATACACAATTAGTATTTAGCAAAAACATATATAGCTATTTTGTTATTTTAATCATATAATAAGATTTTCAGAGTTTATCTTTCCTGCTAATTTCCAAGACATTTACACTCTCTATAGGACTTCCCTCACTAAGAAGAATGAAGAATTTGTATGCAAGTAACATGAATTTTGAAAGGCTTTTACAGTTAAATGATTTAAGCACAGCAAAACTGAAGCTGCATTCTTCTAAGAATATACTTGGTGCAAATCAAGGACACGGTTTACAAAAACCAAGCAAACTCATTGAAAAGTTCAGATTTTACAATAGCATTCACTATCAAACGACTTATTGGCTAAAAGCATGCTATGATAACGACTACTCCGATTTTTTATCCTACCAACAGCAAGTAGCACATTTTTCACTGATTTTAATTGTTTTTCTTTAACCATGCAGAAGCGGAGTGTCTATTTAGCTTCTGTCACAGACTGTTGGTGCTGAATTTACTGGTTTTCAGTAGCAGCAGCAACGAAAACGTGACCAAACGTCACCAGGCTGAAAATCATTCACAACAACACAGAAGGAAGATCATTCATTTACCTGGCAAAATTAATAGCCAGCAGTGGGTCATGGACATCATCCAGTTCCAAGTGTCTTTCTGCTATAGACTGCATCTTTATCAGGCTCTGCTTTGTGGCCTGCTGTTCTGTAATAATGTCTGGAACAGACTCCTCCCCGTGCCGCAGGCGAGACTGCACTGATTCCAGGAACAGTGTATATAAACTCTTCCGTTCAGCATCTGAATTGGGCAACACATTGCAAAAACATCATCTGAACTAAAAGAACTCCACAGCCCAACATTCAGAAGCTAACTTTTAAAATACTACATTTAGACCACTATTCAGAAAACAAAATACCCTCAAATACATATTTAGAATTATAGGACTAGCCCAACGTCTAATGTCAGGCATATGTTCAAATGCACTGCAGAACACGTATTGGAAGTACAAAATATTTTTGAAATTGTAAAGAACTTCCTACTTCATATGCAAAGGCAATTAATTTTTAGCACCTGACAATCTTTCAGTATTTACTGAAGTGTCTCCTCTCTCCATCTCTACTTTTAAACATGAAAAAGCATGAAAATATTTATTTTGTTTCCTTAAGAAAAAGCAAAAATATCCCCAAACTCAACTTAGTTACAATGTTGTATTGTTTTACAATCCCTCAAGAAGAATATTCTAGATATCCAAATACCTTTGATCTACTTATGAGTATGCTTTAAAAAAAAAAACAAACAAAAATTCCACACGCTGTCTTAGATTACTTGACCATTGAGTAATGGAAAAATTATTTATTAAAAACCACCAGTTTTGTCATTAGAACATACAAACTGCTTTTCTCTCATAGCAAAAAAATATTTGTTTTTGAAGTACATGAAAAGAAGTTTGAGAAAAATTTAAAGTAATAAAAATAACATGGAGCTCTCAACTGTATTCACTTTGTTCTTTTCACTTGTTTCCAGTGGAAGAGTGTTTTCCATCAGACCTGAAGTCACCAACCACAATATTAGCATTCAACAGTGTTTATTATTCTAAAGCCAGACGAAGCCCATTAACAAAAATGCACACATACTGTTAGACAGGCAAAGGCACAACGGTGTAAAAACTGACATCTCACCTCTTGATGCAGCCTGCTGTGGAGAACCATCCTTGCACTGAAGGTTCTTCAACAGTTGCATGGATTTTCCAGCCATGATAATTTGCTTTAGCACAGGTTTCAGAAAAGAAACCATTGTGTGCTGTCTGCTTGAAGGGGCCTGATCACTACCAGAACTGGCACTAGCATTATCACTCATCTTCTCTTCATTCTCTGTTTTTTCTGACACACTATATAATGTGTAGGTGGCATACCAAAAATCTCTGTGATTAACTGGAACGTTTTTGTTTCTGCAAAGAAATAAAAAGCTCTTGAGTATTTTTCTTTCCAAAAGGAAACTTCATTACTAGAGGATATGTATCCTCTTTGTTCTGTGCTTTGCCTTTCTCTTAGAACAGTCACAAAGAATTTTCAATATAAAATTAGCTCATCCCTATCTGCAAGCTAACTAGACACTCTGAAAAGAATAAACAAATAGCTCACGGGAGATAAAACATCTGTACAACAAAATAAACCCCCACAGCAAGTCAAATAGAGCAATTATAATTAAATTTGTCCAAGATGTTAACTATTCACAGTGGCATGCATCCTTAGTATCAAAATGATGAGTAACTGTCTTGCAGATTTATTACAACCTCAAACTGAAGTAACTATTACTAGGAAAGCTGAAAAATTCTAGAGTAGGTGAAACTCAGTTTGTAGTTCACTTTGGATTTTTTTCTTGTTTACATCAGATACACGGTTTGATCTTTGAAGTCAGATGGAAAAACCTAAATCAGACAATTAAAATTAGGTGATTAAAATGAAGCATAAATATAAGTTAAGATCAGCCCTGTTAGTAGCACTGAAAACACAATTATAGAACCACAAGAAGAGGACATAATAAGGATGCCAAGGATCTCTGCGACTTAGGAATTATTACAGTAGTACTCTAGAGCTGTTGTCTTACTTCATGCTCACCTCAATATATATTATCAGACACAGGTTCAATTAAGTTCAGCAGATAGGCAAAAATGGATTTGTGATTAAAAGCCAGAACTTTAATTTATATGTTCTCTTCCCACTCCAAGCTGTCCAAAAAGGGACCAACAAAATGCAGCATAGCAACAGAAAAAAAATTAACGCTCCAGTAATGTTTAGGGTATGTGCATGTAATTCAAGACACCATATAAACTTTACAAGTCAGAAGCACGGAGTATTTTAGTTCCAAATAGCACGTGCTTCATAATAACTTAAGATTAGTAGAAGAATTTAAAAGAATATAAAATTTTGGAATTTTTGCAAATATCTTGGGTTTGAAAAATGGTTAATTGCTTTTTAAAAAAGTCAATACATTCAGAATAAGCACGATCATTATTTATTATAGATGGAAAAAACCCAAAATAATTAATTGCTACTCTAGAACAATATGTAGTAGAGATCCGTATCTATGTAATTTCCCTAATAGCAAGTTTCAGACAAGTTACTGAAGTATGATTACTTCTTAAAGCAAAATAACAAATGTGAAAACCTACTTTTACTTTACCCTAGGTTCTATAACAGGTTTACTTGCACAGCACTATGTGCGTCTGGTATCAAGCATCCCTACCTCTGAATAATAAACTCCTTTGCAGGATCAAACAAATTACCATGGACTATCCACTCATCCACTGTTTGTAAGTATGGCCTCACAGTTTCAACCCACAGAGAGAACAGAAGGGATACCTGAATTTAAAGGGAAAAAAAACAAAAAACAAAAAGCTGGTTGTATGTTTGTATAACAAGCATTGAAAGCAATATGAAAAAGTCTAATTTCTTAATTGTGCAAAGTTCATAACATATACATAACTACACTTAAAGATTTTGAAGATAAAATGTTAAACTAAAAATTACAGGTTGTTGTTTTTTGTTTTTTTTTTTTTTTTAATCAAAGCCTGTATTGTGGCATGGTTGTTATCCTTGTCATAACAAAACCACTTTTTCACTCTAACATCTCTGAAACACTCTGTGGTTTCATAACATTGAAATCAGGAAAACAAAAGCATATAATGGCATCAACTATACTTTCAATAGTATAATCAAGTTACTGTAAAAATCCAAATCCCCACATTTCAACATTAACTGAATTATGCAGCTATAGAAATAAGAGGGAAAGCTATTGCAAAGTTTCCTCTGTCAAAACAGCTTCCTGGCCTCTGATTTTCCACAGTCCTTCCCCTCAGTCCTCAAAAAACAATACTCAAAAAACAATATTCATCCAGCTTGGGTAAACTCATGTCAAAAAACAGTAATGCATTAGTTACTAAATCAAGTAATTAATTTACTTAGTTCCAGTGTGCTGTTCTATTAAGGAAGGAATTATTTCCCCTACCGTTTGCTCAGAGGCCTCTCCAACACTGTCATATTCAAGAATAGCTTTGTAGAGGGTATTAAGCAGATGAGATGCTCGTACAACATTTCTAGTATCAGGAGGCACCTCTGCTACTCCTGTGCTGAACACCTTGTGAAGTACCTTCAGCTGTGCCAGTCTGGGAGACAACTTATCTATTACTATTGAAAGTGTGACTGTTTTATCTGGAAATAAAAAAACCCAAGATGCATAAAATAATACTCAACAGAATAGCAAATTTTGTCTATGTTAATTCTTTGTGTGTCCCCCTCACATAAAACTTCCCTTGCGCTGTACCTTTGTTGATTATGCATTTTTCAATTTCAGTAAGTTCTTCTTTAAAGCTAATGAAATATTTATATAAAGCCCACATAAAAGCTTGGTAGGTTCTGAATGGGGCTTCAGTAGTCTTCTTTGGAGTGGAAACTGTTCCATGCATTATGCTTTCTGGGCTGTGTCCCATCACTTCATCAATAAACTTCTGTAGTCTAAACACAACTTGACCATATGCTGCTATCTGCTCCAATACAGATCTCAGGCAATTCTAAAAAAAAAACAACAATCTTTGGGAATAATCTAACAAAAACTGTATTTCAAAGCCAATAAACTGAATTACAGTATTATTTTTATGAATTAAAATATTATAAATTTCTGCAATTGCTATTGCTTTATCACATTCTCAGATACAGGAACAGCCCATTCAGTTTTATTAAGTCAGATGCTCTTATTTAGACAAAACACAATTGTAGAATTATGTAGAAAAATTGTAGAAATTTCTACAAGCAGTTTAATTTTCTATTCCCACAAATTACATCTTTCTAATGACATAGTCCTCTGAGATTCAGAAACAACTTACATGGGTTAAATGAGTTACAATAATATCATTCCGCACAGTCACTTTTCCATCATTCAGCTGAAATATAAAAAGCTTTTTCACTCCTGAAAGTAGCCTAGAAAAGAAACAAAAAGAGTGTAATTTTCCCTCTTAATGGACTTACATATAATTAATGAAAGAACTAGCTCTCCCTTGCCTAAAAGTTTATTTTCTTTGACTAACAGGAGACCACAGATCAAGTACGAAGCTATTGGTACTGTAAGTTGTTGCCAGAGCAAGAACAATAAAACGCTGGCATGAAGTAAATATTTCCTAAAGTTTCTTTCCAGTTGAGATAATTTCCATCTATAGGATGACTCCGTCTGCTTTCTAAAACTGGACACTGTTTTATACATCTACAGGGACAAGATAAGAACAAATCAGGTTTTTTAACAATTAGACTTGAATAATCAATCAAAAAAAAAATGTAGTAAGCTACTTTCTTCTTCATGAATCACAGAATGGAAAATTCCAGCCCTTCAGGCCATGAAGTGACCACCCCCTCTCACCAGAACAGGTTGCTCAGAGCTCCACCCAACTTGCCAGGGATGGGGCGTTCACAACTTCTCCAGGCAACCCGTTCCAGTGCCTCAAATGTGAATGGTTAACACATACATGCAGCATCTTTACTGTCAGAAACAGTGTGAATTAAAAGCTCAGTAATAATTCCTTCTTCAGACATCTTCAAAGACAGACCTCTCATTTCCTCGAGAGAAATATTAAAAGTTAAAATGCTAGCTTTGTGATGCTGCACTTACCAAAGAGTTTCTCGTATAACCTGAGTTTCCGTGACCAGTGTCCTCTCTTCTGGCACATACAAAGGATCACTGGTGTACAAATGGTGGTCCCTTAGAAAAAAACGAAATTAAAACAATTTAATGGCAGAAATAACAGCTGAATCACCTGAAAGAAGAAATGAAGCAATAATCTGTAAGCTCAGTTTTGTTCAGTTCACATCTGCGCAGATTCAACACACATGGCGACATTTTAAGTATATTAAAAAGCAGCTTATTTTCATATTGTTAAGCAAGATACTGTGGAAAACACTCAAATATCATCTTGTCTTACATAGCAAGACAAGAAATTAAGTAGCAAATGCCTGAAGTACTGAATTTCCAATATTTTAG
>VRYO01002772.1:59031978-59122884 GCA_009812075.1 Sialia sialis | reverse complement strand
ATATATTATATTATACATATATGTAAAACATACATCTCCTAACAACATTGCAGCAGAAGCAGCACTGCTTTATTCATGCTACCCATTTTCTAATATTCATTGCAAATTATGGTTCATAACTGGCTAGACAACTACCTTATACTAAAATAGCTCCTCGATTAAGAAATTCATTAAATTAAAAAAAACCAAGGGCAAATCTAATGAACTTCATTAATGATATAACAAAATTTGGGACAGGAAAGAATTAGACTCCCTTTTATTTTTAATTCTCATTTTCTTTCCATGACCATGGCAGATTATGGCAACATACTGGTTTAAGTTCTTTCCCCACACAAAATTTATGTTTGAATTTGAAAGGGAGGCACTGAAAACATTTTAAAAATTTAAACATTAGGAAACTCCTCACTTCCAGGACCACTTACAACACAACTATATTAGGTCCTCAGAGACCTTCATAAGGGTCAAGCCGAACAAAATTAAACAGTAAGATTTGCATCTTTGAAAAATGAAATCACTCTCTCAGACATGAGAAACTTCATAAAAATTAAATAAGAGGGTAAGAATATCTTAATAGAAAAAGCAGCTCATTTGTTCATCTTATTAATTTGCATCCCTTTAATTCTGTTCTTAAGTGAATTGTAACAGCTATGGTATCTTTATGTTTCCAACAGAAAGAGCCTTAAAAGTCAGTATTTAGCATTGTATGCCAGGAAGGAATATGTGATATTGTTTTCTTACCAGACAGCAGCCAGGTTGGAATGCAAGTGCAAACTATGTGAAAAGCGAGGAGCCCTTCCCGTCCAGTACTGAGGAACTACGTGCTGCTCCAGCCAGCTGCGGGCATCAGGCTCACCAACTGTGAAAACACGTGACAGGCAGCAAGGTGTCTTTATTTATGCAGGAAATGCTTACAAAACACGGGAAGATGTTATTAATAGGCCTATTCATTCAGCTGCAGATTCACAGATCTTTTCAAATGAATTACCATTTACAAGCACTTACACTTTACTCCACTGGGAATTCAATACCACTGTGCACAAATTAATTTACACAGAAATGCCACATTTCCCAAATGCTGCAAAAGTCCTAAAAAATAAGCTCTGCTCAGTGTTGGTGAGACCTCACCTGGGTACTGTGAGCTATTTTGGGTGCCACAATGTAAGAAAGATCTATTAGAGAGTGTCCAAACGAGGGGTACAAAGACAGTGACAGCCCTAGAGGGGAAGCCATATGAGGAGCAGCTGTCATCACTTGGTCTGCTCAGCCTGAAGAAGAGGACACTGAGGGGAGACCTCACCATGGCCCACAGCTTCTTCATGAGGAGAAGTGCAGGAACTGAGCTGTTCTGTCTGGTGATAGGGCCCAGGGAATGGCGTGAAGCTGTGTCAGGGGATGATTAGGTTGGATATTAGGAAAAGGTTCTTCACCTAGAGGGTGGCTGGGTGCTGCACAGCAGTAATATATGAGAAGAATTACAGCTTATTCTAACCTTTCCAGGAAGCATTGGGTACTGTCTTCTTATTTGGGTCTTGGTCTTCTAAAGGTGTCCTGTCTACTTGAATACCCGAGTCCTCCCTGCTCAAAGGCTGAGTGTCCTCTTCCTCTTCACTTTCTCCAGACCAATCCTATGAAGTGCAACAAACCCCAGGACACTTCAGTACAACACAGCAGACACATCTATATTCAGCTCCTATTCAACCCAAACATTAACTATTCTTTTTTACGTTGTAAAGCAAATTCAGGACACTAGGACTATGTAACTGTCTAACAAAGAATGATTTAAGTTATATACAACATTAATAACCAGCAAATGAGAGATCTGGAAAAGATCACAGAACTGCAGCAAGTTCTGATTAGGTAGAAGGAAGGGTCAGCAGAATCAGTTAGTTTAACCACAGGACTAAGTCAAAACACTGTGAAAAGCAAAGTATTTGTATTACTGTTAGTCTGCTTGGGTCTATGTTATTTCATGGATTGAGCAGAGTACTGGGGAATCCTGCAAGAATCTACATGCAGAGCATACTAACTAGGACAACTCAATCAGATTTCTAACACACTCCAAAACAGCTTATACAGTTGGGGTTTCTACCTTATGAAATTACTTACTGGTGTATCTACGCCAAAGTAAATTTCTTCTCCTTCCATCAAATACTTTCCCCAATCAAATTCTTCTTCCTTTTCTAAGAGAAATATAAATATAAAAATAGTAACTATCACATAACTCTGACTTTCTTTACCTCTTAAAAAAACTTCCAAAGTTAAAAGTATCTTGATATTCTATAGCTAAAACAAAAGACACTTTCACTTAAGGTTACACCACTGCTGCATTAACAAGGTTATGCACTTTCAACATGACATAAATTGTGACGTATCAACCATGTATATCCATTATTAATTATCAACTTTATTGCTTATACACTCAAAATACATCCAGTGTGCCATCAGCACATTTAACTATATTACATTACACTATCCTATACCTCAATGCCAGAAAAACATGCAAGAATGCAACACACTACTTATTGTGACTAATAAGTCCCACGTAGCTCAATAGGAACACTCTAAATGTATAATTTAAATATGCACAAGGACCCCAGACTGTAAACAACATAAATCAAGAACTGTCTTAATCTCCAAAAAAGACACCACATATCCGTGATGTGATGTGCGATACTTTCAAAGTAACAATCACACTAACAACATATGATATCTTAAATGTGAAGCTTACTCAACTGTAATTAGTGTTGTTTGAGATAACTTCTTCATATTCACATTCCTGGAATGGGCTGAAAGTGCATTCAAAACACCGCCGAGGGAATGTGCAGAGATCATTCAAAAAGGAATCTTAAGATGCAAGATTTTCTTTAGGTTAGTCTGAAATATTCTTCTTTCAGTCTATGATACAACACTGTAAACAAATGGGGGATGGTATCCACTCAAACTTAAGCACAAGCCTCATTTTCAGGCACTGAGTGAAAAAGTCCTACTTTAGAAAGCAGGCAGCTGGGATCTCCCTCTGGAAATCTTCAAATGTATCTCCCTTTCCTTGATTATGTTGATCATGTAAGAAACGTACGAATTTACATCATCAAAACTTTTTCAAGAGATCTAATATTGAGGTGCAAGACAGAGACTCAGGATAGAAATCACTGTCTGTCTTTGAGCATGTAAGCACTGCTGAACAGGTGGAAAATGTTTGTTTGTGGTAGCGGTACAGTCAAAGAGAGTTCCCAAGGTACTTCAGTGGCTGGAAAACTTAAGTGATGCAACATAAACAGGGGTAGGAAAGACTTACAAGCTATTTTAAATGCATAAATTATAAAGACAACCAATAAAGCAATGTGAAATGAAGGAGATAATAAAATGGAAAGAAAAATGTCCTTCTTATCAGATTGCATTGCAGATTTTATCTTTCATTAGCCATATAAACATCTTGTAAACTTACCCACTTCTTTGACTCTTGGTTTTTCCACATAGGTGGTATTAGATGGCGAATCAGACAAACACAACAGAAGAGACAGTATGGAATAGTGTGTATCCGTCTTTAAAACACATTAGAAAAAAAGCAAGTCTGTAAGTGCTCTAGAAGATTTTGCTTAGTAATAAAGTCAGCCTATTATCTGCAGAAATGCTTCCCATTAGTTCCCATTCCCCAGTCCTGAATTACAAAAATAACACCTGCAACATGATACTGAATGTTATCCATTTTCTTCTGCCTATTAATTAGCCAAACAGTATACAAATCCTTCAAAAGCAGACACAGCATATGGTGCCTCTTACTGAGCCAATAATCAGAGAATATGGAAAAGATGCAAGTCCTGTGAAAGTAAGAAGTCACCTCAGGACTTACTTATTTCTTACTTCAGGGATAATGGACAGCCACATAAATGTGGATTAACTGGAAGGACACAGGTAATGGGCCTGCAAGAAACCAAGTCTTAGCGTCCCTTTTCACATGGTCAATTATTTCAAACAGAGGCTAAAATGAAGTTAGCTAAAAAGCTCATTTCAATATCATGTTCATATTATCTTCTCAGATCTGAAAATCTACACAAATCATTAAGGATGAATCTTTAAACTCCAATACTGCAGCTGTGAAACAGAGGCCTTCAATCAGTTTAGAACACTGTGCCAATGCTGGTATGGTTCAGAGATTTGTATTATTGTCTATTCCCTAAAATCTGTTTATCAACGTACAACCATTTCTTACTATAAAAAGGTTTTTCTTTGGCCTCATTGTAACTTTGCAAAGATCTTCAGCCAACCATTTCACATCTAGACACATGGAGATTCTGCTGTCTAAATCCTTATACACTTTCACACATTCATAAACACACAAAGCTGTTTTGGAATAAGTTCCACTTGCATTTAGAAAAAATTATTCAGGTATCTCATAAAGCAATATGATACTCACCTACTATTATTATGGATTATAACATGTTCCTATAGAACATTACTGATTTTGTCAAAGAAAACCAGTAGGTCATTGACAGAATCACATGAGTAAGCTGGTGTTCCACTTAGCAGCCACAGAAACCAATAAATACTTAATCTTCCCAGTTATGTGTCACTGCTAAAAACCAAATGGCATTTAACTTCCCAAATATGAGATTAATCTACCTCCAGCCACACCCCAGTTATATTTTTAAAAAGAAAAGGAAATTAAAAAATCTTAGGACACTTGCAATATTCAAGTATTAAGTGCTTGCTTGGGTGTTTGGTTTGGTTTATTTTAATTTCATTCAAATCTCAAAACAAGCACTACTAAAGGTACATTTTCAAAAATCTAGATGCTACAGTATAGTAACTGAATATGTGTAAGGTATTAAGTGCTCCTGGGTTTTCCCCACCAATTAAAAGGAACCTAGAACACGCAAAGAAAGATAAATGTCAGTTCAATGAGAAGCAAAATTGGATTGCAACTCAGAGTACACAGCTCTATTAAAGAACACCACTATATGGAGTACCACTTCTTAAATCAGAAGCTTAAATCTCCCAACAGCAGGAACTTTCTAAGATCCAGTTCACTATTACACTGCCACACTGGAAACAAAACTGAGACAACTTTTGCCATATCCTAAACTGATTTGATACAAAGTGTATCAATGGTGAAACGCACCCACAGTCTCAACAGGGCAGCTATAAAACAGGAGCACTCCAACTGAAAACCCTAAAACAAAAACACTCGGATTACTTAAGGTAAAAAGAAATGGCAAAGAATAAGAAATGCTCAATTCATTGTTGTTTTGGAACAGATAGGAATCTAGATTCACCTAGACTCCAGCTACAGCATTTGTACAATGTTGTACAATGTTGACCCCATTGCTCTGCAATGACACCTCGTACTTTAAATCATGAAACTCCATGCACTGAAACCCTGAGAAGACAATAAATGCATTTGGATTTCTGGAAATCCATGACCTGAACAGCAACTCCAAAGCCCACTACTAAGTCATCTGAAACTTCCAACACATTACATCCAAAGGAAAAAAAGGACAAGAACAAGGAAATTGCAATGTACATACCTTTGTTTCTTCAGTACTTGGGAGTGGCAAGGTCAGAAATTTTTCTGTCAGTCTTTTCCAGCTTGCAGCTTTTCCAAGGTCAGAATGAATTACCAATTTTTCATGTATTCTAAAAACACAAATAGAATCAAGAAGGCTTTTAAATATATACATATATATATAACCAATGCATTATTAACATATAGACATAAAACTTACCCTTCTATTGTTCTCTCTACTTTATGGCTGTTCACATCAAGAAAACGGTGAAATCTGTGTAAGAAATCTGAATTAGTATATGTTTAAAAGGAAGTTGAAGTAGGGAAGAAAATAAGGCTGATTTATATGCAGACAACATTAATAGTTCAATAATGCACACTTAATTCAGCAACAGCACTAAGCATCAACAAAATTCTAAACTCAATCTTGGCATCTCTTAGCTCAAGAAGGATTAAATATAATTGGCCTGAAAGATGGAAAAAATCAAATACAAGTTGCATCTAACCAGCACTCTAAGCTGAATGGAAAATTACTACTGTACCAGCAAACTAAGCAATTAAAGTATGCTGTCTGCTAAGTCAAGTAGAGCAAGGAGATCAAGAACTGTGCTGTCAAAGGCATTGGTGTCAAATGCACAAAATTATCTGGGACCTACATCACAGGTACAGACAAAGCAAACATTCACATGGGAAGGCCTCTAAACCCAAAAGAAGCTCCTTTTTATAAAGGACAAGGGAGAACATCTAAGGGAAAAGAGAGCTTGATCAAAAATAAAAACAGATATACCAACAAAGGTATAGATATATACTGGGACAAAACAAGAATTCCTGGAAGGTAAAATGGACTTTGGAGACTACATTAGGCTATGAATAGATTCTTTAGATGCAGAGATCAAAAAACAGGGAATACGATGTGACAGCATTGAGCACAAGGTCAAGACACTCTATATGCCTTCAAAACCAAACCAATGTTTCCAGCAACAAGTGACAGAAAATGATAAAATTCTCATGACCACAGACAGAAACGAAAACTGCTGAATCCCAATCATGAGCAACAGTTAAGCTAAATAGACTGAAATTTAAAAGACAATATGAAATCACCTCAATGCCAAAGTAATGAACCAGAAAGCAAAAGTGTTAGCAAGGATTTTTAGTAACTAGCACTGCAGGATGAAGATAGGATGCAGGATGAAGAAAAGAAAAAAAGACTTTGTTAACTACAAGCATGTTAGTCTGATTTCAACTGTGTATAAGGATCTGGAATAAGAGCACAATAAAACAAAGCACTGACTATCTAATTTTTTACAGCACATTAGCTTATATAGGAAATCATTAACTCAAAATGGCAATTATAAGAACTGGAAGATTTAGAATATCACACTGAAAGGACAATAAAAAAAATCAAACCAAGAATCTGTCCTGAAAAGAAAAATTAAGCTGCAGGGAAGTTATTAGTGAAAATTCTTTAGTCTGTTACTCAAAGCTTTAATTAATGACTAACATACATGAAAAAAAAATAAAATATCATTGCTCTAGGCAAATTGGGAACATCATGAATAGGACTAGAGTGCTGCATGAAATTACATAGGTGGATCCCAGAACAACAGCACAGAAGCATCATCAAATCTAACAATACAAATTACAAGTTTCACAAACGTGAAACTAAGGAGAGTTTCTACTACAACTTAAGGTCTCACTGTTTGCAAACGTAATACTAGATAATTTCAGGCTGATGTTCCATGCACAACAATGGACAATGGACAACAATTCTGGCATGAAAAAACTCTTCCTCTTCCCAACGCTCCCTGTCAAAAGTTTCCTGTTCACTCTGCATCACCACCCTCCTGTTTTCTTGACATGTAAAAAACCCAAATAAAACCCCAACAATTCCCCAGCCTTAAAAGAGCACACAGCTGCACAAGCCCCTGGGTGACCAAAACTGAGGGTGAGATTTGTATATTAAGATAATTTTATTTGAGCCTATTAGTAGTTCGGATTCACAGATGCAATGCAGTCATGCTACTTCTCTCCCAAAAATGCATTTTATCAGCATGGAAAATGTAAAGTAGTATTGATTTTATATGGATTAGCCACAAGCTACATACTATTTCAAAGAGGCAGCAGCTAGTGATAGTATGGGTAACTGGAATTACATCATGCAAGAGTTTCACAGCTTTCACAGAATATTCTGAGTTGGAAGGGAGCCACAAGGACCATCGAGTACAACTCAAGCTGGCAGAATAGACTGAAACAATAATTATGATTGCTGAAAACTGTGCATGAAACTTGAGTAAGGGCATTTTAGGTGGCAGTATAAAGGCTGTAAAAACTATATATTACAAATTAATAAAGCCCGCGTTTCTGACAAGTCCAAATAACACCAAACACGTTCTCCTCCTGTAGACTGATAACCTTTCACACAAGCAGCACAGCATGCTCAGCCAGAAGGTTTATCTCAATCTGGCAGAGTCCTCCTCACTCGCTCTCTTTATACAACCATAATGTATCTCCCTACAACAAAGTTTTGGGCGGCTAAATGAACACGCTGAAAGGCATCTTTTAACAGAGAGGAGAAAACCCCTAAAAGACCAAGATTCACACGTGACGGACTAGCAGTCATTGAATCTATGGCAGAGACCCGCTCACCGCCCGCAGCGCTTCCCCGGGCACGGCGGGCACGGCCCCGTCCCACACCCGGCAGGCACCGGGACCCTCCATGCCCCCGCTGACCTGAAGTTGGACCAGGCGAAATTGAGCGCCGCCTGGAAGCGCTCTCCGCCCAGCTGCTCCTCGGGCAGGCCGGTCACGCAGCGCACCAGGGCGCGGATGGCGCGGTCCTGCTCCTGCTCGAAGCGGCCGCGGGGCCCGGGAGAGGCCGGCGGCGCCGCCATGGCCCGGTGGAGGGGCAGGGGACAGCGGGACAGCGGGGCGGCAGCGCCGGCCGCACACCGGGCCCCTGCTGCCGGCTCCTCTCGCGAGGCTTCCCTGCCCCGCGCATGCGCCTGGCGGCCGGGGGCGTGAGGGACCCGGCGGGAAGGGGAGAGACGGTCCCAGCGGGAAGGAGTGTGGGGCACCCGGCGGGACAGTTCCTCGCCGGGAGAGGCACCGCCGATCCAGCTGTGCTGCTTCAGCATCCTCCTGTCACAGAAATGACACCTGTTTCCGAAACATCCCCATAATGGCCCGGGATCAGTAACTGGCAATTACTGATTGATTGCAGAATCAGTAGGTTGGAAGAGCCTTCTAAAATCACCGAGTCCAAGCGATGACCCAACACCGCCATGTCCACAGACCATGGCACTGATTGTCACGTCCAGCCTTTCCTTAAATGCCTCCAGGACGGTGACTCCACCGCCTCCCTGGGCTGCCCATTTCAATATTTAATCGCCCTTTCTGTGAAGAAATTCCTTCTAATGTCCACCCTAAACTTCCCCTGGTGCAGATACACTGTTTATAGGATGACTACTCGTCCAAATAGGAACCCATGTGTTCCTCCCTGACTAAATCCCTGCACTTGCTCAGCTGGAGAATCCACTGCTGCTGGATATTCTCTACACAGATCCTGAGCAAGGACATGGGAGTGCAATGGGAAACCAGTTTGTCCCAGTCCCATATCAAACCTTTGCTGAGTGGCTTAAAATGTTGTTAAAGTGTTTTGTCTGTTCACGTGGTTTGATAGGACCGCAAGGACAACAGCCTGGCTATGAAATTCCTTCTGGAAAGAAACTAGTTAAATCAGTGGGAAAAGGTATTGTTCAATTCCTGTAGCAATCCCTGCATTGCTGCAGTTGTTCTATCCTTCACTTTTGGGCTTTGTCATTCTTGATCTAATCAACAATTATTGGGTTGTAATCCACGTCGCCAAATTTTTTTTATTTCTCTTCTTTATTAAGATATACATTGGCACAATGAAAGGAGTAGCCAGTAGTGTATCAAAAAGAGTGGTAGAAAGAAGGCTTCAGAAATGCCCTAATAAAGTTAAAACATGTTTAATGTACCAACATAATGTGAAGAATTATGTAAAAATGTAGTGGTTAAGATAAAATAACTTTGAAATTCTTATGAGTTAGGGCATGTTAAGAAAGACTAGTATGTTTTTATCTGGGTGGGCTACATCCTACCTTAGGATTGAGTTGAGATGCAGAGCTGCAAGCAAATGGCCTGAGTGTATCTGCAGGCAGAATGCTCAGCGTGAGCATGAGTTCAGAGAGTCTCTGTTCAAGGGCCTTCCTTTCTTATAAAGCCTTAACTTAATGAGCATTCAAAGAAGTCTCTTAAACTTTACTGGTATTCCTCAATCTTCTTTTGACATTGCCTGTATTTTCCAATTAGATTAGCAGCAGTCTTTTTTTTTTACTCTTTAGCTGATGTAGCCAAACATCAAGCCATAATTTGTTGTCCTGTGTTTTAAATAATGGTCTGCACAGTCAGTAGACACTCTAATGGCTAGTGCAGTAGTAATTAATAATTTGAATACTATGATTGACTTTTAAACAATTTTTTAATATACTAAGACTTCAAGTGTTCCTTATACAACACAGCTGTGGTTACACTTAACTCCCATGTACTTAAGCATACCTGTGCTACCCCTATCACTGTTCAGGGGGGAAGTTCCAGGCTTTGCAGCACAAGAGTGTGTGTTTGTCACCCGTGCCCTTTGTTGTGCGAAAAGTGTGGCAGCCACCTGTTTCAGCATCCCATCACAAAAGAAATAGTGATATTTTCACAGTGAGGAGGAACCCAGATCTTAGCAGCTGCCTCATCACAAGCTGAGTATCATGAAACATGGATTTTTATGACAGCAATGTCTGAAAGGTTTCCTGCTTCCCAACTGTCCATTTCCCCTCACACCACACCCTCAGCTGTGCTGTCTGTGGAGCAGCATGGTGGAATGAAACAGGGAATAAGTTAGGAGTTTTAGCTCTGATCAATTCACTAATCCGTTCCTTTGGAGGTGTCAAGAAGTGAGGGAAGAACCACACTTCCAGGCAGTGGAAAGCCTCCAGGCAATGAAAGTACACCCTTTGTGACTGGTGAATTGGAAATCTGTTGCTGGTTTTCAAAACAGGATACCAGGGTTGGGGCAAATGTATAACATCTGTGCTGCCTCAGTCATAAAAAGCTTTAACACTACAAATGTTTTCCCTTTTTCCCTCATCATAAGCCTCATTTCTACTTTTGTTTTGCCTGGTTACAGGAGCAAGGCTTGATATTTGATTTCAGCTCTGGGAGGGAGCACTGGGCAGGGAGAAGGCATGAAGACCTGATCCAGAAGCAATTTAAACTGGGTTTTTAAAGTAAGATTTACTACTAGGAAGCCTAATAGTTTACTTTATTATTCCTTTATTTTCATGTGGTAACTATCTCTTCCCACCCAACTGTCTTTCCATGTTACACTGCTATGAATTAGAAGCATTTAAAGTAAAATCTTCCTTTCTCATAGGATTAGATTATATTTGGGAGATGTGTCCCTTCTTGTAATGTCACATTACAATGTAACGTGTCTAGTCACATGTTGGAGGAGGAATTACAACGCAAATCTTTTGGTGAACTGTTTGTCCTTTAGAGAAACTGTTCTGAGCAGGCAACCTCTCCTCTGTTTTTCAATCCCAACTGATGAGCCAATTTGCTGAACAGCATTCTAAGGCATGTGAAGGAATGCATGAGGTGAAACACATCAGACTGCAGGGGATCGTTCAACCAGCCAGCCATAGGAGTTCATGCTTCATGCATCACTGTTCCCACCTCTGTTACCAAAAAAGCTGTGGCTGAATTCCACAGAACAGATGGACAGTTTATTTAAAACACTGTGTTTGAAGAAGTACTTAAGATTTTAAGGATGTGGGGTGTAGTTTTTCAGTGAATTTATAGAAACAGTAATTTAATAATTAGCTGGAGGGAAGGTTATAGAACAGTGTTACGGCTTTACTTCACATTAACACCATCTTTGGCATATATGAGACTGATGTGCTGAGCTGCCTTTTTATGGTCATGCAAAAATCAGTCCAGGTGACTGAATACTAGAGGAGGCTGTAGCTCATCTTCTACACTAGAACTTGCAAAAAATTGCCTCTGAAAAGCAACAGGAAGATGGTGTGCCTGATCTTTATCCTTAACAGGAAGGAGGGCATCTGATAACTTTCTACTACAGTATCTTTGAAGTGCACTCTAGCTTCTTAAATTCAATCCTTCATCTGATGGGGTTTCGCAACTGAATGTAGGACAGATTTTTAAAAATGCTGAGACTAATGTTAATGGTTTGCACTTTCTGTTAGTTGGATGTATGTTTTAAATAGATATTTCAGGGCCTTAGTTTAGAGTATCATTAATTGTAAATCCAAACCAATTTTGTGCGAGACTGATGAAGATTTCATATAATGTTCAGCTTGGGTTTATGTGATCCATCCCATCAGGGCAGTAGGTGTAGCTCTAACACCTTGTGTTTGGTGTCATGGAAGACCCAGTCACAGGACACAGAAATCCTGTTGTATCCCAACTATCAATATCTCCCACTAAGCAGCAAGTTGTTAGAGTATTGAAATATGTGCCAGAGTTCAAGAAGCATTTGGACAATGCCCTCAGACACATGATGTGCTTCCTGGGGCTGTCCTGTGCAGGGCCAACACTTGGATTTTCATGATTCTTATAGGTGCCTTCCAACTCAAGATATTCTATATAGTGATCTCTAGTGTTACTGAATAGGTTTTCTTTCAGCAGTCAGCTTAGTGAAACTGGATCTTCAGCTCTTTACTGAAATGATGGTACCTTACTCTGATTTTTTTAATTTGATGTAGTAAATTTTCCTTCAGTAATACTGTTGCAAAAGATGAGTGGAGTTGCCCTGGTCCCAAGATGTCTTACTTTTTTGTAAATTAGGCTGGGGAATGGTTCATTTAATCCCTTGGAGGAAGCAAGCTTGACCTCCACAAATGGAGCAAGTATTTCAGTTTCTGGAGCTTGTCACAGCTATTTATATACTGGTTCTGATTTCTTCATTTTCTCCGCCCGTTTAACTCCCCTAGACAGCTTTACTGTACACTGCTTTATTCTTTTCCAAAACCAGAAAAATAGTGGATGCTTTTTTCTTTCATTGTACCCTTTCTAACTAAAAATATATTGCTCTTCTAGAAATGTCTTGATTTTTCCTTTCGTTATAAGTGCACTGGCTTAAGTTTTCCCCCATGTCAGATCATTCTGGAAGTGTGTTGTTATTCTATTCCCATTTGCAGAAATGTTATGGCTTTTGTAGTGGTATGGTTGCTTGGTTTTGTTAGCTGCAATGATATGCAAACATAGATAAAATAGTGTAAGGATGACATTAAAAAAAATTAAGTACAAGAAATTAATTTAGTTTGTCCTTGAGCTGCAAATTTCTAATGAACATAGAGCAAGTGATGTAACTGCTGTATAATAGGTTAACTTTTTGGAAACCCAGTAATTTAATATGATTAGAAGTGCCCGGTGACAGGACCCAAGGGTCTGAAATTGTTCAGGGGAGCTTTAGGCTAGGTATTAGAAAAAGGTTCTTCACCTGGAAGGTGGTTTGGCACTGGAACAAGTCCCCAGGGCAGTGGTCACAGCATCAGCCTAACAGAGTCCAAAGAAGCATTTGGACAACACTCTCAGGCACGTAGTGTGACTTTTGGGGATGGTTATTTGCAGGGCCAGGAGTTGGACTTTGTGGGTCCCTTCCAGCTCAGTGTATTCTGTGATTCTGTGAAAACAAGTTGAAATAATTAGAAAAATCCTTCCTTTTTCTTTTGAGATAATTGCAAGAAAATTGCAAGTTCCTTTACCTGTACTGGCAGCCAAAATTAAGGCAGCTTTCTACCTCTGGTAAATATCTCTGCCAAAAGGAAGAAAAATGACAGATGCTCAGAAGTTTCTCAGGGATTACCATGGGTGTCTAAGAACTGTTTTGATCCAGTGATATTTGGAAGGATGAGAGATATTCCAGGTGATGAAAGAGGTAGACAGTCCTTAGAACAGTCTAAACAGACTTAACCATACAATCCTGACAGGATACGTTTGTGGGGTGCTTGGTGAGAAGGAGCTTGGTGACAAAAATTGTCAATTTTTCTGATTCTCTGTATGTTCAAGAAAGCAGAATTCTGCGCTTTCTTTTTGATACAAAGAACAGTGCTGAAGACTAAGATCTTTCTTGAGTTTTCCTTTTAAAATAAAATAATTTGCATCAAATCCCGTACTCATATGTCACCCAAAGCTCTTGCCAGAGTGGTGAGGAAATTGATGCCTGCATGCAGTTTACTTACCAAACTTGTACAGCTAGCATCACCACAGAAAAAGCAGTATTTGCATTAGATCATGACTGCAGTTTTACAGACTAATTAGCATTTGCTTTATGCCTTACAGTACAGCTGACTTATGCCTCTTGCTGAATTTAGCAAACACATCCCTCTGGAGATGCTAAATTAGGATAAACTCTATAAATTATGAAGGTTTTATTAGCCCATTTTTCTAAATTATCAGGGAACTAAGAATCTTCATCTATGTCATGGTTTAACTCTACCCAGCAGCTAAGCCCCACTTAGCTGCTTGTTCACTTTCTGCTGGTGGGATGGAAGAGAGCATTGGAAGTGTAAAAGTGAGAAAATGCGTGGGTGGGGATGAACAGAGCTTATTAGGAAAAGCAAAAGCCACACACACAAGCAAAGGAACTAATTCACTGCTTCCCATCATCAGGCAGGTGTTATCCATCTCCAGGAAAGCTCCACCACACATAACAGTGACTTGGGATAACAAGCGCCATCACTCCAATCAACCTCCTCTTCTTCCTCCTCCAGCTTTATATGCTGAGCGTGACTCCTTATTATACAGGATGTTCCTGTGGCCACTTAGGGCCAGCTGTCCTGGTGACCCCTCCCAACTCCTTTTGCACCCTCAAACTCCTCACTGGTGGGGTGGGATGAGAGGCAGAAAGGACCTTGGCTCTGGGTAAGCACTCCCCAGAGAAAAGGAAAACATCCTTGTGTAATCAGCGCTGTTTCCTGTACACTTCCAAAACACCGCCCCAAACTGGCTGCTCTGAAGCAAATTAACTCTGTCCTCGCTAAGCCCAGCACAAACCAGTTGATCTATGACTGAGTATAAAATATGTAAGTATACAGTTTGGGGACCAGCAGAGGAGGAATGTTTATCCAGTTACTTAAACATTTTCCCATGAGAGTTATGAGACTAGAGTTATGAGACCAGAATTTGCCCACCATGTCCTCTTACAGTATTCCCCAAAAAGACACAATCAATGAGGGAGGATTTGTGAAATGAAAATAATGTTTTTTAGTATATCATTCCCAAGAGATAAACCCCAGGTAGCTTTGTGGCAAGAGAGGATTATATTTTCATCTGTACCAAACCACTTCTAAGCTCAGAGGATGTCCCATTGCATAAAAGAAGTCTCACTGAGGAAAAAACTATTGGGAGTCAAACTGGCCTCAGCAAAAGGTCAGCTTAATCTGGAGAATGCAATGACCTCTTGCAAAATACAGAAGAGTACAAGGCCCTATAAATTCTTATACATCGCCAATAAGGAAAATTGAATTGAACAATGTGAAATTAATGAGAAAAACTGGAAAAATTTCTGGTAAAATAGAGAAATTTTAATACCCTTAAAATTACTGTTACCAGGTGGCCCAGTTTAAGCAAATTATCCATCAAAAATCACTGTCATCAACTTCCAAAATTTTGTTGACAGAAACCTGGCAGGGCTGTCTCAGTGCTATTGGAAACAGAAGAAGAATTGGCACAGGGAAAACCACTCAGTGTAAGAACTACTAGAGTTTATTTCTACACCAGAAAAACAAAAAGCAAACATACAGTAGTGAAAACCTATTTTTAAAATAGTAAAGGTGAAGGTTCTTGTTTTAGCTTGCTACAGCATGTGTTCCTTGAGGTCTTTAGGGATGACATATAGTGCCTAGGTAGCAATTCTAATGCAAAATAACAATGATGTTAAAATCTTGGGCACGTTTGGACTAGTTCTGAGTCTAATCAAAATGGTGAATGATTAAGTCAGATGTTGCTATCTGAATACTGTTGGTTCATGGAGCTCTACTTACAGGTACAAAAAATGCCTTGAAACTCTCTGAGTGTGCTGCAAAAAGACACTTGAGGAAAATCTAACAATTACTGGCAAATGTACATGTCCCATTAACTGCCAAACATAGTCATAACACTGGCATGTCAGTGGAAACTCACTGAAATAGTGAGCACCAGTAGGCACCAGTAAAAGAAATGTTCAATGTTTCAGTGTAAAAGACAGAAACAGTGTTTCAGTAACTGAAGAGCTGCTTCAGTTTCATAACAGCAGCTGTGAAAATGAAAATATGTAAAAACATGAGAGAACTACTGATAAATCTGGGAGAATAACGGCAAAACTGCTTAACAGGAAGCAGCAGAAGAAAGAAGACTGAAGCATGCTTCATAAAAGCAAAACAAGTGAAGAGAATAATTTTCTAACTAATGTCCTGAGCTCTGTATAGAACAGCTAAGCAGGATACTAGGAGCGGCTCCAAGGTCCATGGTCTGCTTGCCACTTTCTCCTAGTCTGACAGAGAATACTTCTGCAGGTGCAAGGATGTACAGGTTTGTACCAGACAGGAATTCCCAGAGCTACATTGCTCTAGGAATCAAAGAGACAACGTTGTCCAGAGACAACGTAGACACTTTCCCATGGCTCTGAACCCAAATGAATGACAGGAACCCATCAGGTTCAAATAGGTTCCTACATATAACTCACCCAGATGTGTCTAGACCAACTGCACAGATGAGCACAGTGCTGTAAGGAGCCCAGAAACACAACACTGAAGTGCTTCTTCATAGAGATGGCATGCAGGATTCCATGATCCTTTCCACTTATGGACTGTCTCCATATGGTCTAAGGTAGTGAGCTCTGTGTGGCAGTTTAGGTACTGGTAGACCTTACTAACTTGGGCACAGGCCATACTCACAGAGGATGGAACCTTCCAGTGCTAACTTTTCCAGAATTAGAAGTGTGATGCACCTCACCCTAACTGCAGTATTGTTTCTATCCTGCTAGCAATGAAGAGGGTGACTGTACTGAGCAGATGGACTCTTTTGGACTATCTTAATTATTATGAATGCCCTGATCTGTTGAAAATATTATTCAAAGCAAAAAAAAAAATAAAATTACTTCAAGAAAAGAAATCAAAACACATGCATTCCAAAACACCTGAATGCATCGTATTACAGAAACAGAAGAAAAATGTAGTTTCACTTATCTATATAGGCAATGGGCAATGAATGTCTAAGCAACAAATCACCTTCATAAATTAAGAATGTCTCTCTCAGAAATATGTGCTTTCAGTGCAGATTTCTTACTTTTTTGGTGAGGGGACATGGAAAACCACTAGGGTATCTATTTAAAAAGATTGTTTTATTCCAAAGTAAATGATCCTAGGAAATTCTCAGAGAAGACTCTTCTTACAGTGTCAAGAATTCTAACTAGGACAAGCCCACATCAGCATCAAGCACAGCAAGACAATTGAAGGACAGATTTAGGACATCATCAATATGACTTCCATAACAAGTGATAATATGGATGCCATCTGGAAAACACTGAAAGGGAGTTGGATATGGATGAGCTTCTGTCAAATTATTCTCTATTTTTTTCCTGCTATATTTTGTGCAAGTTCCTAGCTGTGATTATTTTTTTCTATAATAAAAATCCTCATAATCTTGGCATGCTTAGGGGTGGAGAAAATCAGACAGTTAAGGGCTTTGGGGGAGCAAATGCTTAGTTCTGCAAGGTTTTAGAAAAAGATTTTAATCTGGCTGGAATTGCCATCATTTACTATGAAGTGTCCTAACAATTTTGAAACACATTTTTCACTGCCACAAACAGCAGAAAAGCTTTTAAAAGGGTTGCAGGCTCCAGAGTATATTGTAGGTTATTCTTATGATCAGGTATACTTTAGTAACTTGTAGTCCTGTAGGTCCCACAGGTAATTAACTTGTCGGAAGACAAGACATTCCTGCCCTGCCTGGTTGTATATGCATGAATTTCCTTCTGAGGCTGACACATTTGGGTAATTTAATTGGACTTAGTTCTTTATAATATTAAGATGGAATTCTAATATTTTTAAAGAAGAGCACCTCGTTTTATAGTTTTCAAACTTGTTATCTTCCTGTTAGAAAAAAAGGGACCCTGCAAGCTGAAGTGGCAACAATCCCCAACCTATGGTAATTATTCACTGTCTAAAGCTAGTTACAAGTTATATTTCTTGTTCTCATTAAAACCTCCTTAAAATAAGTAGCTGTTGAGGCCTGCAATATAGAAAATTTATGTGCTTAGATTCTCATAAATTCAGGTCCTGTTTAGCCTCTTTGTCAAAAGGCAGACATTTGCACGAGGTAATTGACCCATCTATTGGTAAGTTGATACTAACAGAGGGCAGGCCAGGTGGCCAGCCTGGACTCTCTAAAGCACAGTGGCAGATCACAAGCCAATGCTAGCTGAGACAGTGTTTCACAAATTGGGCAGTCATAAATTAGGACTCTGCTTAGAACTGAAGTGTCACGACCGTGGGATACAGGATGTCTCCAGAACTGTGTTTATATTCAGCTGAATCACCAGTGTGCCGAAGAAATTCATTGGAAAAGCTTTGCTGTAAACAGCAGGTTGTAGCTCAGAGGATAATGCTGCAGCACACAGCTTGTCAAGAGAATCAGCTCCTGACTCCAGCCAGCTGCAGACATGTCCTGGCAGCTCCTGGCTGAACAAAAACAATGAGAGGACCTTGGGAATCTCCTTAAAAATAGATAGCAAATAAAGTTTGTGGTTGCTCTATTTCTTTTGTTTGTTTTCTGTACCTACTTTCTAATTTCTTAATTTATTTTGCTTTTCATCCGGTCATCTGGCAGCTGTCACCTGGTTTGGTAAATACTTTCAGCAGAAGCTGGCAATAGTTCAGGTGGCCTGACTTCAAAGGAGAGCAATATAACAAATATCCACTAGATTGCACCTAGGCATTAAGCCACGCATGCTTAAATTAGACTCTCCTGCTACCTTCTGGAAGGAAGTTGTGTAAGAAGCTGTGAAAGATGTGATGCCTTCTGAAAGTCAAACCAGGAGAGAAGCCAGCTTGATACTCCCTAGATAAAACATGAAATGTCAATGCAAAAAAAATAAATTAATTAATGCAATTAATGCAATTAAATTCTTGACCGCAAAGCAGATGGCAATAAATTGGGGCAGCTTCTGAGAATCCTAGAACTGAGGTAAGGAAGCTCAGCACTGTGAAATATGATGATCTGATACCTCATAGCAGACAGATATTCAGGTACTTGGAAGGAGTTCTTATCAAACAAGCTCAGGCTGGTCATTTAAACAAATGCAGAAATTGAATTCTTGCACACAAAACACCATGAAGTTGATTCTACAACACCAGAAGAGGGTGGAAAAAGCACGGAGAGGCTGAGGAGTGCTTTGCTTTGCTGGAAGTGGGTTTCCAGCATAAAGCAGCAGTAGCTCAGCTCACACTGCACAGGCTGAGGCATGCACCTCTCATATTTTGACTCTGATCTGCGTGTAGGCGGGAGTCAGAGCCTGCCTGGGGGAGGGAAGAGGATGTTGCCTCCTTCAGTCTAAGGGTATGAACCCTGTAGGACACTTTTAGTTAAAAATACTGGAAACTTCCGTGCATGAACAGGAAATA
The DNA here is from genome assembly GCA_009812075.1 of Sialia sialis. Lineage (NCBI taxonomy): Eukaryota > Metazoa > Chordata > Aves > Passeriformes > Turdidae > Sialia > Sialia sialis. The sequence goes on along the minus strand of VRYO01002772.1, from coordinate 59,103,687 downwards.
CGCTCTCTCTTTGGCAAAGAGAGACCAGATTCTTAGAGAAGGCTGCCAGAAAGCAATTACTTGGGTTAAGTGCACAAGCTACATCTGAGATGGGGATATTGCTCTGTTTATTTAGAAAATTAAGTTATTTCAAGTAAATACAAATAGAAACAGATTGCTCTTATTTAAAGGGTGGTGAAAAAGGAAGAAGCACTGGACTCTGTCTTTTCATGAGTCAGAAAAGAATCACTTGGCTGAAACAGGCCAGTAAATTACTGAACGCATGCCTGAGTGCAAGTATGAGTGGACATACCTTAATTGTAAGAGTATCCCATTTCCACTTTGCCCACCAAGAGATTTCTTGGACTGCATGTGCCCTTCCTGACATATAGGGACAATACACTGAAGCCTTTTTTACTTCTTTAAGGACTCCTAGTAAGAAAGCACCAGATCTGAAGATTCATGGCCAAAGTCTGCCATCATCACTTAGCTGGAATTTCAAAACATTTATAAAATGTGAACTACTTCAGACAGAGCAATGCAGATTCTACCCCATCTTCATGGGTGAAATTCTCTAGCTCAGCAGTAAGCTGAACACAAAGGGTTCATAAAGCTGTGTCAGGAGAGTTTAAAAGGTAAATAGAAAGATGAGAGACGATAAATCTGCTCCAATTCATCATTCCCAGCGCATACTTCTGCTTTGGCGTTGGGCTGTCTCTGCAGTCAACTGAGAGCAACAGATGTTTCTGGGCATGACTCATCCCATTCAAAACCTGGTACCTGTGCTAACAAAGTGCACCTTGAGACTGCCACTCTGTCTCCACTGACTGAGGAGGGTAGACAGGGTGACAAGCTCAGCTATAAATGCTTCCCACATAGATGCACAAAAACAAGTTAGAAGATTGAGTGGTGGACCAGAAGACTTACAGAGGTCCATTCCAGCCTCAACCATTCTGTGAAGTTCAGGCCAAGTGCCAACAAGTAAAATTGGAGCAACCAAAGGCAGCTGTCCCTCAAGTTACCAAACTAGTGATAAGTCTAGTCTTTCACAACATTTTAAAAGAAAGCAGGAAGGGCATGAGGGGTCAGTGATATTATCCCTTAATTTACTCCTCTGGGTGAAAAATTGCAAACTTTGACAAGAGAGTATGTTTGGAGGCTCATTAAGTGATTGTCAGAAAAGCAAAAGAAAACTTACCGAAGTGTCTGTCTTGTTACTGACAGCCTTAATTTTGTTAAGATATTGATCTGTGTACCATTAGCCATTTTAAAGAAACCGTGACTCGTGGAAACAGAATATACAACTTTTTATATTCTGAGACTTAACCAAGTACTAAGTAATGGTTTTTATCTCTTGTGGACGGAGAAACAGATGCTGAATGATGTCCAAGCCACTGAGGAATATAAAGTGCCTAGAGGGACTAGAGGGAATAAATGTGCAGCTGCCATAGGAAAAGGGAAAACCAAAAATGGCATGTTTCTGAAGACACTATGATGACCAAAGAAGAAACTGACTGGGAAGTGATCACCTTATTTGCCTGAAAGCCTCATTCTGCCACTAGTTTCTGGAAATAAATCAACTCAGAGGAGTAAGTATCATCATCTCCAATCCATTTATGAGTCTGAGATTAAAGTGGGCTGGTGGGGTGTGAAGAAATATGGAGGTGTGAGGAAAAGAAAATGATCCTCTGCAACTGCTGTCAGATACAGCATCCAACAGCCCATAGGCTGATTGCATTAGAGGAAACATAATACATTTTGTAATCATCACAGTATTTGTTTTACAGTATTCTTTAGATTTGTAGTTTAATGCAATTGTCTAGGCCCTCCAGGAGCATCTTGACCTGAGACGGCCATAATTCCCACCCCAAAAAAACCTTTAAAAATTTCTCCATACTTTTAATGAATTTCGGAAAGAAAAACCAACCAACCAAGCAAAAAAAACCCAAACCAAAACAAAAAATCACATCCAAACAAACACAACAAAAACAAACAAACACAAACAAAAAACAAACACAGCCCCCTCCCAGAATCAAAACAACAAACAGCAGTAACCTTTCTCACTTGCCCAAAATACTACTGAGTAATAGCAGGCAGCTTGGACAGGTGGACTTCCATGGCAGCTGTATTGGACTAATGGCTGCTCAGAAGAAAAGGTTTTTATTACTTTTATTACTCTTTCTCTTTTCAGGAATTTGAGCCTTGAGGATTTTATGACTAAATTGAAGGAAAATACTTGGATGTACAGTGACAATATCAAAAATGTACATTTACTAGACAAATAAATTTTGTTAAGCAAGCCAGGATCATTATAAAGAGAAAATTAAGGAGAGAAGGAAAAGAAACAAACAAAATGTCAGAATTCTTGGTGACTACTGAAACTATTCCTTGACTGACTCCAAAACAGAGAGAGAAAAAGGAATGCATTAGATTGTCATTGGCAATTTTATATTCAAGCTCTTTATTATTTAGTGATACAGTTAGTTCATGTGGGATCTGATTCCTCATTTTGCTATCCAGTTTGAAAGGTAATATCTGTATCTTTTACTGTGCTAAATGAAGCAAACTGGCTTATGTGGCAAGGAAGTAGATGATCTAACAGGTGTATTCATATTTTAGTGTAGTGCTGCTTAGATTTATAGTTGCTTACAGAATTACTTCTTCATGTTCCTAGCCAAAGGAACATGCCATGCTCACAACTTCCAACAATTGCTGTCCTGAAGGAGCAGACAGGCTTTGCTGCTGGTCAGCACCTCCAAGTCCCATGTGTGAGGCGAGTTAAGGAACAGCAGCAGATGTCACAGCATGACTGATATAAACTAGGAGTAAATCTTATAAACATGGATTCCTGCACACTACATCAGCAAGGATATGGTGTGGACATCAATCACTCTGAAATCACTTTTTTCAGGTCTTGCAATGCCTCCAGTCTATCTGACTCTACCTTGCACAAGTTCAGCATTTCCAGGCCTGGCCAGTGAATTTTCTAGTATTTGATGCATTCAGCTCTAAAGTTGCTCACACAAATGCACAGGAGGGGGGGAAAAAATCACCAAGTAATACTTTTCTGATAAAAGCATTGCAGGAGGAGCCCACAGCCCTCCAGAAACCAAAAAAGCAAAATTTTAATATTAATAGATACTCCTTTTCAGCACACTTTAATAGTCTCCATTATTTTGCTGGTTTTTCATCTGATCCCAAAGCATATTTACATGTTTGATTGATTTTTTCCCTCTCAGATTTGCTATTATGTCACCAACAGTTATAAATGCTAGGCCAAAAAGTATTACAAATGCTAGACCGCATTTGTGGATTCTCAGCATCCCAACCCTTTGCAGCTTCTGAAATTGGGGCCTGTCCCCTTCTCATCAGGAATTCCTGTGGACTCTCTCCTGGCCTGGCAGAGCTACCAGCTTCCACCTTCAGTGGCTTAGTTCAGATTTACTGCTCCATGCACTCACCTCCAAATGTGACTCTCTCTTTTAATTTTTATTCTCTGCTTTCCCTGCTGGCTGCAGTTGCTTTAAGCAAATGAAAAATGAAAAAAACCCAAAAACAACAAGGGTGATAGGTGCTGCTTTAAAAGGAGCGTCCCCAAATCTGTCCCTTGAGTGAATCCTGCAAAGGTTAACCTGCATGGCTGTTGTAAGTTCAGCTGTTGTCACAGGAGCCTGGAAAGACCAGCCCCATGACCCATTTTAAACACACAACCCCTGATTCATGACAGAAATCTCATTATGGACATTTTTTTTTTTAAGAACTGCTGAGCAGTGGGTAACAACATATCTTCAAATCAAATCCAGTTCAATAAATAGCACAAAATTAAATCACTCAAGGTCTGGTCTGCCTTGAGCTATACTTAAACCCTGTGCATGATTAACAGATTAGAATGAAAAAAAAAAAAAAAAAAAAAAAAAAAAAAAAAAAAAAAAAAAAAAAAAAAAAAAAAAAAGCAGCTTAATATGTCCACTGCAGAGATACTGTTATTCCCCTGTGCTACAAATTGTTTTATCTCTAGATACTATACCAGTCTGCTCTGCCTGTAGGCCTGAGCAGATGGCGTGGTTAGAGGAGCACTGAATTTCCAATTTACTCTGAAACCTGGATATTTGTGTTGTGTCCTTTTAATGATAATGGTGTTTTCAATTCTTGCAAAGAGCTATGTTTTTGTCTGTATTTCACTCATTGCTGTGGTATTCCCAGTCACACAAAGAAATGCTGAGAGGCTCAAATTGGTTCCAAGCCATGCAACAATTCAGTATAAAAGAAAAGGCAACGGCATCCGGATAGCCCAAATCCTACCTTCATGCCTTATCTGTAACAACACACTATCTTCTATGTAGCTGTCACTCACCATCCTTTAAATGAGCACTTTATATTAGGACATTTAAATCCTAAGTATTCCTCACAATGAACATCAATTAATTAACAGAGCCAGCATTCCATGCTTTTATTCTCTAAATGGAGCCTACTTTTATTTTTTATAAGGTTGCATGGCTGTATGACTATACCACTGCACTTAAAATAAAAGTAACTGAAGTAGATTAATTTAAAGCTCAATACAGCAGCATATAATTTAAATTCTTCTGGCATGGCAGGACCATGTTTCACTTTCAGCAGAAATGGAGAGGTGAGAGGGCTCAGCCTTGTGCAGGATTAAACCATTTGCTATATTGCATATGTGCATAGCACTGAGGACAAAGAGAATCAGGCACACATTGAGACCATGCTCAGGTCTCAACTAGAAATATAAGTGATATTCCAGGCTCAGATGCCTGGAATATCTCTGCAAAGCCTTTAGCACTGTAATAACCAGAAAATCATTGTCATCATTTGCATTTCATAGCTGAAACTCACTTAAATATAGGGACATATCAGAATAGCAAGGAGAGGCACTGGCAAATTCATATATTCTTAAATATGAATAAGACCACCCTGCTATAGCAGGTGACATTCTGCAGTCTGCTCTGATACCCTCCTTCAATCATTCCAGCTACCTCGAGCAGATGTTTTCTGCCAAAGTGCCTGAACAAATTAGAAACCTGCTGGCACAGGGGATTTTTCAAATTGAGCAGTGGGATTTTAATTTAGTGATTCTCTTAAACATAACACCCTTTAACCCTTCTGTGGACTTACAAGCTACATCACCAAGTCAGACTTGCCTCAGGTACAAAATCCCAATGACAATCACCTGCACCAGCTGTAAAAGCAGTGGGCTGGTGAGTACCACTGCAGGGTGATGTTATGTCACCTGCAGCTGCTGACTAGTTTTCCTCTACCAAAATTTCAGAAATGAGTCAGGTGATAAATGACCCAGTTTAGAACAGGAAGGTTACCCCAAGCTGCTATGCTACTGTGAGTATGTGTAGTCTTCTGATTTGAAGTTCAGCTAAAGAAAAGAAGAGTTGATTAAATAAAGCATTAGCTCTTTGTTGAGAGTTTTCAATTAATTGATGTACAAGCAGCAAGCTTTGCTGTGTTAGAGGTTTTTTTCCTACCATTATTTTCTTAAACAAATGCAATGTGGTTTTTAAGACTATTCAGTGTGATAAGGCTGAGCTGAGAAATTAAGAAACTATTTGCAAGTGTCATACTACTTTTCTGAAGAAATAAATCAGAACAGCAGTCTATAATGCTAAAAACTGTGAGCACTTTTTTCAGTTGCTTGCGTAAAAATGACTGCATTTTTAGTGCTCTGCTTCACACTCAAGTGGTCACGATTCTGTTACCTGATTGATCTGTAAATCTTGAAGTTTGCATTGTGCAAAACCCCTAAAAAATAACCAAGTGAGTCTGAGACATCTGATATTTGAGGAGAGACTGACTTTCCAGACTCCTTAAAACAGAAAATCACGGGAAAACATCCCAATGTCAACAACTAAGCCTCCCAGATGCTCTCCAGTTCACCTTGAAGCAGCAAGAAAACATTATTTTATGTGATGAGCTCATTGTCTGCAGTGCCAGACTCTGCCCTTCCAGAATCCCAGGCACTGGAGAGTCAGCGAGCCCAGCTTTTCCCAACTTTTATTTTCAGTCATTTGTTATCATTGCCAAAAGGACATCCATAGCCATGTTCTTTCTCCTTTTTGTTGCAACAAGGGCACTGACAGCTTTGCATATGCCGGGTCTAAGAAGTCCGGGTCTAAGAAGCCACAGCCCAGCCAACATCAGCAGCCAAAAAAGACACAGCCAAAAAGATTAGTCCCAAAGTCTCAGCATCTTTCAAACATGTCAGATTTGCTGTGAATATGCTGATCAGCTGGACTCCTGCAATTGGTCTGAGTAACCAACTAACCATGTTAAGTTTGTCCAGGATGGCTGGAAAGGCAACAGTGTTGACCACCAGAAGACTGCAGAAACTCAGAGTGTATCAGCAGCACTCCAGCCAGAGCTGCAGGGAGGTCCCCAGCTGCATAGAGTGATTTTTACAGTTGAATGCTGTATGACTGGGGGAAGAAAGAAAAAAAAGCTGTCAGTAAGGCAGAAGAGTGTAGGTGAGAAAATTTTCCCCAGATTTAACAAGATCCTAAATATTTTCAACAAGACAATCTGTGAACAATTCTTTGCATCTAAAATACCCTAGAGATTTGAGACTGCTGCATGTTCTTATTTAATTAATGTTTGTTAGAAGACCTACTGAAACCGTTTTTCTAATGTTCATGTTATAAAGGCTCTGTGATAGTGATGTGAGACCAACAGGAATAATCCTGTCTACCTAACAAAAACTAAAGGGAAATCTGTAACTGATTTAATTTTATTGCATTTCAACCACCAAATACACCTTTTTACAGCAAAAATACATAATAAATATATTTCTGTCAATAGGTAGCACAGGTGAGTACACTACTCTATCAAAATGAAATCTTAGCCATTTTCTGTTATTAAGCTTATGATTCTTGCAGCCACATCCAGACTTTGGATGCAGAAGCACATCCTTCTGAAGAGGTTCCTTCAGGACTGATGCAGGCTGACACAGAAATGGAAAAGAGCAGACAGAGTTACTTTAAGAAGAACTGTAAGGTGCAGACAGGAAATACCCTTTCTGGTTTCAAGTAATCTGGTTTAGTTTGATATAAAACTTATATTGTTCAAAGAGACATGGAGAAAATTACTCCTTTTTGATTCCTGAACTTCAAAATTATGCATCTTAAAATGATAATAGAAAGACACCCCTTCAGTTTGTTTGGAAATTAATTGAGATTGAATTAATAGTCATGTGCACTTTCATTTAGACTGTTTTTTTCTTTTCCAAACTGAAATAGAGAAATATATTTTTAATTTTACAATCCTTTTCTGCTTTTCATTTCCTGTAAATATTTTTCAGGGTGTTTTAGATTACAGTGAAAACCTATGTATTTTTACAGCTGAGAGGATACTTACCTACTGACTCCTGAGGGTATTGATGACTGTCAAATATCTATTATTAGAAAATTCGAGATTTGTCACTATAATTACTAAATACATCAAGTTATTTTAAATTTCTTGACAGTCTTCCCATTCAATGGCAGCAGAAATTGAGACAGCATTCAGCAAAGCCAGAACTTTGGTGTTGACACCAGTTTTACTTTCATCAGGAGACATTTGGAGGCATCGCTAATTAAATCAGAAAAGACATTAAATGCTTTTTACTAGAGCATGTTGTTGGACAGAAGGAATTGTGGTTGAAGCAGCAAAACTCCATCCCACAGCATGCCTGTCTGGAGCTCAGATCACAGGAAGCTCTTGGGCCATGTAGGGAAGGAAAACAGGTCTCTTAACACAAACAGAGATAGTTTTAATTACTTTAATTGTTTTTGCAGGGGCCCTTTAAAAAGAAACTCAGTTTTTTAGGACTCCCACAGGATAAAGGTAAGTTAATGAAGTAAATAGACACAGAGCATCTTAGATCTCAGACAAAACACTTAAGCAAACCAATCTATTTGACTTTCTTGCAGAACTACTGTCAGTATTCCCCAGAGGAAGAGGAATGGCACTAAGAAATCTCTAGGCTTCATCTCAACCCTTCAAGTCAAACCAAACTACTGTGAAAAGTGGTGATTTAGATTTCTCTACAAATCTCTTTTGATGGTACTGTAAGGTGCAGTACATTAAAGCCTAAGACACTCTTGAATAAAGGCAGTTCATACTGGGAAGAAAAAAACCTCAGCTTTACAAGAGCAAGGAACAAAATGGATCAAGAATGAAGGAACTGACATTAAAGAGTTTCTCAAAGTATCAGGCATGGCTAAATTGACTGATATCCTCAGTAATTATCAGTAAGTCACAATGCCAGGGTCCAGGAGAGCTGGATGAGAGCCATGCACTCCTGACCAAGTCTGTGTTTTTAGGTGTCCCTCCGGAGATGACTTAAACCAGAGCCTCAAGGAAGATCCTATAGGCCATGAACTTGGATGAAACTTGTTTGGAAGCTTATCACCAAGACCAAGTAGAAAAAAAGCTCCAGATAACTAAAATGGACAGCAACTGCTTAACTCCCTGTTTTGGCTAAGTCTGGAAGAAGGCATGGCTCTTCATGGTAAAGTTATTTGACTCAGTTCCCATACTCAAGAGGATATCCCACCCCCTTTTCAAATTAGCTGGTGTGCATCAAGGAGACTCAGAGATGACAGACCCTTGCCATGTTTGTATTATGTTTTCAAGGGGATACACAGACCATAACCCACTAGCATGTTTTTTGGCAACTCTGAGTGAGTAAAAGTAGGCAAGCCTTGTCCCTTTCAGCAGCAGCTCAGCTTAGATATAGGTGGGTGTCAGCAGAAATGAAAGCCAAAAGTGCAGAAAATTGTCAGTCACAAAATACTGAGCCCCTGAGGGCACCCACTGTCCCTGCCAAATCCCATGGGGCGCCCCACCCTCCCATTTCAGCCCAGGCTGGACCCATCAGTGAGGTAAGGTCCCCATTAAAGTTACCTTGCTTGAGGTAGCTCACCTTCTTCAGAACTCAGATGGAGGCAGCTGTGACAACAATTTCAAGTACTTATAATATTAGAAAATTTAGTAACACTTTATTCCTGTTTTGCCAATAGTTTTGCAGTGTTTTCAGGGGGTATTTCCCAATGTAGGTTGGAGGAGAAATCACAAATAAAAATCTCCGCCCAGTAAAACCACAAAGTATGACTATCTCAAAACAAGAAAAGTAGGGGCATTTCACCACACAACCAAAACAAACATGAACAGTCCTCTGTAGCCCCTTCCTGCGCAGCTGCTTCAGCTTCAAATGGGTCAATTATTTCTCCTTGGAGGCTGAGTGACAGGACCATCCAGCAAGAGGATAAACATAAAAAAAACCCATAGGTAAAAGGACTGAAGACAAGGAAGGAAGGACAAAGGAAAAATCAACCACCACCACCACCAAGAAATACAGCAAAAGAAACTAGAATAAATTTTCCTGTAAGCAGAGCAGAAGCATAGGGAGTTCAAACACATGCTTCAGCCTTGGCCATTCCTTGGCCTGATTTCACAATCAGCAATGTCCACATGCTTTCCTGCATAGAGCTAAGTCCAGCAGCTAAGAAATGTGTGAAATCTGCCTGGACAGAGGATCATGTTTTCCCAGCACATTTCCATAGCCAGCCCATTTCTTCCAAGAGAACCTGAGGAGTATTGCAGAAACTGTGCTGAGATCAGCTTAAAGTCTTCAGGATGTATTTGTGTCTTTTCTCTTTGAACTGAATGGTTGAAATAAATTTTTGCAGCAGCTCAGCAATTGCATGTAACTGTTTTATTGTTGTTCAGCTAGAACAACAGTTATCTCTCCCTAGAAAATCAGCTTCTATATCCTGTAATGACCTTTCCGTCTGTGTTTTTTTCCTGTTCACCCGCTTGTTTAATGAGCTAGGCTTGTGTTTTCATTTTTCTAAAAGGTATAATAGTGAAGTTACTGAAGAGCAGATGATTTATGTGCTAAAGCTTTAGTAAATTTTGTGAGGCAGTTTTCACAGTCATATAAAACCTGAAACTGCATTGTCTTTGTAGCTAAAGTAATAAAGCCTGACAATTAACATTTTCCTACTAAAAACTGCCCAGAGAAAACTTGAGCAGTCTCTCTTTACAGAAAGCAGTGTACAAGTTCTTTGTTTACAGAAGTTTACAGTAAAACCAAAACGGTTTTCATTCAGTGTTTAAAATATACAGGCATAGGAATGCCTCACTAAATAAATAGTGTGCTGCAGGTGTGTAGTTGTGCTATGATTGCTTTGGACAAATTTTGTAAAGCTTGTAGTGAAGGCCCAAAGCAAGAGACTAAAACCAATTTTCAAATTTGCTGCACTCATTAGACAGCTGAAAAAAGAAATTGTGGACTGCTGACTGCCATTCCAGTCAGAAACCCCCAATTAACAGCATAAAAAGCCCAGAGAAGTCTTCCTCATTAATAACCAGTAATGACAGGCAGGGAGTTAAACTGGCTCCCAGAGGTTCCAGGAACCCAGGAATTTCCCAGAATCAGTATCTTTTTGCCTCCTCATGAAAGTTAAATAATCTGGCACAAGCATATACAAGATTAATTTTCAAGTGAATTATACATTCTGGCATTTGTCTTTCTTCCTTACAGGCACAGTAATATCTCCTGGGAATAATTTGCAGAAATTATTCAGAAATTCTGAATTTGCAAAATTATCTTCAGAAAACTTGATGGGACATATTTATAAAGTAGGTGCAGTGATTATGAATTCATCATTTTCATTTGCATATGCCAGTACGGATTTGCACATATGACTGAAGTGAATAAAAAGGCAGATGCTCAGTCCAAAAACTATATTTTGTGCATGAAAGTGTTGCCTTAGGAAAGTGCAGGAGAATTGCAAGTATTTTGTTACAATAGCTGTCAGAGGGGTTACTTTGGGGGAAAAAAAATCCCCCGTTAAAAATAGGTCTTAAATTTTCTAGTTCATTTCTTCGCTTGAGCAAACTGTGAAAGAATTAGTTCCCTAATTATACCAACACAATGGCTTAAGTTGTTGAGTTGCAAAAGCTTGCTGTTAATCAGCATCTCTAATTCAGTAATAGTAAGCCTGTGACAATGAAAGAAAGCAGAAAAAGATTCACAGTTTCTGCCATTAAAAACTATTATTTCCCACACATTTTAGTATAGAGGCAGCTCTTGTACTCAAAGATGTGAGACCCCAAACACATTACCATAGGAATAATTTTACCGTGGCAGCTACTGTAATTGCCCGGCAGTGTGATGGAGGTGCTGGCTATTGGTGTAGTGTAAGTATTTCTGGGCTGTGAGAGAACTGCCTTTCCGTTAATGGGACAGGTAAGAGGTTTAAAGTCTTCAGATTAAGAGTCATCCTTGACAGAATTTAGGAAAATTCAAATTACATTAGCGCTGAGTTGGATTATGGAATAGATAGATGCTTTTTTCCTTTCATTGTTGTTGATTTATCTGAATTTACACTGTTACAAATACTAACAGACGTCCTTCTGCGCTTCCTCTTGAACCTCAATATATACATAAGCTTGCTTTGCTCTGCCTTCTACCTCATTTTCTTATTACATTTCCTAGTAACATTTTCTATCTTCAATGACGGCATTAGCTCCCTTTCTTAGAGGAAGTTAGAGGAGCTCACAAGATCACTGATGACATAACCATGTTTTAAATTTAAAAACCCCAAACCTTCCTGCTTCCTTTTTTTTGTTGTTGTTGTTTTTTGCCATTTCAGTACTCAAATCTCACATTCTTCAAAAGCCACAGTAAATCTCTACTCTGACAATTACAGTAATTTCACGAATATAAGCGGCACCTTTTTCATTGAAGAATCCAGCCTACCCCAGTGGTGCGGCTTATATTCAGGTGCGGCTTATCTATGGACAAATCCCAGCGAAACGCCAACCCGGAAGTGAGAGCCGGCCAAGCAGAGTGGCAAGTGGGAGCCGCCGGGAGCATGAGACTGCCCGGAACGGGGGCTGCAAGTGTGCGGCCCGGCCCCTGTGCCACCGGGAGCCGGTGGGAACGGGGGATGGCCAGGAACGGGGGCTGCGCAAGGGTGGGCCGGCCCCTGCCGCTGGGAAGCCGGGCTGTGTGGGGCCGGGCCGGAGCACCCCACCCCCTCTGCCATGTGAGTTTTAAAAAAAAAAAAAAAAAAAAAAAAAGCGCGGCTTATATTCGGGTGCGGCTTATATATGGACAAATCCCATGGTCTTCCCAGCTACCCGGAAGTGCGGCTTATATTCAGGTGCGGCTTATAATCGTGAAACTACTGTACATTGTAGAATATTAGTTATATCTTAATTTTTAAATAAATCAAAAGCAGAAATAAAATGTCTTTGCTTCTCTTGGTAGAAGAGTTCCCCCACCTAGTACCTGTCAGGCTGCTGCAGCTGGTTCAGCAATGCTGCACTGGGCTATCAAGCTTCCCTTAGCCCAAACACAGGCTGCAGTGCTGAATTTGGCTTAATCTGAACACCTTCTCAGCTCCCTCTCTGTACCCAGCCCTTATGTCAGGAAGCAGAGAGCAGCAGCCAGCCTAACTTTACAACTTCACCAGTTCTTAGGAATAACTGGAGAAATTTGGGAGAGAAGGGAGCAGTGCATCCCCTCCATTCCAACTCCACACAGCTGTTGGTTCTCAAACGCAACTGCCAGCTTCCCTCAGCCTGAGGGGTACAGAGGGCTCTCAAGCCTTTCTGCTGCTCCTGCTCTTCTGCAGAGCCATTGGGTGGTATGAGTTGCATGGTGGCTATATGATTGTATTAAGCAAAACTTGAAGCTGTACAGAGTCACAGAATATGCTGAGCTGGAAGGGACCCTCAAGGATCGTCAAAGTCCTTGCCCTGCACAGAACATTCCCAAGAGTCCCATCGTGTGCTTGAGTGTTGTCCAAACACTTCTTGAACTCTGTCAGGTTTGGTGCTGTGACCACTGACCTGGGGAGCCTGTTTCAGTGCCCAGCCAGCCTCTGGGTGAAGAATCCTTTTCTAATATCTAAACTAAACCTCCCCTCACACAGCTTCTGGCCATTCCCTTGGGTCCTGTCCTGCCACTGTTCATCGCAGAGAAGAGATCAGTGTCTGCTCCTCCTCTCCCCCTCATGAGAAAGTTGTAGACTGCCATGAGGTCTCTCCTCAGTCTCCTCTTCTCCAGGCTGAACAGACTCTCAGTCACTCCTCATACAGCGTCACCTCAAGGCCCTTCACCATCTTCATCACTCTTTTTTGGACACTCTCTAATAGTTTTATATTTTCCATATACTGCATCACCCAAAACTGCACACAGTATGCAAGGTGAGGCTGTTGCAGTGCAGAGCAGGGCAGGACAATCCCCTCCCTTGCCCAGCTGGCCATGCTGTGCCTGATGTCCCCAGGACAGGGCTGACCCTCCTGGCTGCCAGGGCACACTGCTGGCTCATGTTCAGCTTGAACAGGACCCCCATGTCCCTTTCCATAATGCTGCTTTCCAGCATCTCATTCCCCAGTCTGTCCATACATTCTGCCCCATCCCTGGTGCGGAGTCCGGCACTTTTGCTTGTTGAACTTCATACCGCTGGTGATTGCCCAGCCCCTTGATTCATTGAAGTCTCTCTGCAGAGCCTCCCTTACTTCAAGGGAGGCAACAGCTCCTTCCAGTTTTGTATTGTCTGCAAACCTGCTTAGTTTGCAGTTAGTTTCCTTCTAGTCCTGCATCCAAGCCCTTTATGAAGCTGTGTAAGAGCACAAGACCTGTGATGGAGCTCTGCAAAGCCCCACTAGTGACAGGTCACCAGTCTGATGCCTGTATTCACTGTAATCCTTTATGCCTAACCTGTGAGGCAGTTGCTCACCCATGTGTTTCTCTAGCTGTGTACTGGACAATTTGTCCATCAATACTGTGAGAGACAGCATTGAAAGCTTTACTGAAATCCAAGCCCTTGGGTGGGTTATCTTGTCATAAAAGGAAATCAGGTTTACAGCCATGCTGGCTGTGACCTTTACTCCTGTGCACCTGGCTTCTCTCAAATCAGCCCACAGGGAAACTCAGAGGTCTGGACTACACAGTGTCAGGAGTACACAAGACTGAGGCAATTAAGAATGCTACAGTTCCTGCAGATTTCCTTGTTTTCCTTGCAGGATGCTCAAGAGTGAAAAAAGGTGTACATGCAGAAAGCAAAATTGCTGCCTCCTGAATGTAGCTTTGTGTCTGGAGCCACTTCAACACAACTGCTTACCTGCCCCAGATTAGAAATCTACTCTGCTTTTGCCTTACTTCACACTTTCTTCAGATCCTCTAAATTTCCATTGAGTGTCACAGAATCTCTGGCATTTTTGACCTTTTGAGGTCCTCAATCTCTGTTCCACTTTCAGAGAAAACCACACTGCCAAAAGTCCCTTCTGAACTAGTCATCTTGCCCGGACCAGCTTGTCCTTCCCACTATTCTCAACATGTCCTTTCTGAAAAGTGAGATACTAAGTCTGGTCCCATATGTGAAACATTTGCTATTGCACATGTTTGAACATCTGATGACAAAAGAACTTCTAAAATAAGGACAATTGTCCTAGCTTGTTGGCTTCTGGAAGGTTTTGAAGCTGCGACTAACCACGGACTTCCTCTTGGCTGAAGCCTGTGAGTGACAACATGTGCAAGCAGAGAGCTCATTAACAGTCAGGATGTTTGAGGGTGGTGCTCTATGTGCAAAGCATGTTTAATTTTATCAGCAAATCAAGCTATTTTTACTCACAAAGTACTCTGTGAAAATGACAAGAGCATGGGAGAGCTGAAAGATTGCAAGATATAGAGGCAACTATTTCTATTTTGAAGACTCTGCTGAGAAGATAAAAATTATTGAGGCTGAAATGAAGCATTCCAGCATTTACTGTCTCTCTTGACAGCAGAAGCACCGTGGGAGACAGAAGAACAAAAATTAAGTTAGAGAGATAATACACAGGAAGCCAATGTTATGTTATATTAAAAGCTGCCAGTACTTACAGTGACAAGCTTGGAAACTAAAAAGGAAATACTGCAATATTAAAGTATGTAGAACATATTCTGCCTATATTCTTCCCCCCCACTTTTACAAAGTAATATTAAGCACAGAATTATCACCAAAAAATGGAAGGAGCTAGATGCCAAATGGGCAAACTGCTTCACAGATCAGTGAAAAAGAATCTGGCTGTATCCCTTGGGTAAGAACTGTCCTGATCTTAGAAGGAGATGCAGATAATTTGTTTATGTAAATGGTGTGGTTCATAGAAAAAGCCTAAATAGGGAAAATCATCTCTCTTATCTGTGCTGAAGAGTGAACAAAGTACAGAACTGAAAATGAAGACAAGAGAAAGCTGATCTCTTCCCACTCTATTTAGAACATCAGTCCACTCCCTATTACTCAAATTAGGTACTTCTGGTGAAGTAGGTACTTTCTTCAGGAAGGCTGGAGCTCAACGATTACAAGTCTAGCTCTGGCACCTGCTGGGTGACAAAATAAATACTGGCTTTGCTGGAATCTCCCTGTGCCAAAAAAGCTGTAACCCAAAACAACTATAGTAAACACAGCCTAATCCTCTTTCAGTAGAGGGACCGTTGTGAAGGTGCAGAACAAAACATTTACTGGCATTCTTTTTTGATCTGATAATCTTCTAACAAGTATGGATTTGTCTTAACTAAAATACGTAGCTTGTGGTAAAGTTATTTGTATACTTCATTTTTTCTTGAAAAGTTGCCACAGAAGTTTGTAGCTCCATTGTCTGAAAAAAAATCAGCATAAGACATACATAGTTTTATTTCTATGGTTTTGCATTTTTCTGATGAGTTCTTATTCTCTGAGACATTTGAGTCTTTGGAAGACAGCTTTACTTCAGTTAGGCAGGTTTAAGACCTTGATTTTAGTTCTTAGGCCTAAGTATGTGTCATAAAAATTAGTTTAAAGTAACATGTCTTGCAGCATGGCTCATTGGCCATCAGTGGTGCTGATGCACTGCCAACCCAGTATTTTGTCTTACAAAGGGGAAATCCTGGCATCTCAGAATTATCCATTCTCATCAGCACTTCTCAGGATCCCATCTTGGCAAATCTATCCAAATTACTATTTTGCATGATGCAAAATACAAGTCAGCTATGCTGGAGATTCTCAAAATACTAAGTATGCATGGTTTTTGGATGGGGAAAGGTTTTTTTGGCAAGACTGTAATCTGATTTTGCCATGTGCGTTTTTATTCTGTCATCCTCCTTTAGCTGTTTGAGGGTCAGAATAAAATCCTGGTATTACTGAGTCAGAGGTGAAAGTTACATCAGTATCTCACACTCACCAGTGTATCTTGGTGTTTAAAGATATAATCAGCAAAATGTATGTTGAGGCACAATTTCCTTTCCAATGCTATAATTTCTACATTCTTCTGCTAAGGAGCTCACAAAGCTTGTTTGGCACCATCTACTCACTCAGCACACTATAAAGGGCAGGAAGCCCAGTCTTTAACACTTATTAACATGGGGCAAGTAAAGCATTAGCAGGCAGACTACTGGCTCACCACCTGGACATAAGAGAAGCAAGATTTTTCTCTCTTGCATTGATTTCTGGTCCTTGTGCTTTGCCTGACAAATTCAAAATAAGATTATTATTTAATAACTAGACGTTCATACTCTGTCCAGCATCTTCAGGCTGTGTATCTATACATCTGTACAACAGATGGAGCATTTTTAGAACCCATGAAACTAATGGGTTGTTTCTGCTCTCTGTTGCATGGGGTATCATCGACAAAGGCTGTGTCATTTGTCTAACCACAGGTGCCTACATTTCACAGACTCTTCTGGGAGTCAAAGCATCATACACCAAGGGCAAGAACTGTATTAATCTCTCTGAATTTCACCCTGCACACCATACCTGAATATTAGTAGTGTTTTACAGAGGGTGCCACCTATTGCCTAGTGGTCAGGATTGTCAGCAGCTCCCACTACACCACCAGCAGGACAGGGACTTTACTTTCCTGACAGCTGGATGCCTTAACCAGGGACATGGGATCATGGTTCATCCCCTTATATGAGCATCTTCCAAGGTCAGGCATGGGCTGGGCTGGAGGTTCTGAGACTATACATTTTAATTTAAACACCTGAAGTCAATATCTTGTTGACTTTCCATCTCCCAGGAGATTACAACGAATCTTAGATGTCTTTTTAAAAAACTAGAAGTCAATGTTTGAACCGGTAACTTTATGCTCCTACTGTGGTTTATAAAGGGAGCTATCAGGAAGTCATCCACAGTAGGTTGAATGTCCCTCTGTGGATGCCCATTTCTTCTTTCCAGCTGCAAAGGGTGACCCGCTCAGACAGCTATGGAACTTACAGGTGTAAAAACTGGAGCAATGAGTCATGATCGAGATGTCCGCATCCTATCAGCACACACATGTAGACAAAAGTGTGCCTGAGAAACCCCGCAGCTCTCTATAGCGCCAAGCTGCAGCATTTCTGAAACTCACTGCAGATTTTAATAGCTGTCGTCTACCCTAAAAATACATTTGGCACCTCTTCTCCTCACTGTAGCGTCTTGTGCGTTCTTTCTCCGGAGCTCTGGTGAACAGCAGGACCAACCACTCCTCCTCGGGACACCCTCGGCTGCTCGGTACCTGTCCCGGCCAACACACCTCCTTTTCGGTGCGCCCCTTCCCTGGCGGGGGTGAGTGCCGCCGTGCCGAGCCCGCCCCTCCGGCCCTGCCCGGGGGGAGGGAGGGAGGCCGGGCGAGGGGCGGCCCGGAGCCCGGCGCAGCGGCACCGGGAGCAGCAGCAGCAGCAGCAGCAGCAGCAGCGACAGCAGCCCGCGTCCCGCCGGCGGCGGTGGCTGCTTGGGCTGCAGCGGGGGCAGGTGCGGCCGCTTCCGCGTCGCGCTGCGAGGAGGAGCAGGACAAGAAGGAGGAGACGGCGGCGAGAGCGGCGGGCGGCGCGGCCAGCGGCCCGGAGCCGGGCTGGCGTGCCCGTGGGCGTGCTCCCCGGCGGGGAGGACCGCCCGCCGCCGCCGCCGCTAACTTTGCTTCTCCGCAAAGAGCCGCCCTCCGACAAACAGAGGGTCGGCGGAGCCGGGGTCCGAGCCGGCCCCAGCGATGAAGGGCCGACGACGGTGGCGAGGCGAACATCGCCGCTTCGCCGCGGTGCTGGTGCTGTACACGCTGCTGCTGCTCCTGCTGGTGCCCTACGCGCTGGACTACGGGGCCAGGCGCGGGCGAGTGGACGAGGAGCCGCTGCTGCGGCGCTGCCCAAGCCTGGAGGAGGCTCTGAGTGAGTGGGGCTGGGAGCAGCGACCGCCGCTGGACGAGGAAGAGGAGGAGGATGAGGTGGGCACGGCCGGGGCGGCGGGTAACGGCAGCGCGGGGAAGCGGCACATCTACCTGCACGCTACCTGGCGAACGGGCTCCTCTTTCCTCGGGGAGCTCTTCAATCAGCACCCCGACGTCTTCTACCTGTACGAGCCCATGTGGCACCTTTGGCAGGCGCTCTACCCGGGGGACGCGCTGAGCCTGCAGGGAGCCCTCCGCGACATGCTGCGCGCCCTCTTCCGATGCGACTTCTCCGTCCTGCGCCTCTACACCGCCCCGTCCGGCCCCCGCGACCCGCTGGCCCCCGCCCCGCCCGCCGCCGACAACCTCACCACGGCCAGCATCTTCGGTTGGCGGACCAACAAGGTGATCTGCTCGCCACCGCTCTGCCCCGCCGCCCCGCGGCCCCGCGGGGAGATCGGCCTCATCGACGGCGCAACCTGCGAGGAGACGTGTCCGCCGCGGGTGCTGCGGGAGCTGGAGGCCGAGTGCCGCAAGTACCCGGTGGTGGTCATCAAGGACGTGCGGCTGCTGGAGCTGGGCGCGCTGCTGCCGCTGCTGCGGGAGCCCGGCCTCAACCTGCGGGTGGTGCAGCTCTTCCGCGACCCCCGCGCCGTCCACAACTCCCGCCTGAAGGCGCGGCAGGCGCTGCTGCGGGAGAGCGTCCAGGTGCTGCGCAGCCGCCACCGCACGGAGCCGCGGGGCCCGGCCCGCCAGCAGCAGCAGCAGCAGCATCTCCTGCTGCCGCCCGGGCTGCTGGGCGGAGGGCGGCCGCCGCAGCCGCAGCACCGCGCCGAGTTCTTCCTCGGCGGCGCGCTGGAGGTGATCTGCCAGTCTTGGCTCCGCGATCTCCTCCTGGCCCGGCGCGCCCCGGACTGGCTCCGCCGCCGCTACACGCAGCTCCGCTACGAGGACCTGGTGCGGGAGCCCCGCGCCGAGCTGCGCCGCCTGCTGCGCTTCGCCGGGCTGACGGTGCCGCCAGCCCTGGAGGACTTCGTGCTCAACATGACCCGCGGCGCCGCCTACTCCTCCGACCGGCCCTTCCTCATCTCTGCCCGCGACGCGCGGGAGGCCGTGCACGCCTGGCGGGAGCGCCTCAGCCGCCAGCAGGTGCGGCAGGTGGAGGCGGCGTGCGGAGAGGCCATGAGCATCCTCGCCTACCCCCTCAGCGCCGGCGACGCCCGGTAGCGCCCGAGCCCCGTGTCCCGTGTCCCGGACGGGCCCGAGGGCGGACGGACGGGCAGAGCCGTCGGGCGGAGCTGAGCGCGGGGCTCACCGCTGGCATGGTAGGCGACAGCTTGGTGGGCCGGGCGCTCCCTCGGGGACAGCCCCGGCTGAGGGACACCCGCCTCGCCTCGGGCACACGCAGCGCTGCAGGGTCCGGGCCCCCCGTGCCGCTGTGGCGTCTTGTGGCTGTGTTCCTTCTGGGCTGGGTGGAGAGGGCAGGGGGAATGTTTAGTTTACGAGAAGGGTTTGGTGAGAGGTGTCTTCCGAGTACGGCATCACTCTTGAGGCCTTCTAGCGTGAAACCGTGATCGTGTACAAAGCATAGGTATGCTGCAAACAAAGTGCATGAAAATTTTAAAATCCCCCAGGTGAACACTCTCAGCAAGGAACTAGAGGGCCTGGAAGGTGCTCCTGTGAGAGCAATGCCCTTCTGGAGCTCTGAATCACACTGACCTCTATCCTACTGCTACTGAAACACAAGAGGCTTCTGTGAAGTCGCTGCAGAGGTCAGCAGGAGCCTGGGGAGCCTGGAGGGTGCCTGCTGCAGGGTAGGACTCAGCTCTGCTGCTCCAAACCTGCTCTGCAAGGGAAGGTCTCTGCCCCTGTTCATTGCTGTAGGGAGGGGGCTGAGGGAAGGGGAACCATGTCCAGCTCTGTCCGTCATTCTGAGCAGCAGGGTAAGCAGTCGTGCAGGGCGGGTAAGCATTTTCCTGCTTATGTTTTGAAGATGCTCATGGCAGAAATCTTTGCTTTTCTAAAGAAATCTGTAATTGTGTTGAAAATAGGATTTTTTAAATATATATACATATATTGATATAGTTTGGTGACACTCGTGTGAGATACAGGTGACTGACATGTTTCTTTGGAACACATGTAAGGTTGAATGGAACTAGAAGGCAAATGCTCGACATTTCCGTTTTGTTTTCTCTGTCAGATGAGAGAATCCCTTTTCTTCCCTTGCTTCCGGGCTGACACATTGTGCCGTGCTCAGGGTCCTCCTGATCACATCCCTTCCAAACAATAACATCCTCTCAGCTGGCAACTCCTGGACAAAAGCAAATGTTTCCTAGGACAAATTAATCATGAAGTTCCTAAATAAAATCTTACATTAAAAACAAACAAATGAAACAAATGAAAAAACCCTGAAATTTTATTTTAGATTTTAAAATTATGTGCTCCTGCACATATTCTGCAACTTGTGCAAAAAGAGGGTGTGTGTTTATCTGCAAGTACCTTTGTTTCTTAATTTCTTGATGTGGGGATTGAAGGTTCAGTTGTAATTTAGGAATACAGTTTCATAACTTCATAGAGACTGCTTTTGAATCTATGACAGTCTGGTGGTCTTTAAATGGCCCCACAAGAGTGTACAGGATTATAGGGGTGTTTACATGCAGTGCTCAAATACAAACCCAGAATATGAATTTCAAATTGAGGATAATCCAGGATCAGGAAGAAGGCGGTATTTATGTAAAGTGCTGAAAATAAAGGCAGTTCAAAGATGTTATGTTATCATGGAGGAGGTGTTTGAATTGCACTGTACTTTTTGTGCTCTGTTATGCTGCACAGCATGTCACTAAGTTAGGATGAACCTTCATTTACTTAAGCTTTTTTCCCTTCATCTTCCCATCTGAGCATATGTTGGCACAACAAGCAGGTTTCTTTCATTATCTGAGAGGAAAATGTAGTCATAAAAGTGTTTTTGAACAAATTAATCCATTTCCCTGTAGCATACTTCACATAGTTTTGCAACCTTTGGCTTCTACTTGAAATAAGAGTTACAGGGTCTTGTTTTGTGCTGGAAAAACTTGTGTATTATCTAAGGGATGTTTCTGCATTCTCTCACTGTGCCTGTGACATCAAAATTTGTCTCTGGATATTCCCGTGGCATTTAATAATGGTATTTGTATAGATAGACAATACCTGTACAATGCCTTGATAACTTGTGTCAGGTAACCTATTTTGGAAGGCTTTTCTGGGACTACACCCACTACAGCCTGGCTTGTACTGACAGGTTTGGAAAGAAATTAAGATTTTTGTGAATACCAGAAGATTATACGGTACTTACTTTCTTAAATTGGATGGGAGATTAAAATCCAGTATATCCTCTTGATTTGTTCTTAGCAAGTTGCAGTCACAGAATTGTGTGATGCAACAGTTAAGCATTCTCCTCACCTTGACAGGGAATCTCATTATGCTCTTTCAGGTGGTAAATATCTTCCATAAGTCTTTCAAAATTCACATCTAATTTCACTTAAAATGGTTCATCATGATGAGCAAAGAAGTGTGTCTCTTCCAACTCAGGATATTCTATGATAGATGCATTTTCTGTTTCAGTTATTATTTCTGTCAGCAAAAGTTGTTCACTAGCCTGGTTGTTCTCTGTGAGTGATTATTTTTAATTTTTAATTTTTGTAAAATGTTCAAAGAGTACAAAATATAGCAAGTGCAGTTTTTACTTTTGTATTCAGTGCACCTGAATTCATTAGAAAACTCATCTAAAAAATCTATAGGGAATATCCAAAGCTAAGAAAGGAGCAATTAGGCCAGAGTGACATCTTAGAACTGTATGTGGATGACAATTGCTTTATGACTGGTGGTGTGACATGTGCACTTCAGACACTAGAAGATTTTCTAAAATTCTCCAAGAAGGACAACTAAGGTTCACCAAAAAATGCATCCCATTTTTCTCTTCAGAGTTTTTTGATGGCGTTGGACATCATCATTCAGGGTGCTGACAGCATGTACTTGGTCTTGAAACTCAGGCCTTGAAAAAAAAGCAAATGTACGACAGTGTTGGAAAATGTCAGAAATGATGGAAACAGGCCTGATTAGGACAACCAACAGAAACTTCAGTGGCAGAGATCTTTGGAACCAACCAGAACTTGCTGAAAGCAGGATACCCATAGTTAGACTGCATTCTGAGAGCAGCTAGACATTTTTGGCTTGGGCAGCTTGAGGTGAAGTCACAGTTCTACTGGATGATGTAGAAAATTGAACTGTAACTGCTCATTTAGAGAAGAGCATGGCATGATAAGCAAGAGAACAGAAAACACATTTTTATAGCCAACCTGAACTTGGAAGGCTTAGAATCAGAGTGCAGGACTCAGCCATTAAGTTTTAGTATTTCAAACTGAGATTGGTAAAAAATTACCTACTTGTGCTACATTACATACAATGAATTAACAACTTCAATTTATTAAAAATTCATAGTAGGAAATGGCTACAAAACTCGCAAATGCTCACAAGACATTTCTGTCTAGTTTTACTGAATTTCTGATTGTCACATGGTCAAGTGAAGGGAGGTAGAAACTTTAGTACTGTAATTTTTCATAAAAGGCTGGGATATTTCCATGCTGTAATTGTTAACTGCTCTTTTACAACACTGTATCTGTATTTAAATAATTTCTTGGGGGAAATGATGAAATTCCAGGGCTGAGAAATACTTGAACCCCACCTTATTTCTACTCCTTAGGATATTACTGACGGAGTCCTTGTAGATATCCACAGTATGTACTTACATACTGAAGGCACAATAGAAATAGTTTGGTACCAGTTGCGGTATCTAACAGAAGTGTTAGAATGGTTGTGGAGTTACTTACTTAACAACTTCAGTATTGCATGAGTCATTTTAGCCCCCTCCTCCTCTATCAGTGCCGGCTTCAAGAAAAATCCTGAGTTTCTGCATGAAGTTCTCAGTATCACCACTTCCAGCTTAACAATAAAAATAGCCAGAGTTTCTGGGTTTGTTATGGTAGTGCAATTAAGCCACTGAGGCCCTGAGAGCCAACAAGCCCGACAGCATGTTCTGTTCCTTTCTTGAGCACAGAGAGCTGTCACTGAGACTCTTTAATGTCATTTCTCAGAGTCATCATGCAATCTGTGAAGCATTGGGACTACCTGAAATGTTTTTTTGTCTTTCCTATTTAACTTGACATGACACCTACCACCATGGAGAAATACATGGGAGAAATACAGTTTGTCAAACCTTGCACAAGCGGTTTTCAACACCCCACTGGCAGTGTGGGTGCATGAATGTGGGGCCAAGCCCAGACTGTCCTTCTCCTGGCTGTGTTTCAGAGATGAATGCTGGATGCAAACACATTGGGGCAGTGGGTTTCAATGATTAAGGGGCCTGTTGTTTATTGGTGAGATGTATATCTGGCAGTCTCAGCTCTGAACAACAGGCTGGAAGCTGATTCACATTTTAGGACTTGCAATCTGGATATCGAGTACTGTGAAATTCTTGCTTCCACCACTGGGATGTTAAGCTCTGCTGCTAACCTGGGGCACCTGCAGTGCCATTTCTTGTTGCTGTTACATGGGAATCCAGTCCTTCCCTGGAGCTTCCAAACTTCTTGTCCTGTTTCTAAAGGTCCAACTTTGCCAAACTTCAACTGTATATAGAATGAAGCTTTTTGTCATGGGCATAAGGTTTAAGTCTCTTGGAATTCCAGTCAAAACTATATTCTCTTTAACTTAGGATGTGATGATCTTTTGCCTGTGTTCAAATATTCTCAAAGATATTTCTTTGAAATCATTTGTTACTTCAGTGTTTTGGGACAAGAACTCCAGTTTGGGTAGGGGAAGTTACCTCTTTGTAGAGGATGTTCCCTGTGTTTTTATTTTGACCTCCGCTTTCTATTCTGATTTGGCCAAATACATTAATGTTTGTATAAAATGGATAGCACGTGCTCAATAAAAGTGGTTTTGGTATGTGTATGTATCTTTATTTTATACCAAATAAAATCGGCATTGGTCTTATCTCCAGCGAGCATGTGCAAAGCTCTTTCTTTCCCATAGAAAACTCAGTATGGTACAGTGGGAATCAAAGCCATGTAACTGTGGCAGGGGCTCCATCACTGAGCAGAGTAGGGAGGAGTCTGCCATTCCTAGTTCCCACTGATGCCTTCTTCCCTGTTCCCTCTTTCCCTGTTGCACTTGTTCCTAAGGAAGACCTACAAATCCAGTGTTCAGCTTTCCAGTGCTTAATAATGGAAAGGACTACAGGTGAGAGGGAGAAGTACATTGATGACACATGAGGTAAACATGAGGGAATAGGGAAAGGAATTCTCTTTTAGTTGAGGATAGTGGGATTTGTTGGGCAAAGGACTTGGGTTGAGACGAATGAGGGACTGGGATTTGATGAGGAGAGGCAGGAAGTTGTGACTGCTTTAATTGGAAAAGTTGGCTTGGAGTGTGTGAGGGAAGGAAGGAACATGGAGAGCAAGCTAGGAGAGGTAGGGACTAAGAACTGAAAATTGCCCCAGTGTATTTTTTGGAGGAGATAGAAAAGGAAAGCTCAGGGCAGGAAAGCGGGGAGGATGGAGAGGAGGGTGAATCTGAGTCCAAATTGCAGGGGGAAACTGATGACTTCAACAGCAGCTCTGGCCATGTCTCTGTTCAAATGGCTGTGCAGATAACTGGCAGTGGACCAGCCCCTGGGTGGAGAGCTGGTCCACAGGGCAAGGGTGACTTGCCTTCTCATATACCTTTCCCAGAACACATAAACACATTTATCCTGCAGACCAGACTCCTCTCTTTCCTTCTGTATAAGGAATTTATTAGCTGTCCCCCTAGTCTCCTAGCGGCATTGGGATTGGATACATGGGAAGAAGTGATCTGCAAAACTGAAGTTTTAAAGCTAAAATTTGTAAAAATCACGCCTTTGCCCACATTCTGCTACTGTTGGACTAGTCTGTGAGTACAAGGGATGATGTGAGAGCTGTCTCACCCAGCTGCCTTTGTCTGAGATCTTTTTGGGAGTGCCTTTGCAGTCACTTCTGCAGTGAGCATTATCACCAGCCACCAGAACAGAGGAGTCTGTGGGAGGTCCTTGTCTGTGTCCTTGGTTCAAGTGACAGATTTAAAAGTCCCAGTTCTAGCAGTGACTCACGTGCATATCACTGATACCTATTGTTTCCAGTACAAGCTTTTTAAAAAATGCCAGGAAACCTCTTGTCTATGCACGCTGTTACAGAGGTTCAATGTCTGTGCTGCAAAGTCAAGCACTGAAGGAGTCAGACTCAGTGTCTGCTGCCTCTCCTTTCATGCTCCTTTTCACGTATCACAAGTGGTTGTTTTTTCTCCAGCGCAGCACTTGATCAGCACTCAGGGTTGGACATACCTGGGGCAGGAGTGGATCGAGCAGCACATCTGGCACCATGAGCACTGCCTGGTCTGTGCCAGAGGTTAGAAAGTGTACAGGAATCTGGTAGGAGACTGAAGGAGGTGAAAAGAATGGAGGCAGTATCTCATGGCTGAGGTATTTAAAAGCTCTCAGAGGAGCTGGACTCAGTCCCTGGTGCCACAGTGTCTGTGAGATGTTAGACAAGTAAGTTAGATTTTCTGAAAATGCCAAGTCCAAATCAAGCAGAAGCTGAGTGACACCTTTGGTATGCTGGAACTGGCTTTGCAGAACTGCTGTAGCAGCAGTCAGTGCTCAGATGTGCCTGGTCAGGGGGCACTGATGCCTCAAGGGATGACTCTGAAACCCTGAAAAGGGCAAATGTATGGTGGTATTAGCATATTCTTTTCATAGGCACCTGAGCCCCAAGAGAGTAAAATAATATTTTTCATAGATACAGAGAAATGTCTGGTGAAATAACTTCTTGAGGAGGACCAAGCTATGTGGTTTATTTAGTGTCAAATCCAAGATTGAAAGAGCATAGCAGCACACAGCAGCTTGAACAGTAGCATGGAATAGAGGTAATCAAGCTATGAACAATACTGGCATAAGAAGAGATTTTTACACATCAGCAATGAATCATTTCAGCCTGGAAGTTGAAAGAAGGTGGTTTTTTTTTTAACCTTGAGAACAGCATGGCAGGAAGACAAATCCTGTAATTTAGAACTAGAAAGGAACTGATGTAGACTACCGTGTTATGACTAGATATGAAGCTGGTGGTCCAAAAGCCCTGGGATCCATAAGAGGTACTGTACAGAGTGCTCAAGTCTTCTGAAAAAATCAGCTTTAATGTAGAAAAAGACCAGAGCCCTAGTTTAAAGATGCTTTGTACATTTTGTTTGTGCTCTGTGAAAAGGAGGGAATGCTGACTTTATGGAAATGTTGTTAACTCCAGACTCCAGTTTGTTCTGCAATAGGTTAGTATCTCATAACATTTCCTATAAGGAAATCTGGGGATTGTGCCTCTGCCACTCTTTGAACAAAATATATTGGAGCTGTACAATAAATCAAGAGGAGCACAAAGCCCATTCCATTAACCCAGTAGGTCTTGCCCTTTTTTCCTTGAGATGAGCTGAAGGGAAAGGAAAGGTGGGGTGTGTTTGTGTAAGCAAAGGACCTATGGTGTTCACTTGGCATGGGTAGAAATCCCAGCTGTGCCAGCAAGTGCAGGATGTGGGACCACCCAGCCCTAGCATTACCCTTGCTGTGGCTGAGCTGTCTTTAATGCTTTGCCATACAGCTGTGAAATGATTAGTCCCTTGTTTATTTATGCACAGCCATGAAACTAGTTTCAGGTGGGCTCTGGATGGGATCTGAAGTGCAGCACTTGTTAAAATAATGGGAAAGGGCTGTGGGTGATCAATCCAAGTACAGCAGAGGCCTCTCTGGTGGAAGATTTGAAAACCTTTCCTTGGCTTTTCACAGTCATTTCAGCTGCAGCTTGAGCAGGGGTGACTTGACTGAATCGTTATGAGTGTTCATCACCCCCTTTTTTTTCTCTTTTTTTAATAAAACTGGTTTAAGAACATTTAGTGATACTTAAATCTTTATCAAATGGATTTAGAGATGAGAGAGTGGGACATTTGCCACCTGTTCCAGGCTGGTTTTAAAATCATCAAGGACAAAGACTTCATCTAGCAGTCATACACTCCATTATGCCCATTATATATGTCCACTGTTAAAAACTGCTCTCAATCATCTGTTTGAATAATTCTTGATTCAGTTTAAGCCTGTTGCTACCATTACTTTGTGCTAACTTGTTCTTGTCAAGAACATGTATATAGAATTATTTTTTACACAACAACGACCCTTCCCCCAAATACTCAGCTTTCAAGTTTATTCATTTCCATTTCAGGTCTCCATTTTACAGTTTTTGGTTCAGTAAAGCACTTTGGTTTGTTCATCCTTGCATATTGATCAACTTCCATACTCAAGTCCCAGTTCTGCCTTCATGCTCCCAAATCAGATAACCAGATAAATATTTCAGTCATTTATATAACATCAATTTCTTGCAGAGGAGCTTTTGCTTACTTTAAAATTGGTTTTGTCTGATCACAAGTGTTTTAAAATGTAGAAACTGCTAGAAAGCAGGACCCAGCCTCAAGCCACTGCAGCAAATGAGGAGCTGCTTTACCATGAATTTCATTTTGCATCCTTAAATTGTAAATTGAAAACCATATCTTCCTACTGCCTCCCTGTAAATTCTTATTAAAATATTTGCTAGTTGACTCTTCTGAGAACTTACAATCAAAGCAGTTACATTCAGACTGAATGATAATAATAATAACTAGCCAATATTTCTGAAACTATGTACCTTAATAGGAAGGGAGTTAAAATCTTGACAAGCAGTACAGGCTAGGTGTAGCTGCCTTGATAGTTTTGCCCTGGAAAGTGGCCCTCCTGCTGCTTTTAGCTCTCTACTGTAGGTTAACGTGTTGCTTGTAAATTGGTAATGCTAGCCCTGAAGGAAGCAGCTAGTCAGCAATTTTAAGACTGCACAAATTTGGCTTCTTTCTAAACTGAGTTTCAGGTTGCTTGGAGCTGTCAAAGTGTGTCTGGTCATGCCTGCTGAGCTCCTGAGGGCTGATCTTGGAGCACTCCTTAGTATGCAGAGAGAAAAACTCCTTCAGCTCAGTAGGCTACTTAGCGGGTGAATGATAGTCCCTAGTCCTCATAGGAAAAATCCTGTCCTTCAGAAGAGCTCGGCTGTGCATTTAATAAACATTAGTTTAAAAATCTTTACTATTGCATGAAAGAAAAGGTCCAGGGATAAGTGTGAGAGAAGTCTCCTGTGATCTGTTACAGAATAGCTAGAATAATTTTGAGCTAGACATTTAATTAATAAAACTTTTTCATCTTCTAACGATGCTTTGATCTGGGAATGCACAAGTAGTCTAGGGCCTACAGAATAATTCCTGGGACTTATTTCTGCATGCCTGCAGGGCTTCATTGCTGCTCTACCCAGGAGAAGTTCATTCCAATATTGAGAGGTTTTGAACTAGCTAAGGTAACGAGCACCCAGGGAAGGTGATAGTTACTCCTTCATCTAAACCAACTGCAGTATTAGACATATCTAACTGTAAGCAGTTATTTGAATACCTGTAATATCATAAGTACAATTAAAACAGAGTGAAGTTTATATCCTTTGAAATGCTTTGTATCCTGTCTTGACAGTCAAGCTTTGGAATAACTGCTAAAAGGTAAAATCAGGTTGATTTTTGTAACCAAGTGCTTTCATACAAGGGTAGTATTATTCTCCAAATAATGTGTGAAATTCTACAAGAAAAATTGTGCGTTCATCTTTGCAGATTTTGTTGGCTAAAGGCCCAGTATGGACCACTTTCCTTTTTTAGAAGCTTTTTGGCTTTTTTTTTCACTTACTGCTGCCTTGCCCTATGCAGATATAACATCTTTATTGATGCATACAGCTATGGATAGTTCATGGTAACCTGAGGGTAGTATTGTTTACATTTCACCATCGTGTTGTAACAGTAATTCCTTCCTAGTGAAGGGAAATCTGTGGAAATTTTCTGGCATTCCCTTCTCCTCCCTAAATACCAATGTCCAGGGTAAATCATATCTCGCCCTGTTTATTTTTCCAGTAGGGTTTTACCAATGTGGGTATTTCTTGTGCTTGATCAGACTTTCTCCCATGATGTGTTAGATGAAAGTGCACTGTCCCCTCTCTTTCACTGCTGAAGCTGCTCAACACTGCTGCCTCTCTGGGGTCTACCCCCAAATTCCTGCTGTTGGCTGAAAAGCCCGACTGAGCTGGTTTTGGCTGGGGGAGTGAAGTTGTTTCAGAGCAGCTCATGTGGGGCTGTGTATTGGATTTGTGCTGCAGACTGTGTTGCTAGCACAGGGATATTTTCCTTATTGCTGAGCAGTGCTTGCACAGAGTCAGGGCCTTTTCTGCTCCTCACCCACCAGTGAGGAGACTGGGGGTGAACAAGGAGTTGGGAGATGACACAACCAGGACAGCTGAGCTCAACTGGCCACAGAGGTGTCCCAGACAATGTGGCCTCATGCTCAGCATGTGAAGTTGGGGGCAGAAGAAGGAAACAGGAGATGTTTGGAGTGATGATATTTGTCTTCCCAAGTCACTGTTGTGTGAGATGGGGCCCTCCTCTCCTGGAGATGACCAAACACCTGTCTGCCTGTGGGAAACAGTGAATGAATTCCTTGGTTTTCTTTGCTTGTGTGAGCAGCTTTTACTTTCCCTATTCAACTGTCTTTATCTCAACCCACAGGTTTTCTCCCTTTTGTCCATGCGATTCCCTCCCCCATCCCACTGGTGGCAAGTGAGCAGGTGGCTGTGTGGCCTTAATTGCTGGCTGGGATTAAACCACATCACTGACCATGGATATACACAGTTCAAATCCCACTCCTCAGTCAACCCAGCTGGCCCTTGGTCCATCAAGGTCTGAGAACCAGGGACTTGGGTGGGAGCAGGTGGCTAGAGCTCCACAGCCACGTCCAACCCCACAGCGTCTGGGAGCTGCCTCCTGCACAGTGGAGGGCACCAGGAAAGCTCTGCTTCCCACCAAGTGCAACTTCTGTTTGCTGTTTTAAAACCTACCACGCACACAAACTCACTGCTGTAATAGCACAGAAACAATTTTCTGCACAGGATGACCAATGTACTGAGAGAAGAGGGGC
Source organism: Sialia sialis (assembly GCA_009812075.1). NCBI lineage: Eukaryota > Metazoa > Chordata > Aves > Passeriformes > Turdidae > Sialia > Sialia sialis. The sequence goes on along the minus strand of VRYO01002772.1, from coordinate 59,073,422 downwards.
ATAGCAAACCTAGGAGAAGAACCTTCTCATTTTGTAGTGTAAAAACTAAAAGCATGGCTGAGCAGATGAGGGTGGCAGTTCTAGCAAAAGACAGATGCATTTCAGTAGTGCAATTGCTATAGAAAATTTCATGCCATAAACCAAGTTTCTCTCTATAGCTGTGGCATGTATTTAATTACATATCCTTTCCTGAAAAAAAGGTGCTTTCAAGACAGCTGTACATTTACCTCAGGTTATAATTCCCTTTTTCATTTCATTTCATTTAGTATTTAAATTCAATTTCTTGTCCCATAACAAGAGAGCAGGCGTGGTTTTGTTTAAGATTTTTTAATAGGGAGGGATTTGATTATTTCAATGATCAAATGTCTTAGGACACATAGTGAATATAGAAATAATCACATTTTCAAGTTACCCTGCACAAAAACTGAAGGTAAACTGTCACTTTATGTTCTTCTTAAAATTCTTCTTAAAAGAACAAGAAAACAGCTCCTAACTCCAAAACACACATGGGTTATTTTAAGTGCTTCTCAGAAATCACTTTGTCTTGGACTGTGGATTAGTTTAGCAGGAATAGTTTTTACTTTGTGAACTCACTCTTGGGTAGGAAAAAATAATATATACCTGGATTAACAAAATTCAGTAGCTTTAAGAATGTTGAACTCAATCATAGCAGAGGTGCCCTAGTCTTGGAACAGCAGCAATGTTAGATTGACAAATATCCTTTATTAAGTATGTTTAAGAAAACACAGAATGGCTGGGGAAAGAAAATCAGTGTGCAGAACATCTGTAGCTCTTCAAGCAGAGTTAAATTCTGATCACCATCTCTTTTCATTGTTTCCACTCCTCCTTTGATCCAGTTCAAATACTCAGCTGATGTTAGCATACTGAGAAATTACTGACTGTACACGATAGGATAATGCAAGACAAAGCAGACTCTCTTCTGGTATCTCTGCCAAGGCTGCACCTCACATCCTCTCAGAGGACTGGCAAAGCCACCCACACATCGCTCTGGACAGCACTGGCAAGCAGCTCCTGCACTGGATTTGTAGTGCAACAGATGGTTTGTGAGTTTGACTTCAGCTGTCAGCATTGTCTTTTTAATCGCTCCTGCTGTCTTCTGAACACTAACCAGGATGATTCCAAGCTCTTTCTGACAGACAATTTTATAGGCTGTTGCACTTGTAGGTGCACACGCACTGGAGATGCCTTCACTAAGTGCAACACCTCATTTTACACTCAACTTTGGGTTCCAAAATTACCTGAATATCCCCCGCATTTTTCATTTTCCTATGATTCCCTTCTCCAGATCCAGCCCTACAAATCTCTAGATGACAGTGGTAGTAACTTCTCTCTGTTATGAAAACTGGTAAAAAGATAAGAAACAGAACAATGAATAAATGGTCAATTATTAATCCTCATGGATTCATCTTCCTACAGTGATGAAGACAGCATGAGCCAAGGCTTCTTGAGAAAGGACTTTTCAAATGTCTTATAAAATGAAGCATATTATCCAGACCTCCTTTGTCTGCATGATCATTCATTCTTTCTGACAACAGATTTAGAAGTTACAATACCTGTCTATCCTAGCCATGTTGATGTAAATTGGTATTTTATTTCTCCACATAATAATATTTACTTTTTGTTGTACCTTGAAACCCTTCCTAAAAGATGAGGGTATCAAAGCAACTGGTGGATGCTCCAAGGCAGAAACCATTAATTAGATTTTAAGGAAGCAAACTCCAAATCAGTTCTGTATTTTGAGAAGAGGCTTGAGTTACTGCCTTTGCCTTGAGGAAAAGTCTTTTTCACTTCTGAGATAAAACACAATGTTCATAGTAAGTTTTGCATTACTATCAGCCAAATAAGAAGAGAAGACATATTTCTGACTTGACTACAAATGATACCTCTGATTATTTGTTCTGGTGCAGCCAGTGGTGTAACTCAGTGTGAAACAATGAACTCCACAAAAGCTACCACCACCTTGTACCTGCTACTTCCCAGTGACTCCAAGGTCTATTTGAAGTAAGGAAGTAATGAGAAATTAAAAGATGATGCTGACGCTTAGAACAGTAACACCATACGTAAGCTGAAACTTGTTGACAGAGCAGGAGTTCCAAGCAGCACTAACATTTCTTCTCTTGAGAAAAAGATGCTTGGATGAAGTCTTAATCAAGAGGCTCAAAGCTGAAGTTACTGCAGTATCTTGTCCACGTGAATGAAAGTTCAGCCAAGTTTGTACACAATCCAGCCAGTGGCAAAAAGCCCAGCAGGTGCTCATTCCCCATCCTCCACTGCTACTACCCCCACAACACAGAGAGCTTACACAATATTTTGCTTTCTCTCTCCTCCCCCACCCACTGTTGTATTTAAATGATAATCCCTTGCCATTTAACCTCTTTAGGATACTGAGCTCCCAAACCAGGATTCAGAGACATGCAAACTTTTGGTGTGCTGAAGACCAAGAAGCCAGGCCCTGGTACTGCAGAGAGTTGCTGTTCTCCTTACATCCTCACAGATTCAAGTGCAAATACTGAAAGGACAGTTGTTGTGTAGCTGTCAACATGATGAAGAGGATGTGTCAGGGGATAGAGTACTATATTCCAGTTTTACCAACCTCTGCTTAGAGCAATTACCTCAGCATTATTAAAGACATTTGGTGCAGTAGCATCCAGTTTCTTGCACACAAGAAACCGTGTTTATCTCTTGGAAGGATAGGACTTAAGATATATTACAGCCCTCCCCAACAGCAGTTGGATCACCCCCCAGTTTGAACCTATCATACCATGTAGGCTTTAGGTGCCTCAAGGGAACTCAAGCACCAAAAGTTTTGGACAGACCATCTATCACAGCATGATATCCTTTGGATACCTAGTGCATCTTCATGTTTGAAGTAACTCTAAAACACCTCCTGAAGCCTTACTGATATGTTTATATCATAAGTGACAAAGGGTAAGAGCTACAAGATGGATAAAATAAAAATTCAGGTTAAATATTGTTTCTGATTTTGGGCATTATGAACAGAGTAATTAACAGGCAACCTGTAGCAGCCAGTCTGTAACTGCAAAGGCAAGGCACAGCAGCCTGTCTCCCTTAAAGGAAGGAATCAAATTTGGGACGTCCTTAGACGGCTTACATTCTCCTTGCTCCTCCAGAACCAGCTACGAGTCATGTGATTTTACCTCTCTTTCTTTACCTCTCCTCTGATATCCCAAACTCAAATCAGACAAACTTACCTCAAGTGACCCCGTGTGCTGGAAGTTGTTATTTCACAACAGCTATTACTAATCGGCTGATGCGATCCAGAAGAATGCCTTCTGGTGTTCTGCTTTCTGGTATTAATCTGTGTCAACATCAAGACACTCAAGCCAAGCAATTTAGGACTGAAATTCAAAATCAGGCAGTGGAGGATAACCTCCCTGATTAAACTAAAGTCTGGAAACAAAAGTCATAAATATATTACAACACGGAACTGCATGACCTACTTCTCCCTGCCTCAGTAATAACAACTTCAGAGATTTTACTAGTTAAAAAATAAATCCAATATTCATTTCTCATAGCCTAAAGTTAAGTATTTTAACATTGCAGCAAAAACCTTTTAAGTTGGGCATTCACTTTCTCTGAGGGAATGCAAATCTGGAGAGTTTTTTCAATTAGAAGCGAGGAAGAGACCTTTAATTGCAGCATTTCAAATTATTGCCATTTAATTAATCAAATTTGCATAAGTTAGCAGTATAGCATAGCTTTGAAATTATAGTCAGGCACCAAAGTGACATTTGACTATTCTGCCTCCCTCTCTTTTATTAAAATCTGTATCTAATGTGTTTATGTGTGACATTTTCAAGCTCCAAAAGGTTTAAAAACTGCAGGAAATGAGGCTTCAGAAAGCTAAATTTAAAAGTATTATGTTAATAAAAGCTAGAACTAACCCAAGTATTTTTAATTCTCCTAGGGCAAAGATTGCTGCTTCCTTGCATGCACCAACAGAAATCCTTCCTGGCTCTGTACTATTGCAGAAGGAGCCCTGGCTTTACCCATGGCAGCTTAGCAGTTGTTCGATAAGCCAGGGCTTCTCTCCCTCCCTGCAGATATCTTTCTCCACCAGCAAGTTCCCTGATAGAGACAGTGCAGGCAACTAATAAAGTCTTTTATTCCAGTATAAATTATAATGAGCTGTCTCACCCAGTTAACATTCAGTCCCTAGATAAATCTTCAAACCCACTGGCATTTTGGATGTCAGCAAGTCCATATGGGGCAGTGCAAAATAGATTATTATCAAGAAAATACCAGAGAAAGAATGAATAAAGCAGCCAAACCAGATAGATCGTCTCATTACCATCTCATTCAAAACCTGAACTGATTCTAATATTCAATTGCTTTGTCACAACTGTTTAATTTCCGTAACAAAAACTTAGATAAATTGCAAGTATCAAGTGAAGATATGAAATGTCATTTGAGTCTGCAACACAGATTCAAATATTAGATAAGCATTTGCATCTTGTTTGTATGTGGGCACATTTTATAAGGCACCTCCATTTTAATCAGACTAATGTTATCATAGAACTGCTCTCAAGATTACTATAGGCATTTTAGAATCAAGAAAACATAGTAATGATGTGAGGTTACTTTTAAAAAATGTTCACAGTTACTTTCCTTGCTCTGGAGGAGAAGCAAGTCAGTGCTGCTGTAAAAACCTTTGATTTTGTGATCAGTTAGAATAGGGTGGTTTTATTACTTTTGCATTATCCCACTGCCCTTGCTTTAGATAAGGTATGCAGAAGCCAACATAACTTCTCAGCATTTAGGACTGCAAGATTAAGAATAGCAATTGTTTACAGTGCTGTTCCCACAGTAGAGCTGCCTGTTTAAACCATTTCCTGGCTTTGTAATTCACTGTTTCCTCCACACTTTCCTCCTCTTTTACTTTATAGGCTTATTTTTACTGGAAGTTATTTTTCAGAATGGCACTCCCAAAAATTTCAGACCAGGAAGTATCTGTGGTTTTTCACTGCACCATATTAAGCTCTCCCCTAAACCTTAGGAAGCAAGACCCTGTTGCTGCATTGAAAATAAGGTTTGCATGGACTGCCTCTTATAGTGTTTTCCAATACAGGGATATTTGAATTTGCTAATCTACCTGATTTCAACTTATTAATGAGTTCAACCTGTTCAGCAGCTTTGTCCTACTTTCTGCAAGTCTGATTATGACTAAGATTGTTCATACCCAATCCAGGGTATTTACTGGCTGCTTTTCCCCTGGATGGTCTGTGTCTCCTAGTCATAGGTTGTCTTCCCTTTCTTCTAAAATTGCAATGGGTCATGAGTTCAGTAACTCTGGAGAAGAATACTCCTTGCTGATGCATCTGCAGCTTCTCTGGTTTCTCCCCCAAAAGGTCCTCCCCCAAATGTTAAAGAAAAGCATATGAAGTTTAGGCTTGAGAGTATCCAAATTCCATTCCCACACTTGTGCAGAAGCAGACACCATGTCTGCCAAGGCTGAGGTCAAGCATGTTATTCCAGGGAGCTGCTTCAGAGTTAAAAGAAACACTGAACCTTTCGTTGAAAGGCATGTGAAGCATATTAGTTCTTAGGATTTTACTGTCCAGAATAAGACTAAAAGACATTCTGCTGACCAAAACTGTCTAAAGAAAGTTAGAATTAAATTTATATGATACATGAAGGACCATGCCAATCTTACTATAAAGATGAAAATCACAGAATCTGGCCTCCTAAGTAGCATGAACAGCTCACAGTATCTGTTAAGGTTGCTAGAATTCCTACTGTGAGAGCTTTCCCTCTCCCCCAGGAGTAAAACATAATAGCCATCATTTCATTAATAATAGACCTCATTTTAATCTTTGCTATTTACTTGCTTCAGATCAGCTCTTCGGAAGTTCAGCCAAAAAAAGGAAGAATTTTTTCTCTCCTCCAGTTAAAATTCCTGCAGTCTTTTCCCCAAAGGCAATTCCTTCATTGTAAAAGTAAATAAATTTTTTTTTTGTCTTTTCATGGGCCAGAAAATATGCATCCTTCGAATAGGGCTAGACTTGGTCAAGTACCAAGTATGTGATACTTCACTCTTGTTCAGGCTTATCAGAAAAGCCAGTTTACATTGCATAGTAGACATGTAACAGAGTGTAAACACACTTGTCATAGTGTTCCTCCTTTCTGATAAGTGGAGATAGAGGATCAGAGCTGCTCCTGGAGCCAGCATCAGCAGTACTTGGAACACCTCTCATGGAAAGCACCCTGAAAATTCCAGTGTCAAGCCCCTGTTTGTAGCAGTGCTCTTGGCAGTCACAGGATCTGCTCATGGCTCCTCAGCTTTAACTGATAAACTGCCTGTGCTCCCAGGGAAGTGAAGGGAATTGGCTTTTTTTTTGCCAAACACACGCAGGCCTGAAAAGGAGTTGCTCTGCTCAGTGATCTTCATCAGGGCTTGTTTCTCTGTATCATTTAAGAATAAAGTTCCCACTGATCTCTTCTCTGTGGTGACCAGTGACAGGGCCCAGGGAATGGCCTGAAGCTGTGTCAAGGGAGGTTTAGGTTGGATATTAGTAAAAGGTTTTTCACCCAGAGGGTGGCTGGGCACTGGAACAGCTCCCCAGGTCAGTGGTCACAGCACCAGCCTGACAGAGCTCAAGAAGCATTTGGACAATGCTCTCAGGCACACGGTGTGACCCTTGGGGATGGTGCTGTGCAGGGACAAGAGCTGGACTTTGATGATCCTTGTGTGTTCCACTCCAACTGGGAATATTCTATGATTCTATATTGGTTTTACAATTTTTCCACAAAAAGACTCCTGGTTTCCTCATCTCTTTTCTTACTAGTCATTACAGATCAACACCCTTTATAAATTTACCTTGGAGGGACAGACAGGGAGGTAGATCACTCATTAGAGAACACATTTGGAAGAAAGCAGACTAGACAACACAGCTGCAAAGTTTCTCTGCAGCAGGAATTTCATGTACTGAGGTTAGCCCAATAAGTTTAATAGTTAAGGTAAAACAGAGTGGGTGTTTACTCACACACAATTTTATGAGAACGACTGAAATGGCAGCAAGAAAAACACAATTTTTGGACAAATTGATATTACATTACATTAGTGGGCCACAAACTCTTTAAAAAAATAAATCTTTTGAGACATGAGAATGAAAACACATCTTAGCATGCTTTAAATAGCTGAAAGGCTCTTCAAAGCATACATTTTCAGCTATTGGCAAAGACAATGATTATCTCCTCATATGGAAATTAAAAAGCATTTAGCAATAAGTTAAAGCTAGCCTACATGTAAGTGGGCTAAATACTAGTCAGAGATTTTTCCCTTTTCACATTTAAGATGATACTACAGGTCATCACTTCTGTAGCTTATATGCTGTTGTGCAATGCCCCACTGAAGTTTCACATCTACTCTGCAAAAGAGAATAAGGGTAAACAGCTTTCTTTCAGGATAGTCACAAATGGTAAAAACAGTAGTAATTGTTTTTCTGTTTAATTAGATGTTTGCTGTTTATCACACACAAGAACTGTAAGCAGAGCCCATGGATTCTTCTGAGCAATATGAAACCTCCTGGTTCCATGCAAGTTTAATGCTGCCTCTCTCTCTCTTTTTTTTCCTCTCCTCCTCCTATCTGCTGTTTTCCGCAGGCCAAGTTTTCAACTATTTTCATATGAAAGAAAGTTTTACTTTGTGACTGCTACCTGAGAGAGCCTGACTCCAAGCTCATGTCGGCTTCAGGTATGTCTTAGACCACAGGAAGCTGGATGTTTCCCTTTTGAGGCACTAGAAGTTAGGCTAAGAGTAATAGTCATGTTGCTCAAAGCTAAAGGGACAAGTAGCTCTCATTGCCTTCCTATTTAAATAGCTGGACAGCGCAGAAATCTTATTTTCCCTTTTTTCCCCCCTTGAAATAAAGTATATTTTGCAGTAACAGATTCCCCAGTCTTTCATTCACACATCTGTAACCTAATGTTTACTGTCCCATTGCATGTCTCAGCCTCACGAGAGAAGTTAACAATGGATCTCTCCACATTCAGATACACACACAATCTTTTTTGTCTCTTAATAATTTTCAAGTTTATAGTTGTCCTTTCACATTCTGAAGCTAAGCCAAGACAAGCTCAGTTCTATGACATTTTCATGTACCTCTCTTTGGAGAGAGAGCTGCTGCAGCTGAACAAGACAATTGCAGCATGCTATTTATACTTGGATTTGATAAGCAGCTGGAAAGAGGAGAATAACCAGTTTTCTCATTTGTCTATTTTCAGACATATAGAAAACCCCACTGTCAGCATCTTGAGTAAAAAATAGGTGATATCTTCAGATCCTAGTAAAACCACTTCTGCGTGTTAACTTGCTTAAATAAACACTCCCACCTCAAGTGACACAGTGGCCTGCAGTCTTCCTTGATCCATTCACAGAGCAAGAGTTATTTTTACTGAGTCAGTAATCATGCATTGTATTCCAGAGGAAATACTAGCCGGGTACCCCTGCTTGTAACTTCATGATCAGCTGTTCCCAAATCACGTTCCAGCGCTTCCTCTGAACTACTTTTTGTTCTCCTGCTGTCAAGGTTAGTAGTAGCTGTGTGGGGGCCAGAAGAACCATTTGCAGTTATTGTTGTATCACCATATGTCACGGTAAGGTCACCATCATTCAGAATAAAATCAGAATCCTCTTCTCGAAGCTGTTCCTGATTCTGAAAAAAAGAAAGAAGAAAAAAAGAAAAATCTTTGCACAGCACACAGCACCTTTCTTTGCCCAGAACATAACTGAAGAATTTACCTACACGTTAATACAGAAGAGAAAAGGTTCCACCTTAAGAAATGTTAAAAATAACCTTGAACCCAGTGTTTGCAAATCAGCTTACTGTTCCCTGTATAGCTACTGCTACTGGGGAGAGATGAGAGGGAACTGAAGCCAAGAACTAGGTTATGGAACGGGTAACCCGGGATTTAGTGGCACTGGAAGTACACCAGAAGTACAAGAGATGAGTGGTACATATTGGGTTTGCCTGACAATTTTGAAAGTGGTACAGGAGATCAAGCACATTTGAGCCACTCCAGATACAGGGTTGCATCTGTTGCTAATCAGTCAAATTCATTAGTCAACTTTTCATGCAAGTCAATAAGAACTCAGAAAGCCCAAAATCTCTATATTCAAGGATTCCTCAACACTTCTGTTATACATCAAGAACTAACAACATTCTTTCTAACTATCTCCTTACTTTTACCTGTTACTGAATAAAGAATACTTGACCTAGTTATTTGGAATGCTCCTGAACCATAAAGGATGGATACACCAAAGTGCTTTCCTCATAGTTTTGTAACTAGCTCTGAGGTGTTTTCTTCTCAAAGTCATTTAAGAAATGATGGCTCACAAAACCCTGTGAATTTATTTTGGCAGAGATGGGATGAAATATATAGCTAGAGAATATAAATTGATAAATTTATAGATAATTTATATTTAAATTTATATATTATACATATATTTATATATTTTTATATTATATATATATAATATATATATAATTTGTATTTATTAATTTCTCTATCACAGCATAATACAACAACAAGCAATTGTACCATATTCCACTCCTGTTTAACATGATAAAAGGCAAAATAGCTGAATTGGTCAGAAAATGGGTTTTCTTCATATTTGAAGAAAATTCTAATCAGTACTATAATCTTGCTGTCTTGCAAGTGAGAGCAATTATTTCCCCACATGAATGGCTCTGTACTGCTTAGCAGGAGCTGAAATGAGCATTTCTGTTCCCTAGGTAGGCTGGACACGGATCAGGCTACGTTCTCAAAATACATTATTTTCTCCCACTGCGGCAAAGGAAGGGGGGCACAGGCCATGTGAGATGGGATGTCTGTGATCAACGTGAACAGAAAGCACTGCCTTTCCTGCAGAACAGGAGTTCAGGGCACTGGAGATTGAAAATGCTGATTAACCTGTCCACGATGAAAAATGCACCTCCTGGCTAAATAGAACTTCCCTGGGAAGGCTTCCTGTCGTTATGTCAGAAAGATAATCAGACAAAATAAAGCAGCAGAAGCCTCTAGGTGATGCAGAATATATAACTCACCAGGACTAGGTGTCAGGAGTTTGCCAAAATCAACGAGAGAAATGGTGCAGTTCAGTGTTGGGTGCAAGACAAGCCCTACTTTGAAGGAATGCTAATTTCTTAGAACCTTAATGGCATCCAAATTTATCATTGCTGTTTCGTGACAGGGTTAGTCTGATAGCGAGCATTGTTCTTAAAGTGCAAATGTAAGTTAGAACACTTGCTTTTTTGATCACAAGGAAAACACTGACCTACCGGCACCATCTTAAATAGAAAAAATAGGGAGAAATTAAAGAGCTCAGCTATAGTTGGCAGAAACAGCCTTTGCAATTTTTTACTCGCAAAAAAAAAAAAAACCAAACAACTGACGTACAAGACCAAAATCACTAAAAGGGTCATAAAACAATCAGTTTAAGAAAATCTGCTATCTGGATATATTTTTTTTTTGAAGAAGCAGCATTCAAATAAGGATGAAAATCAGAAAAATGAGCAAGAAGCAGGGAGTTTGTGACTGTTGACTGATTACGTTTCTAAAAATCGAAGAAGCTGCGAAGATCTATCACACATTCCCTCTCATGGTGTTTGTCCTTGGAGAAGCACCAAGGAGGGGAAGGCAGAGCTAACAGAGCACCAGAAGGTATTGGTGTATCAGGGCCACGTGTGAAGTGGCTGCAGCAAGCTCCCAAAGCACCTCCTGTCTCCACAGTGCTGTTAACAGTGAACCCTTGCAGACACCTATCAGATAAGAAACTGGTAAGAGCACACTACACTTGAGCTTCCCCAAAAGGCTGAGGAGCTCTTGGAAGCATGATACTGAAAGAAAGGGGCACAAGCTTTACACTCTATGGCAAGTCCTGACTCAGTCTTTGCTGGTTTGTCCCAGGCTACCTTACATGTACCTAAACATGATCAGTTCCAGAAAAAACACTGAGTTTTCTCTCAAGGTAGTGAACAAACATTGCCTCATGCAAGCCAAGGTCCACTTATTTGTTTCCATTCTGAATAGTACTACAAGCAGCAAGGATTTTATTTAATTTATTTCCCCAGAGAACACCCACGAAAAATCTCACGTACTGTAGAGATTTACTGTTCTTGCAAACAAAGGGGATGGGTGAATAAACCTATCGTGCTTCATGCAGCATGAACAATTTTTTTCAGGAAAGACAGGAAATGTATCCAAATAGATCCACAGAGACTTGAAATACTCCCAAGAATAACCCTAAACAGGCCTCTGCAATCCCCTACGGTTCTGTAGGAAAAGCTTCAATTCACGCAGAAAACTGTTCTGAACGACACTACTTAAACTGACACTCTAGAATGGCTAAAGACCTGAAACCAAAACTCTGAAAAAGCCTGAATTCTGCTCTGATGTGCTGACCATAACCTTGAGGAACCTCTCTGCAGACTATCCTCTGTGGTAAAAGCTGTTAATGCTTCTAAGAATGCATGAACATTCTGGAGATTTTTTTTGTATAAAAACTTACATCAAATGAGTTACTGCTTACAAAGCCAGTCTTGTCTCCTAAGACAATGTAACAAAAAGCACAAGCAAAGTATGATGCAAGTGCAAATGCTGATGCTGAACACACCACAGGCACTACAGATAACAAAACTTGTATCAGAACTTACTTATCTTGTGGCTCCAAAATGAAAAGCATCAAGTACTCTGCATGCAAAACATATTCCAACTTAAACCGTTTAGTTTCTCTCTTTCTCAGCTGAATTTAAATTCACCAAGGAAGCTAAGTAATTTTTGCTATGAAGCTAAAAACACTTAGGAGAGGGAAAGGGGGAAGCCTGTCAGTTTTCTTAACCATTTTGAGAGTTATCTCCTCCAAAGACTGCAAATCAAGTTTCTTCACTAGGCTTGCATATTTATAAATTACTTCAATTCCTTCTAGTTTCACACCAAGTTGTCATATTGTGTATGTGCAAGAAATACACTTTTTTTAAAGTGTGGAAGAGCCCGAAACCAACAAGAGGAAAAGAGTACCCCCAGGAGTGCATCTTTCAGTTGGAACACATGACTGATAGAACAGAAAATTACTAAAAATTTAAAAAAAAAAAGCAAAATAGCTGACCTACATTGGTTTGGGATAAGCTGGAAAGGTCATACAATGAAGATAACAGCAGAAGAGAAAAATAGTGATTTAAATTATAATTTTCAAAATTTGAGTTCTAACTGCAGCAACTTTTCATGTTCAAATTCTAGCTTGTCTGTCTGGGTTGGAAACAGCCTAGTGGCACAGCCTTAAAGCAGTGGGAGAATGTCAGCAAGGAACAGTAACATCATCTCTGGAAAAAATCCACTGTACCTCACCCCTGTGGGCTGACTCAGAGCATACTCCATGCAAACTGGGGCTTAGAGGACACGATCTCATGCTGAGGAATAACTTGTGGGTGGGCTGCATTGTAAGATTATTTGACTTTCAGACTTTCAAACCCCCCTTTGGCATTTTTAATTAAAAAGACCTACTCCCACGTGTGGAAATGAGAGTGAATTCTAAATAAGGGTGTGATAAAGTAAAAAAACCCCAAAACAACAAAAGCTACAATCAATCCATAAATATACAGTCAGCATAGGCACATACTTATTGTTTTCTTCTCTGTATGGATATCATAACTCAGACGTGCACCTGGAATGAGATCCAGGATTTAATACTTGTCTGGGAGGGAAACAAATTTTACAGCCATGTTATACTTTATTAAGTATTTGCAGACTTTCGTTTTCTTGCTTAACTGAAAATCGTCAGTCTTTAATTCTCACAGGTATAGCATTTAATTTTCCTGGAAATACCTTACAAAAGCACTATTCCAATAAGTTTCTGTCCCCACAAAGACATACTGTCTCTGTTGCTTCACCTGTGTTTAATAGAAAGGCAAAAAGATTCCACAGTTGGTTAACCAGTAATGAAACGTCGTAACCATGTGCTGTAGCAAAGTCAGCCATGTCAAGAAACAAAAATACACAAAGCAACTGCAGGGTCCAGAAATCTTGAAAAGAAGCTACAAATAAAACTTCAAAATTGTATTCTTTCCTAAAACAGATGCAGCACTGCCCTGAAATAGGAACAGGAAAGAGAGTACAATAGGAAAGTTCCACATTATACACCTTAATGAAGTCTACAACCTCACAAGCATTTTCAATGAAGTTAATGTCTGTCCATATCACTGAGCCAATCCATTAAATAATAAAAGTTTCCACATTGTTGGTAGTAGCCAAAAATGATGAGTAATGAGGGAAAAAAAAAAAAAAAAAAGAAGAAGAAACCAACTATAAGAGAAAATGAGAGTCAAATCTTGCATGTTCACTCTGGTTAGATCCTTATACTGGACAACTACTCTCATTAGATCATACACAGACAGACATATGGGTAATGCACAAGTGGGCTAATCGATCTGATGGATGCCTTCCAATCTAGACATGTTTTAAGACCTCCAGTGCCATTGCAAAGATGGGAACTAGGCCAATTTCTTGCATTACTGTAGTTCCAAATGGGCAACAGGTATCTCAAAGATTTTTGAAATTTTTCCATCAGGTACAAGTAAGATGCTAATGATACCCAGAAAGAAAAGTAGGGTAAGATCTCAAAGCTGCAATTAGAATTCGTAACTCTCTAGGGAAGGATTAACAGACAAATGGTCCAAGACTACTTGAGCATAGAGATATTAATATCCCAGAGAACCTGCAAATTTGAGATGTCATACATAATACTATGGCTTTTATTTACAAGCATCTAGTGAAAAGTCGTGGATTTCAGAAGTGTGGATAAGAATTGTCAGGGTCCTACAAAAGCAATAAGAGACTAAAGCATTAATTATTGCAAGACACAGCCGTAGTGTCCTGACACAGTGGAGTGACCTTCTAGACTGAGATAAGTAACTGATTAATAGTTTCTGAAATCTGATCTCAAATTTTGCAGTGGAAACAATGAAGGGAAGTGCTACCAGTTGCTTTTTTTCCCAGCTGGGTAAATGTGTCAATGACATCTCTAAGGAGACCTTGAAGTTTCGCAGTAACAGGCAAAGAATCTTGTCCAAAAGTCTTGAGAAGGGACTGAACATTTGAACTGATTCACTGAACTGGGTTATTGACTAGGCATGTAATTTCCCCATATTCTTAAATGTAACTTTTCTAATGTAGTTTTTGAACAATAAGATAAAATTCCTGATCTCAAACAACAGAAGCTTTTGCTGCAGGGGAGAGTATTTTAAATGTTTTCTGCCTAGGAAAAACAGCACTTTATTGCACTAGGTGTATCAGACCAGCTGAAACCAGGACATTACCTGAAAAGAAAAAACACTGATTTGCTGAAGTTTAATAAATAAAAAACAAAACCAAGAGGTATCGAATTGTTCTACTTACATCATAAACCTGGGGACTTGTCAGACAGCGGGCTATCAGGCCACACCAGCTGGGCAGTGTTGTGGTCAATGGAGGGCCACTGTGAGTGAGAATTGGTTTTAAATAACTTAAGTAGTTAAGGAAAACACACCAGTGCTCAAAAACCACTATTGAAAATAAAGAGACCATCGTACATAAATATGGTTCTGCCTTTGAACTATGATACGCAATAATTATACATAAAACACTCTCTCTCAACATTTTACCCTTGATTGTTTCAAGGGCAGTTTCCTTACTCACTCATCTTCTGCAAGGATCACTAGCTAACTTTCTTCTTACAAGTTTCAAACAGTTGCAATGTTTCCAGCTTCTGTGCTCTCAAGTAAAAAGGAGAAAGCAAAGGTGCTTTAGTGTTGAAAGGTCCAAGGGTATTTCTGCTCTGAAGATGGGAGCATAGTGTCAAGGTTGCAAGCTATAGGAAGCAAGGTGACATTCCTATGTGGCTCAATATAGGGAAATACAGAAATTCTGTGCATTCAATGTCCTCAAAGCAATATAGCCACTTGATCTCCTGGTTACTGAGCCACAGAGATGTAACCAGAGGTATTACCCTGATAATGCTCACAGACATTTCTGCAGTGCACATATGTTTATCACACAGAGCCTCAGAAAGGTGAAGGGAAAACTACGTAAGAACCATGTACCACAGTGTTGAAGGAAAGCAGTGCTACCTAGATGACACTGAGGGGATGTGGGTGTGGGAAAGGAAAGTGTCTTTACCCCTATTTTTCAAATCTGTGCCCAGGTAAGTCCACACTTTTCACATGAGTACTCCACACTGATGATATGCCTGGAAAAAATACCCAAGAGTCAAAATACATGTCTCAGTTAAAGAGGAGCATGTTGATCTTGAGCAGCACATGAATCAGTGAATTTTATTTTAAATACAAATATATAAGTTGCAGGCATTCTAGTTACTTTCTTAGGCATCTAAGCACAGAGAGAATCAAGTCCATTTGTAAATGAAAGTTTCCCTCCCAACCCATTAAGATGCATAGGGCAAAGAGGGGGTTAAAAGGGGGCTGTTTTAGCAGAGGGCTATCCCTGCCCTTTAGCAGAGCCTGGCATAGCTGTTAACTCGAGCAGAGTTATGTTTCCTCCTTTCCTCCTCCTCTAAGTGTGGTTACACCCATTCCTGGATAGAAACAAGCTCTTCACCCTCGCACTAACCCTGGCTCCTCCATGCCCTGTACCAGACAAGCTGCAACTCAGCCGTGAAAAAACAAGCCCAGTTAAAGACATCTGCTACTTCATCAAAGTTGCAGTTTTCTCCATGTTGAACAGTTGTGGATGAACCCAGGGAACAACTAACAATGTTAAGTGAACTCTGCATTCCACAGGAATGAAGTTTCCACTCATCCATGTGTACAGAGCTCTGCAGGCAATAGTGAGCTTTGGAGCACACTTCCCCATCGCTTACTCGCATCTTTTTCAAGTTAAGCTCTCTTGCATTGAGTGAATTTTGAAACAATCTGCCTTTCTACCCAGAAACCAAGTGAATGCACCAGCAAAAAAACCCATTTATTTATGGATATAGAGGTGGCAATTCTAAAGATCATCCCATCTGTACAATTTAAGCCCACCTAGCCAATGCTTATCCAAATTCCTTCTTCCAACAGAAGAAACACACTTTTGCCTCCACACACAGTAACACAGTTTTGCCTCTAAATGTCAGTTTCCTTAGCACAAACTTCACAGAAACTTTTCCTAAGTAGTGACCACTGGAAAAAAAAAAAAAAGGGAATGCACTGTCAGGATCCTTTAAGTTTCTTTCCTTTAAGGTAGTTAGGCTGTAATTTTCTCCAGGCACTCCCCCCGCCTTTCCTGCAGCTGCTAGGGAGGGACTGTTCTCTGCAAGCATCAGCTGAGGGAAGTCAGCATTGCCAACTACTCCTTTCATCGGGCACATCCCTTTTGTAAAGGCAGGGGAAGAGGACAGCTCTGCTTCCTTCTTAAAAAGACAAAAAAAGAATCAGTCAGCCACAACCAGATCCTTTCATGCTTTTAGCACCAAAGTCTCTTTTTTTTTTTAAATAATAAAAATTGACCTTGAGGCACTTCAAGGCCAGTCACTAGAACTCAAAGAGTTAATTTGGAATTACAAACATTTATGAATATTTAAAATAGCACGACACTCCCTTCTGTGATTTGGGTCAATACCACTGCATCTGAAAGCATCTGTCACAAATAGATTTTATCCAAAAGATGCAAGTGCTATTGGGGTCCAAACATTTTCAATATGCACAAGGCATGGGAAAAAACTACTGTGCTCCAACCAGCCCAGCAATCTCTCATCAATCAATGGCCAAGACCCTGCAGAAAAGACTCACATGCAAGCTGAGAGAACATTAGGGCCCTATCACTGATCATTGTGTATATTTAGCTGCCCCAGAAATTACTAGGAATTCAGTATTCAAATTTCTTTGGGTTTCAAGGCGTAAGTGACTTGCCATAGCCACAAGATGATCTTTGCCATTTTCTGCTAAGTGATGGTAAGCTGTTGAGGAGGAGCAGCTGTGACATACTTAATTTGTCACAATTTTTAAAAAAACCCAAACCTACAAGCAAGAAATACAGGACGGCCACACAAGTTGCTCAGAATCTTAAACAAGCTTATCTAAATAGTATAATAATAATTGTAAAAAGGTTGTACAGTGCTAAATACACTCGGAGGCACTCTGCTTTAACACCCATAGTACCTTCTGGATATACTTAAGGAGATAAGCTGGATCTCATGTAGATTTTTAGTTTCAGAACTTCCTCTTTAGAAAACAACCACAGATTTTGGGACTTCATTACAAAAGCAGATGGCTCTGCAGAGCAATGAGTGCAGGCTTAGACATGTAGAATGAACAAGAAACCTAGTTTGTGCTATGAGAGTCATTGAAAATAAGAACAGATTATTAGAACAAATCAGAGGACCTGAAATAATTAATTGTCTCTCTTATTGCATAGTAAGGTTCTTCATCTCTGACTGACCCTGCATTAAGGAAAGAAAAGGTCTGACTGCTGAGCTAGTGAGTTCTGTGCCTTGACCTGCCAAATACTTGAGAGAGTCAAACCAGAAAAAGAGCAAGTGCTTAAGGCTGCATATGGGTACATGAAAAGGGAGAAAGGGAACATTTCATGCCTTGAAACTAAGCTGTGTTTTCAAAAGGATACTTATGATCAAAGCTATACCACAGCCTGAAGAGCCAAGCGCTTTCCTGCTTCGTCCTGTTCCTTTGTGCAGAATCTTGGCCATCCTAAAAGTAAGATAAAACCATACTCAGTTACTTCAGGCAGAAAAACTCAGAATTATACACTCCAATAATTCATAAAATAATGTCCTGTCAAAAAAAATAAAAACCAACAAACAAACAAAAATTACTTCAATACTGTACTTGAAACACAAAAGAAAGCTGTTTAGAGACTTGCTTGTACTGAGTTTACTTTCCCTAGAAAGCCCAGAAACAACTGCAGAGAACCAGGCTGTCTTCATTGCACTCAAGTTACTTTAACTCCTTTACCACCAATTTCCCTGGAGCCTAAAACCTTATCTCAACTGTTAGTATAGTGACAGATACAGAAATATCTTCCAAACTGACAAATAAGCCTCATTGATATTCCAATACTGATTCCTATTCATTGCTTGGTTGGCTTCCTTAACTCTAGGTTTGATGGTTTTTTTCTTTAGAGTGTTGCTTTCTTGGAAGAACAAGAGAAATCATCATATCTAATAGAGTCTCAGAAACTTGATGCAATATATCACATCTAAAAGAAATGTGCTTAACAGAGAATCCATATAAAGATCACAATTGAGGGAGGTCATGCAAATCTCAGAAATGCTGTATCAACCTTGAAAAGGCTAACAATGTTAAATATAATCTCTTAACTAGCTGTGCTACAAATCATCACTCCAGCTGGTCTGCAGCTGCATTTGTTTTTACTTTTGTTGCTGTTGTGAGTGTTTTGCTTTGTGTTTTTGTTTTGTTGTTTGTTGTTCAGATTGGGGGCGAGGGTGGGGGGTGGTGTTTATGGCTGGAGGCCAGAGTTAAACACAGGAAAACAAATGAATGCGTTGTATGAATCATCTTCCAAATACTGGAAAAGAACAAGACAGGATTACACTGTGTGCTTCTGACCTGCAAAACATCCATGGTCCACCAAGAGTTAAACCTTGTACATTTTCATCCCTCCCCATCCCAAACGATGTATTTTCTTTAACTGTGACATACTGTTAATCTTGGCTTGGTGAAAGAAAGATGAATCCAAAGGGAACTGACTAATGGACTACATTAGCAATGCAATGCACAGCTACAGAGGGAAACAAATGGGTAAGATCTTTATGTTTACATGGGAAAAAGCAAACATGATATTTCCACAGCAGACACTGAATGAGAACAGAATACCCATGCTCTGTTAAAGCAATTCCTCAATTACTGACAAACCCAGTCTGAACTGGCCAAAGCCATCTTTCCACAATACCACTTCCCAACCTTGGTTATATGCAATAATCCTGGCCTTCACTGTAAAAGGTGTTTTGAGGCCTGGACTTCTGGTTGCTTTCAGATAGTTACAAAACAAAATTCACCCTTACTGGTAGCCAGCTCTACCATTTCAGCATCTATTTTGTGTGCTGCACATAGGCTTTTACAAAGAACACAGAGATGCCAAGTGCAAGTGCAGTTTCTGAAACGAAAGAGATGCTTCCCGAGCAAGTATCTCTTACCTGTACAACATGTGACAGGAAAGAAGGAGAAAGGCTTAAAAAACCCCAAAATAACCTATAACAAACCAACCAAAACAATACAAAAAATACACCAAGGCAGAAGAAATTGCTATGAAAAAAGCTAACCCCAAATACATTCATCTCTGGCCAGCCTGAATACCAGCATCATCATACAACACTTGTTCCCTAAGCATCCTCTAGATCCAAAGTTGCCTGTCATTCAACTTCCTCAAACAGACTCCTACATAAGCAACCAGTTGTGCTGCTGAACAATCAGTGTCAAGCAGGACTGTGGAAGAGTGCAAACCAAGGTCTGGACAGAGGAAACTCCCAGTTATGCCTGAGGAATTTCTGAGTTGTTTTGGTTTTTTTTTCCAGATCCTTCCCTCCTCTTGTGAATCAACTCAAGTTTACAGATGAGCAAAACTGAAAATTCTTCCAATGATCTTGTTTGCCAATAGCATATTTCAGGGGAAGAAAGTCAACTCTTGGGCTGTCACTGATGCATGGAAGTCTTCACTAAAGATTGACAATAAAGGTTTGCTGAATACAAATGGCAATTTGCCCATGCTCTTTCTGCTTCACCCAGGTGATAGGTAGTCCAGGCTGGATCCAGCTGGCATGTGGTTTGGTATGCAAGAGTCAAGATCAGATTAGCAAACTTCATCTTGGATTCTAACCAAGTCCAATGGCCAAAACTTGGTTTCAGTTAAGGAAAAGGAGCCAAGAGTATTACCTCTGAACTGAGAAAAACTATTTATGCAGTGGCATTCTAAGAGCAAGCATGTTGGGTAGGTGGGGGAAGAGGAAAGTGCATTGTTATAGAGAGTGTATTAGTAGATTGGGGAAGGTTTGTGCTACCTTATGTATACACAAAAATGTGACCACGACAACCAAAATCACTGCATGTTTTTCAGTGAGCATTACTTGAATATTACAAAGCAAAATCCAGCTAGGAGAGAAAGGTTTTACCCATGCAAACAACTTCTGCAGTGTTCTATTGTCTTAGTTATAAAATAAGATCAGCCTAATAGAGAAGTTATGTAAGTTACTTACTCCTTGTAAGACTTGAAAGCTGTCATTAGTAGGTGGAGGATCCTGATCTGGGTCAACCCCAACCCTACAGAAACATTAGGAAAACAAAGCAAGTGGTGTTACTGAGGGTTGCAAATGCTGTAAGTTTGGTAGAATGCATTTAAAAAGCACTTTTAGCACCCAGCAAAGCTGCATCAGAAAGGTTATGAGAATAGATTGAGGAAGAGCTGTCCATTACACCCAGTTACATAGATATAAACAAGATACTTATTCACTCAAGAAATTGTTTTAACTCTATGTCAGCATCAACTTTAACTGCTTACCTTTGTTGCCAATTTTTTTAGACCACTGGAAAATACTATTTTTGCCTTAAAAGGTGCATGGCATCCTCTTCAGTGAGAGTATCCCTCATGTCCAGCAGAAAGAAAACGAACTAAGGATAAAGCCCAGCCTAAGTATTTCCTGCAGCAAATAATTACCAGATAAACCTGAGAATGGCTGAAATATAAAATTTTTAAAAGACACACACACTCCATGTTTTAATGCACAAAAATATTTTATAAAGGATCACAACATTAATTTGCTGCAAGTTTCATTCACCTAACACAACACAGCCACAGTGGACTAACAAGTGTCCTGTAGTCCAGCCTCCCATCTGAGTGAGGCAGGATTTGTGTAGTGACATGGTGAATGCTGGCAGAATAATATGTTAAGAAGAAACTGTCTACTCATTTCTGCATAGCTAGAAAGCATCTTGTTACTGAACCATCCTTGCACATAGGGCTCCTATCCAAGATTGGCATTTAATCCTCGTAATTACGGTCAGGTTTTTCTGGTCTGGTTCGGGGGTAGACAGGACTTGTCTATTTTATATCCTATTCATGTCCTGATCTCTTGTAGAACCTAATCTCCAACCTCAAAAGTTAGGTAAGATTCTCAGTCTCAAATGTGCTGTGTTTTAGTTCCACCATGTTGCATAATAAGTGTGGGAAAACACATGCAACAGCCATTTCAGACAGTAAGATTTTGTTAATGTCATCACTTCTACTGTCTTAGAAGGAACTGAGCTGGTTTGGTGCCATTTCTTTGTTACTTAGACTTTTTGTCAGCTATTTATAGCCATGGTGTTTATGCAACAGCCCTAAGAATCCCCAGAAACCAAGAGAGACTTGCTGGTCAGACCATATCATTGGTTTGTCCCAGGGACACCATGCTTGGGTCAAATAAAAAGAGAACACTTAAAAATAGTTTCTAGGACAGCATTTTCTGAAGAACAATAGAAGAGGAAAAGTTTTAAGCCATTCTTGTGGACTCACAGCCAGCTCAAAGCCTCCCATGAGTTAATGTAGTTCAGGGAAAATCCAGAAGGCTGCATTGCTGCAGCCTCATATAAAACTGGTGCTGATCCAGTCCTTTGCTTGGATTTTTTCTTTTTTTTCTGAGCCTCTTGTTCTTTCCTCATCGCTTCCTTTTTCTACATTTAGAGTCATCTCAAACCTTAGGCACATTTAGCCTGGAAAATCCTGGGCACTGACCTGCTCCAAAAGTGAAAAGCTTCACCAGTTTAAGGGTGACAGACTGGATAGATAGATCAAGTACTAGATTGTAACACATGCTAAAATAAAACACCACACACGAGAGCTCTGAGAGCTTACAAGGGCTGAGATGTTACTGCTTTGACTATCACTACATAAGAACAGATTTTGGCAGGGAAACAAACTGGTTATCTAATGCAGAAAGTTCACAGGCAACCTCAGGAAACCAACTCAGTACAGTAATAAATGTAGATACATAAGAGTATGCATTCCTTTATAAGTACACATGAAAATAAAAGAAAAGCATTTGTGGCTTTCCAAACTGCACATGGGGGAAGGTTCAGTGTGCTGTGCACAGCAACCAGGCTCATGTTAGCTGGGTAGCTGATAGTCAGAATGGGGAGTTCAAGAAGCTAATTCCAAAAGATGAACATAGCTTGCATTCCCCAAATAGTTTTTACTCCCTGGGCTACCTATTCACTTCACACATAAGAAGACCAAACAATTCAGCTTTTACTTGACTTACAAGGTTGTGCATCTGTTTTGAAGATTTTAACTGCCCTTAGGCAGGGGAATGGGGCTTAATGGAAGACCAAAGCAGGATAACCACACTGCTCAGTGATAGTATATCACAGACCAGGAATTTGGGTTCACTGTTGTGCTGAAGAGGCAAAGGAAACTTTTCTATATTAAAATGGTTACAATTTTAGTAAGAAATCATACTACAGATGTTCCTCTCTATATTTAAATAGTATATCCACACAGGCTTGTCCATTTACATTTTTTCAAAGTTATTCTTCTAATGAATTTATATTTTGAATATTTATAATCGATTCTTTTCCATAAATCACTTTTTTTTTTTTAAATCCATCTCAAAGTCTGTTCCTCAGTTCAGAGATTAACACCAAATACATTTCCATTTTGAATTCTCACAACTACTTTTTGTATCTTTCGAAAAATATGCTCTTATCCTCTACTCTAGCATCAATTGTATAGGAAGCTTTACTTTTTGGTAGCAAGCCTGCCTAAGTTTCAAGGTTAAATACCTTGACAAGTATCACTTTTTTTTCTTTTGTGGGCCCAGCCCCTAGAATTCCATAGAATTCTAAGGAAGTATCACCTTCATCACCTGAACCAAAACAATACCAAAACAACAGGCAAGTCTGTCCCAACCTCTACAGTGAAAAGAAGCACAGAAAACAGTTACTTCATCCTTGCTTAACTACTTCAATAATTAAAAGTATGAGTAAAGCTGATGCATGTATGTCTTCAACATTGATTTTCTTGTTATGATGAAAGAGGAAAAAAAATCCATTTCATATGCTTAATGTATTTTAAAAGCTTCCTGTAATTTAAGTGTGCTGCAAAGGTCAATATCAGCTCTCATTCGTTTAACCTGTTTTATAAATTAAACTGTTGCTGGATGGATTTACACAGAACCTCTCCCAGAGGTCAGTGGCACAGAGAGGGCAGCCTTGCTTAAAGGCTGGGCTGTTTTGCTCAAACCCCACAGCAGAAAGTGAAAACAGTGTTTTATTGAAGAGGCATCTCTGTGATGGAGACTGAGGGTTACAGCAGATGTGGCCCAGCCAAAGCCAAGGCAGTGCAGATGCCAGCAAGCATCTTTGTTTTCTCCTCCACTGTTTCTGAGAGCCCTTTGCAGTAGTTGTGTGCAGATTCCCACACATATAAGTAACATTTAAAAAGATTTCATCCGAAGAATATGAGCAGTCTTCTAGCTGTCACAATGCATATATGTTTCAAAATTGGTGAAAAATCCATTTATTTCTCCCATTGGAATCACTTTGGTGTCTGATAGACATCTCATTCCTTCAGTACAGACATTTACTAGGTATGTACAATTCAGACACCTATATTTCAGCCTTGGAAAGGTCATTGGAGTCTGTAGACAGGAGTATGCTATAGTAGAAAATAATCAAATTTAAGTATATTTTTTCAATCCTCCCTAACAAAAACTCTTTTTTAAAAGCAAAAAGGCTTTTCATGTTTTAAGATGTCTATAATAGCAAAGGTACTAGTCTTGAGCTCCTAATGCCCAACACCAAAATACAGCATTTCTGCCCTTAACTGATTCATGGACTTCTTGGTCTTTATCCCACAGCTACAACTCTAGCATCACATGTAGGACAGGAGTTACTCAGATTTGATCTCTCAAAACATTCAGTATAATTCAGTAATTTAAACAGTGAGGGAGAAAGAGGTTCACACACAAAACTGAACTAAGCAGATGGAAATGAATAGCAAAAAGGCATATAGAACTACATCAAGTTCTCTACTACATCATTTTAACATGAGTGGAATGATATCTTCTGATATTTCAGAAACTTTTCCAGAGTGCTACAACACATGGATGACAAGTTACCAAAATACCAGGCATTATTAGATTTAGAATGTGTAATTACTATGGCAACAGCCAAGAATGACTGTAATAGATAATAGTTCTCAGATTGTCTGTACAAACTAACACATTGCATCTCTGGCAAATCTAGTAGTTTGCTAGAAACGTTCAAGTGTGACATGAAAACTTTTCATTGCCCCATCCCAAAGAGCTTTCTTTACATAAATATTCTGTATGTTTTTATGTACACACACACACATAAATACACATAAATCCCCTGTAGATGTCAGTTGGAGATTTATTTTAAATTCTCTCTCTAACAATCTATCTGTTCTAAAAACACCAAACCAGAATCCTACTCTTCTCTGGTTAATATCTCCATTTTAAAAAATATATCACCAAAGAGGCTGGACTAAATCATCTGTGAAGTTCCTTCCAACCTGAAGAGTTATACAAAATAACCTCAAGCAATGCTTAAGAATACCTTTGTGATTAAAGATCATAACATCAAATTCATGGTTTTCAGCTCTCAAGTCTTCCAAGGCCAGAGATTCAAGTTTTGCTTAATTAAATATCTATACACAGCCTGAAAGAGTGTGTTTCAGAGATTCATTTTTTTCAGACATGATGTGTGATCCACACTCACAGATCAGAATAAGTGAATAGATTCAGAGTTGAGGAACATCTACAGCACTCTCAGAAAAGAAGCAGCAGCATGCCACAGTATAGAAAAAGAACACACACTCAGTGTTACAAAGATGAAAAAAGCCAAGCACCAGGTTAATGTGGTATCAAGGAAAGCACAGTGTCACCTGAAATACAGCCAGTGGCTTTCACTCATCTCTTCCACCGATGGAACATGGTCACCAACTCTGGTACAGTACAAGAATGCAAGGTGAGTAACAAAATGCTCAGGAGATGGGGGCTCTACAGAGCCCTTCAGCAAAACAAAGCAAACCAACAACAAAAAAATCCACACCCAATCAAAAAAGACAGAACATACATGAACAACAGTGGCAGAGCAATGACAAAGTGACCAAAAAACCAAAATTAGCAACAGCAGCAATTTATGGTTGACATATCCAGTAATATTCTTCATTTGTTCACATCCCAGCTCAGTATTAATGACAGACTGCATCCCCCAGAAAACCAGATTCAGTAGCTCTCTTTGGTGCTGCACACAGACAAAGCCAATCTAAAAGAATTGCTACCTCTTCAGACCTGCACATGGTCTGAAAGAGTAAAAGACATCACAGTAAGTAGTCATGGGAAGCTACACATGTATGAGATGGCTCACCAATAGTGCCTGGATTCAGAGCACTCCAAACCAACTGGTATCAAGCCCTAAATCAATCCATTGCTTTCACTAAAAATTGACAGTAAATTTTTGATTTAATTTCCAGTCATAGCAGAGCCTGTTTTTACTACTTGCTTTGCCTTTTTCAGTTGTGTTTGTGGGGATTTTTTAGGTGTAAATGAAAGCATTT
The DNA here is from genome assembly GCA_009812075.1 of Sialia sialis. Taxonomy (NCBI): domain Eukaryota; kingdom Metazoa; phylum Chordata; class Aves; order Passeriformes; family Turdidae; genus Sialia; species Sialia sialis. The sequence goes on along the minus strand of VRYO01002772.1, from coordinate 59,047,823 downwards.
TTGGCTTCCAGTATTTTTCACATACATTCCTTAGCAGCCTGTGGGGTTTTCCCCCCCATAGTTTTCCACAAAGGCATGTGTCAAGAACTATATATTGCATATGTGAAATAAAAGCCCAGATGATCAGAAATCCACAGGCCTCACTTTAGAAAAAGCAGGTGAACACACTCTGGTTGAAGGCTGACATCATGACTAACCAAATATTTAAGGGCATAGGTTGTGCTATGCAGAGCATGTACTCATCTAACCCTTGACTATCGAGGCAAATACCAGACTTTAGATAGCTTTGGTTTGGATTCCAGGTTCAATACCTCTTTTCCCATGCCAACATACACTTCAAGTCAGAGTAGTCTGCTCCCCAAGGCCATCACTGAGAAGCATGTACAGCTAAAACTAAAATTAAAAACTATCCAATAACTTTCCTTCTATGACTTCTTTCTCTTTCCTGTATCTTTGCCAAGTTTGTATACTAAAGTTTTCCCAGATGTTTGTAATGAGTGCAGCATTTTTGGAAAATTTTAGCTATTTTGGAAGAGTTCAACAGTTTCTCAGAAGATGGCTGAGAAAGAAGAGAACTCCCACCATCATGTTTTTAAAAAATTAAAACCTAATCCCTAAAAACCTCTGGAATTAGGAAAAGTTGCCTTAGTTTTTTTTAAGATGCCTTTGGTTATTTGTTCACTTCACCTAGCCAAGATAACGAGTCCTGAAATTGCTGGCTGAGGCTTGCCAGAGTTTGGCAGTTCAACCCCTATCATCTGTGTGCTCTAGATGTGTCTCAAACCAGCTCCTACGTTGTCTTTCCCACACTTCTCTGTGGTGTGCATTGCTGAGTTTCAGAGAACAAGAAGACAGAAAAGGAAACATCTCCCATGGTTACTTCCAGAGGAAGGGGTAATCTCTTTTCTACTAAGGGAAAGGTCCAGAGGGGTGGGGCTGGAGGCTGCACTGCCCCACTTGAGGGAGATTCAAGACTGATAATGAAAAACTAGAGACTGGGAAAGGAGGAAGAACAGAAAAAACTAGGGAAAGACAACTGGGAAAAAACGGTAGAAGAAGAGATGGGCAAGGAAAAAGCCCACAGCACTGGGCAAGGGTCAGCCCAGGTGTCTGTGCATCTGCCTCCAAGGGCAGCAGAGAGTGGCTGAAGGCAGTGAAGGATCTAGGTAAGTAATACAGTAATGGAAAGAGCCTGCAAAACAGAAGGATGTAAGCTCTTATCAGGCATCCCCCACCCCAGTCTGGAACATAGCATGGATGGATCCCATGCTGGATCCCAGTATCAGCACTCACCTCCTGCCCTCCCAGCACACCCAGGTGTGCTATGTAATGCACATTTTAGCATTGCACCACCCTGAGTGAGAGAATGGAGGATAACCACCAAGCCAACACTTTTACCACCATCACAGATAGTTAGGTAGTTCACGTAGCAGCTGGATGAGAGTTAATGTCTCCACATTTCTTTTTCAGTTTGCTCTTTTACAGAAAAAAAAAATCACTAAATAGAAAGCTCTTCCAAGACTGTATATGCAAAGTTAGACATAAGGCACTAAATATCTAACTTGGCTTTAGCTTTTATGGTAAAAAGAAACCTAAATTAATTTAAAGTGTAAGGTATAATGCTTTGAGATTTATAAAAAGTATAACTGAAAGTATATAACTGAAATTACTTTATTAAAATAAGCAATAACTTCCACATTTGCAGCAGTTTATGAAGGAGGGGAAGGCACTAATCCATGTGTTGCTTCATTCAACATGAAAATAACTAGGTCACTAACCTCTAATCAAAAATGGAAACCACATTGTTTTGCAATACAAACGCTAGGAGTTCCCTTTTTTTTTCCTGTGACAGATAAATGAAACAAGAAGTTAGCTATTTTATTTATTTATTTTTTTTTAAAGAGAAATTTTGCCAGTGGGTTTGATTTACATAGCTCTCAAGTTTCCTGAAACTCTTAGAGCTTCAGCCAGGAAATTGTTTCTTTGTTTGGGTCTTAAAGGATGAGACTATACTTTTAATATCCAGGTCATACTTTAGTTTCCAAGAAAAAAGAAATCTACTACTAATAAAATGTAACTGTTTACCACTCAAATGCTTGCATGTGTCTCACTGATAGTCAGCCAAGGAACTCTAACACATGATATCACGGCTTTAACTCCAGTTTCTGGTATTAGTTTTTAATTTCCTAGACATCAAATGGCAGAAATCAAAAGCATCTAAAGACCTTGTCATTTTTTTACTCAGATTTTGAAGTTGTGATCTCACTTTTCCAACCAGTTAAGCAGTAAACTGAAGTTAAGCCTCTGCTACAAGCCCCAGGTCCTTTGCTTAGCTGTATATGAAAGCCTGGTCAGTGGCCCCTACCCTATCTGAAAAGATACCTGCTCACCCAAATATCTGAAATTTTCAGAACAGCAAGAGGAGGCAGAGAGTATTTTTGCCTATTTCTCTCCTTATACTGCTTTTTACTTCACGAAAACTTAATTTTCATGTTAGCCTCTCTACCTTTCGCCTACTTTTAATGTTTACTATCATGGGAGGGAAGGGACCAATAAGTAAATAGCCAAGCATGCATCCCAAATGCTACACAACTAACAGTGTGGCCAGCAGGCATGTGCCTCTTCCTCTACGCCACAGCAAAGCAATTCTGGATGCCGGTATAGGCATTGCCCCTTGCTTGCACACAGCTGCTTCCCCAGGAACTCAGTGGTATCGAGCCAGGCTGACACTCCTGCCTGCACTCAGGTCCTGGTACAATTCTACTTAAATCATGCAGGCACCACCTTAAGCAAGCATCTTTGGTTTTGACGTCTGTCTTGGCTCCTCTGACATCCCCAGACATGGGGCTTCTATTTACATCCACACTGAAGAAAGGCCAATGACTTTGTGAGGACTTGGTAATGGCTGACTAGCTTTCCTGATACAACTGGCACAACCTTCACATCACAGCTGAACTCCCAGGAGCCTCACAAATCCTGACATTTAAGTCTGACCTGCACATGGCATTAATTTTCCACATCCCTTCACCTCATCTAGGAAGCAAATCACCTTTATCTTATAAATCTTTTCTGCTAAATAATCCTGTATGTGACCACTAGTTATTTCCAGCCTCTGGTGGTCAAATTTAATGGACAAGCACCAAGGCTCAGAAAGCATCCTAGGGACAAGTTACCTGCTGCACATCCTCAGGACTGCATCAGCACTACACACTCTGCTGCTGAGTGAGGCACTGGGACAGCATCTCAGCTTCATCTCCCATTTACCTCTTCCACTGAGTAGAAGGTGATGGAAAAGAGATAACTGGCAATTTTAAAATTCAGCTGGAAAATAATTTGCCCCTTTTAAAAAAATCTGCAAACGCAGGACTTCGTTTTTCTTGTTTTTTGTTGTTTGTTTTTTTTTATCAGCAGCAAGTGTTCTAACCACTGAGGGTACCTCACTGGCACTGAGTTTAATTCTCAATCAGCTACACACGGCTGCCACCTCCTGGCACAAATCTGATTTCATGTGGTCCCAGAAGGTGCAGACTCCATCTCCCACAGGTCAGCACCTACCGAGCCAGCTGTAGGCAGACCCTTTCGGTTCTCCAAAATGTTTCCTTTGTAGAGCTCTCTTGTTTTATATCATCCTTCCTTTGATAGGAAAGTTAACCATTTATTTTCTGTCAACCATGCCAAAAAAGTGACAGTTAAAACTACTGCTTACTTGCAAGGATGGGCAAATCTCCCCATCAGACTACAGCTAAACATTCAAAACTACTGATGTCTTTGGTTTTAGCTTTTATATTTTCAGCTTCAGTCAGCTACCTTCGGCTAGTTACTTCTCTAGGAATGGTACCACAGCCTTTACAGCTGTTCTGCCTTTTTGGTCACTCTACATCTGGATATGGGGCTCTCTGCCTGCAGGACCAGCTCATCAGCCAGGCTTATGGAGTCTCACTACTGAACTAATTTAGCTAAGGGAGGAGGTACATAATCTTAGATGCTTCCTGGTTTCGATGGATGAGGATAGGCCTCAGATTTTGCAGTCAGCCAAAGGCTGGGCCACATGCAAGAATTCAGTCCTGTCCTACTGCCGATGACTGAAGGAACCCTCTGGCAGAGGTAATGGTTGATTACACTCAGAGCTTGTACAGTTTGTATTGTTTTAATTCCCCTCTATTTATCTTCGTCTCCCAAGCTGCCAAAACTTTCAAAATTATAATATATATGTCTAACAATGATTGATTTGTGATTCTTTAACACATCTCTTGATAAATGTTCTCAAATATTAAAGTAGAGGCAGTCAAAAGTACAAAGCATTAGCTGGGATTTATAGTCAGATATCTATAATCATGCAACTTACCATTTTCACAGATCTCCTCAAAGCAGGAGGAGACTCACCCCAAAGACCAGCAGGATCCCACTTATCTCAGTTGCTTAGATAACATCAGATTTTGTTTAAAGTACATTCAGCCTAGCACCACCCAATAAAGAATCACTGAACTTAAAAACCTTAACAGGCCCATTATGAACAGTCAAAAGAAAGGGAACAATCTTAGTATAATGTGAAGTTTATATGGGACTAGACTAATTCTTTATTTTCAGTATAGAGCTGCTTTATCAGGCAACACTATTCCATATCCTGCTGGACTGACAAAGACCTAGATACCTACTTGCAGAGCACCAGAGCACCTTTAGGCTGAATCCCAGCAGCATCAGTACATTTTCTTCAGACTGCACTAGCACCTTCCTCTATCAAATATCATGTTCTAAATACCTACATGCATATATATATATATATAAAAATACCATGTTCTAAATGCTTCTAGCAAGCATCAAACAAGTTCTGTAGAACTATGCCAAATTAGCACAGATGCCTGTTGGGAAGTGAATTTTCCCCTGCACACAGCTGCATACCAACCTGATGTTCAGCCATGACAGCATGGGGGTTGTACCTCCACCAACAATCCACACTGTGAAAAACACGATGAGCAGAGTTGTTGAGAACATCATTTGGTGGGAGTAGGTAGCAGTATCTCGTATAGCCAGAGCAAATGCCATGGCTCCCCTGAGACCTATCAGAAAGAATGAAATAACACAGCTTCAAAAGTGTAGCCATGACTGTGGATAGCTCCCCCCAACAAAGTGTCAGGCAGAAACAACTGGGCTCCAGCAGGTTTGAATTTCCTTAGATTCCCTGATAAATTATGCACTGGGATAATTTACAACAGAATGTTATAACTGTCCTGGTTTCCTATAACTTATCAAATCCACAAGTGCAGTGGAAAGGTGTAAATACTTCTAGAAACTAACAGGAAAGAAAGACAGAAACAAACAAGTTGTGGACAGCAGCAAAATGTTACGTAAGTTAAGCAGCTCCCTGAACCCAGATGAAAATTCAGAATTTTCCAGTTGAATCCATAATTGAAATGTGAGTTCTTGACATTACATTTTTATCAGCTAGAAAAATACTCTAATTAGTTACATAGTCACAGGCAGACCATACCTTTCCTCCCCTCCTCTGCTCCCAGTTATGAAACTTCACTAGCAAGAACAAGCCATGGATTCAGGCCATCTGCAGACTTTTAATGTAGAGGAATTACAGGATGGTTAAGGTTTTAAGGAACTCCTGGAGTTCATTGGTCCAATTCCACTCTTTGAACAACCCTGTCCAACCTGCAGTAGGTTGCACAGGACCACATCCAGATGACTTTTGAATATCTCCATGGATGGAGATGCCACAACCTCTCTAGATAATTTGTACAATGCTTGGACATAGTAAAAAAGGTTTCTTGATGTTCAAACAGAAAACCTCATGTATTCCAGCCTATTACCTCTGAGCCTGGCAAAGGGCACCACTGAATATAGCCTGGCTCTATCCTCTTTATACCCCCTTGCGTAGAGAGGATTGCCTGGAACTTCTTGAGGATGCACATGTTTAGATACACAATACATAATTTGCCTTAAATTACAGACTTTAACAGTCATCTGTGTGACAGAAACCATAAGGCAATTGAAGTCAAATACCTTTGTCCAACTAAGTGGGAAAGGGCACCCATAAATACACTTTGATTTTCTCAGCAGGTATCTGTTTCTGCCCAACGTGAACATCATCTCAGCCAGAAATAACCTTTTGGAAGAGATATATCCCAATTCTCTCATGTCCTTCACAAGCACTTCAAGTGAAAATGCTCTACTCCCAACATGAGGAGCTGCCTGCTGTGAGCAAGTAGCATTCCAAGATATCATCCACCCCAGACACGGCACACTTTCTGTACACACTGAAAGATGTATGATGGCATGCTGCAACAATCAGTAAACCTTCCCTTTAGGATGTATGAAAGTGGATCATAAAGACAGGAAATAGCACAGTCAATTGCTTAGGGGTTAAAATTTAAGACTTTTTGCATTGCCCAGAATTTTTGCTCTTACCTGAAAACATCATCATATGCTGAAAGCTCCAGCTAATCTTATGCCTTCTGCCCAAATTCAACAAGAAGGAGAGGGGGTAGATATGTGCAGCTCTGCCCAAAAAGATTGCAACCTGTTTGCAGTTGAGGGTTAAGGATCTTCTTTTTTCCAGTTTTTGGTACCTGCCTTTAACACGAAGCTTTTGTTTTAGTGAAAGATTTACATCATGATATCAAGTATTCTTCCTATAGCTCTGTATCTAAAGTGATTCAAAAGTGATTGCACAAAATGTAAATTATTACTAATATAACTAAGTTTTCTGATTCACAGTGAAATTATACCTATTATTAAAATGACCAATTGAACAAATGAAGACTTTACTTTGATTCAATTTTGAGTTTCAGAACAACAGAAATGCAGCCCTGTATACAGAGAAGAAACCAACTTAAGACCAGCAAGTGGCCATCCCATTATGACTCCTGCAGAGGCAAAATCTCCTGTTGGGTAGCATACACTCACCAATATAGAGCTACAAAGAATAAAAATCCAAAAGCCATTTGTCAGCACTAGAATGAAGTTGAAAAAGAGTAGTGAAAGAGTGTTGCAGGTGGTAAGCAACCCACTGTGGTGCAAAACATCCAGTGGGTCCAGTGAAGAAGCAGAAAGCTGAAGACTCTCTCCACTGTATAAGGAACGCTTTGGAAAAAACTAGAGTGGTGGGCTGAAATCCTATGAGATGCCAACACAGCCAGAAGCCAAACACACACTGATCATTTGCTGCTGGAATGGGTACATTAGAAGAATTAATATATCTCCTATGGAAAAGGAATGAAAAGAATATAAGATCTTTAGACACCACAGGGTTGTTGTCATAGCTAAGGTAAAGCAATCATGTCAGCAGGAAATATCTGTAGGAAAATCAGATTTCGATTATCACTTTGTACAATAACCCTCATGTAACTATTCCAAGCAACTTTTTTACCAGTCTTTTTGAGGGCTGCAGAAATCAGACACCAGAAGCCATCAAGACTAATGTATGTAGGAATAATGACTAAGATTTTGCCAAGGATGTTGGCTCTAGCTCTGCCTTTATCCAGCCTTCCACTTTCAAAAACTGGTGATGTCCCTGCTTTTCACCCATACAAGTTGTTAACTCAATGGGGACCACAGGTGTTGAGTGAAACATGGGTGCTAGTACTAGCTGCCCTCCTAATAAAGATAGGAAAACCCTCAGAGGCAACAGAGGTTAAGTGCAGTGGTAGAAAAAAAGACATGGAAAATGTATTAAAAGGCAAGTAGGTAGAGAAACAACTTCTGAAAACAAACCCAGGGCAGACAGCACAACTTGAAAGAAGAAGGAAGGCCACAGTAAGCATGAAAAATTGCATTGCTTCGTATACCAGATGCAACTACTCTATTCATATCTTTATCCAATATCTGCAGGGCTCTGGAGCATTTCTTAGGTCAGAAAAGTAGATGTGAGGCGACACAGGAGAAAATTTATTACTGCTCCAGAAAAAAGAAAATGGCCAAAAGAAAATAAAGACAAAAGTGAAAAATCCTGAGAAGAGTAGAAAGAAAAGAAGTACATCTCATACATTGCCATTTTTATAATTCCTTTTACAGAGGTTTGCCTCCATTGCCAATAGCCTTGCTCCAACAGCAGGCAGAGGGAAATTAAGGCTGGAAGCCTAGTTCCCATTTCTTCATGCATACTTACAGTTCTGCTGAATTTTCAAGCAGCCAGGAATATAGTGAGGCAAGAGTTACACAATCTATTTCAACAGGGGCAGGATGCAGAGCTTACGTGAGTCTGACTACTAAAAAGTGTTCAGTTCTGGGGAATTTGAGAGTCAGGTACCAGAGACAATGGAAGAACCTTTAATTGTGTACCCTTCATGTCACGATCTGCACCCCACCTCAGCTCCTTTCTCCTCCCACCACCTGAGATGCTGCCCTCTTTGCTCAAAGGTGATCTATTCATCCTTTTTATGTATTTGAAGCTTGCCCCTTACTTTCTCAAGGGGCCACTGGAAGTGGAAAGAAAAATGAATCCTTTTCTAGGTCTCCAAAGCTCAAATGCAAGAACACAAGCAGCGTTGGCTGTCAATGGCAAAAGCACACTGTAATGCATATTCATTCATTTATCTAGTGAAATTGTATGACTTCTAACACTCAGTACAGAGCCAAGAACTGTGTGACACAGAGGCCTTAGGGCTTTGATGTAAGGTGTAACCAAAGATTTTTCTCAAAATCATTTTGTCTGCAAGACATTAGGGAAACTTAGGCCAGCCACCATTCTATGTTTGGTAAAGCCAACAGATATAACAAGTTCTTGAGCACATAAGACAATAGAGAAACATCACACAATGTGAGAAAGGATACAAAAGCTCCAATAATGAAAACTGGGCTGAATATGTGCTTCTGGAAAGTAAACAGTGCCAAGCCCATATAAGAAAATATGAAGTTCTCAGCCAGGAAGTGCAACACCTCAAAGAGCTAGAGAGAAAACCATCACATGTTAAAGGCATGTAAAAAAGCTGCTGTAGAAACAAAAGCATGTGGACTACTACAGCAATTCACTGTAAAAAAGGTAAAAGACATCCTTGCCTGCTTAGTGCGACTTCTTGACTCAACAGACAAATTATTGTATGTATAATGTGCCTGGGTAATTCCACAGAAGAGGACAGCCACCACACCTGTGAACAGAAGCACATAGAAAAATCAGACTGTTTATTGTCAGCTCACTACACCTCCCCTTCACAAGCTTCATTTAATTTATATGTCATTCTTAACCTTGAGATGTTATGACTCTTCCATTCAATTGAGTGAGATACCAAGTTAGGGAAATGGTGTCTGAACCAAACCTTTGTTACACAAACTGTAGTTCACAGAAGGCAAAAAACACCAACAACCCAACTTGAAGCACAAACATATTTCTCATTGAAAAGCTTAAGTAAGAAAATGGAAAAACAGCTGCTGAGATGAACTTCTGTCTCCATGTGCTTGAATCCAAGAAACTCACCAGTAAATCCACAAGCTTCTGCAAGCAGGAAAGTGCTCCAGGACATCAAGAAGAAGAGAGCTGTTTCCAGCAGGGGGAAGCAGTGCAACTTGGTAAACTTTGTCACGTTAAGTCACTTGTTAAGGGATCAAAAAGAAATCCTTTGGCTTCTCTGCTCCCAGGATTTATGGAAAAACCCTTTTAGTACACTGTGTGCCATGCTTGTCAGAAAACAAAACACTTTTGATGCTTTTGATGCGGAAAAATGCAAATTCCAATATATCGAGGCAAATTTCAGCCTCGCAACAATCAGTTTTGGATATTGTTGTTGTGTATCCATGACAAAGCGTGGCTCCACCTCTTAGAGGTAATATTATTTTATTCAACGGTTCCCTTTGAAGTGCTAGCAAGGAAGGGATATATACCTGCTGTTCCTTTTAGACTGTGTGTGCCTTGGCCTTTCAGGGTAGGGAACTGATGTTTTATTCCCCCTGCCAACTCAATTACGAAACCCACTTCCACCTTCAAATAAAGCATAAAAAATGCAATCAAAAGCATTTAATTTACAGAGCTGTTCTTGACTACAGCAACCCTAAGATCAGGAAGATTTACAAGAATTTTTCTTCTCAGATTTGTTAATAGGTCTTTTCCAGCAAGTACGGCTACTTCAGTACTTTTAAGGCAAAACAATTGCTGCCTACAAATATGTTTCCTCTCCTTGTGCTGATGTGTTTTAGAGAAAAAGCCAACTCAGAGCAGCTCAGCCTTTTAAAAGAAAGGAAAATCAAGTTCATCTTGCAGAGGAGAACAAAACCTGAGAAATATCAAAGCACACACTGAATTAACAATTCATACAGCTACTGAAGAGGCAGAACAGATTTCAGTAGTGTTAAATTTAGCTCTTCACACACTACAAAAAAAAAGTTCTTTACCTATTTATAGAATGCTTTTGGTGTTTCTTTTTCCTAAGTACTACTCTGGCAGCAGGTAAACACTGAACAGCGCACTGTATCTGAGGTGCAAACAGATATGCACAGTTCATATGAAGGCAATCAGTACCAACTCTCCATACACCTTCTTCTTGCTGACATTCTCTGCTGACTTGGATAGGGGAAACATACTCTGGAGACACCTTCAGTCATGACCTTACTTTATCAGAAGGTTGCCCTCAAAACAAAGCCCAGAGTATCATTAAGAAAAAAAAATTCTCCATGTTGGCCTTACATCAAATAAAAAATGCAGCTTTAATTCTGCACAGAAAACATCTCTAAAACTTTTGGGGTCAGCTGAATTCCTCCCCACCACTTCCCCCAAACAGATCTAATTTCTAAGATCATGCTTCTGAAGGAGCAACATCCACCATAACAAAAATTTGAGTCCATTCCCCACAGAGTACTCAGATAATCCCAGTGCCCAAGAGACATAAATGGATGCCTAAGAAAACTGGATAGCCACATCACTTCATGGGAGTGGAAGAGGTTGAACCTTGTTCCCTTGAAGTTAGGCAAGGGGTCTTATCAGAATCAGTTCCTTATTTCCAGTCTTTTTTGGCAGTTTGTGAATTAAACTGTTTATTCCCCTTGCTGTTATTGTAAGTAACCATACCAAAATATTTCATTAAATATGAAATAAAAACCTGTGCTCATCATTTTGGAGGAAGATCAAGGTGAGAGAAAGCCAAGTAAACAAAAACATTTTATTCTGTATAATTGATCAAATTGCAATGTCAACAGAAACGATATTATTATTTATTTTTTTCTAAACTCTTTTCTTTGTTAGACATGGCCTTGTATTTCACATCTTTTCAACCACTCATATGCTGCAATTTAGTAAAAATATACATTGTGGTACTATACCTTAACTAATTTTAAAAAGCACAGGCAGCTTGCTGAAAGCCAGAATGAGTCCTTGTTTATTAACTGCATCACTGGGTAACTGTCTATCTATTCTCAGAGCAGAGTGCACGACTGCATGAAACTCCTTACTCAGAGATACAGATATAGGTACTTCAGGCTATAGGGATATTATTTTAATCCATAATTTATGGGTTCTAATCAGCAATGAATAGTAAAATGCAAATTTTGTTTACCTCCACAGCATTGCATGACATTAAGGATGTTTCCAAAATAAAATAGTCATATAATTAAACAACCAAAGAAAAAGAACAAAACAAAATACTGAACAAAAAATATATCCCTCCCCTCCGCACACACAAAATGCCACCACAGAGGCTTTGTTCTGAACAGCCTCACATCACCTTCCTGAGCACAACCATTAGAAAAAGCAAGGATTAGCTGCTGCTTCAGAAGCATAATTTTACAAAGTGGATCTGAATGCATTTCAGCCTTAATTAGTAACCAGCCAGCAAGCCAAAACCCACAACAGCTGCACTTGAGCAGTGAGAGCTATGGATGGCTGGAAGCCTAAAAGCCAGAGGAAGAATTGTGGTTCTGGGTCACATTGATTGCAGATCGGTGGAACTGAGACTGAACATTAAAGCATCAACAGCACATTTTCCCCTTATGCTTAAAGGGTTTCCATTATGCAGACATGTCAGGAAAACCTGCAGAGTGTGTATATGAGACAGAGTTCAGACATTACTGCTTCAGAGTCACAGGTTCACGATCATTGTACAAAACATCACATTTTACCCCTTTCAGGTCAGTGTCCAGAAATCTTGGCACATTAGAGCAGCCTAGGATATGTATAGATATGGTTATACTAGCCAGACAGAAATCAGACTTAATTTTGTTCCTGAAGAAGCATCATGACTCCTGGAGCAGGTCAGGCTGAAGGTCTACTGCCTGAGCCTAAAACAAAACCCACACAAATTGCTTGTTAAGCACCTCAGAGGTCTAACCAAATAGCAGCAACAAGCATCAAGAGAACTGAATGCAAGGCACATCATGTTATTAAGTTAAACCCTCATAGAGATACAATCTAATCCAAGATGTATGACATCAGATTTCTGGCAAAAATTTAAGTGCAGGACTCAAAGAATGCTGTGGGGACCAGAAATAACTGAGATATTTTGCTGAAGGCAAAATCAAATACTATTTATCATGGAGATGTCTTTCAAGACTAATAATAAAAACTAGGTTTTCTAACTCGTTAAAAAGAAACTAAACACTATTAGGATGTGCCTTTTTAAGGTCCTCCTTGGTTTGCTGCAGCAGCATCACTAAAACTTCTACTATGGCCTCAATTTTATTGGAAAGGGTTGATTTCTATGGGTACCTATAATGTCTTTCTATAGGAAAGAAGTCCCATGAACGCTGATTACATCTTCACACTCAGAATTAAACAAGCTAGAGTCAATTCTGCTATAATGGGAAACAGGAAAGTCCTGATAGTATCTACATGTGCCATCTCAGCTGGAAAGACCAAACATGAAAAAGGATATCAGAGCTGTCACAACCCCTGTCACTGCTCCCATCATGAAAGAACCACTGAATATTCCCAGGAAAACACCAACAGACTTGAAAAATGCTGCAGCATCAAAAGCGTGGGTATTTTCACCTGTTGGCTGGTAGGCAACTATAGATCTAGAAAGAGAGAACACAATGACAAAGTTACAAGTGGCATCAGAAAAGGTTTCTTTCTTTAACAGCCCTACCTGAGTTACAGGGAGGCAATCCCATGCTGAAGGTATATGTGTCATTCTGACCTATGTATGCATTAGAGACCTTGGCAAATGTTTGCAATGGTTATCAACCCAGTTAAAGGCAATCCATTTAAGCTTAAAATAATGTTTCTCAGAAAAAGCACTTATTTTAGACAAATGCCAAAAGCAATTTAGTCATTTCAGAGCAGAAATTCGCATAGTTACTTACGAGGATAATACAATGGCAACAGCATCATTCAACACACTCTCTCCAAACAGAAGGGCATAGAGATCGACATCAGCATGCAGCTCATTAAATATTGCTAGCACGGTAACTGCAGAAAGAAAAGAGGAAAACAACACTGGAACGACTGCATGAGCTGTGGAGCAGACTTTCCAGTTTGGCTAAAGCAATAAAATCCAGGAACTGAAGTACAGGATCAAAACTAAAATGGGAAACCATGTTTACCTACAAGTAAGCAATTCCTCCATCAGTTTTAGGGCAGCTCTATGAGGAAGTGGCTCTTTTGTCCTCCCATGTGCACAATGTTTGTAACAAGGCCCCCATGATCAAGGGACATGGAGCAGACAAAGCCCTTCTACCAAAGCTCTGATATTATTTTAGAACATGTTCCATATAAGACAGTAAGCAAAATGTTGTGCAGCTCTTCCTGTTTTTAAAAGCTGTATGGATTGTTGACAGAGGTTTATTATTTCAGCCATTGTAAAATGATGCAAATAATCCTAAATGTTAGCCTAAGAATGGAGTATGCCTCTGGAATGTGAATTTCCACATAATTTAGAAAGGACAAGAGTGCTAAATATTTATAATCATTCTTTCAAGAAAATTCTGAGATAAAGGACCATGATCTTGAAGATGTTCCAAAATACACACTTCAAAAAAATCACACGGTGATTTTTGCATAAATTGTATGCAACCACCAGCTGTTCAGAGCTCAGCTCAATCACATGAGCTACTTCCCATTTTCACACTAATCACCACTAAGTACCTCAAATAAACTGCTTTAAATGTCAAGCTTCATACTTCAGCACTCCCCACCCTGGCCCCTGACCTTTGCCAGCCCTACAAACTGATCAAGTCAAGTGGAGACTTCAGTGTGAGCCTGCTTGACTCAGAAGGATGTCAACATTATTTGGGCAAAAGCTGAAATTACTTGGCCAGAAAAACATTCTTCTGCCTGAACCTGTAAAACATGAAGTTCATTTGAAAGGGGAAAAGAAAATCCCACATCTAAGGAACCTAAAAACTTCAAATATTGCTCTTAAATTACCCAGCCCCAAGCAATGTAGCTGAAGGAGGAAGTCTTGCTATCCAGAAAATACAATAATTTCATCTGTTTGCAGTCTTAAACTTGATGCACAATTAACAAGAAACCACTTAACAAAATCATATTTAAGTATTTGGACAGGAGAGTTAGACTTTTTTCCAAATATGCCATGATGTCATACCAGTTCAAATCAGCCGAGAAAAGCTTTCAAAATGCTGAGAACCTGCATGTACTTCAGAGATGAGGTTCAGAGATACTAATATGACATAACTGAAAATAGAGTCCCGTTAATATGCAGCTGGAAATCCTAACAATAGGATTATTTTGGAAGGTTATTAAAAAATGTTCAAGATACCTGGATCAGTGGCAGATATTATCGCTCCAAAGAGGAGGCAGTCTGTATAATAGAATTTATCAGACAGCTGACCCACCAGCTTCATTAGTTTCACAACCCCATACATGAGATTCCTGAAGAGAAAGAAGATAAAACATTCAAAGTCAAACAAGCTGGTGCATTTCAGGCAGGCTGAGGGAAAGCACAAGCAACACTATTTCAGACAGGCTTATTTATGCTGCAGCTCAGTAGGACACTGCCACAGTGCAGCACAAAGCTCTCCAGGGGAGCCTTCCTCTTTTCCCTATGAAGCAAATCAAGCAATATATGATCCAGAGGACATCATATAAAACCAGTGAGCAAAGTCTGAAATCTTCACACAATTAACACAGAGTCCACACATTTCTTTCATTTTCCACCAAATTTCCCTGCTCTAAATTCCCCTCAATATTATTTCTCCCAACACAATACATAGGCCAAAAGATCTGAGGTAAGGATAGTCTATAATAATAGATTATTTCTCTAGTGAAATTCTTTGAGAGACAAGCCAAGGTTGCAACACAATTCAGGATTTCTGTTAATCAGAATATCCATATATATGACACAGTAATATGAGCAGCATAAGAGATTGTAGGCAAGCAAACCAACATCACCAGCAATCTTAAACTAAATGTGTACGTATATACACAGATAAAAGACATATATGCAGGCAAAGAGAGAGAGTGTGCTTCAGCAGCTTAAACTTTAATGTGGAGAGGAACTGATATTGGAGTTCACTTACCCAATAATAAAACAAGACACTGCTGTTCCTAAAAAGGCGTAAGCCAAAATGGACCCCAAATTCCTGAAAAAGTGTCTCTGCACGGGAAAGAGATATTTATATACTTTAGAAAAGTTATATTGCCCATTCAGAACCATGTAGCACACTACTTCACTTGCATCAATACACAGAAGCACATCTCTATTTCAGAGAAACATTTCAATTACTGCTATTTAAATTCAATCCAACTTCAATAAATTGAATAAACCAGATCTAAGCCATGTGTTAGATCCTACTTGAAGCTTACTGACAGAAAGCTTATTGACAGAAACCAGCACCAATTCATGGTGTCTTCAAGCAAGATCAGAATCTGGGCCCTTCTGCCATTAAGGGTCTGGCACATTTCCACTGGGATTCAAGGTTAGGTCTGTTTCTCAGCATAATTTACTGCATTTTGGACA
>VRYO01002772.1:58979520-59022382 GCA_009812075.1 Sialia sialis | reverse complement strand
AGTGCGGCTTATATTCAGGTGCGGTTTATAATCGTGAAACTACTGTACTTTCTCAATGGTGCAATGTTGCCTGTGTGGCATTCACCAGCTTGTCACATCACTACAGAAGATGCAGACGTTGAAAAATGGGAAGCAGTTTGTGTTCAGCAATGTGAGCACAGGATAAATCCTCACTACATTTCAGTTAAAAAAAAATTTAAAACAGCTTTTTACAGCAGGAAAGGAAGGCAGAAGATGATGATTCCTGAAGTTTGGAAGAAATTTTGAGGATATCCAAACCCTAAAATGCTGAATAAAAGACTAAAGGTCATGGTTTGTCATTGCCTTAAGGCTATTTTAGATAAGGAAGTTAAAAGACTGTAAACAAGTGGATAGTTCTTCCTCCTTGTAGACAGACACAGAAGTCTGCTATAAAGGCCATCTTTGTAATAAGCATTTTTTTATTCACTTTCAAAAATAAGCCAAACTAACCAGAGTTTTGAATTTAAATAAACAGATTACACAGGAAAAGTTATCAGCACACTGTGCAGAGCCAAATGTCAAATCAACTTGCTGGCTTTGTGCTGGCTTCTTGCAAGCCTTTGGTTCCAAAAAAACTCACAGGAGTGTAGTGATCTCAATCTTTTTCATGTTGTGTCATATTGTGTGATTTACATACTTATATGTAGAGCAAAATGGGGGAAAAAATGAACTACAGGGGCATGCAGGTATGCTTTATTCTGTAATGCACATTCTTACTGATGGTGGAGGTGTTAAAGAACAGGTTCAAGGTAGAAGATTTTCTTAAATCTCTTGATAGTTGCATTTTTAAATCAAAGATTGCTTTGGAATTTCAGAAGTTAGTTTCTGAAGAACTATTAAGTTTCACATACAGCATTACATTCACACAGGAGAGCTATAGCCCCAGAAAAATTTATTTATTCCAAATATTTCAGAGAGATGAGTTGACCCTATTAGCAAGAGAGCAACCACAGAACTACATGGCAAAATGATAGCCAGTAAGAAAAATTGTTCTTTTTATTCTCCTCTACAATCTAAAAGCCAGAAAAGACAAAAAAAAAGTTTAGAAGCATTAAAAAAAACACCTAAAGCCACAAAACACACACATCCCCCAAGCTGACAGCATCTGTCAAGCAGCCTGAACTGACATGCAGCCCTGGAGAAAGCTGCTGTCCTGTGGAAACCATACGTGGCCTCTGGTCCAAGCATGAGACTATGAGTCAAGGCTCCTGAGCCAACCCCAGCCTCTGTAATGACTCAGTGAAAGACCTCAGATAAGCCACAGAAGACAATTTAAAGAGACAACCTCAATTTAGAAATAAAATACCACAGTTATTAAGGGAACAAGTATTTGTCAGAGATTACAGCGTCTGCTGCTAATCTCAACTCAGGTATTTCCAAATTTAGTTACTGCATAATCATTGCTTCATGCTACACAGATTTAACACAATATTTGCTGCTAAATACTTTATAAATAACATTTTAAATGCTCCCTTATACTTCTCAAAATGTAAGTTTTCCTCCTTATTTATAAAACCCAAGTAGTGAAAGCCAAACATGTACTAATGCCACATATGTTCCTAGAGGTGTGAGCAGCAATGGGCCATCACAAAGGCACAAATCTCTGCCCCACTGTGGCTTCCTTTCCTTCCCTCACACAGGAGTGAGTCCCTAGCAGAGTGCCAGCTGCAGTTGGTCACAGTCCCCTGCAGCAGCAGCAGAGCTGAAGCATTTCTTTTGACACAGGCTTCTAAGCCAGATGAGTAAAATCCCAAACACCGGGATTCTTTCCCCCAGGCACATCAGTGACCATGCTGGCAGGCATCAAGAAGAACAGCAGGACCAGCATCAGCTTTTATGGTGTAACAGAAAGCTCTCTATTTAATCTATGTGTTCTGTTACGGCTTTTTCTCCCTTTTACATGCTAGAACACTCAGCATATCTCAAACAGGAGGCCATAAGTTCCACAGAGTCTGAAAAATATTAATGCCAAGTCTTTTGTTACAACAAGATTTACAGTAATAGCACCTGGCACAGGCACTAGTAAGAAATGAGCTTTCCAGTAGAAAAAAAAAAAAAAGCCCAGAAAAAAATTATCCCCCCTTAAATCTTCAGCAGAAGGAGTTATTAATCTGTCATTGCAAGGAGTCAGGCTTCAATCTGTAACCCAATTGAAACTCATTAAGCAGCAACAATCTCTTTGCTGACACTGTCATTTAATTTTGAAGGTTTGACTTAAGGAGAGGGGGAAGTGTCAGGAAATACATTCATCAATTTTGGGTTCAGAAATCCCACAATAGCTATAAGGAGTGCAGCTAGGTCTGTTTTCTTATTAGGAACATTTTAACATCCCAGCCTCAGGCCTTGACTTACTTGTAGAAAGTAATAGATATGTGTGGAGGCCTTCCTCCTAAAAACCATTTCTGGGAACTTCTGATTTGAATAGAGGCCAAAACAAAGCCTTAAGAGGAAAAGGACAAGAAGAAATTTGAGTAAGATAAATGAATTAAAACCTGTACTAGAAAAGTTCTCCTTGAGACAACAGAAAACATTCCAGTATTTCTCTCTTCCCAAAGATCTGTTTGCACCAAGCCTTTTCCAGTTTCCAACAACATAACTCTCTACATGTACGGAAGATGAAAGTTTCAAGTTGACTGAATTTTCAAGAAAATAATTTTTTGCTGAGGCAAGCCCTATGTTCTTAGCTGTGGGCAGAAAACCAGCCAGCACTTGTAGATAAAATGGTTTGTGGCTTACAGAGAAATGCACTGACCCAAAAGACAGAAATAGCAGCAAGATGACAACTCTGGCTTTCCATGATCATTATGTCTGACCATTGAAGCCTTGTTATTACAGCATCCAAACACACAGTCCAACAGAAGATCTATCCCATCTCATAGAAGCAATCTACCCCTTACAGACGTGTCCCAAAGCAGAGCCAAGAAACCACGTATCGCCCATTTCTCTTTTCTGGGTGACCACCCTGAGCACAGGCACTTCATTGACCATTACCTTCTCACTCACAACCACACTTGTCAATCCCACTGTGCAGCTGTTCTAACATCCATCCCATTATATGTGATTTGAACAAAAAAATAAAAAAAAGCTCTTCTAGGACCTTATGGACAGCTGTCCAGAGGAGCAAAGGAATCTACTATTACTTGCTTTCATATGTAGTTCAAAATTTAGGCAGTTGTTTTGGTACTAACTGCAGAACCCAGCAAATGACTTCTGCCACAGCCTGCAGTGCATGAGCGGTTCCAGGACACTTCTGCCTTCCTGACTGATTCCCATGTGCTGGAGAAGGAAAAAGAATCTTACAGCATTTTGATCTGCAACCAAAAAAGCCATCCAAAAGCTCATCCTGCTAACAAGCAGCACATTGTCCAGAGGTTCCACAGCTGCAGTTCCCAACCTCCTACACAGCCTGTTACCACCCTCCTTCCTTCCTCCTAAATTGACATAATCTTTACCCTTTTTCCAGCTGAGCTCACCCTACAGTTCCTAGCCACTAACTTCTTGCTCTGTTCCCACTACTCACTAATGCCTCCCTGCCTGCTCCCAACAGAACTCAGATGCTGCTGCAGCCTGACATTTCTGCCATCCCTTACATCCTTTTTAGCACCAGTGGTGCCAACAAGGTGCCCAGGCAATCACATCCAGGTAATCTGTTCTCTGCATGCCACCTCAACTCTAAACCCAGCATGCCTCATTAGTGGCAAAGAAATGGATGGGAACCTAGGATTTCATATTTCCTCCTAGCAAAAGGTATCAGATGAGGGCTAATAAAATCAGGTTTACTAGAGATGAAGAGCAGCCAGCTGCTGCTACATGGAATAATCTGACCCACTGATATCCAGGGCAGCTACAGACACCACAAGGATTTGGTGCAAGACCCCTCAACAGGACAGAAAAAGATAAGGATTAAAACTCCATTCTGAAGGCTGATCCCACCTACATGACCAGAACCATTGTGCACTCCATGAGTTTCCTCTTAAACAACCCATTTTAAGAATGTAAACCATATTTTCTTATTTATGCTGTCTTTTGCCCATTCATTCCTCTCCCCTGCAAATTCTCTTGAACAAATACAACCTCAAGAACAAACACATGAATGTCTCAGGTTAAGATAGCAGGTTTTCCCACACAGTTGCAATGCAACCGCTCTCAGCCCTACACTAAAACTTTGGGTTTGGACATGTGCAAAACAATCACTGTAAAGCAATTCTTGCATCCCAGGGGAGATGAGTACCCTATCAGGAAGATACTAAGCCAGAAGGAGGATCTTTTCACTTTTTTTCATACCGTAGCACTTTCAGGGCTGTTTCAGATAAGCATCACCAGAATACCCTCCAAAATTCCTTAATTTTTTCTCATGACATGATTTATACAAATCCAGAAATATCCATTTTCATCAATTAAACTATGTGTAACCCATTCAGTTGAAAAATTGCTTAAGTCAACTTGCTCTTTAGATAATTAACCACACATTATACTTATAAAAACCTTTAAAAATATATACATTTGCCACCAGAAGTATGAACAACTCCTCCTTGACATAAAACTACAAGAGGACAGGATGGACCCACACCCATGCTCACAACAGACAAGAGAGTAGGAGGCCATGAAACCAAGCACTGCTGCTCACCATTTACTCTTTTTGCATACGTGAGTTGAAGTAACCTGCCACATCACTGCTCAGATGTAACCTTCACAGCCTTTTCTTTTCACTTTTCCATTTAGACTTTTTAAAGTAAAATACAGTATTGGCTAATTCTGGCTTCTATTCAATTTCACTTTTCCAAAGACTAAGAAAATTGCATGACAGAATAATACAAGTGCCAGTGACATCAATATGCAATGTATTATAATGCATTTTGTCTGGCTTACAACAGCCATCCTAAACCACAGAAAAAGCATCTCATTTAACAGCATTGTGCCTGTTAGGGCCCTGGTATCAGATAAGTAGTTGAAACTAACAGAAGGAAAAAAACCAACAAAACCCACAGAATAATGGTATGTACAGATAAAATGTTACTCCACCCTGTCTCTAAGTGCTGAGAAAATCCATATCCATCAACACTGCTCATGGAGAGAGCTACCTCTGAGAGCATGCAACTGGATTTTCGTTTTTAAAAAGTATGTGCTAGTACTGCTGCTTTGGAATAACATAGTTAAGAGATGACTAATTAGATACTTGGAAAAACCCCTCTTGAAACTTCAAAAAGTATTTATTCCAAGATCTTATACCATGTGAATTTGCAGGCTAAATGACAGTGTATTTGCACTTACATTAATATGCTCCCAACACAAAAGCTTGACCAGTGCCTAGCACATAAAGACCTTGATTTACTTCAGTGGAGTAAAGCACCTAGGGCAGTTCATTTCAACTCCTCTTTTGCCTCCACCAAGCTTCAGTTTGGTACCAGCACTCTGTCTTGACATTTAGGAAAGCCACTAGAAGTGGTGAACGGCACTTGCCCAGAGTCAGCAGGAGACACAGCTGTCATCTCTTCCTCTTCCAAGCAGCCAAGCATTAAAACAAAGAAACCCAGCCTAGGATTTCCCATTTATCCCATTGCTGCTCAAGTCAGAAGATAAATAACTTTTCCTTTCGACCCACTGCTTGAGCCTTCCAAGTTCAACAGAGAATTTACAGCACAACATGATACTTTTTACACCTCAGAAGATGCATTTTAATATGTCTCAAAGTATTAGAGTTATATACACCACATAGGCAGACAGTGAATGTCTTTTGTGAAATTCATGTTAAAAAAGCCACAGATGTGCTTTAAATGAAGTTCATTTTTTCAGACACAAAGTCCCTGGTTCACTTGAAGAGAGTTCTGATTTAACGATTTGCCTTTTAAAAGCCATTAGCAGTTCGAAGCAGCTCCCACACATTTATCTTTCAGGCTGTTCATAATGATGGGTGGGGAAAAAAGGAAAGTTTACAGCTGCAAACAAAACAAATTAAAGTGTTGAAGAGTTAGAACTGACTTAATTCTGACACCAAATCTAAAAGTTCAACTCAGATTCAAAATTTAAAGACTTATTAAGAGAAAGAATTTGCAACTTGCAACTGTCATAACAGAAAAAGAAATGACTAAAAATTTACTCAAACCTCCAGGGGAAAAAAGAAAAAGAAAAAGAAAAGGAAAAATTACCTTTTTTAAACCTTAGATGTCAGCTGAATGTTACTTGCTAAACCACTTTTGAGACCTAAAAAGCCACTCTGTGGGTCTAAAGACTGCAATGCTTTGGAAGAGTTTTAGGAAACTCCCAAACCTCATAATAGAGCTTTTGAATTTCAGCTGCACAGCTTCTTACAAAAAAATTACCAAAGTAATTCAAAATGTTATCACTTATAGCATGGATTACCTTGGTGAAATGCACCAATGTAATGACAAATACTTCTAATTTGTGCATTACTTTCTACTGGCTAAGGGTTTGCAGAATGAAGTTAGTCAGTTCTTCTCTTACACTATCCAAAAACGAGGAGAGGCAGTAGTTTCCAAAACATCCTCCAACTCAAGCTAGCAAATTTCAAGTACACAATGCAAAGGATGAAGACTTCCCACTATGACAAGTAAGTCCAGCTGGTGGCAACCTGCAGATGATTAGCAGTCCTAACAATTGATTCCTATATATGGAAAGACAGAAACAGTTCAAATCAGAAGTTTGGAGTGAAAGAGCCCTTATGTTCATAGATGCTGCTGAAACAAGTTTATTCAGACTACATTTCTCTAAGATTCTCCACGGCTTTTTACTGGAGATAAAAATTGGTCTTAATGGAGCAGGCTCAGCTGCTTTTTCCTAGCACACCAGCAGACCTTTATCTGCTGCTTTCACTGTTGCCATTTCACTGACAGATATGGGTTGCCCCTCTCATTCATCTCCTGTGTTCCCTGTGGAAAATCTAGGTCTCAGTGAACCATTCAGCCACAGGTGGACAAACCAGAACATGCAGGCTGCAACACTACCTAGGCACTGCTAATACTCATCCTCCTAAAAGGGCAGCTTGAGCCTTGCCACTGTCCCCACTGCCCAGGAGCAAACCCAAGGTGCTGATGTGCTGCACAAAGTATTTGTGCTGCAAACTCCTTAAAAGTTTAATACGACAGGAGCATGGAGTCATAAAACTGATGACTGCTCACCCATCAAACATGGTGTTGCAAGCACACCTCTAACTGAGATGTCTAATAAGTCTGATAAGAACTCTGAAAAAGTAAAAAGTGGTTTTTAAAACTGCTTTCACTCTGAGGTTGCAGAGTGTGAGGCTTATTAAATATTAAAGTCAGACAAATTGCAGAGATCTCAACAAGACTCAAGACTTTGCAATCCAATACTGACAGGCTGAGCAGTCATTGTGGTATCCTCATCAAATATTGCTGTAGATTTTGCAAAAGGCACGATTGCATGAAAAGAAAATTTTTTTAAATTTTTTTTTCAGAAAAGGAGTAGAAAACATTTCTGTCAGAACAACATTTCACAGTTTCAGTTTCTGAGGTAATGTCTCAAGGCATGTTCTATCAAATAAAATTAGTATAATTCTATCTTACTAGACTTTAGCCCTATCTTCACTGATGCCCGTGTTTTAAAATAAACTTACTGTGAAAGATTAACCAGAGAACTCCATAAAGGATTTTTAAAGGAGATTTTTTTTAAAAAAAGTCAATACTTGTTAAATTTAAAAAAAAAAAGTGACAATAGTAAGAACAGCTATTTTAACTGTTAAAAGAATCACTTACTACACTAGGAAGAAAAAAATCCAAATTAAGTTATGAATAATTGCAAAGAGGCTTCCATCACAATTCTGCCATTAGTTATGAAAGACTGGAAACACTTCTGTATATTTAGCTAGGCTTCCAGACTTACCTTGATGAAAACTACAGCACTGACTGCCAGGACACCAGAAAATCCACAGGGCAGGGAGGGCACTGTGGCGCAGCTCAGAGAGGAGGGAAAAAGGCTGGGTGAAGGCAAAATGACTGACAACAAAGCAAAGACAGAAACACTTCTCAAGAAGCAAAGAAGCTGTAACCAAAACTGCATGGAGCTGCATCCCCTGGCTTTTCTTTTCCCTCCATCAATGGTATCACTGCTTCATCTTAACTCCAACAGAATGTTTCTGTGCAGAGCGCAATTTTCTAAAGCAAACTGAAGTGTTCCACTCTGCAGCAGCAGCACAATAAACTTAATTTCAGTTTGCTTTAGAAAATAGCTCTCCACTCCCAGAAATCAGCAGGCAGAACATGAGAACTCTGGGTTAGACAGCTCAAACATAAAACTCAGCCTCATTCGAGCACATGCCTTGGATTTACTGTAAGATTAGCCTTGCTACACCTCACAGAAATTTGCTGTGTACCAGGATCATGTCCAGTTTGTTGAAATTTGTCAAGAATATCAGCAAGGTGCATCTCTTCCAAGAGTGACAAAGCCTTAAAGCAAAGCCATGCTGTCTGCAAAGTTAGATTTCAGGCTTGAGCCTCTAAGAGCTACCAGGTGATACCAACAACCAGCAGTCGCTTTTCACCAGTGGGCATGACCTGGCATTCTTGAACAAGTAAGTATTTAAGGGTTTGGTTGAGAAGAGTAGTGGGCTTTTCAAGTTTCATTGATACATGAGAACATATGTGCGAGCATAAAAAATGAAAATCTCAATTGCAGGCATTAGAAAGGAGCAGCTGAAAGAAGTGAATGCTTTAGATCTTGTTTCTTGCCACAACTCCTCTCCTGAAAGATGAAGTCATAGCACTGTTCTGCAAACACATCTCAGGGTTTAATGATCATGAGAACCTCAGGAGTAGTCATCACATGCCCAAAGAATAGAGGGAAGGAATAAAACTTTACAGAAACATGTTACCTGATAGCAGCTGATATACCAGACTCAAGCTCTTTGCTAGAAGCAAAAGCAGACACCATGAGTAAAGTAGGCCCTTCAAGTCAACTGCTCCAGATGATTTGCTCTTTTGGATAATCTATTTTCAACAATATCTAAGAGCTGCTCCTCACTATTGCTGGAAACACAATATCCTTGAACCTAAGATAAAGCACAAGCTGAATGCAGCTGAAGCACAGGTGAGGCACAGTGGCACAAACACAATGATGCATTTTCTTAAAATGGACAGAAACAGTGCACAGGTTGATCTGGTAGACTTTCAGAGTATGACAGTCATTATTATTGCAGCATCCAGAGACCTGGTAAAATATCCTAGGAGTCCACATGAACAGGGGCTATAGTAATACTGGACATTATTATTCAATTTCCTGTGCCAGAAGTAGCATGGAAGTTGTTGCAGACGAACATGCTATGCAGTTCAGTTCTTCAGTGTGACCTGTCTAAATCATCAAGCAGGAACATGAAAAAAATTTTATCTGTGGCATAGCTATAGTAATACAAATCCAGCCTGACAGATAACAGCCAGGCAACTGATGTCTACAGAAGTGCAAATATTCAATTAACAACATCTCTGAGCAATAATCACAGATGTCCTGATGTCAGGAAACGCAGTCACAGCAATTCCTGTCAAACCAGGGAACACATGTACATTAGCAGAGAACTGCAAAAAAGCACACCACTGTGTGCTCAAGTCTAGAACTAGCAAAGATCCTAAAGATGGCAAGTACAGTAATTTCATGATTATAAGCCGCACCTTTTTCATTGAAGAATCCAGCCTACCCCAGTAGTGCGGCTTATATTCCGGTGCGGCTTATCTATGGACAAATCCCAGCAAAAGGCCAACCCGGAAGTGAGAGCTGGCAGGGGAGGGTGCCTGGGGCTGCCTTTAAAGGCTTCGCTGGTCTATGAAAACTTCTTGCAACTTGAGCACCTGACACCAAACCCAGCTGGCAGCAATTCTGTTACTAATTCGTTACTTTGTTGCACATGGATCCTCGTTTAAAAAAAAAAATAAAATTTAAAAATAAAAATTAAAATAAAAATATGTGGCTTATAGTCAGGTGCGGCTTATATATGGACAAATCCCGTGCTCTACCCGGCTACCCAGATGTGCGGCTTATAATCAGGTGCGGCTTATAATCAGGTGCATTTTATTACTGTGAGATTACTGTACATACAAAATAATTTCACTGGGAAGCTGAAGAAAACACTGTTCAAAATATTCACCTAGATGGCTTATATAGCACTGTATCTTTGTCAAGGGAAAATCTTTTTCCCACTACTTGCTTCCTTTCTCTCCCTCTCTCTGAAGCTGGTATTTTCAAGCTCTTAATTTGCTATTCAAAGGTCTTCATGCAAGAATTGTCAGTAACAAACTACCAGTAGCAAAATACTGTTCAGAGAAGATTGTCTTCAAAAAGCACCACTGACATTCATCACTTCAGTAGCTGTATCACTCTGGCTATGTTTGTTTGTTGATCAACCAGAAGAGATTCTGTAGTGAAATCTCAAAGGCAAGAAAACCTGCTTCAGACCAGAATATTAATACTGTGTGCAATAAATGATACTCACTGAAGTGCTGTATTTTCACTGCATATATTTTGTTTGTGCAGTTGCTAAATCAGCTACTGCCAATGGAATCAGAAGCCCCAGGCAGTAAAGACATGTCTCTACCAGACACACTAGTCACACCTACCCTCCAAAGCACTCACCAAATAATTTCACTAATTCTCTATTTTAAATGACATTGTACTAGTTCCACAAATCCTACATTTTATCTCTTTGAAGTGTTGGTTATAGTCAAACCAGATTGTTAACATGAGATATTCCTAAATTGCTCCAGTAAAGGAGTACTGGCAAGTGCTGCATGCTACCTGAAAGTACAGCAATTGCCCAGTGGTCATTTTTCCCTGATTAACATCTCATGCAGAAGAGACTTACCACTGAGGACAGAACCGCTAAAGTGCTTTATCCAAACACCATGGAAAAAAATCTGCATTTAACAACACCTACCCCATCAAGGGCAAATTGGAATCTGAAGGCACACAACTCTTGGTCACAGTACTATTTATATTTGAGAAACACAGGGAATGTTTCAGACTCTGGAGTCAACTCTGATCTTCAGCCAGCACAGCAGACTGTTCCTTGTTCAGTGCTCCTGGCATAACATGGTGCAGCATCCCACTCAGAATTGCAAGCACCCTTTTGATAAGGCTTGACTGATAAGATAAGCACAGCTAGCAATGAAAAGTAGAATTAAAATCTAAAATTACACGCTTTCAGTGAGAAATAAACAAATCAATCACACTTAGGAAGAGAGACACCATGAGCTGTGTCTTGGACTATACACCCTCTCTGAGTACTCTACCGTGCTTTTAATAAAAAGAATATGTTACCCAACGCTAACTTTTTCAGTCCAAATATTCCTCAATATACTGACAACTGAATAAATGCCTGGGACAATCTGCCCATTCATGACCACTGGAGTTCATCATTCCTACTTATTCTTCATCCTTTGCAGATGCAGTAATCCTTATGAATGCAGGCTTTCTTCAGATTGTAAAGAATGGCAATAGGGTCGTAATGAAAATCAGTCCAAAGAAAATCCAAGCATTCAGAGCACACAGTGAAGATTTGCTGATCTGTACAATGGTCAGCTAGAAAACATACATATTACTAACAAAACAGGAAAATGGTGGAAATTGAGTAAAAATGGTTTATGAAGCACTGTATCATTTAAATGTTGCATTAAAAAAACCACATGTTCCTCTGTATGAATAAAGTTTTTTCACAATACTTTCCCTCTCAAATACGCAGAAGGGCAACCTTTCCACATTCCTTTTTATTTAAGGATCAGTAACATGACGAAAAAAGGAATGACAAAAATAAAGAGAGGTTACAGATACACTGAAACATTGTTGAGATTTCTACTGCTTCTGTACAAAAGTATGTTCATGGCAGGTCCTGACAATGGTGTGTTCTGAAGCTGCAGCAATTAAAATAGTTCTTGAGAAAAGAAAAAATACTGCTGTAAGGGCTTCAAGAGAATTATTGCTTCAGTGAGCCTTTCCTCAGTAGCAGGCAAACCAGCTTCACAGTGCTTTTGCTACACCCCAACACACATACACACAAAAAATAAATTCTCCCAAATTCTAAAAATAAATGACACAATTGCAAATGAAACTCAGTAAAAAGATATTTCTTTTCTTTTGCTTTTAACAAGCCCTAACAATTTAAGCAATAGGAATTGTTATGAAACATGAGCAGGTTAAGCAACAATAAATGGGAGATCAAATTGGATACCTGCTCCTTATAGTAAAGTGTTACTTAGCTGTTAGACTCAGGTATAGAGAACCAGTTTTGGGATTGGAGCTAATTATTCTGAGAAAACAGATAGACTCTTCATCCCACCATATTCTTCTGGAATAAATGGCTGTAATATTTCAAAAGGCACATCAGGACTTTGAGGATGAGCACAGCATTATCATTGTTACCATACTGTTTCAGGAATGAGATCCAGATGGGTGCAGGACAAGGTGTCGTATTTGTTATAGTAGGAAAGCACTGACAAAAGGTGTGCCCAATTGCTCATGCTAAACGCTGACAGACTGAACTGTCAGATCATTGTGAAACTAGAGTGTCAGGCTGCCAAGTTGTATGCCACAAACATAACAATTAAAAAAAAAAAAAAAGGGCAGACAATATCACTACATGTATTAAATTTACATATTAATTATCCTGCATAATGACTGGTCACTAAAGTATTTGCTTTGATTACTTTTGGAGTAAAAGATGGTATTTTCCAGCAGTCTAAGTGGAAAACTTACCATTAAATTCAATCGAAAGTTAACAAGGTGTGCCACAATCCTTCTGTTACAGCAGTAACTGAAAACTTGCACCAAATCAAATGGAAATAAAGGACTGAGATCTTGTAACATGAGTAGTGCACATAATGTCCAATATTAAGACACTTGTGGCAAACACCAAAAGTCCAGGAGGCATGAAATCCCAGGAAACACCCATTAATTATTTTACCAATACTCAGACACCCTAGAAAAAAAATTACAGTAATTTCACAATTATAAGCTGCGCCTGAATATAAGGTAACAAATTAGTAACAGAATCGAGCCAGCATGGGGTTTGGTGCCAGGCGCTCAAGTTGCAACAGTTTTCATAGACCAGCGAAGCCTTTAAAGGCAGCCCCAGGCGCCCTCCCCGACCGGATCTCACTTCTGGGTTGGCATTTCACTGGGATTTGTCCATAAATAAGCCGCACCTGATGATTAGCCGCACTACTGGGGTAGGCTGGATTCTTCAATGAAAAAGGTGCGGCTTATAATCGTGAAATTATTGTAGTCACGTCTTTTTATAATTGTTGACTAGGAAAAAAAGAGCCACAGGGAGTCACTCCACTCCTCTGTGCCAGGTTAAGATTCAGCCATGGGGAAGAGCACTTCAGCACCCCCACACTCTCTAAATCACACTTCTCCCATAAGAGATATTGCAGCTGGCCTGCTTTGCATGGCTATTATAAAGAAAAATGTGCAAATGTGTTGCAGGCACAGGTAAGATATGCAAAGTCAGATCGTATTTAGCTGGGGCCCTGTGTGATCATCACAAGAACAAAGAGCGTGCACAGCATCAACTGCTTCAGAGTAGAGGTTCCGCTTTTCCTGGAACTGTAAAGACAATGCTGATGGAAATCACTGAGTAAGGACAGAATCACAGCTCATGATCTGATTCAGCAGTGTGTTTCCCAAGCAATTTTGAGCAAACCTTTCCTATTGCACTTCAGACCTAATATTATCTTCCATCTTTAAGAGGCAAAAAATACAATGAAAAGGTTTTACAATGCCTCAATACTTGGTATTTCATGGAGCTGTAAATACACACACTTTTTTTTTTCCATCCCATATAAACGAGCAGTGATAATAACTGGGTTCTAGCTTCAGGGTGACAAGCAGGATTAGCCCAACTATTCCCCTACTCCCTGCTATCATTCTATTCCTGTAGGAGGAATACAAGCAAGCAAGGAGGAATACAAAGAGAAAAGATGCAGTATAAATAGACGGCTAAAAACATTTTTAAGGGCTGAGCTATTTACTAGTGGTGGTTCAGAGATGGTGCAACTGATATTGACTTCTGAAAACCTTTGTCACTATACACCTCAACAGCCTAACCCCAGTCACAGCCAGGACCCCCTTACTCAGGTAAGTTCCTAAGAGAAAGTGTTCTTGTTGGGATTTCCTATTTATTATCTCAAAGATTTGAGCTTACTGGACTGTGACCCACAGACAAAATAAAAAGGTCAAACAAATAGTACAGGAATATAGCAAGGAAAACTAGACTAGTATATCAGAATTGTTTTCTTCTTTGCAGAAACTTCTAGTTCTTCAGCCATTGATTTGCCACCACTAAAAAACCTCATATCCATCCCCCAAATATTTCTGTCTTCCCATATTCAGCATCTCAGTCCATTTCCATAAGCCTGACTGAGTCCTCTGCCTTCATCTCTCTCTGCAGACACAATCCAGGCAAGCATTACTCTTTGGGGTACCTAGTGTTGCAGGAATGTGTTCTGCAACTTCTTCTGGCCAGGTTAGGTCACTTCAGTACTGGCTGACCTGCTCACTGAAGCTTGCAACAAGACTGCTTGATTCTCAAGCCCATCAAATCCTAAGTCATAGATAAACTTTCCTGGCCAATACATTCACTTGTCTAACAGAACACGTCCTGCAAATGTGATATCCCAGTAGAAATTCCTAGTCCAAGTAACTTGGTCAGTTCAAATTAAAGTATGAAAATGATCTTTGTTCCAGACATTACAGACATTTTTAAAATAGGACACTGTTTTCAAATTAATTTTCCTTAACTTTGAAGCCAAGCATTATGGAATGGACCCCTGGCAAACTGCTGCTAACTGATGTCTTCTTAAACCTTTTTAACAGCTCTGCACCACCTTCCTGGCTATACTAATCCACTGCCTCCAAACCTTGGAAAGTCCCTGTTTGAGCAGGAATTTCCCATAAATTCATGCTTGTCAACAAGCTGCTGTTTCAAGCCTCTCAACCAGTAAGCCAAATAGAATGTAACAGGAAAAACACATACAGTAAGAGCAGTTAAATTTAGGAGTATGCCTAACTATTAACTTAAGGTGTATCAACTTTCCACCAGTCATATATTTAATCTCAGCATATGAATCATGGACTTTTTATATTCTCCACACAACATACACTCAGTTTATGTATCAGGACAATAGAAAGAAGAACGTTTTAGTTGACAAGTTTTTCTGGTGTCATTTAAAAAAGTACCACATCCACATGTAAAATGGTATATTTTCTATACTAATTCAAATGTAAAGAAATACTGTTTCCAATCAAGTGAAGCATCAGAAATCTGTCTCTGCACTCAGACAGTATTACACAAGAACAGGCTATTCTGGAAAGTGAGTAATTCAGCTCCGAGGTGCGCACGTTGTGTGTGAGTGCATACACATGGGTCAAATGTGATCTGTTCAAGGTTCAAAAATGCCATGCACGTGTTGCATCATTGGGACATAATTACAAAAGCTCCAATTATTGTTCTTATGCATTGCCCTTTTCTGCATTTCAGTGTTCTGAAGATCTTGGAAGCTGTAACTTACTGAAAGACTTTTTTTTTAATAAACATATTACAAATTCATTACTTATTATAAATGTTACAAACTAACTCTAATTTCCTTGCTGACTGTTCAAGAAAAATTCTATAACATAACCCTGGTGGCAACAAAGCCCAATGGCACAAGTTTTCTTCTCATAGCTGTGAAATCCATGTGTTGCTCATGAATCAAACTTTAAGCCTTTTTTTAAAGTATAGGGGCTAAAAACTAAGTCTTGGTCTTCACACAGTCTATTAGTAAGTTAAAAAATGTTAGTTTGCATCTTATGATTGAATGGTCCTAGAGACAGTGGCATCTATCTTTCACTCTACTGAGGACAGCTGAGAACACAAAGAGAGGGCTAGGGAAAAAAGTTTCTTATAACATAGATGGCAAAAGTTTAACCTGAGAAAAATTTTCCTGTGCCTTGAGAACCAGAACACCAAAGGAGCCAGTGTTGAAATGAAAGCCTGGACTGTAGATATATAGAGAGACATAGGAATTCATGCCTTATTCATATGTTACCTAGAAATAACTTTCACAGCTTAAACAGCTTACAGGTGAAGACAAGGTGCAAATAGTTTCATCAGCGGTCAGGGGAACCAGTCTGTGATGAAGACTGTGGTAGCAGGAGGAAGATAAAAATGACAAGCTATTTCAGCCATTCTAATATTGAGCCAATCCTCACATTCCCATGAGGCAGGGAAGTGAGCAAAGGTTTTTAATTTAGACTGGGGGGAGGTAGGGGGTGGGGAACAAAAAAGAAAAAAAAAAAGTAGGTCTGCTGTGTGGAAAGGAATCCATGTTGTCAGCTTTAAAAAAAACCTATTGGATGCACTGTGGAGAGAAATGAAGTAACAAGGAAAGAGTGTTAGGAAATTCTCACAAAAAAACAGACAGCATAATACAATTTCCAGGAGAGCTAAAATACATGACAATAGTAATACCCACAGGAACCATTGGAGAGCAAGGCTTATGTGTCAGCATCATGTGAATAAAGGAAGAAGAGCAAAAGGAGGCTAAAAAATTTTATAGACCTCATGCTCCAAAAATTGTGGGTCTCAACTTTCTCCTAGAGATGCAGTAGAGGTAGCACCTAATGGAGAAAAACAACTTGTGATTTGGTAACAGAGGAGTAAAGAATCTCTGACTTTGGCTAGTGAGCTTAGCAATCCAAATGCTTCACAGACAGATTTTAGAGTTGCTTGCCAGGTTTTTAATTTAAGAAAATAACTAAGTTTAAGCAGTACCTAGAAGATTGAGACCCTGATGAAGTTCCTTAGTTTTCCCATGCTATGGATAGAGTGATAATAAATGCAGAGTAGATCATGCTTACATCTCCTGCCCCAGCCTTTCACTCTTTAGAAGAGAGGCTATATCATATGTACAAACAAAACATAATTCAAAGTTTCCCCTATCTTGTAATTAGGGTTAACAAAACACTATCTAACATCATAAGCTCCTGATGCAATGAGATTAGGTATTTGTGTTTAAAGTACAGAGAGCAAAGAAAAAAATGTAACTGTCCCATCTTATATACTTTGGAAGAGATCCCAAAACCATTAGGATCAAAAAATGAAAATGTTGAAATAAGTAGAGTCAGACATTTGCCAGCAAAAGCAATAAACCCTTTTTTATGGCTCCCTGAGGAAATGGGGGACATTATCAAGTACTAAGTATCACCAAGATATCTGTGTTGACATTTCTCTGTTTCATGCAGGCACATGTATAATCAGTGTATGCTGCAATTAGATTTTGTTACTGCAGCTCAACAAGCAGATCAACATTAAAAAATCACTCACCAATGCTTCAGTCATGTAGTGCTGAGGAAAAGATTAATTTTATATCTATGTATCTCTATAAAGATCATCACAAAGAGGTTGTGTGTGTACACATTGCTTTAACAAAAATGAACATGGTTGAAAGAAGGTTGAAAGTCTCTCGATGAAAAAAAATTAACTCCATAAACAAATTTTTGCCAAGTCAGACCTACTGCTGTGCAGAGATCGAAAGGATTAAATGTTAGCCTGAAACAATGTCCTGACACTCACTTGCCTATATGAAAGTCTATTCCAGCATTAAGGTTATTTCACATACAACAACATTTTTTCAAAATACTCCTCTTCTTTAAAGAATGATTCACTGTAATCAATGTCTAGTGGGAATATGTTCCCTGTAAGACACCAGTATTGCAGACAATACCCTTACGCTGTGCAGAGTATAAAGATGACTCTCAAAGTATAAATCTTCAAGATAAACCAGCCAAGAGGTGCCTGCTTGAATTTTGTGAGTCAGGAGAGGATGCTACAGCTAACCCTGCCAGGCATGCCTGTGGAAGGTCACTTACAGTCAGTCTCCTCTTAATTTATAAGATTATATAATAATCAACTGAAGCATCAAAGATAACCCAGATGAAACAATTGTGTGGCACTTCATCAACAGAAATAAGTCTTTACACCAGTTTTCTTCTTCCATATTTTTCCTCTATTTTCCAGACAGTGCAAAACTACAGCGCAGTCAGTGTTGCCAGCTCCACTCACTGCTTCAATTCTCCTGTGAATACCCTTTCCTCCCAACTAGCCAGGGAGCCCTCTGTGTTTGCCACTTTGAACTCTTCTAGGGAGCCTAACTTCTAAAAGATATTTCGAAAGCATCAATTACACAGCAAGACTGAAAGACAATTAAAATAGATTGGTAGTCACTCACTAAGAAGGCATTTTAAGAACAGTCAAGTTGTCTAGTTGATAAGGAAAATCTTATTCACGAGAAAAGCCATCACACAATCAGTACGTACAATGAAGACTGTTGCAAAGGAATGGCAAGTAGGAAGGGCTGTGCAGCAGTAAAACAACAGTAGAGAGATATATGGCGCTTAAAATGCAGGTCCCCTTTCACTACTGAAGGACTTGATATCAAGTGCTAAGTGTGGGGGAAACAATTTCTTAGAATTAGTGTGGAAGCATATAGCACTCATTGCAACGGATTCTGAGTAAAAACCAAAAACTAGTCATATCCATGTGGGACACTTGCTATTTTTAAACTATCATCAGCTATCTGTTATTATCTCATATTCAAAGCAATGGCAAAGATTAACAGCAGTTTTGGCATTTAATCCAGTTCTTAACAGAACAGCCTCCAAGCCTCAGAAGCAATAGCTATGTTCCCAGTGTGTTGGCACTGCTCGTGGACATGGTGTGTCCTGCTCCAGAGCTGACAGGGAAGAGTCTCACACGTGTGACACCAAGCCACAAAAGCAGCTTTCTCTTCACCTAGCTACTGATGGCAGGAGATGCAGGTGCACACACCACATTTCCATAAACAGTCAGCACATTAAAGACTGTCATCTTATGCACAGACAAGTTAATTACATTTTAGAATACATTTGTAGCATGTTCCTTTGTTTCCATTCCTCTTTTTGTTAAGAACAGTCCCCCAATTTCATAATAAAAGAGCAGGTGAACATGTCAAACTTACTTTAAAAAAAATCTTCTCAATCCTAACTTTTTTTAAGTCTAAGTGAGAAGTAAAGGCAGCTATGGAAAGGCATGGCATTCTGAAAAAGCAGACCACTTTATTTAAACATTTCCACAAATCCAGCACACCAAGACTCACAGCTTTGCTCTTCCAACTCTTCAAGGAGCTTACAAAGCAACAGAGGAGGAACCAGTAATACACTCAAACATGCAACTGGTATTCTGGTGGCTTCAGCTGCCTTTAAAACCATCTACTACAGACCTGTTTCAACAAGGAAGAGGCATTTTGGAAGAAGCTACAAACAGATAAAGTCCCTCCAGTGTGGCATTAGGGCCAGGACCCTCCTGTAGCAGCAGATCTACCCCACTGCTGAGCCATCAGGGGCAGCAGTGCAGCCAAGCCCACAGCCACCCTGGGCAGCACTGCTGCACTCACAAGAGCTCTGCCAGGTGTGATCTTCCTCCATGTGTCACTCTCACATACATCTGCATCAAGGGAAATTTAGAGCTTCCATACCGCCTTTGAAAAGCGATATGGAATACCAAAGCCATGAAGAAAGCACAAGAACCACACATCCCCTCTGGCTAAGAGCAGAGTTCATCTCCTCGACTTTAATTTAGAGGGAGCCTTCAACGCTTTCTCCCTAGTAAAAGAAAGAAAAAAATACCAGCAGTTTCTTCTACCTTAGCTCTCAAGGCCCTTTAGGGTATTTCTAAAGAAAAATGATTTATCTGATTACAGGACATGGAAAAAACCAAAAGCAACCGTTTCCCACAATTTTGCTTTTCTCCCTTCACACTCAGTTAACTGCATGCTGAAGTGCTTCTTAATGGAGGAGAAAAAGGCAGTGTGTTTTAGCTAAATTACCTATCTCTGGTAGAAAAGGTCTGAACTGCTGAGAATGACTGTATTCTTTGCAACATCAGTAAAAAAATCCTTCAACATAAATACTCCTCTAAAAAAACTGCTTGTATCACATTCTTTCAATGTAGACAACACATAGTATAAACCAGGGTGAGAAAGGCTATATTCAGTATTTAACAGGGATAAAGCTTTAATCCTGAGTCACAAATAAGTAGTCTGTGTTGGGGGGGAAGAAAAAAAGTAAGCCTACAAGCTGGTATTTTCTGGCTGTCAGCACGGAAACAACAGACTTGAGTTAAATACCGAGGCTGTCTCTTGAACACACAGGGACAGTTCAGCCACATTCAGCACGTAAGCAAGAAGAGCATCCATGACACACAACTCCTAAAAAGGCCTAGATAGGAATTGCCAAATATTTTTATTTCTAGTCCTTAACAGGCCAAGATACATGGTTCTGGACTGCAAACTCTG
Source organism: Sialia sialis (assembly GCA_009812075.1). Classification (NCBI taxonomy): domain Eukaryota; kingdom Metazoa; phylum Chordata; class Aves; order Passeriformes; family Turdidae; genus Sialia; species Sialia sialis. The sequence continues at coordinate 59,002,034 of VRYO01002772.1, read as the reverse complement.
TCCTCTAACATTTTCTTTCTGTAATAATGGTGGGGCTGAGTTTCCTGCTTGAGCTATCTAGTTTCTAAATCAGTTGAGGGTGAAGCTGCCACCTCTACCTGATGGAGATAATGGTTTTTCAGACAGCAGCAGATGGGGTAGAAATAGCTCCCTACCAGAAGCAAAGAGAAGGTTTCACCCAAATCTCTAATATGTTTGGAATTACTCTCCCAGCTTGGAGTCAAGGCTAATCCCTTGAGAAGGGACAGTTTGGATAACTCAAAAGCAAGGCTTACATCTGCTTCCAGCTGGGGGAACACAGAGTAAAGGTCTAGAGCTCTCTCTAGTCACTCTGTTAGTGAGTCCAGGACATGCAGCACTTTATAAAGGTGTTTCACAGGTTGCACAGATGCTCCTAAATGGTGCCCAGGACTGCCTGTACAGGTGACCCAGAAGCACTTCCTGCTGTGTGGATAATTGCTTTGGGTAAAGGTGATTTCAGTGTTCAGGTGTTCTAATCTTTCTATAGCACAGGAATTGAGAAAGGTTTATTAAAGATACGCTACAAAGGAATACACGGCTATAGCCACTTCTGCTCATCACAATATTCTAAAATGAAATTTCTAAAAGAATGGTAACCGAACTGTTGATTCTATTTGAATGACCAATTACAGTTCATTAGAGAATTTACAATGCAGTATTGTGAAATCCAGAGATAAGATTACACACCATTTGCCACACTGCCACACAGGTTTTTGTTAACACAGCCAAGGAAACTTTCCCTATCACCTTTCCATGACCATCTTTAAAACAAAGGCCTACTTTATCCTTAGGGAACCAGAACTTCTATGATCTTGTTTAGGTTAAATTATTTCCTTAATAACCCTTCCTCTACATTTTCAAGTGGCCAGTAGGTCCCTTTCCCTGATTTTAACCTTCTTTACACTTTGCTCCATGTATACCTCACACTTTTCTGCATGTATCTCATGTGCCTCTTCTCAATTCTCATACACTTCTCTTTTCTCTGTTCCCATCTAGCAGACTCTTCTGCTGTCTGTCTCTTCATCAGTGTCTGAGACATATGTGCAAAATCAGAGTTGTCCTAGAAAGATATTGATCTATCCTGGAAGGGATCTGCTTATTGATGCAGAGATGGTAAGAAAGAAGAAAAATTCTTCATTCTTCCCAGTCAAGGGTACTTTACCCTTTACCAAACAAAAAGGAGACAGGTGAGAGTCCAGGCTTCTCTTCCATCTATCTCTTGCCAAAAACTGACCCCTAAAGACTAAGTAAAGAAGCACTGAGATGAGGTCACCATCAGCACCTGAGAAGCAATTCTGGGCATCCTGTTGGACTTGATGATTTTTATAGACTCCAACATCTCCTTTTCTGTTTTCTCATCTGCACCAAAAGCAGAAGTTACTAGAGTTGCTGTAGATGCTCTGCATATACAGAGCACTTCAGCCCTTGTGTTCTTTCAGGGAGAATCACTGGCAGGCTTGTTTAGGGTCATATTTCTGTTGCAAAGTAGCAAAAAATAATTGGAAGTGGTTCCAAAAGAAATTTTCTGAAGTGGACAAAGGAAAACCTCAAGCTTCTAGAGGGTCCAGACATGTGCAACATTAATCTGTCATGGAACCACCTCACTCTGACAGGCTTGTGCAGCAGACATCAGGTTACATCCCCTCAGCTCAGCACACTCCAGCCACCACAGCCAGAGATGTCATACAGGAGCAGAAGGCAGGCAGGCATGTGAGTTCTGCAGTATTACAGATCTGGCATCTGTTTGTGATAACTTTCTAATTCAGATGAGAATTACAGTACATGCAGAGGAACACCCTCCCCCTTCAGCCTCTGCATGGTTCCTACAATTGCATGGTGCTGCAGAGCAGTACCAGCTTTAACATCCAGGTGTGTCACCAAAGGCTTTCTCATGAGAAATCCAAGTTACCATTTCTCTCTTCTTTGGTTTATGCCATGATCAGAGGGTATTCTGATGTTGATTTGACAGAACTTGTCATGAAGAGGAAGTTAACAAACAAAAATGAACTAATTTATCTTTAATAAATACCCTTATAGAAACAAATAAACAAAACCCCCAAACCCACAGAAAAAAAAACAAAAAAAACCCACTAACCCACAGAAACAAATCCAAAATCACTGCTCTGCAGACTACACATGAATTGTAACCGTAAGATATTTCAGAAACACCAGCAATTATAAGCTATCCAACTATCCCCGCCTGAAGAGCGGACCTGAAATACATGCAGGTTAATTCTACATAGCATTTCGTCTAAATTTCTATCACAAGAAGAATTTGCAATTTTTCCACCCAGTCACAGGCCATAAAGCAAGCTTACAGAAAAGATTTGTGTTACAATTAAAACATACTGACCAGCCAAAAAAATTGAGCACGACTCACTGTAGCAAAAAAGCCTGTAACAACGTGATTTAAAATAATATTCAGGAAGAACAAGCAGGTTGCCAGAGAAAGGATAATGTTCTCAAAAATGGGTGCTCAGTTATGATCCTAAATCTAGTATTAGGAGGCTTATGTCAAAGTGGCTTATTAAAAACCAAGACTGACATTATTTTGCTAGCAGTGGAGATGAGTTAGGTCATCTTTAGCACGTGTAGATAGATATTAGAATTCTAACAGAGAGCACTGCAGCCAGATGAGCTAAAAATAGACCTTTTCTGTATCTACTCTGTGGATACAGAAACTTAGTCTGATACAGAGTATTACAGAACAGATGTAATGTTTTTACCCTGAAGATTTACAGCTTCTCTCTCATTTGTGTTCCACAAAAGGTAACAGAAGTACTATATTCCCTTTCATATACTGTTTTTCTTTCACTGTGCCCAAGTCCAGTTTGCTTTTACTTTTATCTGCAGCACTAGCACATGTGATAGTGCTGCAGATATTCCAGAACAAGATATTCCAGAACAACCCCAGAGACAAGAAGGCACCTGATAGGACTGACACCTATGCTGATTCACGGGTGGCCAGCTGCCTGAATTACCACTTATGAAAAGGGACAGAGTAATTGACTAGTGGCAGTGACACCACTGGATCTGCTGGGAAACATCTGCTTATCCAGGTGACTGCCTTCTAAGGAACAGAGTACTGGGGGCCCACCATCACTTCCCACCCTCATTCTATTTAGTGCTAATAGATACTTGTGCTTTTAGGACCACAAAATCTCTTTGATATTCTTCGCCTTATGATTTTGTGTTAAAGGCAGAGTGATCAAACGTGTGCACTTCAAATACATATATAGCTTTTTAAAAAGTGCATTTTTCAGATAGCAAGTTAGCAGCAAAATAGAAACCTATCAGTTTAACCACTGTTTTTTAATCAACAAGGAAGGAAGAGGAGGCTTAAGCCCAGTTATCAGAAGTACAACAGAAAGCTACTACGCCACTTGCTGTGTTGTACTTTTTGCTCTACAGAAAGTCTGTGAAATGCTAAAGTGAAGCCAAGTCTCAGCAGAGCTTTACCAGCATGGAGGTTAACCGTGTCAGGTAGGAACTGAACTCACTAAATATGTTTCCTAGGATGTTTGCTATGAAAAGGCAAGAGTCAATTTGTTTGGAAGGGAGAGAAGCATGTATTTTGATATAATAAGGGGACTCATTTAGAAGGCAAGTACATTGAGGAACAATCTATTAAAGCAAAATTATTTAAGCAAGAGCATACCTAGAAAATGTAATAGTTTGAGCCAATTATTCTTTTTTTGAATGCTGCCAGTGGGGCTGAAAAAGGTACAGCCTTTCCTAAGAGAAAATTTCAGCATTTGCACATCAAACTGAGAACCTATCACCCCTTTCACAGATCAGAAACTGCATGTTAGAGCAAACTAATTTGAGCTTAATGAGAGGCAGAATCTCTCCAGCTGAACAATTTCTCATTTCCCACGCAGCTCATCAAAACACATACCTAAATGCCCTTGATGCCCTGACACTTGTACTGCATGCATTAGCACACCCACATACACGAAATTTTCAGCATAAACTAAGTCACCAAAATGATCATAAAACAAAACCATAAATGAACTTTCCAAAGATGTCAACACTAAGGCAATATCTAAACATCTTCAATACCATCTTACCCTCTCTCTTTTCCAATCAATACAGACAGTTAATCTACTGTCTCCTGGGCACTCTTCAGCTGCTAAGTGTTACCATGCCAGTGCATAACTTACTTATGTGCCCAGTTGTTAATCTGTTGGTTTTCAGCAATAAGCATATGTGAAGTACACAGCAATGCAGCAAAGAGATCAGTGACTAAGAGCAAATTGGGATGGTTTAAGAGAAGCATCAGCAGAGGAAAATTCCACAGCTTTGCAAGCAATCACATAGCTCTCAAGAGCAGTAGTACTTATCGGGGAGGAAACGCTTCACTTTCCTCCTCCCCTCGAGTGCTGAATTTCTCATGTGTGGTTACCCTCAATACGCTTATCCCGACCAACATCGGGCAGGTGTTTCACACGGTTCAGCAGGAACAGATTCCGCTGCCGAAGAAGAGGTGCCGCCGGCGTTGATGGCACTAGCCAATCACCAGCAGACAAATAATTTTTCAAATGGATGCTGCTCTTCACCGCAACCCACTCTGCTCTGCGTAGCAAACTGCGCTCCTAATACAACCGTGGAGTTCCCTGCGGAACGAGGGTTCTGCGTTCCCAGCTCGGGCTCACCTGCTGCCCTCTGCACCAGGCACTGACAGCACCAGGGAGAGCAGATCAGCGCTATTAACATTATCCAGCAGAGCCCAGCTCCTCTGGACCATCAGCCCCACAAACGCAGGGGAGGCACACAGCTGAGGGTTTACTTTCCCTTTACTTACATCCACCGAGAAGAGGGGCCCGGAGTGGGCGAACTCCACTCAGCAGAGCCCTCGTTCCACTAGGAGGGCTCGGGGACAGGGTCAGGCTGTGCGATCAGTGTCACTGCGGTCAGCGGGGATCCGCAAACGCGGACCGGCGGTGACAGCAGCGCGCCGACAGCCAGGGAGCAAACCCGGAGGCTAAACACGCTCCTTTCCGCGTGGTGCGGCCACTGCACGGCGAGGGCAGCGCGATGGCGCTTTCCAAAGCCATCTCTGCCGTGACCTGCACGGCTCGGCACTCCATGCCGCTGGAAGTACGGCCGAGGAGCTGCCTTTCTGCGGCGGGAAGGGTCACTGGAGCGCTGTCCCCGGCAGCACGGCCATGGAGGCGGGGCGCACCTGCCCGCAGGACACCGCTGCCCATGGGAGGCTGCGGACCGCGTGTCCCCCCTCAGCGTCCTTCTGTCCCCAAGCCCAGGAAAGGCGCCGGCGTGGCGAGGGGATCCAGGAGCATCGGCAGAGACTGGAGATCGGGCTCTGGGCTCCCGCTGCCCGGGGCTCGGCCTACCCGGGCGCTGCCACCCGGCAGCCGCAGCGGCTCGGGGCTCCTCCGGCGGCACGGAGGGGCGCGGCCGGTACCGGGCCCGCCGCCGCCCCCCGCCCCTCCCGGCACCTGCCGGGGCTGGCACCGGGCGCGGAGGCGCGGGCGGTGCCGCGGCCCCGGCGGGACTCACCGTAGATCATGGCCAGGCCGGTCTCGTGGAGGAAGCGGACGCGCCGGTGCTTGAAGAGCCAGATGGTGAGGATGGTGAGCGTGAGGAGCAGGATGAAGGTGAGCAGGCTCACGCTGTCCTGCCGGTGGCTCTCCTCCGCCTCCTTCTCGGTGGCGAGCTCCTCCATGGCGCTGCTGCTGCCGCCGCTGCGCTCCGCCGCTCGCAGCCCCCCGGCTGCCAGCAGGAGCAGCGGCAGCAGCGGGAGCCGGCGGCGCAGGGGCTCGGCCATGGCTGCGGGAGCCGGGACACCGCGGCGGCCCACGGGCACTGCCCACCGCCCGCCCGGCCGGGAGGGAGGGAGCGGGGGAGGGAAAGAAAGAGGGCGGGAGGGAGCGGCCCCGGCGCGCAGGAACCCGCCCGCCGCCGCCTCCCCCGGCCCCTTAAAGGCGCAGCCCTGCCGGCGCTCGCCTCGGCCGGGCACCCAACGCTGGTCCGCAGTGAGGACGCGGTATCGCTGCTTCCCCCGTGCCCGGCCCGGCGCAGGTGCAGGGCTGGGTGAGATTTCCCCCGCCCCCGTGGGGCCGGTTCTGCTCCGGGAGCTCCGGGTGCCGCCTCGGTGCTGCGGGCAGAGCTGCGGTGCCGGTGCCGCTCTCCTTCCCCGCGGCGCAGAGCGAAGCCGTGAGCGGCTCTGACACCGGGCCTGGCCGGGCTCGAACTGGGCCAGGAGCCGACGGCCCCTGTGGCAACTGGCAGGGAAGAAACATTGTCCTTTCTACTTTTTTAATTTTTTTTTAATTAAGACACAAGAAAACTTATTAAACGCAAGTTGCTAACTTGGAGGTTTTCATCCAGGTACATCCTACTGGATATTTGCTTCTAGGAAGCAAGACAATTGTAGGAAATTAACAGACAGCTAGTCAGCAACTTTAATCTCAATTTTTTTTTTTCCTAAGAAAAAGAGCATATGTTTACTGTTTGAAAATCATCTCGAGTAAGGAGAGGGAAAGAAATGTCACTTTTTGCAAGCAACCCAAAATCAGCACTTCCTCCTTTAGCTTTTTTTACTTTCTCCTTAAATGAATCACAATCCTTTTAAAAGATGAAATACTGAACAGTGAAATTGTTTGAGTTTAAAGAAATACAAACAGCTTGTGTTTTCTTTTGGGGTTTGTTAGGTTGGTTTTGGTTTTGGAGAGTGCTTTGCCTTTGGCTACCAGAGGAATACCCCACCCCAAGCTTCCAGTAGTGGTGTAAGCAGTGCTGACATTTCTGCTCCTGGGAGCTTTCTCACAGAGTTATTTTCATTTTCAACATCTAACACGTATTTTTGCCATTATTTTGCATAAAAAGAAAGCACAAAAACTTTGGTCACATCTTTAATTATTTACCCACCAGGTCTTATCTCCATTGGTGTTGTGGTCTTTCTTAACACTGTTGCCGTGCTTCTGAGAGTAATTATTTGGATGCTCTAGTTAGAAGAAACTTTTTTCTCCTGCTAATGAATCTGTAATTGTCTTTGTGTCATATGCTATTTTTAAGAAATTCCTTTTTATAAATATTTCAGATGACAGCTATATAAATCTACACTTCTATTTATATGTAGTCCTTTTAAAAACAGTATTTATGCCAACAGTCCTTAACAACCTTAAAAATCCAGCGTAATTAGGTGCAATTATATTTAAATATTTTGTTGTGCAGAGCTGAAAGCTTACTTTGATAGTGCCATTATTTGTAAACCTCTTAGAGATGAAAAGAAGTAATTTGCCTTGAAGACCTAGCTCTTAAGCCTATGTGAACCATTAAAAATTACTGCCTCACGACTGACTTATTTTAAATCTCACATGCAAAATTAACACTTCTGGTATAATGAGAGCATTATACCGCTAAATCTTTGCTGCATATCTTTAGGATATACAGTCTACATACGTGTAACATATATCTTTAGGCTACAACAACCTGCAGGCCTCGTAGCAGACTAGAGTTAGGCACTATTGTGCTAAGTATGTGTAATGCTAATAAAGTTGTAAAATAAAAAACTGGATAGCAATCACAGGCTCTCCTCTATGGGTTTGGTTTTATATGCTGCAAGTGCTGAGCTAAGTCTGTCACTACATGATGGATCTTTTTAAGGAGACAATTTCCATGTATATTGTAATTTTATCCACCTCTTAGCTGAGCTGCAGTCAGGGTCTTAAGTTACTTCCTGCCAGGTTTTCCACCAATAACTTGTGTTTTATTCTTCTACAGTTCACTACACATTGTGCCTCTTGCTCTCCATGCAACAATGAGAAATATCCAGGTATTTTTTTTAATACTTAAGGATAATAGACAAATTTTCCCTTTTTCCTTTTTTTTTTCTCAGCTGAACTCTGTTGTTTATGGAGAAAAGCATTGATCCATGGTTTGATGTTTCAGTGCTACCATCAGCTCAAGCCTTGAACTCCTACATTCACATTTATCAGGCTTTTTCACTGCTGTCCTGCCACTGAGCCTTGTACAGGTATCAACTTGTCCTAGGGAACTTTCCCCAAATATTTTTATCAAATTAAAAACATAATGTTCCCTACTGTTGCGTGTGAAAGTGAGTACAGCTTACTCTTTCTCTGGACTGTGTGGGTGTAACTAAATCCTGTGTGTAAAATGGTGATAGGAGCATGATTGTTTCTGTGTAGAGCATCAAAGTTTAATAGTGATGTAATTGACTTCTCTTCAACTCAGTGTTCCATCTAATAAATTGTTGCCAGGGAACTTGGTATGCAGAGTGTATTTGGTGTGTACAGGCCAAAACTTGCTGTTTCTTTACTCTCATGAATTGGTATCACGGTGCATAAATACTTAAAGTGATTCAAGCAGCATCATCTAGAGTGTATGCTACCAACTCAGGAGAAAAGGTATCAAGCTGAGCTTCTTTATGCATCTCTGTAAACCAGGCTGCATCCTTGTTAGAGAGCCATGTTCTCACAGCTCAGTTTCTCACACTGGTGTAACTCCCAGGTCTCCATGCTGTTTTCAGTTCATTAGGAACATCAGTAATCTCACATCGAGAGCCCTGCAGTTACAGTTTTTTGTTCCAGACTTGTTTTGGCAGGTCTTCACCTGCCTTCCCAAGCTGTTCTGCACTAAAACTTGAGTACTGTACAGGTGGGACCTCTGCCTGACAGCCACCACATATGTTGCAGAAGTCAGCCTCCCTGCTTAGCAGAGCTGTCATTTGATTCTATTCCTGCTTTCTTTCCATTTGCTAATTTGATCCCGACCCAAGCAGAGGTCTTTGATCTGCTTGCTGTTTGGGAGGCCATTCTTGAGGCAGAAACAATGAGGTGTGCTTTGGGAGATGGGAGGCCAAGCGGCTAACAACAGAGGTATAAAAAGCTTCAAACTAAACTATCAGTTGGCAGTGAAATAGGTCAGAGGACAAAATATAGCCATTCAACAGAGTTCAGCCACAGCTGGAGGGATGCAGGAGGACTTTTGTATTAAATGCTAATAAATATTTACATTTGCATGTAGTTGGTAATTGACTTGGAGGATTGAGTCACATGACTCTGGCCAAAACACCACAGAGACTGATATGGTTCAGCCTACCCTTTGCCTACCAGCCTTGTTTAATTAAAATGTTCATTTGGCCAGGAGCACCATCACAGAGTCCATTCAGCATTTTTATAGCTTTGTTTGTCAAAAAAATAATTGTTATCACATGAACTGATACCCACTTTGGGTTTATTATTATTCCCAGAGTTGAATAAGGCCATGTAAGGTGAATGCAAGGTCCTATTTTCAATTGCTCTCTCTCCAACTGTTGGTGGTGACATCATCCACTCCTTGTCAATCACACTGGATAACTGCAATCTGTTGAGACCTTTTCTGTATTATACAAGTCTCTGGAGACTGGCCCTTTGTGCAGCTGAAAGCAGTTTTGAGATTTTTCACTGATCTAACATGCTGTTGTAAGACTGATTCTGGTAGAGAAAGGTCTTGCTGTTGCTTGGCCTTATAAAAAAATGGAAAATCAAGCAAATCCTTATCTTCACACATGGCATGTTTATGCAACTGTCTTTGAATGATCACATTTTTTAGCATGTTAATCCAGAATGCAGTAGCAAGTTGATTAGCTGTCAGGTCAGCCTTGTAGAGCAGCTGCCATGTCAGCCACGCTCCTTTCTCTCTTTTTTTCTCCTTTCTTCCCTTTTAGCCAAACCCTACCATCACTGTGTTTGAAAATGGCAACCCATTTTGAACCTATAGATAACATCTGGAACCAGTGGCATCATCTTGCAGGCAGCTCTCCTGTGTCCATATAAGATATCCATATACCACAGGATCCCATAAAACACACCCTATTGAGATGTGAGGTTAAAGACCACTAAGTGTTCTGCAATTCAGTTCTGAAGAACATGTCATGTTTTTATTGAAAATAATTTCGGTAAATCTCCAGCTTGTTGGAAGTGCTAACAATTGTGACACATTTCTCTGCTTGTACCAGTTCTGCATAGGTGTCATATAGCTGAGAAAATGTCAGAACTGCCTTTTTCCATCAATGCAAGTGCAGAAATCTTAATTAGGCTTTCCAGTAGAAAAAAGTCTAGCTAGAATAAAAGCTGTTTTCTACTATTTGCAAGGTGCAAGAGTCACTCACTCTGCAGCCACATCTCACAGCTTTTGAGTCATGGTAAATTTTGAAGTGTCTGAGAGGCATATTACTAGAAATTTTATCTGTATAAGAGTGCTCTGTCATCTCCCTTGCACCCAAACAGATTTATTTCCCTTCTAACTGTATGTGATAGCAGCAAGAGTAATTCCACTAGTGGCAAAACAAGTTATCTTATTCCTCAGAAGAAGGCAGTTCATTACCCTTTGCAGGTGCACATCATGGTTATGACTTTTAAAGTTGTAATCACTCAAAGAAGAAGCTAAGCAATCTTTCTTCTCATCACTCATCACTTCCCACCATGTTCCCTATAAATATTAAAACAACTGAATATCACAGTTCAACAAGCGCCACAAGTCAACCTGTGCCAGAAAAGTCTGAAAAAGCATTCCAGAAAGAAGTAAGTGAGCCTCAGTTGAGGCTCATGAATTATGATTTGACCTTTGCACAAAAGAAGGGGCCATGTGAATATTTGAAACTGCAAGCATGCGCATAGAAGCTCTATTAGTGACAGCTGTCAGTTGACCACTGCCAGAAACAGTCTCTGCAAAAGGTTTCCCTGAATGCAGCTCTGAAGCATAAAGGAGGAAAAATTGAGAAAAATGTGTACAGTGCTGTGGCATTCCAATTTGTTGTAAAATATTTCTGTTCCGTATTTACACTATTATACTAAACCTTATGACAAAATACCCCAAACTCCTCTGATTTCTTCTTGATAGAGAAACAGAAAGTCAAAATTATGCTTCATTAAATCCTGGGCATGCACAATATGTATGCCTGTAGGCATTGCACAGGCTAGAAAATGAATCTTAGTCAGAAAAGTTATGCTCAGTCTATTGGCTTCATCTGGATTAGGCAGCCCAGAGGCATGGTGAAACACTGGACAGAAAAAGGTTAGATCTGTCTTGAGAAGTTTTGTCTGAAGGTGCTTATTTTTGCTCTTGTTCTGGATAGAAGTGATCAAACAGAAACTTCTAGTTTCTCCTGCAGGAAAACAAGTTTTCCTAGAAATATAAGATCCTAAAACACCCATGGATAAATGACTCCCATCATGCTGGACAGCAACTGCTGTGCAGTTTTGAAAGAAGCCTAGAGGTCTGATATATATAACTAGAGATAAGAGGTAAGGTATTATTTGGCTGACATAGGCTCTATTTCTGCTGAAAGAGCTGAATTATTAACAGTATACTATTACAGTCATATAATACATAGGTAATATATATGACTGTATATGACAGACACACACACATATGTATATATAAAATTCATATAATTGAAGCAATTTTCTGCACAAATAGAAATAACTTACTAAGGGAGAGACAGAGTATCAGCTAACTGGCAGAAAGCATGGGATGGCTGAGGTTGGAAAGGATCCCTGTAGTCCATCTTGCCCAACCCCCCTGCTTAAGTAGAGACATTTCAAGCTGGTTGGCCAGGACCATGTTCATAAAGCCTTTAAACAATTCCAAGGGTGAAGATTCCGCAGCCTCTCTGGGCAACCTGTGCCAGTGCTCAGTTACCTTCAGAGTAAAAACTGTGTTCTGATGGTCAGGGGGAACTTTCTGTGTTTCAGTTTGTATCCATTTCCTCTGGTCCTGCTACTGAGCACAGCCTGGCTCTATCTTCTTTACAAATCCCTTTCAGACATTTATAGACCTTAATGAAATTATCAATAGATGATAAAATGAGATTAGATTATCAATTATGAGATTGTGAATATAATATCTAATTTAGCAACAATATTTATTTCTACAGCGTTCCATACTGGCAAAAGTCTGAGAGTGGTGTTTCAAACCAAATTTAATTGTAAATTTTTATTACTGAGGAAACTAAAAAATCAATTGGCTAATACTGGCTCATTTTGAGTTCCTCTCCAAAAAAGGGAAGAATCCTGAGTCAGGGAGGCAGAAGTGGCTGCCTAGGTGAAAGATGAGGATTAGACTTAAGTCCAAAACAAGACCAGGTGATGCCAGTACTGGGATCTGGTTTTCTTTTCCAAGAATTAGCAAATTTGGGCTGGCCCAGGCAGTGCTGTTGGGCAAGTTTTAGCTTCTGGTGGACCCTGACTAGTACCAAAGGAAGGCTCTAAAGGGAAACATGCTGGTTCCAACAGCTGGACCCTCTCACCACAGATTTGCATCTATTGGAAAGATTATCATAATAGATCTGGGCCAAGTTGTGACAAAATGAGAAGTCTGACAGCTCCCTAAAACATGCTTATAGGACATGGAGCTTTCATGTGGATAATGCAGATAGGGGTGTTTTTTATTTGGTTGATTGTTAGGCTGCTGGCCAAAGGCAAAGAGGAGAAAGATACAAAAGACTGAAATCAAAAGACAGAAAGTAGTTGTCAGCTGTTTCGATGTGCAATCAATATAATTATAGGCTGTAACCCCAAGATAGGAAACATCCAAGACAGATGTGCTAGTGGAATCAGCATCACAATAGTCAGGTCAGACATAATTGGTATTGCAGGAACAGACACTACAGTGTTCTAAAGAAGGATTTGATGTTATACTGCACTGTCTTTACCTGTTTATTCCTTATTTTACTAAATAGAGTACTTCATTCTATAAGGAAGGTTTTTCATGTTAATATTATTTGCATATTCCCAGTTCTTCATGCTTCCCCTGTTGTGTGCTAGTGGAGATAAATTCTAGATTTGGGCAGTAGAATAGATGGGGTGATCTGTTGAGGTGTAGTTACTACTTGCACACAAAGCTGGGACATCTAGAGGCCAGAGCAGTGTCTGCAGATACCATCAGTACAAATACATCTACTAGAAGTGGGTATTAGAGTGTTTTTCAAAAGCGGCTTAGATGATAAGTACATCGCATGACCTCTAGTGGTATTAAGCCCAAGGCACTGTCAGTCACTCCTAGAAGTTTCATGCTGCTGGGGAAAAGCCAAAGTCACAGAGGAACTATCACATATGAGATAGTTCTGTGCTGCTGTACCCCACCTTACTGCCAGAGTCATGGCGGCCCCAATTTTGTCCCACTGCCAGGGTAAGACTGAGAAAAGTTTCTAATTCAGCAAAAATTTCAAACACTCAGCAGAGTGAACGTTTTACATCCATGTTTTCATTGTCAACTAATAACACATGGTCATTAATCTTTCCTGGTGTCATGGTTTAACCCCAGCCAGCAGGTCATCCTGACCCAGCCACTTGCTCACTTCTTCCACAGTGGGATGGAGAAGAGAATCAGAAGGGTAAAAGTGAAAATCTCTAGGGTTGAGACAAAGACAATTTAATAGGGAAAGCAAAGGCCATGCAAAACAAAACAAGGAGTTAATTCACTGCTTCTCATGGACACACAGGTGCTCAGTCATCTCCAGGGAAGCTGAGCTCCATCACACCTAACAGTGACTTGGGAAGGCAAATGCCACCAATCTGAATTTTTTCAGTTCTCCCTTTTTTTTCTTAGCTCCCCCCAGCTATACATGCTGCGAATGTAATGTTGTGGAGTATCCCTCTGGCCAGCTGGAGTCAGCTGTCCCAGCTGTGACCCCTCCCAACTCCTTGTTCACCCCCAGCCTCCTCCCTGGTGGGATGAGGAGCAGAAAATAACCTGACTGTGTGCAAGCCCTGCTGAGCAATAAGGAAAATATCCCTGTGCTAGCAACACTGCTTCTAGCACAAATGCAAAACACAACCCCACACGAGCTACTATGAGGAAAATTCACTCTATCCTGTCCAAAACCAGCTCACCTGCTATTATCGTCATGTAGAGAAATAAGGGACATGGAAAGACCTATGCAAGAAGGAATGACAATGAGAACCAGGAGATAAAATTGTCAGCACTTTCTCTGCAGTGCCTCAGAAAGTCAAAGAGGTGTAAGGAATTCTGTTAACATCAGCAGAAGAATGATGTTCTGATTCCCTGACTTTGTGGATTCTGTTTTGTTGAAGAGGTGCAGCTGTCATTGCTGACATCCTCTCATAGGCTCTGGAATCCCCACAGCTTGAAAAAGAAGCTAGAAATGATCTGCTGCCTTGGGTATCAGGGAAAGGCGGGACCAGGTCTGCCAGAAGGGAATTATTGACATGCAGATGAGGTAGAACTGGTAACAAATGTGGCAACAGAAGACACTGAACACTGAAGACCAATGAGTTCTGTGATTAGGAAGCCAGGCTGTCCCACAGGACTGGCTGGAGCTGCTGATGCAGTCTCTGGGTGCAACAAACAGGAGGTTACTGAACACCTTGAGGCAGATGAGTTAGGTCCTTTAAAGCTATGGAGCCTTTTCCCAGGGCTTCCCTTCTCAAACATCATATTCTGTGGCCCCTGAGACATGCAGAGCGTGCAACGAGTCAGTCTCCAACAGCCCATCCATGGAAAGTATTCCAGTGCTCTGCCACAAATGAGAGAGATGCACTCACATTTTGATAATCATTATGGAAGACATATTTTGTGTCATTTTCTCTTAAGTTTGGTTTCACTCACATTCTGGCGTTTGGGGTTCTCTCTACCACATTTCTTTTACCTTCATGGCACCAGGCTATTTTGATATTTTCTAATTACATTCCTGTTGCTTTCTATTATTTATTTTTTAGTCCTTTAGTGTGTAAATGGAGAGAGGGACTTCAAAGCAAATTATATTTAAAATAAATAATTTTAAATAGGCAATTGACCTCAAGCCAGTTTAATCCAGAAAATTAATATTGTATTTACCATAACTCATTTAAATTCTAACACTTTTTGTATGCCTGAATAAGATCTTAAATGGATTTGTTTCAGAGTATGATCCATGGTTATTTACTCACTCTATTTATCTCAATAGAGATGTCACTTTCATAAATAACTAGTGAGTATAATTTAACCGGTCGTTTAAAGCAGAGTTGTTGTAGCAGGCACCTCTTTAACGTGAGTGTGAATTGATTTGACGTTTTATTTTGGGTATGAGCTGATTTGGATTAGCTGCTTTCCCGATGTAAACCATTTCTGGTGTGGACTGTGGTTCCATTTTTGTATAGCACCTGTAACTTAGAGAGAACTCCTGGAAATGTTCAATGACAAACAACTGAACATAAGAAGTGTGATAAGCCTAAAACAGCCTTGCCTAAAGTTTTGGAGTCTGTGTCTGTGTTCATCACTCTTTGTTTGCTTCACTAAGAAAGAAAAATTACAAGTTGAGATAGGTCTAGTTAGCTACCACCTGAAAGTGCTTATCTGAGATGAATTGCTGCCCCACATTTTTTTCCATGGCCTACAAAAAGATTGCAAACTCAGACCTACCACATGGCTGAGGAAGTCTACCCAGGACTCTAGTTTGTTTGGCAACAAGGGATTCCAGTGAGTACTGGGAACTGAAAAAGAGAAAAAAAGGCACTTTTTGATCACTTGCCTGTACTGAAGATGCTCAGCCACTAGAAGGAGATTTTTTCCTTATATGATTAAAACTAGAGACAGGTATCAGATTGTTTTTCTGGGTACATAGGTCTTAAACAGAGTAATGTGTGAGTCCCAAACACAGTTATCATTATTGGATTTTGGTACTCTTTTTTTAAATTTGGCTTTGTCCTTATGCCTCTCTGGATAAAAATTTTTGGAGATGTTACTGCAATTTAAATAACCCCTGAGCTCCTAAAAAGAGAAGGATTGAAAATCATCAACATGACAAAAGGTTGAATGAGAAAACACTTAATCCGCCTAAAATCAAAGATATTCCCCATTTTCACAGTGTTCAGCGGCCAGCTCTGCATCAGTTTCTCTTGGCTTGGCTGTGCTTCCCCTCTTTTGGCTTTCAATTCTGGACCAATTTGCCTAACTACATGCAGGTCATGTGTAGTGTACTTAACCCTGTTTATGATCACAGGATTCATTTGGGATTTTACCCTACAATATTAGAATTCATATTTCTCTCTAGCGAATGAGTCTATTTTGCAAGACAACACATCTTACATTCCACTCCAGTTACTCTGTGTCTGAGCATTTTATTTACTTATTTCTATACTGAACATCTTTGCTCCTTCAGTGCAAAACAGATGATTTGAAACCAGTCTTAGTCTGAGTCTTCCTAACAGCCAAGTAAGCTCTAGAGTTTAGTCTCTTCCCAATAATAATTACTTCAGTATTTTCTTTCCATCTGTTGTCTGTGCAGTATCCCTTGCTATTTTGTATTATCAACAGTTTAACTAATTTATTCCTCAGAGTCTTACAGTGGCATAGCACTATTTCCAAAAACAGTGTCTAGAATGCTTATTGCACATTCTGCTGAAAGACAGAAAGGGAAGAAAAGGCAAAACAAATAGAATCCTCTGTTTACTTTAACAGCAGGATTTTTTCACAGTTAACACTGAATATTTAAATGTGCAGTTTAGATCTGATTCACTGGCTCATTACTATAGGCAGAGTACTGCCTTACTGCAGGCCTTCAGTATATTTTGGCAAGATTACAGGGTTTGGATCAATGATGTCTTCTACACTTTTTGTTGAGGATCCCGCTTTTCTCACTTTTTGCCAGTCTCACTGGGAGCATCAGGCAGTCACTGTTCACACCCACAAGAGGAATATGCATGGCAGGTTGGCACCATAGATAAAGACATCCCACAAAACTAATGTTAAGAGCTTTACATTGGAAGAGTAGCAATAAACTATGCAACAATGTAAAACAAAGCTTAAAGACAGACAAATTATGGTGAATGGTGCAGTAGCAAATTAACACTTTGTCACTTCCAATTACCCATTTTTCATGGTCTGCTGCAGCAGAATTAGGAAGACAGTCTCTACCCCAGGTCTTAGCAATCCTTTTTCTGTGCCACAGCAGCAGCTGAAGCCAACAGTGAAAGAGGATTGGTATTATGTCAGACACTAAGCAAGAACTCCCATGAAAGAAATAGAATGTTCAGCCAAAAAGGCTGTAAAATGCCAATATGAGCAAGCCACCTTTACCAAGTGTTTTCTTGACTTTTCTGTATTAGGACTGTGACAGAGGGAAACTTTCTGTGACCCTACCTTTGCAACAATGCTCCACTGAGTGCCCTGCTGTCAAATGCTAGAGACTTGGATAAAGGCTAAAGAGACGTAACTGGAGACAGATGCTGGCAGATTGGCAGATGATTTGTTGATTTTGACTCAGGTACATGTGGCATCAGAGCACCTCTCACTTTTACCACAAAAAAAACAAAAAAAAAACCAAACCAACAAAACAAAACAAACAAAAAAACAAACAAAAAAAACACCAAAAAACAAACAAACAAAAGAAACCCCCACAAACCAAAAATGTCCAAGCTTGGGAAAAATGTAAGGACTGCTGGGCTATGATGCAGCAAGCTATTAAAACACATCTTAATTTTAATTATGTGCCTAACTCTCTGCACTCAAATCTCTCCCTCAAATCTCTCTGAGATCTGTAGGTTTCAGCGTGTGCATACATGCCTTGCTGAATCAGCACTGCAGCTTGTTATCTGAATTATTGCCCTATTAAACATGAACTGAAGAGATACACTTCATAAACTTTAATGTAACTACCTTGTATTTGCATTTAACATGAAACTGAAGGGTCTGTCTGCTTCAGCTAGAGGCTCAGAGCACAAGTTGCTTTCTGGCAACCTGAATGTTGGGCAATACCCTCATTATCAGCTCTCTTTATCTCACAAAACTGGATCTTAGATATAAATTTTGTGTGAGATTTATCAACCTGTAAGTGTTGCATAAGAATATGCTTTATAGCTGAAAACTTTACTGTGCTCTGTTTGAATAACTGCATCCACTACATTAGCAGCCCTTAAGCTAATTGTGACCTTTACAGCTGCAGAATTTCTGACTCAGAAATGGCTTGAGGCAAAGTTCAGAATTAGTGTGGGGTTTGTAATCTGCATTATGCTGTCCTTTATGCTAATATTAGGATACACTCTTTCACTCCTTCAGACAACAATATTTAATTTATGCTTTTTAAAAATCATTGACTATTTGGATCTTCAGTAAAAAATGCTTCTAAAATGACTTGTAGCTATATGTGGTGCATTTTAAGAATGATTTTAAATACTGTGCTGTCTGTCTGCATTTCGTGTATTGCACGGAACACTGTTCACTCTGGTTCCAAACACCAGTGACAGGAAAAGATCTGTAGACAAGATATAATTTCTTACAGGGAAAGGAATTTTTGTTTGAGGTGTGTGGAAGGTAATTTTTGAATAAACAACTTAGCAACTAATGAACTATCCAGTTTAGCTGCTTGTGCTTTTCCTTGTCCTATCAAGTAAGTTCACAATAAGCTGGAACACAGGCACACCTATCCATTGTTTCCACTTACAGAACTCCAGCATTAAAGCTGCATATCACAAGAATCTATGCTAGGGACAGCTACCCCCAAAAAAACTACAAAGAGTGCATTCCTTGTTGGCCAGCAGTAATTCAGCAAAATAATTCAGCAGTGATTCAGCAAAGTTGGTGGCTTCCAGGGCTAATTTCTGTAGGCAAGAAGATGCTGAAAAGCCATAAATTGCTTGAAAATGGGGAGGACATAGGTCCAAAATCACTATTAGCAATGCAAAACAGGTTCTAGGACATCTTGTCACAAATTTTGCCATATTATTTGCTCTACCTTATCTCAAGTTACAGACTGGTTTCTCTTGGTGTTCAGTCTGGCAAGAATGTCCAGCAGTAGAGAATCTGCTAGAGACCAAAAAAGGCCAAATGATCTAATATGGTACTCATCATCTGCTTCTGAAAAAAAAAAAAAAAAAAAGAAGAAGAAAAAAGGAAAAAAATTATATAAGTCTGAAATGCACAGATGCTTGATTCAAAAGATTGTTTTACACATTAATCTGTTTCCCAACACAGTTTACCAAGTCTGTGCAAACATTTGTGCTGTCCCACTGCATAAGTGGTTGGAGATTTAAAAAGGCTGCTGGAGGCAAGGGATGCTTTCTGTCTTAAATGTGTATGAAAACATAGCCTCAGAGTGAACTCAGCAGTAAAGTATCCTTCCCTTCCTTCCTGTTGGATACTATGTAAGGAATTGAACAGTGTGGAAGAATCATGTGTAATTCACAATTTTGCATGAGTATAAATTATTCTAATTTTAACTAGGGACTGTTTTCAAAGCTCTGTACCAATTTTAAATAAGCTGCTAGGATCCGAAACATGGGATTTATAATCTTTCCTGATAGCAGACATGAAAGGAGCTTTTAGAAAGTAATAGTATTTAAGTTCTTTTGTTCTCTTTATTTTCATGTCTTACAAATTAAATTTTCAAGATCTTCTCTATAACTAACAGGATTAAAAAACAGCTTTAAACAAAATACACTTCAATTTTGCCAGAAAGGTATGATTACAAGAGCTTTGAGAGACACACAGACAATACAGTGACTCTCACTAAGAAGAAGGCTTTATCAAGAAGAAGTTTTATCAAGCTTCTGACACCATCAAGATGAACAGATTCAAACCCACAACAGGGGAAGTGCAGAAGTCATGCAGTGGGCTCTTGCTTCCTTAAGATACCTGCTCAAGACCTAAGCAGGTTTCCAGGTCCTGATGTATACTGAGAACTCCCTCTATGTGCTTTTGGGGCAATGCAGAAGAGTTCCAAGCAAAAGGAGGAAAGGAGTTAGAATCTTGTCTGTGGGCATGGAAGCACTACCAAGCAATGTGGGAATAAGAGGCAGTCCATCCAGAAACACAGCCCAGGCATGTGCTTTGCCCATCTGCAGAGAATGGCGTCACTTCCCCATGGGAAGGACAGCAGAGATCTGAAAGGCTCCTTGCAAGCTGTGTGTGCCCAGAAGTTATCAATACAGCAAGTCTCTTTCACCAAATACCTTAGAATATAACCTTTACAAAGAAAATGGCTTCACTTTTCAGTTATCTAGATACCACTTCTGGAGATCACAGAACTTTCTATTAGACTGTAATTAGATGTATTTCACAACATCCCCATGAGGGAAATCACTAATTACAGCAGTTTGTTGAAATTAAGGTGAGTGTAGTCATGGCTGGTAGTAATATGATACTATTACAATCTTGTCTTACTACTCTTCAGGCTATGATTGCATCAAATCTCAGAAGCCAAGAGGGTTGGGTCTGGCTGGCAGATGAATAGATCGTGAAGAACTGAACTACGTGTTTGCGATTTCTTAAGAAGTTATGTGCTCATAAATCACAAATCATATTAATTTGCTCAGGAATAAGTCCTCTGGGGCTTTAGTGTCAGGAAACACCCTAGAGCTTGAGAGGTTGCGTTGTGCCAGAAAAATAAAACCTACAGCCTCTCCTGATCAGTTGTAGTTTTAAAAAAATCTTGTATTTTTATGAGACTGATAATTTTGCAGGACAAGTATATTGGTCATGGCAACATGGGAAAATCCCAACTGAGAAACTTGCATTTGCCTTGCATCTTCTCTTTAGTAATGTAAAAGTAATTTTATTTTTCTTCCATTTGAATACCTTTCTGAAGCATTACTGCAGCAATGGTGAGATATTTCCATTATAGAGCTGAGTATGTCTCAGCAGGGAAAGAAGCCTCTTTACACACATAGACTATAAAGTTTTCTGTTACAACAGGCAATCCAATAATTGATGTGAGATAAAGATGTTCTGGTAACATAGTTCTAGGTTTTATTAGTTTTAGATTAATTAAATGGTATTTTAGTTTTTAACAAAAATGTATCAAATGTTGCTTTTAATTCCTTCTATTTTTATTTTTTTTTTTAATGGATGCACAGAAAGAGGAGCCTGGTTGCATAAAGGCTGCAGAACTTTGTTAATCTGTATTAAATACACAGTGGTCTGTGAGGACTGTTAGACTTCCAGAGTGAGCTAGAAAAAGTCAGGCTGGATCAGACTCGTGCATCTGCAAACAGCCTCAAACTGTCCTCACTGGACACATCACGTGTCCTGGTTTGAGGCAAAATTTGGGAGGAAAGAACTGGTGCACAGAGGATTAGATGGATATCAACAAACCAGTGCCTAAGAAACCCAGGAAAATGGCTCATAGAGCAAATCCACTTTTCAACCAAGATGTAAAGCTGTGCTTGGTGGTGTTGAGGGCAGCTATTGAGTTGAGCTGTAGCTTCAAAAGCTCAGATCAACCTTCACTACTGCCCAGGCATATGGTTTTGTGGTACAGATGATGCCAAAAAGGGTGTTGGTCACCCCTCCTTCTGAGCAACCACTTATGAGCAATTGGTTTCACTTCCTCCTTTCTGCTGTCCTCGGGGCTCTGAGCTGGACAAACCTTTCAGCCTGCTCAGACGGCAGAGCAGTGCTCTTCTGTCTCTCCTGTTCCTACCAGGAATGTCATCCTTCGTTTAACACAAAATGTCTGTGAAGTTTTGTAAGTGGCTATGAGCTGGGTGTAGGTGGGCAGGTGCTGGCCACACAGGTGGTGTCTGTGAGGAAACTGGGCTGTCCCATGCTGGACACAGTCACTTCCAGACAGCTCCAACAGACTCACCATGGGAATGGCTGAGTCCCACCGGTAACACCAGTGGCACCTCTGGGAAAACATGTTTAAGGAAGGGCAAAATCACCATGTACCAGTAAGAGAGAGTGGGGAATACCATTGTGAACAGCAAGGTCAAAAAAGAAGGAGGGGATGGAGGTGCTGCAGGTGCTGGAGCAAGGATTTCCCTGTGGCCCATGTAAAGCTCCACAGTAGGTGCAAATATCCACAGTGTGGCCCATGAGGAACCGCACAACAGAGTGGGTGGATACTTTCTGAAGGAACTGAAGAAAACATCAGGGACACTTTTGAAGTATTTCGCCTCAGCCACACAAGTAAAATCTGTAAAATCTTGGGAAAAATGCTTTTTTACTGATTGGACAGTTTGATAAAAAAAGCGTGGGTTTATCCTCTGGGGGAAAAACCCAGCCAAAGAAAGCCAAGCCAAATAACAAACTCACAAACCACAACCTAACAGAGGAAGCCCGGCTATTTGCAAAGGGAGGCACAGAGCCGCAGAACGCTGGGGGTTTTCATGCCGCCACTTGCTGCTTCTGCTGCTATGAACGCTTGCAAGAAGCCGGGTGTTCTGGGACAGCCCTTTCAGGGAGGCGAGCACGGCGGTGCTCGAGGCGACCGTGCAGGTGTATCCCTAAGAAAATGACATGATTCAGGATTAGTCCGTTTGTATTCACACGCCGTACAGGGCGTTTTGCCGCCGGCTTCCACAGCTGAAGCGGCACACGGCTCCGGGCGGGACACAGGTTTCACCTCGGAAGAGCGCTGGGTTCAGGAGCAGCCGCCGCCGGCTCCGAGCCGCTCCCGGGGGAAGGGCTGGGGGCTGCGATGGGGGTCACTGACACACGGCGGGGAGCTCACTGACACACGGAGGAGCTGTCACCGGCACACGGCGCTGCCCCGCCTGTCCCCGGCCCCCCAGCCCTGCGGGTGCGCTGCC